>CM050855.1:34608726-35208726 GCA_027580175.1 Siniperca scherzeri | reverse complement strand
GTTGAAGCAGGAAGTGGGTCTGTAAACTGTGATGGAGGTTACAGACAGTTTGTAATACTTTTATCATTCACCTTTGTTTTCTCTTCCAAATAAGTTTGTCTAACCTGGAGGTTTGTTTCCAACCTGTCTGATCATATGACTGATTGTGTTTCTTGCCCCATCAGACTTCTTTTTAGTGACGTCTTAATTTTCCCAGATCTCAGCTATTAACTTCGTGAGTACAGTGTTATTACTGCTGAGAGGAATGATGGCCAAAACTACGAAAATGAGATCCAAGTCGATAAATAATAAACCACTGTTATCCTTAAGTTGTTGATGGTGAGCATGCTGGATGATGAAGACTACTATGATGTAACTCTACCAATTACTATTATTTTTTAGGTTCTGTTGTGGGTCTCAAATCTTTCTTTGCTTTCTGATTACTGGCACACACTTGCCAATTATTTGTTTGTCTACTGATTCATGCAGTTCTCAAAGTTTTGAAACTCAATTGCATGAGAATTGTGCAAATTTCAAAACAAAACCTACATTGAGCAGTGTAGAAATGTTAGGATTTCCGGCTGATGTTGAACGTTAAAACAGGGTCAGGGAGTGTATGTTTGAACACTGCATGAAATGCTGCAGGCATGGAATTTAAATGAGGAAGTGTACAGATGAACCTGTACATGAATCCATGCACATTATGTTTCATGTTTACAACTCATTTCAACCTTCACAAATCATTATTTATACCTTCAAAAATAGCACTGTTCCATCATAATGTAGGTGGTTTGTGCCTTTTTCTTTAATGGCCTCAGCTAACCTTGAGATCAGTGTGACCATAATCCCATATCCTGTACCATCCAGTCTAGCTCTGTGTCACTCACCTTGTACAGTCCCACAGTAGTTGAGCTGGACAACATCAAGAGCAGAGCTGGTCTTGGCAGAGCGTCGGTATCGTAGCAGCTGGTGTTTAAGTCCAGAAAACGACTGTGATGGGTCGTTTTCACCCAACGGCTGAATGAACAGGCTGTCCTCCCCAATCTGAATGAGCCCAGTCTGTGCACAAAACAGAGTGTTGGGATTCAGGTAGAGCATGTTTGTTATTAGCAAAATATCAAATATATTTCAGAATATTAATAAAATTATTAATATTATCAAAATTATTAATATAGATTAATAATTACGGGGCACCACCCTGGGATCAGGGACCAAAAACCAAATGTGAAACACTCTCAAAAGGTGGCTACACTTAGAAATGCTGAAATTTAAAGTTAATGCATTACATTAATAATAGTGCACAGTGGAGGGTGAATCCGAGCACTGACCATCACAACCAGCTGTTACTGCAACACATACACAAAACAACCACAGGCAATTGCTCTTCAAGAGTACAATAGAATTTATTCAACTTTAGCACTGATTAATAATCGATAACTTCAGCCAACAAACCACTATCATCTACTCAAGCAAACAACAATCAGCAAGCATGTAAAGTGTGTGTGTGTGTGTGTGTGTGTGTGGGATAATAGAGAGGTGGGGAACGAGGAAAGTGGAAAAACTCAAACAAATGAGAGAGCAAAAATGGAGGACACAATCTATTTGTCATCAAGATGGTGTGGAGCATAACTAGTTATGCTACCACGTTATCTGGGTTGTTTGAGATGTGTGTGTAGGCGTGTATATGTACGTGTAAACGTGTGTGGGTTAGTGAAGAGGAGAGAGAAAGAAAAGCACACAGAGAAAGTTACAAGAGATCTCAATGCTGTGGTAAAACAACAGCTGTCCCATTACACCGGACCGTGAACTTTCATTCAACAGCCATGTTACTGCACTGTGGTCTGATAAGGAACAAACACACCTAAACGGTCCAGCGGTGTGGTACTGATACACAATGGAACGTGCTAAACACGAAAACACACATCAAAAACAGGACACAGTGGTCCGTTACTTTCCACAATAATGCAAACGCAATCCACAACAAATGAAGCTTAGATGAAATAACAATTATAAACTCTATCTCTGCCCAGACACAAGCCTCTTACTTGAGATCGCTCGATAGTGATTTAATGCGTCAGTCCGTTTGGTTTATCCGGTTGAGTCCTCAAGCCGGGGTCTGCGCTGCCGGCAGGTTCAACAGCAGCAGTCGACTTTTAGTGGAGAGAGAGCAGGGCTCAGTGGTTATCTTTCTCTCCATGAAGAAAAACGGTAAATCTGCATCATACTTCTGCAGGCAAAGATTGTTACAAAACAGTCTGTTGCTCATCCAGCGAGTTAAGACCTTCCTAGGGAAATAAAAGTTCAACGTTGATGTGTCTTCTAAAGCAACCAAAGTTACAGCGGAAAGACAGTGAGCGACCGGTGTGCTCTGCTTTCATAGAGGTGATGACATCATAACCGGAGCGCCAGGATTTCCTGCGCTCCTGTGGCAGCTGGTCCAGTAGGAATCCAGGGTTTGGATTCAACTGAAATCTCGTACCCAGGTGTGAATAAACGGCTGGTGGAGCTTTGGCACAGTTTCTACTAGTTGAGGCTTTTTGGTCTCTGTTCTCTGTTCTACACACATGGTGAGGCCCAACAAGAGACATGTACAAGATTAAACTTTTCTCCAGTTTCATCATTATTCCTCATTATTCCCATGAGCAGACTGGTTTTAGAATCAAGAATAGTAGAATTTTAATAGCTATGTATATGGTGAATAGAGAGTGCTTGAATATAATCTAACGTTACAACATGATTAAAGTAATGGACATTATTTTGTCATTATTTTGTCCATTTTATGTTTTCTTTCTTATGATCACCAATAGATTTAATAATAATAATAAGAAGAAGAAGAATTAATAATAAACTTTATTTATAGAGCACTTACTTTACTTCAAAACAAAGTACAAAGTGCTTCACAGAGAGATAAATAAAATACCACAGTGAATGATGAAATTCATGAAGGACAAAAACAAAATGAGATAATAAATAATATAAATAAAAACCAAAAAAAATAAACAGACAGCTCAGATAAGATCAGGATATGCTTTATGATAAAAATGCATTTTGAGAAGAGACTTAAGAAGACACTGACTCAGACAACCTAATTTCTACGGGTAAGTCATTACAGAGCCTCGGGGCCCTGACGGCAAAAGCTCTGTCCCCCTTTGTTTTCATCCTAGAATCTGGAACAGACAGACCCTGTCTGAAGTTCTCAAACTACGTAAAGGTTCATAAGGGATTAAAAGGTCTAAAATATAATCTGGAGCCAGGTCATGAAGAGTGTACTGGAAAATATAGTTAAAGCTGTAATGTTGTGCTTAGTCTGTCTGGAAATGGTTAGATTGTGTAAAGGGGGTCATGAATATGTCAAGATGTCACAGAAGGTGTTATGGTTTATGACCCAATGGGGAAATGAAAACCTTCCTCTGCCTGGGGGTAGACAGTCGTCTGCAAAGTAGGATAAGGTTGTGTTGTTGGGGTGCAGGAAACAGCCCCTCCTTTACATGCTCACTCTTGATGTATAAAGAACAGACACAGAGCAGTTTTTTCCTCTTTGCTGTGGAGACCTTGATCTCTGTATGCTTTGAGTCCATTTGCAAATGCTTGAATAAAATACAGGAAAGACAATTTTGTTGTTGTTGTCCATGTTTATTGCAGAAATTCCACCACAAACTTGGCGTCACAAACAGGACAGCATGAGTAGAATGACACCAGACACATGCTGACAGGAAAACCGTGCATGGTCGGGGTTAGAGTCCCTGTAACTGAACCTCCTCTAACAGAGTGGAGAAGCGGGAACCAGAAGCCTGAGGAAACTACTGCTATCCTGAACCATTGGCAGAAAGAACACAACAGATTGCCTCTCCGGTAAGAAAAACAATACATATTGTTGAGGTTAAACTGGGTTTAAACAAGAGAAAGAGATTCTTGCTCCAGGTGTATAACTGACAAGTTACTATGGCAGGTCAGGGACCACTAGAGAATCCAAGAGCTCAAGAAAAGGGAAAGATTCTTGCACAGGGTGTATAACTGCTGGGTTACTAGGGCAGGTCAGGGACTGCTGGAAAGCTTCAGAAGAAGACAGTAATGTCAGTTAGAGCAAGCCTTAGAGAAGAAAGAAAAAGGCCAGATAAAATGTCTAAGAGAAAGCAAAAGAAACATGCAGCATTTACAGGTGATTGGAAGGCTTATGCAAGTTGGTTAGAAGAAGCAGGAATAAGGAACAGAAAAAGTAAGGCAGGGACAGGACTGACTGGTGACTCTGTGTCTGAAATATACAGGTCCCAACCTGGACTCAGCTACATAAAGACACTGACAACCACAGCCACAACAGCAGGAGAATCCACCTCCATATGACACCAAACCATGTCAGAGAGTGTATCCTGATCTGCAAGAAGAAACACAGCCAATAGTGCTGATTGCTCCAGCATCGGACCAGACAACAGGCAGCATTACATTCCAGGAGTGTCCCTTGTGGCAGCAGCAGATGACTTTGTGAATGCAATCCACGAACTGGTGTCCCCGAAATGCACCAGACAAGGTACACCGTAAGAATTAAAGCAGCATCTCCAACCAGGATGGATGTGAGAAATATTGCTGCATGCAAACAAGGCCTTGCAGACACTATGATTGATTACTTAACTCGCCTAACTCAAGCCGAGCTGACTAGACCAAATCAAGGGGACAACATGTCTTCCTGGGAAGGCTATTTTCTTGACTGCCTTCTAACAGGACTGAGACCTGACATCCAAGATCATGACAGAACTCACTGTGTGGGTTGTGACGTAGCCAGACTTGTTGACACTGAAGCACACACATGATGAAAAGGTGCACTCGTCTGCACTCATCCGCAGCTCAAATCCAAGCCTTTGAAGGACAAGCCAGAGATAAACGAAGAGGGTGAGGCAGAGATGGCAGGCGACCATGGAATGAGGACTGTTTAATTTGTGGAGCAAAGGATCACATTGAAGCTAAGCAAAGAAATGCAGGTTTTAAAGAGGGTATAGGAATGTATACAAGATAGAACAACAATGCATAAAATAATGTCTAGATTAGAACTGCAAATATCAGGCCAGATAATAAAATTTTTGGTAGATTCAGGAGCAACAGAATCTGTAGTTATGAAAAAAAGAGTTTGAAATTAAACCCAAAATGAGTGGTATATAATGAGAATAATGGGTGCAACAGGCTGTGCAGTAATAGAAAATACACTTATCCACTATAATGCTCAGATGAGGTAGAAGGAAAATTCAAACACTTGTTTTTGTTATCTCCATTCTGCCCAATTAGTTTGGCGAGAAGAGACCTTATGGGCAAGCTTGGAACTGCACTACCTTCGACATATGAAGGGTTAAAAAAAAATTATGTAAAGGATTTGGATTTTCAAATGGTAAAATATAGTCCAGACATCTTACTCTATGTTTATGAGTGGCATCTCTGTGGCTCAGCTGCAGGATCTTTAAATAGCCAACTAGCACAGGAAGCGAGAACTGTGGTTACACACACACACACACACACACACACACACACACACACGCACACCTCAAGACACCAGAAGATTTACACTGCACCACACGTCTCAGAGTCAGACAAGCGATGAAAAGTAGTTCAGAGAATGACAGAGAAGAGATAGATTGAGAACTGAATGGTTGTACTGGACAAATAATAAGTGTGCTGTGGCAATTAACCTATCATCAGAACTGTACAGAGATTATTATGAGGTTCATGGTTCAGCTCCACATGTCTCATTGGCCAAACCAACAGATTTGCAATGGAAAGATCTGGGTCTTTGGGTTAAGAAATGTAACAATGCTGAAGGTTTGACAGAAACTAAAATAGTGGGTGTAGAGTTCAAAACCAGATAGGTGCATACAGGGAAAGATTTCCAGCTACAGTGTATGCACAAAGAACAATTGAGTTGATTCCACAAAATTAGTTTCTGTATGTTGAATGAAGGATTGACTGCAGATTCACCACAGCTGAGTGAAATGCCAAAAAAACATTAGAGGCTAAAAGCCAATAAAAACTAATTATAGGGGCAGTACCGGTACAACAATACACCAATCTGATTGATGCCCATGCAAACAGCAGTATCACTGAAACCACAAGCGAATATTTTATTTTTAACACAGCTTTAAAGGAAAACCTAGAAGGTTTAACTTTGCCAGGTGGAAGTGCACTTCTCCAGTATGTTCATGATTTGATGATCTTTTCACCATCAAAAGAGGCATGCGGGAAAAAAAAAGACACTGTAAGGTTGTTGCAACATTTGGCAAATAATGGTCACAAAGCTAGTGTAGGTAAACTGCAATGGGTTTCAGAACAACTGACATTTCTGGAACATGTGATCACTGCAGAGGGCAGATCTCTCTCTCCCAAACATGAAGCCATCCAAAAGGTACTAAAGCCACAAACAAAGAAACAGGAAATGAGTTTCTTAGACAAGTGTTAATTCTGCAGAAATTTGATTCCAAACTATGCTGAAATTGAGGCACCATTAATAATAATAATAATAATAATAATAACAAATAATAACCTGTATTTTTATAGGGAAATTGTCAAAACAAAGTACAAAGTGCTTCACAAAGACTGAAATATAATACCACAGTGAATGATAAAATATAAAATACATGAAATACATAAAAATAATAAAATAAACAGACAGCTCAGTTAAAATCCGATAAAAAAGCATTTTGAGAAGAGCTTCAGTGGCTCATGGGAAAGGCCTAATAGCTAAGAACGAAGTGATTTGGACAGAGAAAGCTGATAAAGCAAACAGCACCCACATTGGGGTTGCCTAACTCTGTTAATGCATTTATACAGACTGTTGACGATAAAAATGGTTACACGACATTGGTTTTGCTACAAGTGCATGGAGAAAGACAAATACCTGTAACATATTTTTCATCCAATCTCGACTTTTTAGCTGCAGGACTACCAAAATGTCTCAGAAGCTGTAGCAGCAGCTGAGAAAGCCATAATGGCATCACGTGACATTGTAGGATACACTGACCTTACTTGTACCACACAGAGTTTCAATGATTTTATTCAAACAGAAAACAACACATCTGTCAGTAGCAAAATGGAGATATAATACAAAATATATAATACAGTTCATTTAGAAATGCCTGTTAAACGTTACTCAACTCTTAACCCACCTACTCTGCTTCCAACAGCAGGTGATGGTGAACCAATAACAGAAGTTTGTTCTCCCAGACCTGACTTGCAGGAAACAGCCTTGGAGAATCCAGACATGGAACTGTTTGTGGATGGGTCAGTCTTTCGAAATCCAGAGACCGAAAAGAATAATGTAAGACTCGCTGTGGTAACACTACTTGACACAAAACTTGCACAACCACTACCAGCTAATTACTCTGCTCAGGCTGCAGAGCTAAAAGCTCTCATAGAGGCATGTAAATTGGCTTCAGGAAAAACAGTAAACATTTTTACAGACAGTAAATATGGCTGGTCAGTTTGCTTTGATTTTCTGATGTCTTCAGGAAAATATATTGCCCACCACAAACTTGTCTCTGAGTTGCTTGATGCTATCCTACTGCCACAAAACTTGAACTTCTAACTGCATGCCTTGCTATTTCAGATACACCAGTCACACCTACTGCTGATCTGATGGATCTGCAGAGCGACAAAAGAGGCGATAGCTGTATGGAGGAAAAACAAATGCATCAAGCATGAAGGAGTTTGGTATGGGCCTGACAAAAAAAAACATGTCTCCCAAGACCATTTTATGCAATGTTAACACATGGAAAGGACCACGTGTCAAAAGGGGGGTTGTGTGCTGAACTAAAGAAGTACTGGTACACTAAAGGCTTTACAAATTACTCAGATTTTGTGAACAATGTGTAATCTGTGCAAAGAACAATGTGGGCAACAAACGTCTCCCAGTGCACATCTGACACCAGCTAAACCATTTGATTATCTTCAGATGAATTTCATTGAGCTAAGATCAAGTGAAAATAAGAGATATTGCTTAGTATTGGTTGATATGTATAGTAAGTCCTACATCAAAGGCAGACACTGCAACTGTGGCAAAGATTCTGTTAAGAGATTTTTTCCAAGATGGGGCATTCCAAGGAGAATTGGTTGTGATAACAGTAAACACTTTGCAAACAAGTTCATAGAAGCAGTAAGTGACTACCTGGGGGTTGATGTGAAATACCATTGTGCAGGGCACCCAGAAAGTACTGGGGCAGTTTAAAGAGTGAATGTACTTGTTAAATCATGTTCAATGCTCAAAAGGGGGAATTGTACAGGAAAATATAATTAAGGCTGTAATGTTGTGCTTAGTCTGTCTGGAAATGGTTAGATTATGTAAAGAGTGTCATGAAAATGTCAAGCTGTATGATTTGAGTAAAATACAGGAAAGAGAATATTGTTGTTCGTGTTTATTGTAGAAATTCCACCACAAAGAGCCACACCACAAAGTAATCAATAAGATCTTAAAATCAATTCTAAAACCAACAGGGAGCCAATGTAAAGAGGCTAAAACCGGTATGATATGATCATACCTCTTGATCCTGGTTAAAAGCCTAGCAGTTGAGTTCTGTACAGTCTGCAGTCATTTCAAAGTTTTTTGATTAAGACAAGTGAACAGGCTGTTACAATAATCAAAGCGTGAGGACATAAAAGCATGTACAACAGTTTCTGCATCAGTAAGATTTAAAATAGATAATATTTTTGCAATATTTCTGAGGTGATAAAAACATGATTAGACAAGCTTTGTGATATGTTGCTCAAAACATAAATTGCTATTGCAAACAGGACACAAAGATTTCTTGCAACAGGCAGGATATGTTGTGACAGGTTACCGGTAGATTGCAGTATTTGTTTTGTGATATGGTGGGGCCCAATAACAAGGATTTCTGTTTAAATAGAGTTGAGCTGAAGAAAGTTTATTGACATCCAGTTTTTTATGTCAAACAGGCAGTCCTGCAGAGAACTCAACGTACTAAGGTCAGCTTGACAGGGAGGTACAACTGTGTGTCATCCGCATAACAATGAAAAGAACTCCCATGTCTACCTATGACATCACCCAAGGGAAGCATATATAGGGAGAATGGTATTGGTCCCAGGATTGAACTGTGAGGCACATCATAATAGAGAAAAGGATGACATGAAGTTGTTAATGGCGACACAGAACTTCCTATTGGACAAATATGATGAGAACCAGTCTAGTGCAGTGCCCAATATGCCCACCCAGTGCCTCAGTCTATCTAAGAGAATGCCTTGATCAATTGTGTCAAAGGCAGCACTGAAGTCCAGCAGCAGAAGTGCTGGGTTAGAACTGAAGTTAAAGCTGGAGATAGGGTTCTGGCCTGGATCTTCATTAAATTATTAATAATGTTGTGTAGGCTGTGTCTGTTTCTTTTGAGAAACCTATGCAAAATTAAAATAAAATAAATATTTTCATACAAATGAATTGTCTATCACATGACTCATACCACAAAACAAGATTTGTCTAAGTTCCAACAAAATGTGTAGAGAAAAAACAATAAAAGAGATGACCGAATCATGATTTGTATTTATTTCTGTCAGAGGAGCCACAATGGATAGAACGTTTAAAATGTGTTTTGACCCATTCAGCCCTGGTGCTTTTGGAAGTATTAACAAACTTTACTCTGCTATAAAAGACAGTACAGGCATAGCACCGCCACAGGAAGAAGAAAAAAATTGATTATTTAAGTTATAGGTTTAAGTTGCTTATATGCTTCATGCATATGCTGCTTAGCATTTTCCAAGAAACAGAGTTCTTGTTTATGTTATAGATAAACAATTTCAGGCGGATTAAGTGGTGAATATTCAAAGGAAAATGACAGCGTCCAGTACGTGTTGATGTGCACTGATGTGTTCTCCAAATATGTCTGACTTCCAAGAGTGGTGATGCTGTCCCAAAAATGTTTGGTGATATTTTAAGTGAGGAGCGTATGCCTAAAAAACTTGCAGACTGATGCTGAAAAGGAATTTTACAATAAACAATTCCAAGCTTTACTGGAATCATATAAAAACTTTTTTTTACATCTATCAAGACAAAAGCTAGCATAGTGGAGTGTTTAAACAAGACCTTAAAAACGTGTATGTGGAGGTATCTAAAAGCTGTCAATTCTTGCGGTTACATAGATAAACTGCAACACATGGTGCATGCTTATAATCACTCCTACCATAGATCAATCAAAATGACACCAGCTCAAGTCATATGTCATATTATCTGAATCAGGCCGGATCGGGACTACCTGGTTTTGTTTGATTGAGCACACAGTATGGAGCTGGTCTTGGTGGTATGTTTCGCAGTCTCATCAGGATGGCTATGCCTGTATTCAAACGTGGTCTAAGTTTAGCCAAGGCCCACCTGACATCTGACGCAAAAAAATATTGTCACCTAGTGATGTAGTTACAAATATAACCAAATCTACCATGTCAAGACAGCAAGAACTTGTGATAGTTGTAAAAAGACCAATAAAAAAACCACCAGGAAAATGTGGGACCATACAACTAAAAGACACAGGAAAATGAATAAAGTGGTAGACACCGCTAGAAGAAATTCGCAACCTGAAGTACAGAAGAACGCCTTCAAACATTATAGGACTGCTGACACAAATATATTCTAAAAAAAAAGAAAGAAAAAAAAGAGACATTTTGTTCTTGGATTTAGATACTAAATGGCGCTACTCCACAGCATGTCAGAGGAGTGTGTAAAAAGCGAACTTGATCTTTTTACGCCACTTACACAGACATCAATTGAAAAATGTACATTTCTTGGTGTTCCCTGATTCATTTCACCTGTGCCTTGTTATCTCCCCTCACCTGAGTGTATATAGTCTGTGTGCTTCCCATGTTTCTTTGTTAGTTAATTTTTTTTCTTCACGTCAAGCATCCCGGCCTTTGTTTTCTGTATTCACCTAGTGTTTTGGATTTGTTCTATTTCTCTTGACCTCGCCTGGATTTTGGACTTCACCTTGTCGGATATGCTTGTTTTCTATGATCTCCTGATTCAACCCCTGCCTGCCTTTCTTATATTCATTTAGTTTATTTAAGTAGTTGAACTGCACCTACTCTGCCTCTGTTGTCTGCGTTTGGGTCCAAGCTCTTGTTTATCATTTGGATGTACATATATTTAGGTGACAATCAAGGATTGCCACAGAGAGCACAATTTACATCTCAAAGTCAAATTGTATCGTAAATTGATCGCCTCACTGATCAATTTTTTTCAAGAAAAACTACTAATAAATTGTGTGGATCTTAAAATTTTATTCATCCAGTTGAAAGATGAATTTCAGAGTCTGTAATCAAGACCATTTATTTTTGGGGCAGATCCCAAAGGTTATTGTCATGTGCTTTGTTGATAATAAGGCTTTTACTGGTACATCTGCTAACAATATATCCAAAGAAGCCTGTTTTCTGAAAGTATTTGCTTGTGATCTGCTACGCAAATGTTTTCAGAAATTACCAGCTATGCTTCTAGTCAACATGGATCCCTCTCATTTAGGAGGCGCACACTGGTTGGCAATGTCCATTACAAAATATAGAGGATTATTTTTTTGAGTCTTTTGGAAATGACCCATGGCACCCTGATTTGCATATCCAATTTTCTTAAGCTGCAGAAATGTGACGGTGTAGCCCCTCATTCGTCCAGGAGTGTTCTTTCTTAGAAAAGGTTTCAGTCGTAGTCATCTGGACACTGTTTTCAGAATCAAGATGTTTCGGCTCCCATCCGGAAGTCATTCTCAATTGTGAAAAATGGACCGGGAACTCAGAAATTTCAGTTAGCATAGTAATAATGTATTCACGCTGATCCTCCTCACCAGTCACATGGCTGAGGTAGCCTGAAGTGTTCTGCTTACACTTCAGAAAGGTTTTGACATAGTTCTTAAACAGTGTGTCTGACTGCTCTGGGAAATGCCAAACCTCATCTATCTGTGCTATCTGATATCTGATTAAGAGCCTTTTGTAGCTCAAACAAAACCCAAACACTGATCTCCTGCCTGCCTGAACTGTCGGTTCAGGTTAGGAAGGAAAACATCTCGCTTACAGGTAGGGACGTTACTTTGGCAACCCCAAGGTCACTGATAGCAGCTCTTGCCTCTTTCTTGACAGAGACACTAAACTATTTGCCTGAGGACTGCATTACAGATGCCCCGTTAAGTATGACCGTAGGTGAGATTTACTGTTTATTCTCCAATAGGAGCACACATACTTAGCCTGAAGGTTCCTGACCTAGTAAGGGAAACATGGTAGACGCTATATTGCCAATAAAGGGATAAATATTGTGGAACAGGAAGAGATCCTCAGACTTGGTTTCGGCACTGCATTGGGTTTCACCTTGTACTGCTGATATCACTGTCTCCTCAGCCGAGCTTCATTAAACATTGCTGTGTAAGATATCCAGAGTCTCCTGAAGTCTTCTTCATCTGAGTAGACCAGCTCACATCAATTTTTCCATCACAATTGGCGTCACGAACAGGATCCCAATAAATCAACAAGAGGTAAGTGCAAATAATTATTTTATTTTACCTTATCATGTGTGTGATTGATGGGATCAAAAAGAATAGAGGGAAAATTGCATAATCTCTGATTCAGCTGTAAGCAGCTAAGACCTGCCACAGGGTCACTGTTCAGTTTCTAGGGATCTTCCCTGACTGAGCTGAGCTCAATAAATTAATTAATTAAAATTAATTAATTAAATGAAAATTAATCATTCTTCAAAAAAACTTTAAAAAATAATGGGCACAATGAGGTCTAACTTGATGAGTCTTTAAGTAAATAAGGTCTGAAGAATAAAGTGCAAAAGTCAGCAGGTTGGTCAGTAAGTTTGAGATACGAAGACTGTGGAGTGTGTTTATTAACCCCCACAGCGCTACTAAGGGTGGTTGTTTCTGGGTCAACTTCAGGCTGTACTCAACAAAGGTAAAATCCATAGTGAGGTTAATCCCTTGGGAAGACATTCTGGGATAAGTCACACTAGGGCTTATTTCGGTTTATCAATACTGATGGAAAAGAAGGCTCTGACGTCGATTTAAGTTGTGTACACAAGGTGGAATTCTTTCTGAATTCTCACTTATTAAGTCATCAAATTGAAATAATTAATAAGAAGAGTTAGGAACTTTGGATGCTGCTGCTGTGTTTATTGAGTTTGCATGTGTATGCTTTGATGTTTTGATGTTAATGTGTTAATTGCATGTTATAAAAATGGGAAACAATCAGTTCACAACAAAGGTTAAAAAGAAAAGCCCTCCACCTAAAGTACAACATAATGCTAAGAAAGTGAAATCTAAAGAGCAAGCTGCCTCTGTTAAGCAGTCTGAGCCAAACTCACAGCCCCAGAATGTCTCTGATCTCACATCACAATACAATGCCATGTTTTCCCAACACATACCAGCGGGCATAGTAGGAAGATTGAAAGGATGGTAGTTTGTGTTTCCTTTTACTTTGCTCATGTGTGAATGGACTAATTCTGACCGTATGCAGGTTCATTTGATAAGAGTAAATTGCTGCTGGCTGAAATTAATGTGGATCCAGGTAAAGGAAATCTGTGTTTGAGACTACAGCTACAGAGATGACAAGGAATAAACAGTGCTACGCTAATGATGCTGAAGCTTGCGCTAGATCTTTAATGTATGGTTGGGCGAAGGGCCAAGGTAAAACGCTGTCCCCAGAAAATCTGATGGCAATGTTAACTGAAGTTGGTGTGTATCTCCCTGTACAAGTGATAGTAATCAAGCGGTTCCGAAAGTGTAATAAAAATGTTGTAGAAGACAATGATTTTCTTTTACATGTTGCTGCCGCCTTACACCAGGATAGAGAGAGAAAAAGACAGCGAGAGGCTCAAGAAGCACAGGGCTATGGACCGAGAGATCCAGAGGGAGCAGGGGAAGTAGCAACTGGCTCAGGTTTCACAGATCAGCAAGAGACACCCAAGGAGGAGGGACAAGACACAGATGCAGAACAGCGCTCTGCTGCAGCAGCAGGGACAGAAGTAGGTCAGATACAGACAGCTAGTGCACCAACAGGGCAGAAAGCTAGTTAGTGAAGCATCCCCCTCACACCACAGTTACAGAAAGACAGCGTGGCTCACATCCAGATCTGAACTTGGGTGATAGGATTAACAGGGACCCAACACTTTTAGCTTCTGGTACTCCTGCAGAACACACTAGGTCCCATACACAAAAAAGCGATAAGGTTGTCAGCAAAATCCTAAAATTATGATAGGTGAGGTTGCTGTATGTAAGCCATGGACCCCAGCTGAGGTTATGGAAATGACTAGAAAGGCACCCAATCCCATTAACCGCCCAGATGAGTATTTGGTTTGGCATTCTCAGGTGTGTACTGTCCAGTCCCCGATGTGAAACAGCTGATTTCATTTACATATGGTACTGAATGGATTATGTGCAAAGATGAGTAAAATTTTCCTGATAGTACAGAAGGGGGCCAGTGGCCTCCAGAGAAACCACTGGAGCAGTGGTTAGCTGATGATGCTAAGGAATCAGTAAAAAAGTGTGCACGCAGTCATAGTGATTTCTCTAAAGTAGTACACTGTGTACAGGACCATAAAGAGTCCATCCCTGAATTTATTCAGAGATTTATCACAGTGTGGGACAGCCATGCTGGCATAAAACGTAATGCATCATTGATGTCTGCTATGAGACCTGTCTTGACTTATTGTACAGCTGCCTTTTATCCTTCAGAAGAGTACAGACAGTAAATTCATTGTTTAACTCACAAGACCAATTGGCATGTGAGCGGTTGTTGTATATGGGTCCCCAAGGGTGTGCTTTTTCAATTCAACTGTCTGATAAGCAGAGTGAATTATTTAATGTACATGATTCTCATCCACATGTTACACTGGCTGTCTCCTCTGGCTTTGAACCAAAACAGGTGGGAGAAATGGTGGCTCGCTGCCAGGCCTTGAGTAAAGCTGCAGCAGGCTCTCAAGCGAAAACAATAACAAGCCTGGGTGATGAACTGTACATGGTACAGCTGAGTAAAAACATCACACTACCACAAAGTAATTTTGTATTACAATAGCAACCACTTACAGTACATTATGAGCCCTCTTCAGAACTGTCAGAAGTTCCAGCCATGTTGTGGGCTAAACATAAAAATCATGTGGGATTTGTAAATTCTGCTCCGCCTCACAGAGTGACATTTAAAGCTAATGCACAGCTGCCAAGAATTAAACAGTATAATTTGCCTCAAAAAGCTATTGATGGAATTGAAGGTGTAATTCAATCTTTACTTGATCAAGGTGTATTGGTGGAACCTCACAGTCCTTGTAATACCCCAATATTGCCAATTCCAAAACCAAACCAACCAGATAATTGGCGATTTGTTCAAGATTTGCAGGCAATCAATAATATTGTTGTGGCTATGACTCCAGTAGTGCTTAACACAAATTCTATTCTTGCATCACTGCCCTCTAATTCAATATACTACACAGTCATTGATTTGTGTTGAGCTTTATTTTCTATTCCATTGCATCCAGATAGCCAGTATCTGTTTGCATTCACATTTAATGGTAAACAATTAACTTGGACGAAGCTCGTCCAAGGTTTTGTCGAAAGTCCTGGGGTGTACGCAGTAGTGGGAAAACGTGATCTGGAAGACTTGCAGTTACCAGGGGGGAGCTTACTTTTGCAGTACGCTGATGACCTTTTAATTGCATCACCTTCAAAAGAGGCCTATCACAGTGACTCTATACTGCTGCAGCTGAGTGTTGTCACAGAACATCACTAGCAAAGCTGCAGTTCTGTCTGCCTTCTGTGACATACTTGGGTCATATTTTGAAAAATGTGCCAACATGTGCTGTCACCAGAGGAGGTGAAGCTGCTGAATAGCATGCATCCTCCTAAGACAAAGAAGGACCTGCATTCTTTCCTTGGCATGGCTGATTACTGCAGAGAATGGGTTGCTGATTATGCTGCCATGGACTCTGTTGTACGGGCTGCCACTACACAATCAGCCCCTCCTGTTGTGCAATGGACTGAAAACATGCACAAAGCATTTCAAGATCTCAAGGATGGTCTCACTACAGCCCCAGCTCTGGGCCTCCCTGAATATCATCAGCCATTCCATCTGCATGTTCATGAGAAGGATGGGTTTGCACCTTCCTGGTGCAGAAACATGGGTCACATTACTGTCCTGTTGTGTATTACTCTTCCAGACTTTCACCAGTAATCCTTGGTATGCCAGGCTGCCTCAGATCAGTAGCCGCAGTTGCTACTATGATAGAGAAATCCTTACCCATTGTACTGGCTCATGACTGTGTAGTGCATGTTCCTCATTCAGTGTTGCATATTTTAAATACCTCTGCTACTCAGCGCATGACAGCTGCATGTCACTCAGGTTATCATTCTTTCTAGCTCCCACATAACTTTAACCCTCACTTAATCCAGCAACTCTTCGCCCCCTGATTGACCTACAGGATGAACATGATTGTAATACGGCTATTGAAATGACCTCATCCCCATCAGCCGCCTGACGGAGTAGGCAGGATTGTCATCAATGACCCGGGGGTTCGGCAGTCGGAAGGAGGGCACAGAGTGCTGGAGGAGACTGGTTTTAGTTGTGAAACGTGAAAAGTGGGGTGAACTCTCATAGAGCTGGATAGTTTGAGCCTAACAGCAGAAGGATTGATGATACGTTCAATGATGAAAAGGCCAATGTAGCGAGGAGACAGTTTCTTAGATTTGGTCCGAAAGGGGATGTTTTTGGAAGATAACCAAACTTTCAGACCTGGTTCTTATAGTGGTGCAGGAATCCTGTGTCGGTCTGCGATTTGACGGTTCTAGTCTGCTGACCGGAGAAGTGCTGCTCGGGTCTCTTTCCAAATCTTACGGCAGTGGCGGAGGTGGTGTTGCACTGAGGGAACTGCAAGCTCGCTCTCTTGGGATGGAAAAAGAGAAGGCTGGTACCCTAAAGAGACTCAAAGGGAGAGAGACCAGAAGCAGCACAGGTAAGTGAATTGTGTGCATACTCGACCCAGGGAAGTTGAGAGCTCCAGGAAGAAAAGGTTGGTTGCAGCAACACAGCGAAGGGCTGCTTCAAGGTTCTGGTTGGCCCTCTCAGTCTGACTGTTGGACTGGAGATGGAATCCGGAGGAGAGGCTGACGGTTGCTCCCAGGGCTAGGCAGAATGCTTTCCAGACCTGAGAGATGAATTGGGGACCCCGGTCAGCGACTATGTCGAGTGGAATGCCATGGAGGCAAAAGGCAGGCGAAGTGGGAGTTATGGGCCCACTGGAGCACCTGGGAGCGAGCTGAATCAGGGACAAACATGCGATTAGGGGGACCGTTTCCGGGATTGGGTTGGTCTCGCTGTGCCTCCCTCACTACGGACTCGCCGTCACATGTCAAAGCGGCTACCATGCAGGTGGAAGGGAGGATGGTGTCGGGTCCAGGGTTGTTGTCCAGGGAGTGGTCCTGACGGGATAAGGCGTCAGGTTTGATATTCTTGGATCCAGGGCGGTAGGTTAGGGTGAAATTGAAGCGTCCAAAGAACAGTGCCCAGCGTGCCTGTCGGGATTTGAGCCTCTTGGCCGTTTCGATGGACTTCAGGTTCTTGTGGTCAAAACATGCCAAAATCAATGCATTCTCCAATGTTCAGCCCAATTTCCTCTTCCAAAGCTGACTACAAATTGTTTGATTGGAATGATCTGGGTGCCAGAATGGAAGATAGAGATGATGATTGTTACACTCTAATTTACCCAGTGGAATCCACCAAATCCTCACGACTGCTAATTATATTACAAAGACTGTTAATGACCAATACCTCCTAGCTGGAGTTAATCGCACTGTTCTTCTGAGTGTCATTTATGTTCAACAATATGTGAAGTTAGTGTCGTAATGCACGATCCGAAAACCCAAAAATGCAGAACACAATAAGATTGTTTAGTGGTAAGTCAGTATTTATTTTAACAGTAGGAGATGACTGGAGATAGCACTTCTCCAGAATGGTAGAACTGGTGCCGTCTTCTGTAGCCCCAGAGGAAGCGGTAAGTCTGGTCCCGGGCTGACGGCGAAGATCCAGGAACGGAGACTGGGGAGGTGTGTTCCGGCCTGGCTTGTGTAGGGCGATGTGTAGGCCCGGCAGTGGATCCGCAGAGTGGAGTAGACCGGATCCGAGTGGTAGTGGCTCGTGAGGTGTAGCTGGCAGAGCCGAGGAGACAGCTGGCAGAGATAGCATGGCAGATGAGACAGGCAAACAGGTTGGCAGAGATCCGGGAAGAGACCATGACTGCGATCCCCGGCGAGGGGTTGTTCTGAGGCAAAAGCAAGTTTATTCTCCAGGAGTCGTTGAACAACCTGACGGACATGGGCAATGTGGCTGGCTCGGTCTTGTAAGAAGATGAGGATATCGTCTAAGTAGACGAAAACAAAGCGATTCAGAAAGTCTCTCAGTACGTCATTGACCAGTGCCTGGAAAACAGCTGGGGCGTTAGTTAGTCGAAAGGCATGACTAGATATTCAAAGTGGCCCAGAGGGGTGTTAAAGGCAGTTTTCCCATTCGTCTCCTTCCCGTATCCGGACCAAATGATAGGCGTTCCGGAGATCTAGCTTAGTGAAGATAGTGGCACCGTGAAGGGGTTCAAAGGCAGAATTAATGAGTGGCAGTGGGTATTTATTTTTGACTGTGATTTGGTTGAGACCTCTGTAATCGATGCACGTAGAGTCTTGTCTTTTTTAGCCACAAAAAAGGAGCCCACCCCTACTGGTGAGGAGGATGCAGGGATGAGGCCTGACTGTAGCGAGTCCTTGATGTAGCTTTCCATAGCTTCCCTTTCGGGTCGGGACAGGTTGTAAAGGCGGCTAGACGGAAGAGGGGATCCAGGGAGAAGGTCAATGGCGCAATCATAGGGGCGGTGCGGTGGTAATGACAGGGTAAGGTCTTTACTAAACACTTCCCTTAAGTCATGATATTCTTCAGGTATCAGAGTTATATCCAGGGGTTCGGGATTGAGTGGTGGTGTGGTGCGATCCTGGATTATGGGGGTTGTTTTGGCTCACCAGAACCCCCACTGCAACTGGTGATCCTACTCTTTTGGTCTCACCGGACACGTAACCAGAAAGTGGCCCCTGTGGCCACAGTACAGGCACTCCCCAGCCGCTCGTCTGTGAAGGCGCCCAGCTGGTGTAAGATGGGCTCGACCTAGTTGCATGGGTTCGGTTTCAGGAGTGGCCGGAGGTTGCAGGCGTGGACCCGTGGTCAGGATTTGGCTCCCAGGTCTTGTGTGCGTGGGGGGAGCCGTGTAGCGTGAAGGCTGGGTGAGAGAAAGGCTGGTGCGCTCCTGGCGTCGTTCGTGTATGCAGTTGTCCATTCTAATGCATAGCGAAACCATCGCGTCCAGGCCGGCGGGTTCATCCCGAGCTGCCAACTCATCCTTCATTTGCACATTCAATCCCTTCACAAACGCACTGACCAGAGCCTTCTCATTCCACCCAGAGTCCGCGGCTAGTGTGCGGAACTCCACAGAATAATCCGCCACACTTTGGGTCCCCTGGCTAATCCGTAATAGCCGACCTCCTGCGTTCCCACTGGCGTCTGGATGGTCGAAGACATTCCTCATCTTCTTCAAGAATTCCGCCAGGGAAAGTGACGGGAAAGGGGTTGGCTAGCGTGCATTGCCTCAACCCACACTAATGCTCTTCCCTGTAGTAATCCCACAAGCCTGTAGTTTAACTTAGACTGGTCGGAGGCAAATGTGACAGGACGCTGGCAGAAGACCAGGGAGCATTGCGGCAGGAAACCCCAACACTTGGTAACATCTCCGGTGAAGGGATCTGGGTCCGAAGTGTAGGAATCCCGCAGTGGTGGTGAAGACAGTGGGTTACCAGGAGAAGCCGGTGGAGAAGACGCCATGGGAACCGTAGACGAGCTGAGTGGTTAATCTGGAAACTTGGTGTGTTAATTGCGTGATCTGGGTGACCATGGCCTGGTTGCTGTTGGAGAGCACCCAGAGAATCTGCTCGTGTTGCCCGAGAGGAATCCCTTGGCTAGTTAGCACTTGATGGAATGGTGCTACTTCCGGGTTGGTGTCTGCTGGCTCCATGTTGGCCAGATCGTTCTGTCGTAATGCACGATCCGAAAACCCAAAAATTCAGAACACAATGAGATTGTTTAGTGGTAAGTCAGTATTTATTTTAACAGTAGGAGATGACTGGAGATAGCACTTCTCCAGAGTGGTAGAACCGACGCCATCTTCTGTAGCCCCAGAGGAAGTGGTAAGTCCGGTCCCGGGCTGGCAGCGAAGATCTAGGAACAGAGACTGGGGAGGTGTCTTCCGGCCTGGCTAGTGTAGGGCGATGTGTAGGCCCGGCAGCGGATCCGCAGAGTGGAGTAGACCGGATCCAAGTGGTAGTGGCTCGTGAGGTGTAGCAGGCAGAGCCAAGGAGACAGCTGGCAGGGATAGCGTGGCAGATGAGACAGGCAAATAGGTTGGCAGAGATCCGGGAGGAGACCTTGACCGCAATCACCGGCGAGGGGTTGTTCTGAGGCAGAAGCAAACCAAAGTCACAAAACGAGACAACTAGAAAGAACTACAATAGTACTTAGCTTGGTCAAGAGGGGAGGCGTTACGTAGATGTTGTACAAGTGTACAGAGACGACCTGGCACTGGTAGTGTGGTAGAGCCAGGTATTTATGCTGTGGAGACTGATGAGTAATTGATGTCAGGTGTGCCGGTGATCAGCACCAGGCAAGAGACCAGGGAGCCAGACCAGAAGACACACACACACCCACATCTCGAGACAAACAGAGGACACACAAGACACACAACGAGAGGAAAGCACACCAGAGCATGCAGGAGTCGTACAGGCATGGTGGCTGACTATGACAGTTAGGTTTTGAGTACAGAATCCAAGTCGCTCTAGCTCAGACTAATTGTTCTACTCATCAAGATCATGTGTGTGTGCCTCAGCCCTACAACCCTTCTGTGTTAGCTGAAGCTATGGTCTATGTTCAGCCACGGATTGGTACCCGCACCACTACACAATAAAATAACCCCTGTCAGAGACTTCTCAGTTTACACGCCTCCTTTGCCTGTACATGAGTTGACCAATGTTTCTCTGTGTTTCCACAACGAAAGGTTAGAACAGCGACTTGGGGCAGAGCAGCTGTAACTCAGTGATAGAGGTCATTCTCTAGAGAGCACAGAGAGGCATTTATGTATCCCAACAGGAAATCAAGTCCTTGTCTAAGGTTGTAGAAAATCACCTCAACACTTCAGCTAAAGCCGAGCTAGCTGTAAATATGGAATTTCAGGAATTCAAGACTGTAGTTCTATAGAATCGTATGGCATTAGATCATCTGCTAGCAGCTCAAGGAGGTACTTGTAGAGTTATAGGTACTGAATGTTGTTCCTATATTTCAGATGCAACCACTGAGGTGATGGATATGGTTCATGACACTGCGCAAGGTGTTAAGAATTTGCATGAGTATCATGGATTCAGCTTTGACAATTTCTCAGCGATGTTTGGGTCATGGGGATCTGGTTTGATTACATTTCTGACCACTCTTGCAGTGACAGCAATCCTCGTACTTGTGTTATGTTCATGTGTCATCTTTGTCTTCAAACTAATCATCCGCAGGGCCACAAAGGTTGCTATTCAGGCTCCCCTAAGGGTGACAGGAAATGAAGGAAATTAGGTGGAATTGAGGTATTATGATTTCCAAGGTGTTGAAGTCTGGGTTCCACCAGGTGTGCCAAGTGATGATGAGAAAATGTTTGATGAAGAATATTTAAGCATGTTTTGAAATAAAGTGGAGACTGATAATCACATGTGGTTAGTGTAAGATGATAAATGCCAAATGGAGGTTCATATATAAGATTCAACTGAGGCTGATGGGTAATACATTTCAATATCTATCGGAATTTGCTGCTAGCTCAGTTTTAAATGTGCTAATGATTTAAGCAATAATCACAAATCACCATGAGATCTGTGTTCAATTAAGAAGTTTTGAATGATGTTTTTGCTACATAAATGATTAATTCACATGGTTGATTCCTCACTTAGTCACATGAGAGGACTCATCACTATTAATAGTTCCATTATATTTTTTCTATGTTATTCCATATGTTATCACGTAGTTTAAATTGTTCTGGTTTTGGGTTTAAATGCATGATGTTTGATAAGAATATTTACAATAATCATTATAATCGGTTTGAAATCAGTATATTACCTTTTGACATATAATTGAAGTGATTTGATATATTCATGCTAGTGTGTTTGCTATTAATCACTGAAGAACATTTAGGGTTTTTTCTCACAAACCATTCTTGAGGTTTTCCCCTTCCTTATACATTAAGGATGAATTTGAATTAATTCTTACACCAAGTTTTTAATATTGAATATTATTAAACATATAACATTTGTATTTGCATGTTTCATTGGTTCAAAATTGTTTTTAAATTTATTTTATTTATATAGCACCAATTTATAACAGAAGTTATCTCATTACACTTTTCCTATAGAGCAGGTCTAGACCGTACTCTTTATAATATTATTTACAATGCAAATACCACCTAGATTTTTTTTTTAAATAGTAGAATAGTAATTGTAGTGTTAATATTAATAAATTAATAACAATAGAAATAACAGCTATAGGAAAAATAATGTCAGTATTAGTAACAGAGCCAATAACAACAACTGTAGTAGCAGTTGCTGAGCAGGAACAGGGGGGCAGCGGGTGGCCCACAACCACAGATCCAGTCTTTGCTGCTCTGGAGGCAGAAATACCTGCTGAAAGCGACAGGAAAGGAAAGAAACGAGAAAGCCCAAAATTACGGGAGAAAGAAGATGTCGAGTTAGTAACATGTAGTAATGGGATAAAAATGCATACAGATGGAGAGGGGGAGAAGGAGAGAGGAAAGAGGTGCATCATGGGAAGTCTCCCGGCAATCTAGGCCTATAGCAGCATAACTAAGGGATGGTTCAGGACTCACCAAGCCAGCCCTAACTATAAGCTTTATCAAAGAGGAAAGTCTTAAGCCTACTCTTAAATGTGGAGATGGTGTCTGCCTCCCAAACCCAAACTGGGACCTGATTCCACAGGAGAGGAGCTTGATAACTGAAGGCTCTGGCTCCCATTCTATTTTTGGAGACTCTAGGAACCACAAGTAAGCCGGATAATAAGGAATTGCAGTAGTCCAACCTAGAAGTAACAAAGACATGCACTAATTATGTTGCATCATTTTCAGAAAGGATGTGCCTGATTTTTGCAATGTTACGTAGGTAAAAAAGGCAGTCCTTGACATTTGTTTCATGTGGGAGTTAAAGGATAAATCCTGATCAAAGATAACTCTGAGGTTCCTTACGGTGCTGCAGGAGGCCAGGACAATGCCATCTAGAGTAACTATATCTTTAGATAAGACGGTGTAGTCCCTCATTCGTCCAGGAGTGTTCTATCGTAGAAAAGGTTTCAGTCGTAGTCATCTGGACACTGTTTTCAGAATCAAGACGTTTCGGCTCCCATCCGGAAGTCATTCTCAATTGTGAAAAAATTGGACGGGAACTGGAAATTTAAGCTACTCTGAGTTACATAAGCCCTGCCCTCAGGAAGGAATCGGCCTGAGTATCTGTTAATAGCTAGTTTCACCTGAAACTGACCTAATAGTTTCAAGATGGCCCAGTAATCAGTAATCAGGCCTATTGTTCTCTGGCTGCATCTACTTCATCACTGCTAAGTGCCTGATTAGCATGTGATAGGCGTGACCAAGGTGATAATACATCACAGCCACCGAAACAGCCATTAGGAAGAACAAGATGACTGAAGCAGAGGCTGCAGACCTGAGGCTACGTGTCACTGCAACATTAAAGAGTGCCAAACCACCTCCTTCCAACATTACATCCGAAGAGAGGAGGGCACTCTCAGCACTGCAGAAGGATCACAGCATAAACATTCTACCAGCAGACAAGGGTCGCTGCACTGTGATTCTGAACACAGCCGATTATGAAACCAAGGTCAACAACCTTCTTGAAGACACAACCACATATCAAAAACTTAAAGAGATCCAACCAATGGCTACAAGAAGAAGGTTATAGACTGTCTACAGAAGCTTGAGAAGGAGGAGGTGATAGACAGGCCTCTGTACTACAGACTATACCCTGGGGAAGCCATTCCATGCATCTATGGCCTTCCCAAAATTCACAAAGAGAATGTTCCACTCAGACCCATCGTGTGCAGCACAGATTCCATCACATACAACATAGCCAAACATTTGACTACAATCTTGGCTCCGTTGGTGGGAACACAGTACATCATGTGGAAAACACACAGAAATTTGTGGACAAAAGTGAAACATCTCCAGTTGGACCCAGATGACGTTATGGTTTCTTATGATGTAGTGTCCTTGTTCACTTGCATCCCAACCTCAGAAGCAGTGACAGCGGTGATGAGAAGACTGCAGGAGGACTCCACCTTGCAGCAAAGGACCAAGCTTACACCTGAACACATATGTAAACTATTAGACATCTGTCTCAACACAACCTACTTCCAATTCGGGGACACTTCTACAGACAGATTCACGGTTGTGCTATGGGCTCTCCGGTCTCTCCCATTGTGGCCAACCTGTACATGGAACAGTTTGAGAAGAAGGCATTATCCTCGTTCCGGGCACACCACCAAGTCATTGGTACCGTTACGTGGATGACACCTTTGTGAAAATCAAGAAACAAGACTTGGAAGCGTTCTCAGAGCATATTAACACGGTGGACCCCAACATCAAGTTCACGCGTGAGGATGCAAAGAGAACCGCTTGGCCTTTCTTGATTGTTCTACTCTCAGAGGAGAGGACGGAAAGCTCCAGATA
Organism: Siniperca scherzeri; assembly: GCA_027580175.1. Classification (NCBI taxonomy): domain Eukaryota; kingdom Metazoa; phylum Chordata; class Actinopteri; order Centrarchiformes; family Sinipercidae; genus Siniperca; species Siniperca scherzeri. The sequence continues at coordinate 35,183,948 of CM050855.1, read as the reverse complement.
GAAGTGTACAGGAAACCAACACATACGGATCAATACCTGCTCTTTGACTCACACCATCCACTACAGCACAAGCTGGGTGTAATCCGGACATTACAACACAGAGCCAAAGAAGTGCCCACAGGCTCAGAGGGTAAGAAGAAAGAGGAAAGGCATGTCCAGAATGCACTCTCAGCCTGTGGTTATCCTACTTGGGCTATCAACAGAGTTAAAGAGCCAAAAACAGGACAAAAGTGTAACTGAACCAAGAAGGAACGGTGTCTCCATTCCTTATGTGTCTGGACTGTCTGAAAAACTACAAAGGATCTTTAGACAGCACGATGTTCCTGTCTTCTTTAAACCAGGCAACACTTTAAGACAGAAACTCGTTCACCCTAAGGACAAGTTACCCACACAGAAACAGAGCAATGTTGTCTACTCCATTCAGTGCAGTGAGGAAAACTGCAAAGAACGGTACATAGGCGAAACCAAACAGCCACTTCACAGAAGACTTTATCAGCACAGGCGACACGCTAACTCAGGATTACAGGCGCTGTGCATTTGCATTTAAAAGCTACAAACCACACATTTGAATGTGATAGCACAGACAAAGTTGGGTTCATGTCTACCATCATGCTAACAGGTTTCAAAATTGTAAAATATGTACTTTATGTCTGGGTCTTCCTTGGGAATAGGCTGTATGTAGCATTTGTGTTTAGTGTGACTAACCAGGACTTCTCCACAGTGCTGACACTTTATCGTTGTTCCTCTGAGGTATGAGGTATAGCCTACAACATTTTTCACAAATTTTACATAGCTACATGGGGCAACCCTGTATGTTGGAGAGCATTGTTTGTGCATCTCATAACAGTGCTGTGATCGACATATACGCTTGCAGTCTGTACATTTTACAGATTTGCCTGGACGGCTGTTGCAGTCTGACAGACAGACATTGCAGTAATATGCACACCTATGCAGTAGAACTGTATTGCATGGCTTGTAACAGTACTCACAGACATAAGGTTATGCAAAGAATGCGAAAAGATCAGAAAATCCAACCTTGTGGTCATGAGCATATCCTAAATCTTGGTGTAGGTATTGTGCAAAAGCCAATTTGTCCTTTTCTGAAGGTGTAAGGATAAGAAACTGAGCAAGGCACTATAAGAAACAGATTCTTGTCTGTATTGTCTGGCACAAAGAGACAAGGTTTTTTCTTCTGTATTTTCTGATCACATGGTATAGCACCCAATATGATACAAGCACCACCCCTTTTATACCACCACCCATACTATAAATTCTAACCCGTCATCGGTCATACTTGTGTCGTTGCTTTAAGAGCTTGGGCTACCTGCTCTAAAAACAGGTCTGCATTATACGCATTGTCTGATGCTAACATTGTTTGGACATCACTAGTGAGAGAGGGACCACGTTAAACCACATTTAACTAGCTACCTACTTTTGAGTTCTCTGTGCATTAGTTTACAGCATTGGTCAGTTTATGTCTTAGCAGCTGTGGGACTTCCTCTATATTCCAGAAGGGGTATGTTAACAGGCTTTTCAAGAGGCAGAACCCCCACAGAGCAGCCAGGCCAGACTCTGTCTCTCCATCCACCCTGAAGCACTGTGCTAATCAGCTGTCTCCGGTGTTCACATACATCTTCAACACCTCACTGGAGACATGCCATTTGCCAGCCTGCTTCAAATCCTCCACCATCATCCCCATACCCAAACAACCAAGGACCACAGGATTTAACGACTACAGACCTGTCGCCCTGACCTCTGTGATAATGAAGTAATTTGAGCACCTTGTGCTGTCACACCTCAAATCCATTACCTCTCCTGGACCCCCTGTAGTTTGCCTACAGAGCAAACGGGTCTGTAGATGATGCAGTAAACATGGCCCTCCACTTCATCCTCCAGCACCTGGACTCCTAGGGAACCTATTCCAGGATCCAGTTTGTGGACTTCAACTCTGCTTTTAATACCATCCTCCCAGCTCTTCTGCAGGGCAAGCTCTCCCAGCTGAGTGTGCCTGACTCCATCTGCAGGTGGATCACAGACTTCCTGTCTGACAGGAGGCAGCATGTGAGGCTGGGAAAACATGTCTCTGATCTCACATCACAATACAATGCCATGTTTTCCCAACACATACGGATCAATACCTGCTCTTTGACTCACACCATCCACTACAGCACAAGCTGGGTGTAATCCGGACATTACAACACAGAGCCAAAGAAGTGCCCACAGGCTCAGAGGGTAAGAAGAAAGAGGAAAGGCATGTCCAGAATGCACTCTCAGCCTGTGGTTATCCTACTTGGGCTATCAACAGAGTTAAAGAGCCAAAAACAGGACAAAAGTGTAACTGAACCAAGAAGGAACGGTGTCTCCATTCCTTATGTGTCTGGACTGTCTGAAAAACTACAAAGGATCTTGATAACTGAAGGCTCTGGCTCCCATTCTATTTTTGGAGACTCTAGGAACCACAAGTAAGCGGATAATAAGGAATTGCAGTAGTCCAACCTAGAAGTAACAAAGACATGCACTAATTATGTTGCATGTGTAAGAGTCCCATGATTTTTTCATTGACATCACTGTATAACACACCGTATGTGTTCTTACTGACAGGGTTCTCGTGACCTTGGTTATGTCACCTTTCACAACCATGAAAGGAACACCCTGCAAATCTGTAGGCAGTGTGTGTATTTGGGTCATAGCCATCTGTGAAAAAAGGACCCCATGACTGCTCACCGTGATTGAATGCATGAAAAATCTCAATGCTGTACTTGTGTGCTAGAAACTCAGGCCACTGTATAGAGGTGCTAGAGTATATTTTGTGTTGGTCTATATAACTACCATCATATGTCAAAGCAAACGTGTCATTAGGCAAGAAATTAGTTTTGTATATGCCCATACAACAGATGCCAGAGTTGTACATTTGAAGGGATCTAAGCGAGAGCACTTGAGAATTGTTTCACGGTAGACCTAACACAACAGCATCATTGACCCCATAGCGATACAACTCTTTCTGAACACCTGGTGGCAGACAGTGTGATACCACTGCATGGAAGTAGCCTTTTTTTGCTATTAGTCATTTTGTCATACCCATAATGAGAAGGGTCAGGTTAGGGACCTCTGTAAAACTCATTATTCATGATGTTGAATTTGTGAGGGAAATATCCTTTTTCTACATCACCAAACCCTAGAGCTGCACGGGGAGAAAGCTAAAGGAATCAATCCCCCTCTGCTTGTATGCCGGCTCATACACTAGAAGGACCCTACTGCCTCTCATGGTTGGCTAGGTACAATACCCTGCTTTGTAAAGTAGTCCAACTTGATGTAACACCATTTCCTTTCAAGTTTTCGTGATGTGTGCTTTAATTTGCGGGTTTGGGGTTATACCATGGAGCTAACGTTCTTTGTTTTATTATCTTCTTTTAAAGGAGCGTTAGAATCGAGTGTCGTTCACAGTGAGCCTGCAGCGCTAAAAACTTTTATTGGTATGATGTGATGTAAATGGACTGTACTTGTATAGCAATATATATATATATATATATATATATATATATATATATATATATAATAAAGTTCAAAGAAGTAACGAACCATTCACATACACACACCAAAGGCACAGCCCTCGGGAGCAATTTGGGGTTCAGTGTCTTGCCCAAGGACACTTCGGCGTGGGCTGGGTGAAGCCGGGATCAAACCGCCAACCTTCTAAATGGTGGACAACCTGTTCTACCACTAAGCCACAGCCGCCCGCAGTTAGTGATGACTGATGTTGAACTGAATGTGAAATGTATGTGCCGATTCCATTCTGAATGTTTCTTATAAGTTCCTAAGACAGGATAGGGTTATTGTAAATGATGTGATCGTCTAGCAATCAAAAGTGGGAGATCTATCATGGAATTTCTTATGTTGCATGTGTAAGAGTCCCATGATTTTTTTCATTGACATCACTGTATAACACACCGTATGTGTTCTTACTGACAGGGTTCTCGTGACCTTGGTTATGTCACCTTTCACAACCATGAAAGGAACACCCTGCAAATCTGTAGGCAGTGTGTGTATTTGGGTCATAGCCATCTGTGAAAAAAGGACCCCATGACTGCTCACCGTGATTGAATGCATGAAAAATCTCAATGCTGTACTTGTGTGCTAGAAACTCAGGCCACTGTATAGAGGTGCTAGAGTATATTTTGTGTTGGTCTATATAACTACCATCATATGTCAAAGCAAACGTGTCATTAGGCAAGAAATTAGTTTTGTATATGCCCATACAACAGATGCCAGAGTTGTACATTTGAAGGGATCTAAGCGAGAGCACTTGAGAATTGTTTCACGGTAGACCTAACACAACAGCATCATTGACCCCATAGCGATACAACTCTTTCTGAACACCTGGTGGCAGACAGTGTGATACCACTGCATGGAAGTAGCCTTTTTTTGCTATTAGTCATTTTGTCATACCCATAATGAGAAGGGTCAGGTTAGGGACCTCTGTAAAACTCATTATTCATGATGTTGAATTTGTGAGGGAAATATCCTTTTTCTACATCACCAAACCCTAGAGCTGCACGGGGAGAAAGCTAAAGGAATCAATCCCCCTCTGCTTGTATGCCGGCTCATACACTAGAAGGACCCTACTGCCTCTCATGGTTGGCTAGGTACAATACCCTGCTTTGTAAAGTAGTCCAACTTGATGTAACTGTCAAATCCCGAGGCATTGTGTGCAATGAATTAATAGTTGCTGTATTACATGCATCTGAATTGTTTGACAATGAGTTTCACACAATCTGTACTAGTGGCACACATTTGAATGTGATAGCACAGACAAAGTTGGGTTCATGTCTACCATCATGCTAACAGGACTAACCAGGACTTCTCCACAGTGCTGACACTTTATCGTTGTTCCTCTGAGGTATGAGGTATAGCCTACAACATTTTTCACAAATTTTACATAGCTACATGGGGCAACCCTGTATGTTGGAGAGCATTGTTTGTGCATCTCATAACAGTGCTGTGATCGACATATACGCTTGCAGTCTGTACATTTTACAGATTTGCCTGGACGGCTGTTGCAGTCTGACAGACAGACATTGCAGTAATATGCACACCTATGCAGTAGAACTGTATTGCATGGCTTGTAACAGTACTCACAGACATAAGGTTATGCAAAGAATGCGAAAAGATCAGAAAATCCAACCTTGTGGTCATGAGCATATCCTAAATCTTGGTGTAGGTATTGTGCAAAAGCCAATTTGTCCTTTTCTGAAGGTGTAAGGATAAGAAACTGAGCAAGGCACTATAAGAAACAGATTCTTGTCTGTATTGTCTGGCACAAAGAGACAAGGTTTTTTCTTCTGTATTTTCTGATCACATGGTATAGCACCCAATATGATACAAGCACCACCCCTTTTATACCACCACCCATACTATAAATTCTAACCCGTCATCGGTCATACTTGTGTCGTTGCTTTAAGAGCTTGGGCTACCTGCTCTAAAAACAGGTCTGCATTATACGCATTGTCTGATGCTAACATTGTTTGGACATCACTAGTGAGAGAGGGACCACGTTAAACCACATTTAACTAGCTACCTACTTTTGAGTTCTCTGTGCATTAGTTTACAGCATTGGTCAGTTTATGTCTTAGCAGCTGTGGGACTTCCTCTATATTCCAGAAGGGGTATGTTAACAGGCTTTTCAAGAGGCAGAACCCCACAGAGCAGCCAGGCCAGACTCTGTCTCTCCATCCACCCTGAAGCACTGTGCTAATCAGCTGTCTCCGGTGTTCACATACATCTTCAACACCTCACTGGAGACATGCCATTTGCCAGCCTGCTTCAAATCCTCCACCATCATCCCCATACCCAAACAACCAAGGACCACAGGATTTAACGACTACAGACCTGTCGCCTGACCTCTGTGATAATGAAGTAATTTGAGCACCTTGTGCTGTCACACCTCAAATCCATTACCTCTCCTGGACCCCCTGTAGTTTGCCTACAGAGCAAACGGGTCTGTAGATGATGCAGTAAACATGGCCCTCCACTTCATCCTCCAGCACCTGGACTCCTAGGGAACCTATTCCAGGATCCAGTTTGTGGACTTCAACTCTGCTTTTAATACCATCCTCCCAGCTCTTCTGCAGGGCAAGCTCTCCCAGCTGAGTGTGCCTGACTCCATCTGCAGGTGGATCACAGACTTCCTGTCTGACAGGAGGCAGCATGTGAGGCTGGGAAAACATGTCTCTGATTCCCGGGCCATTAGCACTGGATGCCTTCAGTGCCTTTCCCCTCTGCTCTTCTCTGTGTACAACAACAGCTGCACCTGCAGTCATCTGTCCGTTAAGCTCCTGAAGTTCGCGGATGACACCACCCTCATTGTGCTCATCTCTGGTGGGGATGAGTCCGCCTACAGGTGGGAGATTGACCATTTGGTGACCTGGTGCAGTCAGAACAACTTGGAGCTCAATGCTCTTAAGACTACAGATTACAGAAAGAACCCAGCCCTACCTACCCCCATCACCCTGTGTGACTCAAAAACTGTGGAATCCTTCCACTTCCTGGGCACCATCATCACCAAGGACCTCAAGTGGGAGCTGAACATCAGCTCCCTGACCAAGAAATCACAGCAGAGGATGTACTTCCTGCAGTAGCTGAAAGACAATGATGGTGCACTTCTACACCGCCATCATTGAGTCCATCCTCACCTCCTCCATCACTATCTTGTACGCTGCTGCCACTGCCAAGGACAAGAGCAGACTGCAGCGTATCATTCGCTCCACAGAGAAGGTATTGTTACTTTTCTATTTATGCTTCTTGACTTATAATACTTGTTTTATCTTTCTTTATATTTTTTAATTACTATGTTTATTGTTATGCACCAGTATACCAAAGCAAACTCCTTGTATGTGTAAACCTACTGATTCTGATCCTTATATTGTCCAGAGAGATGTCTTAAATCAACTGGTTGTCTGACTTCTATTGCATTAAAGCGTGGTATTTTCCTCACATGAAAATTTGCACCACAACCTGTTTGATCATCAACAGTCTCTATCCCATCAGCCACCTCTACAATTTCCTGACAGTCATCATCATTATAAAGAGACCATTAGTCCTCTTGATTTAAATTAAAATCTTTATCTGACTCATCACCATATAGTTTAAAGTGTAACTGCACCCCAAAATTCTGCTAGCTTCCTCCCTCCCAGTATATTTAAAAAATGCAGCAGAGGACTGCCGGCCAAACACTGTAAGAGGTGTGTCCTCGTGTGTGCCGAGTGAGGTAAGGAGACACCAACCAGAGTGAGTGACATACACCTAACCAGTCATGACAGTCAGAAACACATTCATGGCCCTTTGTAAAAGTTTCTGTGTGGTACCTGTGTTGTAGCTGAGCTAACGTTAGCAGCTCAGAGAGGCTGAGAGGCTCTCCAGTGACTGTGTGTCTGTGGGGGAGTTTCAGTACGTAGCCGTAGCCCTGCTGTTTATCATGGGATGATCATCCCATGCAGTCCGGTAGTGCATCAAAAGCATAAGTCTGCACCAAAATTGAAAAATACTAAGTAGAGAGTTACCAAAAACTAGCATAAACTCCAGTGAATGATGTGTTTCGATCTGCATATATTTGAAAATGAGTGCTGTTTCTTAGACTCCCACATTAAAGCCAGGGGAGGTGGGCCTCCCACCTCTGATTAGAGGGTGTTAACACATTTTTTTTATATAAATGTCATTATATAAATTTGTCCCAAACGGTTGACTCTGTCAGCACTGGCCTTGCAAGGTTCATGGTGTTTTTAAACAGTAGATGGCGTGTTGAGCTATTTTCAACCCATGAAATGCAGATTTTCATAAATTTGGTAAGAACGTCAATAGCCAGGGAGCTGATGTGTTTCATCACAGTACAGTCATATAATTTAGTTTACAGCTCAAAAAACATGTTTAAGTGTCCAGTATCTCTTTAATCATATCTGTCATTTCTTTTCTATCAGTGTCCTCATTTATACTGTGTTCACGATTGAAATATGTCATATCGTCTATTAAATCATTAATCATCTCATCTTTCCAGTTCGTCTTTCTAGGATATTATGGTCTCAATCTCTAATTCTAACCATATACCATCGTCAGACTCATCATCAGTACTGACGACCATTAACTGATTTGTAGTACTTTTCCTTGGTGTCATAATGAAAAAATATATCTAGTACACAAACCGGACACCACAACGCATTCTCATTCCCAGGGCGTCAAAGACCAATGTTTTGTCACGCCCCTCTGTGTCGTATAAACACGCACAAGGTACCCTTTGGCGTTAGTAGGAGATGCCTTCAGAAACAATGTAACTTTAAATTTCACACGGGACGCAGACCCTGATCTCCTGGGTGAAAGGGTACCTTCTGCGGTTCTATATGATGCCGGGGGGCGTGACAAAATGTCAGTATTTGACACTTTTTAAATGTCAAATTTTATTTCAAAGCATTTGCAAGCACACCGCTTGAGCCTCCATCAAAACCCTTTATTGACTTTATTATTTCCTTATTGGAATCACTGACTATATATAAACATGACTGCTCCCCAAAAGTGAAGCCAAAACATCTCGATCATCCCCTGGTGGCTGGCTGCAGGATAGGTCATAAACCCCGCCCCCTCCATGTTTGCGGATGGGGCAGGGCAAAGTACATGTCAAATAAATGTTTCATTTCTTGATTCACAGCTGAACTCGGCTCGCGATTGAGTCAGCAGGGTGTATGGGTGGGACTTCAATACCACAGCTCCAACCCTGATCACTACTGTGCAGACTCTGGCTCCAAATGACATCACCAGCGTAAGATGGCAGCAGCGGTATCTGGGATATTTTGGCTTCTTTTTTTTTTTTTTTTTACAGTGGAAGGCAGTGGAGACGCATTGTACATCTTTATATACAGTCTATGATTGGAACATATGAGTTTCTTGACTGAACGAGTGGTCAATGAATTAGCAAAGGCAATGTTACTTATATGTATCAATACATATTCTGTGTGAAAGTTTTTAAAAGATGGCAATATATTCTTTGCTCACCAATGGATTTGTTTGTGTTAAGGCATCATCATGTATGGTGGATCCTTCAGTCTTATCAGATGTGGCCGAGTGATATGTTTCCACTCCAGTATCAGTAGTCCGAACAGTTTCTTCAGTCGGCGCAGTGGTCTTACAGTCTTCCGGATGTTGTGCTATAAAGTCATTTTCATCCCAAAGTTTTATTTATTCAGTCCACAACCGTGGGTGTGTTATAATATATTTACATAAGTAGCGACATATTGGTGAAAGCTTACTTTCTTTAAGTTTGGGGCATTTTGCAGGAGGTACACCTTCACAGCTGCAGCTCACAGAGTCCAAGTTTTTTAACACAGAATGAGTTTTTCTGCTAAATGTTTAACAAAAAGACACAGAATACTGAGGATTCTTCTCTAAACTAGGTCAGATGTACAAATAAAAACACGTGAGATTTTAATTAGATTTACTGTCATTCTGTTTATTGTGATGTTTCAGAGGTGTATAATATTTGATGATGGTTCTAGTATTATTCTCGCCAGCATTATGCTCATTGACCAAATCTGCAATACAAAAAAAACATCCCTATAGTTTATAAAAAGTACTTAAGAAAACACACTTTTTCCCCCGTGATCATTCTAATTGTGAAAGAAAAATCCTACTTACTGTTTGGGCTGCCGTCTTTATGCTAAGCTAGGCTAACCACGTCCTGTTCTGTTTCCTGTTCTTACCCCACAGACATGAGATTAATATGAATCTGAACGAGAAAATATGCTTATTTCTCAAAATGTTTAACTATTCCTTTAGAGCACTAACACATCTTAAAATCACATGTAGTTTCATTAAGACATGATATTTAATGATAAATGTTGTATTTGCATTTTGCATGCACCAGCTCAGGTTCAACCTTCCTCGGGAGCTGCTGATCCAGTTCTACACTGCAATCATCCAGTCTGTTCTCTGTACATCCATCACTGTCTAGTTTGGACCTGCCACCAAACAGGACAGAAACAGACTACAATGGACAGTTAGGACTGTAGATAAAATGATAGATGTGAACCTGCCCTCCATTCAGGACTTACACATCTCCAGAGTCTGGAAACAAGCAGGAAACATCACTACAGACCCATCACACCCTGGACACAACCTGTTCCAACTTCTTCCATCTGGTAGGCGCTACAGAACACTGTACGCCAAAACAACCAAGACACAAGAACAGTTTCTTTCCATTGGCCATCACTCTAATGAACAGTTAATCAGTCATATAATGTCAATAACCCTGAAACACTAAAACAGTCACTTACCTACAAATTATATAATAACAGTTTAAAATACACACTGTGCATACATGTACATGTACATATCATTCATTCAATATTTATTCCTTTGCACTATTTGTATTTGTTTATTTTAATCTTTAAGCTTAGTTGTCCTTGTTTTTAGCTGTATGTCTATTTCTAACTTCCTGTAAATTGTTCTTCTCCTTGTATGTGTACACATACTTGGCCAATAAAGCTGATTCTGATATCAATCCTCCATCAAACTCCCAGAGAGACAGCTAACAAGCTGATCTTGCAAAATGTCCACGTAACAGAGCATTACTAGAATTAGTAACTGTAATGTAATTACTGATTTGAAAATTGCATTCTTTGCACTACTCATTACTGAAAAAAGTAATTACATTTTTGTAACGCTTTAATGCCCAACACTACAACATACACACATACAGACTCAAACACTGAAGACGCAACAGGATGCCATTCAATGTAAATCACACCTCAAAAAACATTCTGGTGTCGCTCACCACTAGACTCAAATGTCCAGCGGTTAAGAAGGTTACACTTTATGCAAATATCCCAGAGGCATGAGAGCACCAACAATCTGTTTGCTCCATTTATCTACATAAAAAACTTCAAACTAAACGGAGGAAAAGCTGATTGTTGCAGTCGATGTCCTCCCACTTTTCTACGAAAGAACTTTAACAAGCTACTGTACTACTTAATTACTTTTGTTGTGTGCCAGTTTAGTGGCAACATAAAAAAATGGCTGCCCAATCAGAGCTGAGTATCTAAATGAAATGCTCAACACAAACACTCAAGCTTCAGACTAGTGAGAGACAAGAGACTGCCTGCTTTGTATCTGTATGTGTGAATGGGTGGTTTGCCACTACACCAGTCTTTTGTTGAAGTTTGTTTAAAGATTTGTGTTGGGGTTTGGGTTAAAGGTCACATATTGTGCAAAATGCACTTCTTCATGGCTTTTCAACATAAATGTGAGTCCCCAGTGTGTCTAGAGACCCACAGAATATGAGAAGAGATTGTGTATGCCCACCAGAGCTCTGGCTCATTCAATACAGCAGCCAAAGATGCTGCCGTGGTAGTTTTAACAGCTAAGGGCTGCAGAGTAGAAGTATCTGACCTATACGCCATGAAGTTTAAAGCCACTGCTACTGCTGAGGACATCACTGAAGAAGTTAAAAATGACAATCACTTCCATTATGCAGAGGAGACCAAATTGGCATGGGAGACAGGAAAAGGAAAATTGTCTGCTGACATCACTGAAGAACAACGGAAACTCACTGAGGCCGACCTCGTCATCTTTCATTTCCCCATGTACTGGTTCACTCTTCCTGCAATCATGAAGGGCTTGACCCTGTGCTCACTCTGGGCTTTGCCTACTCACAAGAGAAGCAATACAGCCAGGGAATCTTCAAGGACAAGAAAGCCATGCTATCCTTAATCACTGGGTCTCAAGAGTCCATGTTCATGCAAATTACATACATATCTAGCTTTTTTCTCACTCAATCTATCAGGAAATGTGTGTTCCAAATAGCCAAATAGTCAGATTTGCCTCTCCATGTGACATCCTATGGGGCTTTGTTTAACAAAAATCCTACTTACTGTTTGGGCTGCCGTCTTTATGCTAAGCTAGGCTAACCACGTCCTGTTCTGTTTCCTGCATATAAGCCAGCACATCACCACAGTTACCTGTAACAAGGGATGTTGCCTGCCAGACCGACTCACTACAACGACATACCATAGGCACACAACTGTCTTTGAGGACTCTTCAGCCTCACATCAGAAGTACTGGTTTGTAGCCAAATATATTACGACTACTTTTGGTAAGGTTTAACAATGAACTACTAATAATAAAACAGATACTATATGTTGGCAATAAAACAGAGTACTATAATTAATAAAAGGCTTTTTGAAAAGATACATTTTGAGAAGTGATTTAAAAGATGTCGCTGATTCAGGAATCAGACAAGGAAGCATACAGCCCCGCTAGAGCGAGACTGAAAGCTGGCATTAAGGAGGCAAAAAGGAGACATCAGGAGAGACTAGAACACCAAGAGCACCAAAGATATGTGGCAAGCGATCCAGACCACGGGCTACAAAAGCAGGAGCACCCCCTTTATGTGTGAGGCCAAATTGCCAGATAAGTTTAACACATTTCATGCTCGCTTTGATGTACTCAACAAAGAGTCAGCTGTCATGTCTGCTCTGCCTCCAGAAGACTGGCCACTGTCAGATATCCACAGCGGATGTGAGAAGAGTCCTGCTGAGAGTGAATATGAGTAAAGCTGCTGGGCCTGATAACATCCCTGGCCATTTACTAAGAACATGTGCCACTCAGCTAGTTGATGTCATTACCGACATTTTAACACATCATTGTCACAGGAGAGTGTTCCCACCTGCTTCAAGACAGCCACCATCGTCCCTGTACCAAAAGGTCTGTGCTTATAATACAAGTCTCACTATCCCAGGTGCTTTTATGTTTTCTTTCTTATGATCACCAATAGATTTAATAATAATAATAATAATAATAATAATAATAATAATAATAATAATAATAATAATAATAATAATAATAATAATAATAATAATAATAATAATAATAATAATAATAATAATAATAATAATAATAATAATAATAATAATAATAATAATAATAATAATAATAATAATAATAATAATAATAATAATAATAATAATAATAATAATAATAATAATAATAATAATAATAATAATAATAATAATAATAATAATAATAATAATAATAATAATAATAATAATAATAATAATAATAATAATAATAATAATAATAATAATAATAATAATAATAATAATAATAATAATAATAATAATAATAATAATAATAATAATAATAATAATAATAATAATAATAATAATAATAATAATAATAATAATAATAATAATAATAATAATAATAATAATAATAATAATAATAATAATAATAATAATAATAATAATAATAATAATAATAATAATAATAATAATAATAATAATAATAATAATAATAATAATAATAATAATAATAATAATAATAATAATAATAATAATAATAATAATAATAATAATAATAATAATAATAATAATAATAATAATAATAATAATAATAATAATAATAATAATAATAATAATAATAATAATAATAATAATAATAATAATAATAATAATAATAATAATAATAATAATAATAATAATAATAATAATAATAATAATAATAATAATAATAATAATAATAATAATAATAATAATAATAATAATAATAATAATAATAATAATAATAATAATAATAATAATAATAATAATAATAATAATAATAATAATAATAATAATAATAATAATAATAATAATAATAATAATAATAATAATAATAATAATAATAATAATAATAATAATAATAATAATAATAATAATAATAATAATAATAATAATAATAATAATAATAATAATAATAATAATAATAATAATAATAATAATAATAATAATAATAATAATAATAATAATAATAATAATAATAATAATAATAATAATAATAATAATAATAATAATAATAATAATAATAATAATAATAATAATAATAATAATAATAATAATAATAATAATAATAATAATAATAATAATAATAATAATAATAATAATAATAATAATAATAATAATAATAATAATAATAATAATAATAATAATAATAATAATAATAATAATAATAATAATAATAATAATAATAATAATAATAATAATAATAATAATAATAATAATAATAATAATAATAATAATAATAATAATAATAATAATAATAATAATAATAATAATAATAATAATAATAATAATAATAATAATAATAATAATAATAATAATAATAATAATAATAATAATAATAATAATAATAATAATAATAATAATAATAATAATAATAATAATAATAATAATAATAATAATAATAATAATAATAATAATAATAATAATAATAATAATAATAATAATAATAATAATAATAATAATAATAATAATAATAATAATAATAATAATAATAATAATAATAATAATAATAATAATAATAATAATAATAATAATAATAATAATAATAATAATAATAATAATAATAATAATAATAATAATAATAATAATAATAATAATAATAATAATAATAATAATAATAATAATAATAATAATAATAATAATAATAATAATAATAATAATAATAATAATAATAATAATAATAATAATAATAATAATAATAATAATAATAATAATAATAATAATAATAATAATAATAATAATAATAATAATAATAATAATAATAATAATAATAATAATAATAATAATAATAATAATAATAATAATAATAATAATAATAATAATAATAATAATAATAATAATAATAATAATAATAATAATAATAATAATAATAATAATAATAATAATAATAATAATAATAATAATAATAATAATAATAATAATAATAATAATAATAATAATAATAATAATAATAATAATAATAATAATAATAATAATAATAATAATAATAATAATAATAATAATAATAATAATAATAATAATAATAATAATAATAATAATAATAATAATAATAATAATAATAATAATAATAATAATAATAATAATAATAATAATAATAATAATAATAATAATAATAATAATAATAATAATAATAATAATAATAATAATAATAATAATAATAATAATAATAATAATAATAATAATAATAATAATAATAATAATAATAATAATAATAATAATAATAATAATAATAATAATAATAATAATAATAATAATAATAATAATAATAATAATAATAATAATAATAATAATAATAATAATAATAATAATAATAATAATAATAATAATAATAATAATAATAATAATAATAATAATAATAATAATAATAATAATAATAATAATAATAATAATAATAATAATAATAATAATAATAATAATAATAATAATAATAATAATAATAATAATAATGCCCTTCTGCTCTGTGATCCTCGCCAGTATGTGTGTACATTGCTGCTGTATGTACCATTTACTTGATAGACATGTCCTGAAGGTACATATGTGAAAAAAAAAATGGTCAAACTGCAAGGAATTTCTGAAACAGTAATTCCTTTGCTTGCCAACATTGTGTAACTTTGATTAGCACCCAGTCTCTAACTTGCTCTTACCTGAAAGCTGTAGTGGCCCGATGGTCAGCGTGTCATGCCGAGGCCAATATGACCATTCTGATTCACAGATAAACTTAGCGTTATTGCAAATGGATTAGTAACACACTATTGCAGCTCCGTTGCAGTTCTAGTGTAACATATATATTGGAACACTGTCAACAGCCCTAGATCTCTCCTGTTGAGGTATGCATATTTGAAAGGATGTCGGAGTCTGTTTCCTGCATATAAGCCAGCACATCACCACAGTTACCTGTAACAAGGGATGTTGCCTGCCAGACCGACTCACTACAACGACATACCATAGGCACACAACTGTCTTTGAGGACTCTTCAGCCTCACATCAGAAGTACTGGTTTGTAGCCAAATATATTACGACTACTTTTGGTAAGGTTTAACAATGAACTACTAATACTGTGTCCGGCAAAGACTTTGGTGTTGGCACATCCATTGTTTTCAGTGCACACACTGGCATATGTTGGCGCCACACAGGAGAACCATATCAACTTTGAGGAATATACATCAACAGTGACATCATACATCAGCAAATGTGTTGATGATCTGGTGATCACAAAGACAATAAAATCTTTCCACAACCAAAAAGCCTGGATGATTGGAGAGGTGAGGGCCCTATCCAGAGCCAAAAAATGAATCGGGGTTAAAACATTTCAGGACTGAGGCAAATACAATCAGGCAATTAAAAATACAGCAATAAAATAAAATAAAATAAAACAAAACAAAATTAATTTAAAAAACCCACAATAAAGATAACTACTAATAATAAAACAGATACTATATGTTGGCAATAAAACAGAGTACTATAATTAATAAAAGGCTTTTTTGAAAAGATACATTTTGAGAAGTGATTTAAAAGATGTCGCTGATTCAGGAATCAGACAAGGAAGCATACAGCCCCGCTAGAGCGAGACTGAAAGCTGGCATTAAGGAGGCAAAAAGGAGACATCAGGAGAGACTAGAACACCAAGAGCACCAAAGATATGTGGCAAGCGATCCAGACCACGGGCTACAAAAGCAGGAGCACCCCCTTTATGTGTGAGGCCAAATTGCCAGATAAGTTTAACACATTTCATGCTCGCTTTGATGTACTCAACAAAGAGTCAGCTGTCATGTCTGCTCTGCCTCCAGAAGACTGGCCACTGTCAGATATCCACAGCGGATGTGAGAAGAGTCCTGCTGAGAGTGAATATGAGTAAAGCTGCTGGGCCTGATAACATCCCTGGCCATTTACTAAGAACATGTGCCACTCAGCTAGTTGATGTCATTACCGACATTTTAACACATCATTGTCACAGGAGAGTGTTCCCACCTGCTTCAAGACAGCCACCATCGTCCCTGTACCAAAAAGGTCTGCAGTGTCTAGTCTAAACGACTACCGCCCTGTGGCACTCACCTCTATTCTTATGAATGCTTTGAGAAACTGGTTCTCCAGCAGATCAAAAACAAGATCCCAGCTAGCCTGAACCCTCACCAGTTTGCATACAGAACCAACAGATCCACAGAGGATGCCTTCTCCACTGCCCTCCACTCAGTCTTCACACACCTTGAGAACAACACCTACATCAGAATGCTGTTTGTTGATTTCAGCTCAGCATTCAACACAATCTCCCCCCTGAAACTGACTGGCAAACTTAGCACTCTGGGCTTGAGTACAACACTCTGCAACTGGATATTGGACTTCCTCACAAACAGACCAGTAACCTGGTCCATTTAACATCCTGACTATGAAAATGTTAAAGAGTTTTGCTAGTAATCTTTTACTACCGGTAGTAAATAGTGACTGTAAGCAACACAAGACATTTCTCTGTTTCACAGTCATACTTTATTACAGTGTTGACAGATCACAATATAAACTATACAATATTCTCTCCAGTATTTTGAAAGGTATCAAACAGATCATCTGCAGCTTTGACAAACATTTTAAAAGCATAAATATGGCAATTATTGTCTGACAAGTAAAAACTTCTCAAGTAAAGAAGTTACTCTGTGAAACAGTACAGTCCTAACAGTAGCTGGTGATGCTTTAGTTACTGAACAGTTTTCCAAGTACATAAGCAAGTTACTTTGTAAGATCAGTAACTCCACCTTAAGTTAAGTTGCTACAGGATATTGTCTATTCCACGCAAGTTACTGCTTCATTATGGTAAAGTGTCACTGGACTGATGTAACTAATGTATAGTCAGGATAAGACACAGGACAGTTGCTACAGAAATCACTATACTATAACGTAATTACATTGCATACTGTGCTACGTGTCCATGATAACATATTACCTCTGTATCTCTTCACAACAAATGCTTTCTACTTCACTGGGATCTATATGTCATTTCTCTCAAATGTAAAACAGTGTGTATGTTTACAGTTTAGATTGTTCATGCAGATTCAAGTGGAGATTACGAATCTCCACTTGAGATCACCCTGAGCGGGTGATCCACATCTAAAAAGGCAGGGTTGGAGGTGATATCAGATCTTATTAACTCAACCTTACCAGCAAAGTGCAAAAGAAACTTTTCACAATTAGCATCACAATCAGCAGGGGCACAAGGAGAGGCTGGGTTAACTAACTGATCCACAGTCTTAAATAGGAATCTGGGGTTGTGCTGATGATCAGAAATAAGTGCAGAGAAATGAAGTGTTCTTGCATCCTTTACCTTCCTATTATAAATGAGTAATAACTCTTTCATAGCCACAAAGTGGACCTGGAGATCTGATTTCTTCCATCTGCATTCTGCTCTTCTGCATTTCCTTTTACAGCTTCGAATACTGTCATTTAAGCATGGCTGTTTTCTAGTCTTTGGGTTTGGTCTATTTTTCAGAGGAGCTATGAGATCTAAGGTTGAAGAACACAGGTAGTTAAAAGAATCAACCAAATCGTTGGTGTTGGAAGAATCAGGAAACACATTGCCAGGAGAACAGTGTACAGAATTTTGAGGCACTATGCTCATTAAGGACGCGTGTACTTATAGTACTAGCAGCCTCTAATTCACAGTTAAAAACAATGCATAGGTGATCAGATACAAACATGTCCCTGATTTCTAGGTCTAAGGTGTGGCCACGGGAATGAGATTGGCCAGACACATGTTGTTGAAAGTTAAAAGAGTTAGTGATATTTAAATAATTAGCAGCAAGGGCATTAGAGGAGTCATCAATATGAATAATAAAAACACCACAAAGAACAATTCTATCATAATTTAAAACAAGACAGGATAAAAACTCAGGGAGTTCCAACAAGAAGGAGCCAGCTGGTTTAGGGGGGCGATAAATAATAGCAAATATGACCAGGAGGGGGCCACCAAGTTTAAACATGAGCACTTCAAAGGAGAAAAATCATTGCAAGCTATGAGGTCACACTTTAAATGCTTCCTATAGACAGTAACAAGGCCCCCACCTCGACCACAAACCCTAGGGCAGGTAAAGCAGTCATAATCTGGAGGGCACAATTCAGCCAGCTGACTGTGATCACCAGGACGTAACCAGAATTCTGTTAAGAACATAAAATCTAAATCAATAGAAGAGATAAAATCATTTAAAATAAACATTTTGTTAGAGAGGGATCTTACATTGAGAAGAGCCATCTTAAAAAGTCTGTGCTGGTTCAGATTTCAGGTTGAGAGTGGAGGTAGGGTTCTGGCCTGGATCTTTATTAAATTAACTTGAAAGGAACAGGAAAGTCCTGCGTATCCAGGATGTCAAACCTGTTGGCCAGCAGGAGGTCCCGATGTGAAGGTGGAGGACGCAGGCGCTTTGCACCATGTCTGTCCTTACAGGTTGCAGTCCAGTGCTCCGGTTGATGTGGACTCAAACTCACCGGAGCCTTCTCACCACCCCCCGCCGACGAGCCCCAGTGGATGCACACTCACTGTGCATCCACTGGGGCTCGGCAAGGAGTAGAAATGGCCATTGCTTTGGGCTTTGCATCCATGAGGAGCCACGGATCTTCAGGCTTAGCTGAAATGGCTTCATGCTCCGGGGCGCCAGTGATGATGGAGCCGAGCCACGGAAGAGTGGGATCATTGTCCAGTGCTTGAGTGGAGCAGTCAGGGGAGTGAGATGGGATGGTCGCATTCCGGCTTGCGCCGCCAGAGGAGTTGAGGACTGCAAGGTGTTTTGCCTGGGCCGAGGCGACAGTGGAGAACTCCAGGATGAGCTTGTCTTCTTCTGTGAGCTCGGCTTCCAGACAGGCGATACTTTTCTTCAGCTTTGAGACGGTAAGGTGACAAGATCCACAATCAAGCTTGCAGTTAGTCTGTGAGAGTGCTTCAAAGCTTAAAATCCACAGTAAAGTCCATTAAAGTGCTAAAGAGCTTAAAATCCTTAGTAAAAGCGACTGGTTAGCCTAGCCGCCAGGCTAAAAACAAACCTAGATAAGCTAGCAGCAGTGGAGGCAGTCAGCTTAAAATCACTTAAGATCCATGCGTCTGATGACTGAAAACTTTTACCAAATTAAAACATATAGGTAAAACAATGGCGAGGAAAACAGTATAGCGTAGAAAACTTGGATAAACTCGATAAAATGTCAATTTATGAAGGTTTAAGATGAAGCTTCTAGCGAAAGCTTCTGCAGGGTACACAAAAACGCCGATAGATGCATCATGGATGTATAAAGAGAACTGGATATAGCGTCGGAGGCAGGGTCCCATTCATTGACATGAAAGTTGCTTAGTGGCGCATGAAGCCAAAAAAGCCACTTCCCGCTGTAAAGAAATTACCCGGCTGAATGCATACTGCGCACCAAAGACTTCCACCAGCCAGGCCGGCTAACTTCCAGTTTAGCTCTTCGCTAACTTGAATGGGGATACAATTATTTAATTGTGTGGCTCTTCTAGACTTTCCAAATGTTATAGGACCAAATGGATCAAATACTGATAGTGAATTGAGTCATTTTGCTGGGGTTGTGTCACTCAAAAAAATGTATCCACTTCCTGGGGGCTTGGCTTGTGTTTGGAGTTGGTGGGCGATGCCTGCTCAGGCCTGTGGGAGCTGACCAATCAGAGCAGACTGGGCTTTTCGAGAGGGGGGCCTTATAGAGGCAGGCACTAAAACAGACTGTTTCAGACAGAGGGTGAATAGAGGTCCTGCAGCAATGGTCAGTATGAGAAAAAGAATGTGTTTTTGAACATTAAAGCATGCAAACATTTTCTAGTAGACCCCTGAAATAAAAGTATGAACCTGAAAATGATAATATGTGACCTTTAAGGTTAGGTGAAACACAAATTGATGGGGGAACTCTGGCACATCACTGCCACACAAAGTATTTCAATGATAGCGTGATGATTTCCAGTTTTTTTCTTGTCGATTTTGAATGCCAGCTAAATGTAGTCTATTTGTGACATCTAGTGGTTATTAAATCACACAGCATTGGGAAATTTATTTAGGGCTTGAACAAAATGTGCCAGGCAATAGCCAGCTGTCTAGTGCGTATGTTGTACGCAAAAACATTACAAATATTATCTTTCTGTGATATTGTTTAAATATGGGGATAATGGTACATATTTTCAGACAGTCTCTCCTGGAAGGCATTCATTGTGTGTGAAAAGTGAAGAATAGTTGTGTAACAACTAGCGAGCTTGAGAAAAAAGTTCAAACCCTAGCTCCTTTCCCACCTCCACACACCTAGCCAATCACGGCGTGAAGTGGGTGTGAATGCTGGATTGTCGGTTTTGGAAAGTAACCGATATTGTTGGACAGAGCCCAGTCCCAATTTGATGTCTGAAAGGTGTGGGAGAAGGAGGTTTCCAAAACTATTCAACCGTCTGACAAACACTTCTGACAGGGTATACTGGCACCTTAAGGTGGTCAAGAAAATTCCAACAAATCCATTCTGCATTTTTTCCAGCACAGATTTGTGAGGTCTGCACAGCAACAACAGCAGCGACTAACAGAGAAGAGAAACAACACAATGCACAGGCAGCAGTAACAGTGCAGCCCCTATGAACAGGCCTGCTCTGACTAGAGCAGTGTGGTATGCCATAAAATAGAGCAGCAACTCAGTCTATTCTAACATTTGCGCAGACATTCCGCTCCCGGCTGAGCCCCAGGGATAACAAATGCTGTTAGCCAGCATAATGTGGACTCGAGGATGAATTAAAGCATTTCTACAGCTCCACAAACATGGGTACATGATACTATTCATAGGCATCAGCTGGAGAGAAGGGTATATCATAACCATGCAAAGACAGCTGTGGTTGTAGGAATCTGAGGTGGTTTCCTTCCTTCAGCTGGAAGATGTTTGATTTCATCTCTCAAGTGTTACAGTGAATGAAGAAAGAAATCAGTTCTGCAAGTTATATCAGTACTGTGAGGAAATCTAAATAGTAGAACTAATGCTCTTTCCCATATTTTCTGTTTATTATTAAGTTTATTTATATAATGAAAACCTGTTTTTCTCTGCCAGTCTGACCCAGTTTCTCCACACAGATAAATAAACATCCATTTTAAGTTGTGTTTAAGTCTGGGATTAGGACAAACTTCTTGTTTTCTGACCTGCTCCTGTTTGCCCTGTTAAAGTTTTGTTACTGCATTACGCTGTTAATACAAACTCAACACTTCCTGTATCTGTTTCAAATTAAAAGCTAGCGTTTCAGTGGACAGAATCCCTTAATTTCTTAACAAGGATTTTATTGTGAAACATTTGCAGGACTGTGTTGTGGAAAATGCAGTTACGGTTCCCATACAGCACTTAAAATGTAGCTATTGCCATCTTGTGGCATTTGTACTTGTTACTACAAAATACAATTTGGCTGGGACATTAACACACATACACCCGCAGTGACAGGAATATTTTAGATGAGTAATCCAATGTTGAAAACAGCATGATTATATTATTGAATTTATTCATTTAAAGCGATGGAAATGTACATTATGCTTAGTTGGCATGCACAGTATATGAGAGGCACCAGGAGTCCCCCCCCACTCACACCATTTACTTTTTCCCCCTACATTAAATTACCCTACATTTAAAATAGGTAGGACCCAAATAGAACAAACAAATACCTATGAATAACTAGGTTTGCAAATTAGTTCCGCAGGAAACTAATATTCTGTTGTGAAGGAACTCAAAGAGAAGGCAAAAAGGGCTTTCTATGCCATCAAGTGTTCAGTTCAAATCCAAATTTTCAATTCAATTCAATTTTCCAAAATTCCAATTAGAACATAGCTCAAAATATTTAAATCAGTTAAAGAATTGACTACATTGTATGGCAGTGAGGTATGAGTCCCCTTACTACTAAATCATTGGGCAAAACGGGACAAAAATCTAACTGAAACCCTGCCTGCAGAGTTCTGCAAAAGTATTCTCTGGGTGCAAAGAAAAGCCCCAAACTCTGCATGCAGGGCTAAATTAGGCCAATATCCTTTACTTCTAAGTGGTGGTCGACCGATGTGGGTATTTCATTGGCCGATGCCAATATTTAGAGAGCAGGGCGACCAATGGCCGATATGTAATGCTGATGTAATTATTAAAACCGAAAAAATATAATTTAAAAAACAAAGAAAAGTCATTATTCCATGCAAATTACAATCTAATATACATGGTTATCTTAGCCAGTAACATGTTTTATATGGAATTTTTAAGGAAATTCAGGAGTTATAGTACAGGGCTCAAAGCTAACTTTTTCACCACCTTCCCAAAACTGTCCCAAAGCATATTTTGTATGTTTGTTCATGTTTGTTGACAAACTCGTTTATAAGCCAAATAGCCTGATCATATCATCTACCAAGTGACTAGAGGTGACAACAATGTGATCGAGCAGAGATTATGTACCGCAAATCCACTACTATTTCTGTGCAAGTTAGATTGGTGTATTGAAGCACAAACAAACAGACACACACACACATGCACAGAGGGACACAGAGAGGCACAGAGAGAGACACGCACACAAGTGCAGAAACGTTGTTGGCAAGTTGACAACATCAACGCTAGCCTTCGGACTCCTGTTAACACAAGCCCACTTGTTGAATCGAGGCTATAGCCCATTAGCAAATGCAACCGACTATAACTAACATTGTGTATCTTCGTCTATCTATCAAATCAATTGCTTACGATAGCAGATTGTTGACTTGAGACAAGAGGAGAGGTTCATCAATCCTGTCCTCTTCCTCTGCTTTAGCTGACAGAATGTGCTGCTGGCTTTGCCCACTTTGGTGGAATAGTTCTGCAAGCTGGCTATTAATGTTACTCTACTGCTGGCAGACTTTGCACTGGCATGATCATGTATATGAGTGCTATTGATGAAGTAAATATGTTTATGTTATGTGACGTATTTGACAACGGCAGACCACAGGCTCACCAACAATAAAAGTTACACTTGCTTACCGTCCCACAACCATCCCAAATGACAAATTTGATAAATGTTTTACAACCCCGGGTCGTTGGGAGTAGGAGTGGGGACTGGGGACGCCAATACAATTGTTTTTCAAGCCCTGTAAGCTAGTTTAGCTGGTTGAAGGCTTGCTGCCATTACAATTCCCAACTAACTTTATTCACATTTCTCACTAAAAGACCGGAATCAATCTCATTATACAGACAGTAAACATATGTTATTAAGAGTGGCCATCCAGCATTGGCACATTTCCCACTGTTTCACAGCACTCACTGACACCTGCCCATATAATGGCGAAATTGACACAAGGCACGTAGCACTAACAGCGTTCCATCACAGCCACACTGACAAGGCTGCCTGCAGATGTGTCTGCAAACATTTTTTTTTAAATCGGCCTCGTGAGTGCAGGCATCAGCCGATGCCAATTTTCTCAAAATTCCAAAGATTGGCCCAAATAATCGGTCGACCACTACTTATATATATTCAAAAAAATCTATCAAATTCTGGAGCCATATTAAAAAGAACGTCCCTGCCTGTTACCATTATAAAGCCCCTGCCTGCCAAGAGTTGAACATAGAAAGGATTCCCCTCATTCAACTGGTGGCAGACTACCTAACCACAGTAACTGATAGATCAATAGCCTAATTTGTCTTTCTCAGGTTCCTATGTTTCATGCATGAGGGTGATTCATCACTAATTAACTCTAATAAAAGATACCGGCATGCATGCCATTCTTGCCATCACCATCAAAGCGTGACAGTGCAATACTGTAAACTTCTACTCAAAGATCAGGGAAAAAACGGGCCTCTGTGGTCGCTTCTCTTTAAGGTAAGAGCTATTCCCAATCAACTGTATTATTCACTGTTAGCACTGTACTGTATGTGATGGGTGTTGATGAGGACTGGATCCCTTGTAGGCAGCGTAGGCTATTTTTGTTGGTATTTATAACGCTCATGCATGTGTGTGTTGTTATAGGCTGGTTTGTTGATACGTGACCCACGCATTTGATGTCTTAATTATACCAAGAAATTATTGTGCTCATCTGTATGTGATGGGTAACTTTAATCGTTGTTTATAGTACATCACTCTGCAGAGTGTAATGTGCCCTGCTTTAGATAGCCGTATTGTATCATACTTGTTTGAGTTTGATACCCGTGTGGAGGTGTGATGTGGTCATTAACTGATTATTATATATCAGATGACACAAAGCAAGTAGGCCTACATGCTTACAGCTATGAATGCTTCAAGAGTCAACAAGAGTCACAGTCAGTCTGCAGAATCCCCCCCCCCGTAACAAAAGTGAGCTCCCCCGAAAGCCATGGTATAGTCTGCACACTTAGCCTGATCACACTCCTAGTCAGATTTAACATCAAACACACAGTAAGCATGTGTGTGTGTGGCTACCAGCTTTTTTTTCTGACTGCTTCAAAGAGCAGTTAGCATGGAAACTTGGAAGTGGCAAACCAATATCTGATACACTTTGAGTTGCTAATAAAAATTTCTAGGAACCTAAATAGACACACAAGACAGCCCACGGAGCCTTTCTGTTTTAGAATGAATCCCAGGAAAGACTTCAACTGTTGATTTAGTACTGAATTCTACAACGTAACTGAAATCTACAGTGTACACAAAGACATCGAATATACTGTATATCCTATATTTTCATACTTTTGACCATCATTTCTATCATTTATAACAAATGACTCTGTACTCAACAGGTTCTGTGAAGGCGTGCCCTTCTTCTAAATAAGTTTGTCTAACCTGTTGGTTTGTCTCCAACCTGTCTGATCATCTGACTACTCATTTTTCTTGACCCATCAGACTTCTTTTTAGTGATGCAATTATCTCAGTGAGTATAGCCCAACTGTAACAATACTGGATTTTTGATGTTGATACTGATATTTGAGAGTCAACACATAACTTAAACAAACATTTGGTATGAGAATCCCCTAAATTTGATGTATTATTAAGATTAGTGACAGAGAAATCTAGTGAGCTGGACATTTTACAATGTAAAAATAAACTTGTTAGTGCACTCTGGTGGGACAATTGTGTAATGTAGACATTGTTATTAAAGGAACTCTAACATATCTTTGGCATTTTTCTACTGACATTTCTTGTTACTTTACGGCCAACATATACAACCGATACTAAAATATATGTGATAAGCCAATATTGACCAGAAATGTCAGCCATTCTGGTTCTATTGCTGAGTACAGTGTTATTGTTACTGATAGGAATGTAGGAATACATAAATAAGACCCAAGTTGTTATAAACCGGATTTATCATTTAGAAATGCCAGCATGCAGGATAAGATTGCTCAACTTTTGATGGTGGTGTTGATGGACCCTGTTGTCCCACAATGCAATGCACAAAAGAAATGGTGAAGTTACTTAAAGCTGGAAAGAAGTCAAGAAACTGTTGTCAGTGGTGTGATGACTCATGGGAACACTCAGAAGAAATAAAAATCCTTGTGTTCCAAAACTGCAGTTTGGTTGACGTTGAGTCTTGCATCATTTCCCATTAGCTAACAGCACATTACTATAATTTCTGCCACAATAGCACACTGTAAACATACTCTAAGTATAACTCTAAGTATAGTATGCACTTTCTTGACTTAGTATATACCTTAAAACTGGGGCACAGCTAATTTCTCATTTTACTGAGGACACTCTGAATGCCCCTCAGCCCCTCACCCTGACAAGTCTGGACAGACCATAAGAGGCTACAGGTTTAATTGCTGCAGCTGCCTGCGTTTTCCCATATAAACCCACCATGTGTCTCACAGTGTCTGTGCACAACTAGACAATGATCTGCTCATTCATTGCAGGTTAGCTTAATGCTTACACTGTCACTTAGGATATATAGAGGAAATAAAGGAACATAATCTACTTTAAGAGCGTGCTTCAAGCCTGTTTTTGCTGAAGAGCCCAGGACTTAGTCTGAATCCCAACCTGCACACTCACTTTACATAAGAGAATTATCCAAATGCCTCAGCTAATGTGGAACTTCATTGCTAACAATGGGGAAATTCATATTTTCTCTAACCTCCTCCACAAGGAGGTCAGAGGTCAGGCTCTGCTACAGAACAGCAGACCTAGAGATAGTGAGGGTCTGTGTCTTAGCAGGATGGAAGTGTAACCTTTTATTTAAGATGGATCTTTGGCCAGCTTTTGCTGTCATTTAGTTGGTCTGACCTCTTAAAATCCAGGTTCCCCATTTTATTTTCCCTGAGTAGATTTAAGATTGGAAAAATTATCTTATTCCACTCTGTCTGACAGTATCACAATCAAATCAAGATTTAAACAAAGTAATATTGTAGAACCCCTTATCATACATTGAGCATGAAAGTTCATTCTTTACCTTGGAAATAGTAGTTTGACAAAAACTGTCGATTTACTGGCTTTTTCCTAAGCTTACAACCACATCTCACAGTCTTCATCAGTGGATGGAGTTTGCTCATCTTCCATCCACTGATGAGACTGGGAGATGCATTTGAGAGCCCCACAAAAAGCTCCACAAGAAACTGTTTTGTCAATTGAATTCATTAATTAAAAACCCTTAACATACAGTATTCCCATTTTGTTTCCTCTTAAAGTAGCTTTAAGGTTGTTAAAATTACTCCATGTTTTTTTATGCTGCTTCTTTCCATCAAATGGACAATGACTGATGAGACAGGAGCTAAAAATCATGCTCATTGGCACTTCAGCAGAGTGGCTGCTCTAACATGGAGAGTATCTCCAGGCCAAGCTGCTGTAATCCAACCTGCCTTTTCAGTGCATTAAATGGAATGGTCTGGTGCTCAACTACTTGGATTGAATGACATGAAACCTATCAACAAGTCCAAAAAATGAAGATGGATTTACCAGGCCGCCACAGGTGCTCAGTGATGCCAGAGAATCCGTGTGATTGATGATGGAGCCGGAGTAAAAGCAGAGTTGGTTCATAGTTAAGTTGCTCACCGCTGCGCTCTGGTCCCTGCGCCTCTCCTCCACCACGAAACCCCTCGAGAGAAACTTGTTGTCCCGTGTCAGATTTAAATACAGGTTCCTTCCGAAAGCGTGCAGTGACAGAATTATGTTAACCGGGTCAGAGTGTCCTCCCCCCGGGGCGTCCAGGGAGCGCTGACCGCGGCGCCGCAGCGTGCGGACGGTATAGTCGGAGGACAGGTGTGCCTCCTGCAAGGACAGCAGCCTGGGAACCACTTCATCTGTCTCCAGCTTAGAATGGGCTGTGGGGAGGGAGAGTATCCTTCAAACAACGGCCACGATGGGCAAAAATAGCCTGTCCACACTTGGTGAACTGGCTGAACTGTCTGCTTTAATGCTACGTGACTCTTACAGCCACATTCAACTTCAGAGCTCAACTTGTGGTCTGCAAAAATCTGCAGCCCGCGACCATTAGAAACAGTGTGCAAGTCATTACTACAGTTATTACTCATTATATTCGCTGTCGGAGGGAATCTTACAACTATACAGGAGGAAACCACAGCAGACTGCCTAGAATTGATCTAACACATTCAGTTGTTCAACTGAGGAAACGGATTGCTTTAGTTTACCTAGACAGGCTATCTAAGAGAAACAGACGTGCACAGCATAGAGCTCAGACATAAAGAGTTCCAAGTCAGTACTTACCAGTCAATAAAATGCAGAGAAGAGAGAGGAGCAGATGGGTAACATGGCTGTTATGCATGATAAAGCAAAGCAGGGTAGACTAAGTGGAAGAGGTGGGTGGTTTTATTGTGAGGCGACTGATACGCTTTGTAAAGCACTCAGCGGACTACGCAACTTTTCCTAAATCAGAGAAGTTGCAGTAATTCAGGCTGGAGTGACTTTGTAGCGCAGGGCACGCCTACACAGCCCGGGCCGGCCTCTACTGATGTCAGATTGGTACCATTAAACCATGACCCGAAAAAAACTGAGAAATCCCTACCTTTTCATTGGTCAGCAAAGCTGTCTGTCACTGTCGGGGGTTGAAACCCTACACGTGGTATCAAGTGGAGAAAAAAAGTGCAGAAACTGTCTTTCAAGCGTTTTGTGTTTGTGTGTGTTTGTTTATTCCTTGTTCTTATATCCCGTTGGGGACTTTAACCTGAATGCACACGGACCCATTGGGACTCGTGTCACCATGCGGACTGCTGTTTGAGGGTTAAGACTTGGTTTTAGAGTACAGGTTACAATTAAGCTGTGGCATTGCAGCAAGTGAAGCTTTAGGTAATTTCAGGGCCACAGGAGTGAACATTACAAACATGGTGTACAAACTAGAAAAAAATGAATAAATAAATAAAAATAACAAAGATAAGGAGTAGATTAATGGAAAGACCCAGTCCACAATGAAATAAAAGGAAGAGGAAAACAATCCCATACACAGGTTCTCAGCCATGAATGAAATCTAAACAGGGACTTTGACAATTTTGTATAATTCCCACAAAGAGATCCCATATTCCAAACTACCTTTAAGTCAACCCCCACAGAAAAGGGCCCATCCAAGATTGTTATTATTATATTATTATCATTGCATCACAATCTTCATCAGCAGATGCCCAGTTGTCAAGGAATTGTTTGGCTTTCCATTCTTGTGAGCATTTTGAGGACCTCATTCTTGACCTTGGAAACAGCCATTGACAAAATAATCTCAGGTCAAGAAGGAACTTTAAGTCTCAACATTTTTGATATCTTTGTATTTTGAGATCTGTGCCTTTGTAATCATAAATCAGGAGTCAAATGGATCACCAAACCTACCCATGACTTCCAGAACCTTGATTCAGAATGGTCTGATGGCAACAAATGGTGTCCTGGATGATTCTCAGAATTGAAAAATTGCATTTGTTTGATATACACTGTGGACAGCCCTGGCCATATACTTTAGTCTATTCTTGGTCTGGGTCCGTTTTTCCTGGTTTGGGCAGATTAGTTTCAATGAAGGGAAATCTTAATGGTCCAGAATACAATCATATTTAAGACAATAGTGTTCTTCCAACATTATGGCAACAGTTTCAACATGACAATGCCCCTGTGCACAAAGCCAGGTCCCCCCATGGCAGCCAGCTTTTCACCCTGCCCATTCAGAACAGGTAAAAACACTTTCTGACATGGTCAGACAACACGTCATACAAACAAGTTCTGTTCAAGCATCACTGACCCTTAAAGAAGCAGATTAATGCCTATGGTGTCAGAATTACATGTTATTTAACTTACTTCTTATAATTAGTATAAAACTAACTGAATTATTGGATGGCTTACTTTGAAAATGAAAATGAACAAAAATGAAAAATTATACATTAAATTGAGCTTCACTTTAACTAATGGCTTGTGTTGAAAGTTCCTAACAGCTCTTAACTGGGAACATGAAGAGAATGTATTTCAACTACAAGGAAAAGATAAGACATTACAAGCTTTGGCCTAAAGAATTTCACTCAGCTTGACAAAAGGAAAAAACTTCTCACACCCTACAACAGTGCGTGCTGCTGTTTTCAACTCACAGTCCAATCAAACAGGACCATATATGCAGTTCACCTTCAGACTGTGAAGGACTAATTAAGTAAATACCATCAGCTTCAGTTAGTACACTTTAAACCAAACCCTGGAGGATGAATTACCAGCTGGCCCAAATTCACAAGGAATATATGTTGAAAAACAACACGTTTAATTTATCTAATTGAGCTTTTTTTTATGAAACTATACTGTAAATTTGTGAGCTGTCTTTAAAAGGTACAATGTGTAATTCCTGACCACGTGCGGCAAACAAATAGGGGGCAGCATTTCACTCTCTTCCTGAAGGACGAAAGAATAAAAGAAATCAACACAATCCAAATCATTATAAAGGTTTGAGCAATTCTGACTTTTTTTCTTTCTTTGTATGTCACACATGTTAAAAATATATATAAAGCTATGCTATGTGATTAAATTTTACACACACACACCCCTGGCCTGGATTCATATATGCATATGTTTATATACATGACACAGATAATATAGCAATACTTGAAATTGAAAAATACTGTTGAATTTTTAAAAACTGAAAAACCCATTAAAATTATACAGTATGGAAGGTACAGGAAGTATACTGTGTTGGCCAATGTCCAATTTTATGTTATTTTATGCTATGAAGCTATTTCATGCATATATTGTGGGTTTCTTTGCCAAACAAACCTTATCTGGGGGTGGGGGGGTTAATATAATTACATATGTTGTGTTTTAATTTTAGGACATCATCATATTTTAATTTGTTGTCAGAATTAGTAAGAATATAAGATTTGTGCCTTTTTATTTTCTATGAAGGATAATAAAATAAGTAACAACAACAATTTCTGGAATGTTATTTATCTTAAAAAAAGATAAACAATGATAAACAATTTAGTTTAACAATTCAATGCCCATCTTACTTCTTCAGTCTGCTCCTCGAAAATAAGGTTGCTGCTGGTTACTTGAGGATGCTGATGCCCAAACAGTATGTCTTCCTCTTTTTTTTTTTACATTTGGAAGCCTGCGCCTCTAATGCCTGTTACCTTTTTTCTCAAATTTTTTCAGCCACTCCTTAACTTTTTGACATTTTTTTGGCCATCCTCCTTGTTGGCCATCTCACTGCTGCGTGCTACTTTTGCAAAATGCTAATGCCCATGCTGTATGGGCAGAGCATGCGCACTAGAGCTAACTTCAGGTTTAGCCCTATGCTAACCCGAATGGATAATATTATTCAATTGTGCAGCTCTTCTAGACTTTCCAAATGTTATCGGACCGAATGGATCAAATTCTGATATTGAAATGAATCATTTTGCGGGGGTTGTGACATTCTATTATCTATTTATCCACTGTTTTACAGCCGCAACAGTAGCAGTGGAGTAGGCTATGGCGGAGCCTATGATGTAAGCACAAGTTTAACCAACTTGGTTGTGACTGGCCAGAGAGCCCAGTCCTGGAACACACTCTCATGCACAACCCAAATGACAGACACACAGAGAGAGCCGGTAAAGAGACAGACAGGGCCGGACGGCCGGTAAGCACTTTATGGATTTTTTGACGGCCCACTGGCCCACCGATGCAGCGGCCTACCATGATTTGTCCCGGTATGCCAGATGGCCAGTACACCACCACCAGTCTGCCAGGCTGATCAGCTCACACTATGGATACAGGCCTCACGCTGTGTCTGAGAAATCAATTTTAGATATTTTTAGGGTTTCTTTTGTTTTTGAGATTTTTAGACAGAAGACTGTTGATTCACTTCAACACTGCTGAAGAAATCTACCTTATCTTCATTTCGGTTTTTGCCTCAGTTTAAAGTTCATTCAAAATGTGCTTGAGCTTAAGAGACCTAAAGACCCATACCAGCTGAACCCTGGTCTCAACCAGCAGCTGGTCTCTTCCAGCAGACAGGGACTCTTTGTGTGGTAACAGGCAGACATGCAAATTCCTCCAGCACGGAGTAACTTTCCTCCTTTGATATTCCATTAACTGAAACTTATCACTCTTGATTACATTTTTAGTTTACATTCCTGCTAAGGCAGGTAAGTGTGAGGTACAGAACAGGTAAGAGCAAGAAAAGTAAATAACGTTTTAGTCACCTAAAAATTCAGTGTTCAGGGGAAAATAGCATAGCAACATGCTTAGAGTAAGTATATACTATAATTTGCTGTTGAATACAAGCAATGCCTTAGGTTCTCTGTTCAGAGGAAGGCCATGTAAATGTTCTGTCACACTTCACTTTTCCTTTCAAGTGTAGGGTCCCTGCCACTTAAATAAACCCTAAATCAATCTGTTAAATGCGAACAGATTACACATGAAGATCAATTTATTTGTCATCGTTAGTGCTCCTCAGCCGGTGAAAACAGTTGTATAATGTCTCCTGTGGCTCTGGAGGAGCTTGGGCTTGGAAACTACATTTGAAAACCTGTGGTACAAACTGGAGATGTGGAGTTTGCAACATGAGGGTCTTTACCAGTCAGGAAGGATCTAACAAAAGACAATTGGTTGAATCCAGTCTTTTGGGAGCTTAACCCAGGGACTAGGGAATAAAGTCAGGATATCTCAGCATCTGCTGCTTTCATTTTTGACCCTTTTTTAAAAACCTGTCTCTTGTGAGTTCCCCAGATTCATGGAAGTACAATACAACATTTTTTGAATATCCCTTTTAACTCTTATTTTATTGATGTAAGAGCAGGTTGTGGAGCATACTCCAAGCAACATTTAGTTTCTGCCTCTGGTTTGTTAGGGATCAGTTTAGTTGTATTTATAGCCCATTAAATTCACTTATTACATTGACAGTTTTCCTTAAGTATAATGATCATAATAATGAGGTCTGGGGTCTAAGATATAAAATTGAGGGGGTCTCCAGTGGTTTACATCTGCCTGCAAGTATATAGCAAGTTTGACCTGTCTTTTGTAATTGTTACACTTAATACTTACTTTATATAAAAGTACTATCCATATATTTAAAAAAAAATGTATTCCTGATCACGCTCACTCAGTCGGGCATCAACATTCAGTCCAGTCAGAAACTGTTCAGCGGTCTGATCCTGCTTCATGATTTGACATAGAAGTGCAGGGTGATGCACACCATCTTGTGGGCAACAGTGAAATTACGACCCAAGAAGACTGATTTTCAATAGCAATCATAAGAACAATGAGTAATCATCCAAAAAACAGTTGTACAACATACAATTTTTTCACTATTTTATTTATTGTAGCATAAAAATGACACAAACAGTTCAGTGTTTAAGACTACTTGCTACATTTGAAAATTGTGACTCTTCATTATAACATCCTGGACCTGACAGCACTACATTTGCTGTTGGCTAAACGAAATATAAAGACGAATGCATTTCCCATAACACCACACATTTTTATTGCTCAAACTCACTCTTCTTTAACTGTTTTTTTTCAATGTTGCTGCAATGTCTGCCTATGACTCCCAGGGACTGATCCGAAAATACAATCATACCATCAGCACACATAATCCCACTCAGTATTTCCATATAATAAATAAACCTACAACCAGTTTTCCATGCTTGTTTTCTTCAGTTTGGTGGAGAGCAGTAACAGATACATCTTTGGCACAGCATTAGTGTTGTTAGGCAAGAGTAAACTTCCTTAAATATTTTTGTCTTGTATTTGGAAAACTCATGTACTCTAGTGACTGTACAGTAACGCTGATAAAGTATGTGCTGTAAAACCTCCAACACTTATTACTGTAGATCTGTGATGTTCAGCTAATCACAGGAGTCACTTCCAACAAGTCCTCCAATTCAAATGACAAAATACGTAGCTTATCCATGCTCTCAAGAACACATAGAAGCTTTCTGATCTGACGCCCCTGTTGGCAGGACTACAGGATTTGTCTGTACCTTCCACAAATGTTACAAATGACCACTGAACACAAAAACGACTTGGTTAGGTTTGACCCAAAGATCATGGTTTGGTGTTAAGGTTAGGGAAACAGTGGTTTGGGTTAAGATGACTGCTTCTTGCTCAGTATTAAAGTCCGATGTTTTATTGATCCACCCATCCACCCTGACCTCCTCCCTACTTTGTCGCTTCTTCTTGGGGGGACAGTCTCATCCATGGAGGTATTAGGGAGGGCTCATTTCTCCAACTGATCGACCTCAGCTCAAAGATTCGTAGTCAATGTAGTTCATTCACTTTTTTTCCTAAGCTAAGCGGTCGCATCACTGTTCAAATTAACTTCAGTACATGTGTCAGTAACGCATCACCAGGACTGTCAAGTTTTCAATTTAGTTTGGAGTGAGATTCGGTATCAGTGAAGTTGGTGCATTTTATGAGTAGGTCTTCTGTGATATTACTCACTGCAGGGGTCGGGGGGCCTCACTCCTCAACCCCCAGGAATTTTGTTTAAAAAGTTCAATAGCCAAATTCACACTTTTAATGCGTGTATAGATGTAAAGCCAATACAGTAATCATGGTCAGTGATGAATAAGTATGGTTGATCAGGTCCGTGTATGCTCAGGCAGTTTGTTTTTTCGTTTTTGGTTTCAAATGAAAAAATAAACTGCCTGAACATATACAGACCTGACCAGCATACTTGTCAACCTCCAGACATCATAGCCTCTTTTTTGCATTCTGGTGAATTTATGGAGTAATTCTGTTGCCAAAATTAGTCTGAAAATCCGGGCACATAAAAACCAGGCATGTG
The DNA here is from genome assembly GCA_027580175.1 of Siniperca scherzeri. Classification (NCBI taxonomy): domain Eukaryota; kingdom Metazoa; phylum Chordata; class Actinopteri; order Centrarchiformes; family Sinipercidae; genus Siniperca; species Siniperca scherzeri. Next base: position 35,148,967 of record CM050855.1, on the reverse strand, counting down.
CACGTGATACGAGCGCACATAACAGAATCCGCGAGTGGAAAACCATCCTTGCGAGGGAGCATTTCTGCTCCGTGTGTATAAATGTGGTCCCGCTCTCTTGTCAAGTTCAGTTTGAGACTTTGGAGACAGAGATGGAACTGACCATGACTTTTGATTGGCTGTTGGCTGTTGGCGGTTTGATCACTGACACAGTCGAAGACAGGCAGTTGCAAGCACTGACCTTAACTAACTTATGCATTGGTTTTATTCGTAGCAGTTGTAAACTACATGGACCATATATGCCACTACTGTTGACACAAATAGCCTATGTTTTGTTCTGGTTATGCATGATTTACTTGTTAAGGGCATTGTAGTGGTGGCTGTTCTTCACTTTACCTCTTTTTTCTTGGATATCTTCTTCATGATGATTCTGCCGCCCAAAAGAGGGGTCAGAGACAGGCCAGAGACTGTGGGTGTTGAAAGTGATACCATTTTCCATAATACCATTTTCTGCATTTCTACATGCTTTTATCATTTTCTCAGCTACTTAAAAGCAACATGTTATGATTAAGATGGCTATCATGCTTAGTTTAATCATTCTGCCAGAAAAGTGGTGAATATACATCAGAAAAAGCAGTCTTACTTTCTGCATGTTTAACCCATGACCATACTGAACATCACATGTTGTGGTATTCAATTAGGGATATAAACTGTACTGAAGCATTGGACAGGTAGATCTATGGCATATCATTTATCGCTCTATCAAGAGATAATGTTCCATTTGCAACTTCAATCACAACATATAAAGCTAATGTTCACACTGTGGGCAACAAAGCTACAAAACAGCCAAGAATGGCCAACTACATGGTCGCAGAGTTGCCGTTGAAGTGTTGCTAAAGCGCTTGTTGACGCAGTTACGTTTTTCTTCCATTTTTAGACGGAACAGAGCAGGAATTGTGGGGAGAGAAAAGGAAGCCAGAAATGGTGAAACAAAAACATATGATTGGTTGACGCTTCACTGCACCATTTGAGCACTGAAAGAAGTTGAGGCCAGCTCAACTTTGATTTGTAGTTCGTCACGCCTGTCAGTTTGTAGCTTCATCTCACCGGCTTCCATTGAAAATGACTTGTAGCCTGTTGCTTTGTCACACAGCATATCAAAATATGAAATATATATATATTTTAAGAAGGCACACACTGAATTTTATCAGGATCACTGTAAATTAATGTTAGCTTTTGTTCATGTTCATGTTCAGTGTCTAATACTCTTTATTATGAAGAGTATATTATGAGTGTACCTTCTCACTGTAACTCAAAATACATTACTTTTTTATTCCCTTTTTTTAAAATATATTTAAAAAAACATTGTATAGCCACCATCTCATTGTCTTAAATTGAATGGGTGATATAGGAACATATTCCTTTTTATCTTAATGTATCCATACTTGACTTTTATATTTTCAGATGGTAAAAGATATCAGTCAATGACAGACAGAGATCAATTCATCAAACTTGCTGTTGTTGGTGGTTTAATTTTTCTATAACAATACTCTACCAGTAACGTTACCACTCTAGTCACAAACTGTCTGTGACTGACAGCGCAAGAGTGGATCCACTTGATCACTATCCCGGTGTACACTGGTGTCGCATCAGCTGGGCGGAGTTGATTCGTGTTATCAGTTATAAATGTATTTTTCACTGTGTGAGAAAATGCATGTGTGGTGTGAAAGTGTGTGAAAAGTGTCAATTGCATGAGCTCACGGTCAATGCGTGAGAGATGACAGCTCTGAGCATCACCGTTCAAAGGCACTTCAGTAAGTGAACGCATCACCATTCATACAGCCGCGACATTCAGACTGTCTTACAGTTCAGTAGTATGTTCAGTCTTTTTGTAGTCCAAGCTGTCGTGTTCAGTTCAGTACAAAATTAGCCTATACAAGGACCGTACATAAGGTTAATAGCTCAGCGGCCTATTATTTACAACAGAGTTATCAGATTATGATTGTTTCTGCGGTTTTTGTGGTCTTTTAACGAGGAAGTAACGTGCTGCGAATCACGGCTGAGCTGACAACTGTGCTCCCAGTTACCAGTGAGGAGCTCCACCTGCTAAAAGCTACTGATTCAATCAGTGCCAATGGTGATTTAGTGTAGTCAGTTCCGTTTAAAGATGGGTTGATAGAGATTTCTTCATGCATGTATTGAACACCTCTATGCCAAAGGATGCTATGAAACAGAAATATTAAATAAACAACACTATTAGATCATTTTTCAAAAAACTACGTCCTTATCCAAACATATGAAGCGAGCCACACAACATACTGTTGAGAAAGGCTGGATTTTCATTAGCATTGTTACAAATGGCAATGGTTCCAGTCTCACTTCAGTTCTCTATATGTGAAAATGGAAAGAGTGATAGTGATAGATACTAAACTATAAAACTAAACAGTTTTCTCCATATCAAGAAAGTTACTTATAGACTGATTAGACTCAACAACACTAAAGCCCTGAAAGATGATATTTTTATGTGTATTTTGAATTTGAGCATAAAAATGAATGGTAGCTCCAGAAATTTGAAAATATGATGAAATATTCACTTGTTAGCACTTGAAATTTCTCCCTGCTCCCAGTCTTTGAGCTAATCCAGGCTAAACACATCCTGGACCAATGGGCCTTAAAATGATTACCAAACAGGTTCAGCAGGAAAATGCCCCAAAATCCCAGACCCGCAGGGGCTCCAAAAGTCCCAGGTTTATTGCATGTCAATTGGTTCTAGTAATAGATTAATTGTAAATTTCTTGGGAAATAACAAAACAAAATACAAGATCAACTAAACCAGCAAGGCCTAACCCTGCAAGACAGTCATAAGATTTTGACCTGTGACAAAATCTAGTTTTAAAACTTAATTTTAGTATGTGTTGTGCTCACAAGGTGCATATTTCAAATAAAGTTGTGTTTAATGAAATCACTACTAACTTAATGACATACAGAAAACCTGCAGTCATGTAGTATTATTCCAGCATAGGGTTTTTCTGTGAACTGCACATGATGGGAACTTGGAGGTGTTTCATGGAAGGCCACAGTTGGACAGTGTAGTTTTAAATATAGACTATTATACACAGATCGCCTTCATGCACTTCTCATGAAGGTGAGCATAGCAACATAACACCCCCACCCGTCTAACCCCACCCCACCTCACAAGCTCACAATTATCTGGAGAAGTCTATGGTGTTACTGGATCCCATTCATCTCCCTGTGACCTTAAATAAGCGATGCGAGCCAACAGAGGGTTGATATAAAAGCCAGCAGCCCTTGGATGAAACAGTGGGGTGAAGCGGCTGGGGGAACATTCTACAGCGCACCAGCTCTGCTCTTCACAAACAATACGGAACAAATTAGATATGATGATAAGCACACAGTGGGGTTTGTGTCTTGTTTGGATCGCTGGTCTCTTTTGACCTGCAGGACAGTGAAGCGCTGCCATTGACAACACTGTGGGGAAGAACAAAGCCAAAAACATCTCAAAGTCTCTCTCCCTCTCTGTGTGTGCAGTTCAAAGCACTGTGAGAACAGCAAGGCATATTTGGGCTAGGTCGTGTTCCAGCATCTGAAGTAATAAATCACGTTTTGCTTATTTTTTTGGTCCATATTGGATTAAAATGTATTAACCATTGGTCTATTTCTCACGTCTTCAAATCTACTGATCATAATGAGCATGAGTCAGTACAGTCTTTGACCAGCAGAGGTTCTCTGGTGGAGACAAGCATCGAAAGCAGCCATTCTTGTCCTCCTTCTCATCAACTACCAATCCATTGCCAAGTTTGTGCTGCTCCTCACCTTCGTCCTCTGTTGGGCTGCTCTCTTCCTCTTCATTGTCACTTCTCTCATCTCTGGTCAGCTGTGAAATAAGAAAGAGAGAAATACAGATGTAGAGAAAGAAAGCAGATATGAGGGGAAGGGTGGAAAAGAGGGAAAAATTGAGGGCGATGGAGTGGGTGTTCAGCAAATACAACAAGCAGCTGGTGGAGCGAGCAGCCAAAGGCAAAGAGAACATAACGTACAAATGAAAGCAGATTTGGAACTTGAGCTGCAGCAGAGAACAATAAGCTTGAGTTTTGTGTTCTTGTCAGTGGAAAAAGTGAAGCTCTTTATTTACTGCTTTCTGTTAACTGCTCTCTGATGTGTCTTTCTATCACAAATATATTTCTTCACACAAAGTCAGAAATAATTAGGTGTTAATAGCAACTGTTAGTCTGAATAGTCTCATAGTCTGTTTTCAGTGAGTGTGTATGTGTGTTACAGTAATGATATTGATGAATGTTAGTTATTTGCTTCCTGGTAGCTAAGTGAGCTGTTTCTAACAGAGCAGCTCACAGAGCAGCGACAGACTGTGTCCAGATGGATACAATGAGGTGAGAACAATGTGAAATCACCAAAGTCTGCTAAATGATTGTCAGTGCTGTCAGGGACTGTCTACTGAAAATACTTCTGGCAGGTTATGTACTGTAACAACTGGTCACACCAACATTTATTTCTACGAGTCAGAAATGAATCTGTCATTGTAAAGGAAACAGATATTGTGATAGCTTCAAACAAGTAATTGGATTTAAAGAATAATTATTGTTTATTACAACTCAGGTCTTATTTTGGTAGAGTTGTCTTGTCATTCCCTCCAAAAATGACCTGTATTGGCATTTTCCCATATCAGCAGGACAACATTGTTAGTCAGTACCTTCTAAATTGTAATATTTTACCACTATGGTTAAAGTTAGTTTAGGAGCAAAAACTACTTGGTTAAGGTTAAGGAAAGACCATGGTCATGGTTAAAAGAAACCAACATTGACTGTTGGCGATAATTGTGTGGGTAATAATTTTACTTTCTTTTTCTCTCCCCAGAAAAATGACAGCATCAGTTGTTTTTCCCCCAAAACATTTGCTTACATTCAGGTAAACTCTCAGAAGCAAAGGAGGAAGCAGTGTGATGTTATTATAGAGCGATAAAGTCCACAGAGGGAGCAGGTCAGGGTGGATGGAGGGGTCAACTTAACATCACTGATTCAATTTTGATTTCTTTTGGACTTGTCCAAATAAGTTTGGCTAACCTAGGGGTTTGTTTCCAACCTTTCTGATCATCTGCTTGTGTTTCTTGACCCATCAAACTTCTTTTTAGTGATGCCAATCTGGATGCAGCGAGCATTATGGGGCAACTGCATCCTATTAATTTTCTATGAGGAGGATGGACCAAGATGGGACTACAGACAGTGAGGGCCAGATGTACAGTATAAGGCAAAAAGGCAGATTCAGATCATTTGATAGTACAGTCTGAGTACTACTATGTTGAAATCTATTTATGTGAATTCATTTTAATAGTTATGATACGGTTAAGCTGGATACTTCTGCGTTAAGGGGTTACGCCTTTGGCTATGCTATTGCTGATGTGCACCTCCTCAGGACAGAGATACCATGGAGAGACAACAAGCACTGTGATTGGTCAACTTGGGCTGCTTGTGTTTTCTCCTACATGAAGGAAGTTGAAGAAGACTGAGATATCGTCTCCTTTTCAGTAACACACATCTAACAAAGCCATTTCACTGTAGACCTGTTCATCGCAATCACATCTTTGTATGAATGAATGAACATAAACACAGCAATTGAACAGCAGTAGTCTCCCATGCAGTAATGAGTCAAATCAACGTGAAGTTATCTGGATGTAACTCCAGCTCTATAAGTCTGTGTGTAGCCCACCATCTCTCTGCATCAGAAAGTAAGTGAAAGAATGTAAACACAGTTACTGTGGGGAATATAATTGAAACATGATACGGCCCGATCATGTACAATAAATGCATTGCAATGGGTGAAATCTGAAATAAAAACCTACACCATATGTATCTACGGTGGGGCTGCCGTTAACCCCTTGCAGAAATCCAGCTTTAAGGTGGAATAAAAATTATTCCAAAAATATCTTGAGGAGATAATGTAAGTGAACCATTTGACAGTGTTTCAAGAACAGCCACCATTTTGTCCAGTTTAAAGGTCAGCAGCAGAGACCAATTACAACCCAGCAAGTTCATCCACTCGGGTGTGGAAGGGTTTATGTTCATGATCTGCCATACAGCCTAATTAAAATGATATCTTATGATGTCTAAATTGCTTTATTAGACCACAATAAAAAAGTGGAAATAGTTGTATAGTGTTGCCAAGCAAATATTTTATACCCACAAAAGATTTGGGAATATTGATAGATGACAGACGATTCTTACTGAGCAGACTTACAGTGCCAAACATGAATTTTCTGATCATGCAGAGAATGAGGTAGGCCCAGAATATGTGCAGACAGAGAAGAACCACTAGCATCACATTGAAGAAGTAGTAGCCAAAGAAGGCAGGGTAGTGGTGAATGGGGTAGATCCAGGTACAATGGATCAGCCTGAAACACAGCAGAATAGAAACAACAAGTCAAAATCTCTATTATCCAGGGTTACGACCTGTATCCTATGTAATTTGATTATGTTATGTGTTTTATTGGTACAAATGAAATGCTGTTAGAACCTCAGACCTATAGTCTTAGTTTTATCATATGTTTTTGGCTAAGACAAATACCATCATCTCTCATAAACACTCAATTTATTTGATCCACCTCATCTTAAATGAATACAGTCTAATCCAGCATGCCTGCAATGATTCCCACCTTTGTGAATATTCTATTATTCAGTTTGTTTTGAAACTATTTGAGAGGTGTTGATTCAACTTCATTCAAGTGTAGTGTGTTATAATAAGAGTAAATGAAAGTATTTTGTGGCATTTTTAGAGAGTAAACAGTAGAGAGTTGACAGGAAATGAGGATCCCTTGTCGGACTTGCAGGGGATGTTGCAATGACTTGGTCAGCATCTTAAATGACACCAGGACACCCCAGAAAGGTGTCCTAAAGGTACATTCAGATAGAGAGCAGCTTCCATTGTTTTCAATGTTGACACACCAACCGCCATGCTGTCAAGGTAAGCTGCAGCAACAGCAGCAAAGAGCATGAACATTTGTAACAGTGTTATCAGTCACTCCAATAACAGTAACTACAGTATGTGTACAAACAACCTAATTTATTGTTATTCCAGTTCAACTAAACTTGTAAAAATAAGTCAAACCCAGTAGAGCTTAACACATTTAATTTTTTGTTCATATATATATTCAGTCCAGCTATGTAGAAGGGTTTACTGCATAATAAAGCAATGATTAATGAAAAAGGCAACTGATTTGTAGCAAACTGTAATATGGCAACTCCAGTGCGTGATCAGCAACACAAATTTGTTTCCCAGTTTCTAAGTCTAAGTTTATAAGAAATAAATTTAAGTTTAAATGTCTAAATCTAACAGAATCTATGGAAATAAACTGAAATATCATACTTTAGAACTTACTGTCATTTAGCATACTCATGCATAGACATAAATATATATGCAGATTCTTTCTCACACACACACACACACACACACAATTTATGAGCTCACCAGAATGGGAAGATGATCAGTCGTGTTACCATAAACACTATGGCAAACAGAACAAAAAGAGTTTTGCAGGTTTTCTCCCATTTGGCATAGTTGAATAGTTTGGCAGACTAAAAGAAAAAGGAGTTGCATTGTTAATCAACCATATTCAAAAACACAGAGCAAGTTTGAATTAAATTACCATCCATTTTCTGCTGCAAATCATACTTACTGGTAAGTATAAAGCCTTAATGGTATCATGGTATAATCTAAACCAGTCAAATGCCAGCATTTAGTGCCAGTGCAGGTAGTTGTGTGTCCTTTAGAGAGGCAGAAAGTAAGGGTGTGGAAATTTTGGTGGTGGATGGGTATGGCAAGCCACAGCGGTCAGCGGGCATGTGCGTAAACATCTAAGGCAAGGCAAGTTTATTTGTATAGCACATTTCAATAATTCAAAGTGCTTTACCTAAAACATAAAAACAATATAGGGCAATATGAAAAGACATTTAAATACAATTAAAAATAGTTAAATAGAAAATAAAAACAAGATAAAACAGGGGAGTAAAAGTTACAGTGCAGTGTAAGAAATTAATCATTCATCAAAAAGAAAAGTCTTCAGCCTTGATTAAAAAAAAAACGAGTTTCAGCCAACCTGCAGTTTACTGGGAGTTTGTTCCAGATATGTTGTGCATTAAACTGAACACTGCTTTTCCATGTTTAGTTTTGAATCTGGTGACAGAAAGTAGACCTGTCCCAGACGACCTGAGAGGTCTGGATGGTTCATAACGTAGCAGAAGATCAAAAATGTACTTTGGCAATGTACCACAATCCTTTAAAGTAGCTGTAATTAAACCACTTCTTAAAAAGCCCACTCTTGATCCGGGGTTTTTTAGCCAACTATAGACCTATATCTAACCTTCCCTTTCTCTCTAAGATCCTTCAGAATGCAGTCTCCAATCAGTTGTGTGACTTTCAAAATAATAGTTAATTCAATAGTCAATAGTTTATTTGAGGATTTTCAGTCAGGATTTAGAGTGAATCACAGCACAGACACAGCACTGGTGAAAATTACAAATGACCTTTTAATTGCATCAGACAATGAACTTGTCTCTGTACTTGTCTTGTTAGATCTTAGTGCTGCATTCGACACCACTGACTATCACACATCCTTTTACAGAGACTGGAACATTCAATTAAAGGAACCGCACTAAACTGGTTTAAATCCTATATATCAGATCGATCTCAGTTTGTAAATGTTAACGGTGACTCCACCGTGCACTCCAAAGTTAGTCACGGAGTTCCACAAGGTTCTGTGCATCAAAACAGTTGTTTAATGCCAAGACGTTGTTCAGCTATTGAGACCATCAAGAGGTTTGATATGGGCCTATAATTGTTCATTAATGACGTGTCTAGATTGTTCTTTTTTAAGAGTGGCATGACGACTGCAGTTTACTGGGCCTGCGGGAAGACACCTGAGACGTGCGTATGTGCGTAAACATGTATAGTAAAGCTTCAGTACCATTTGCTGGTAATAAGGTCAATCCCTTTTGGTGTATTATCCTACCTACTGTTACCATCACCACATCTACTGCCTTTTAACATAAGGTCTGACGATTGCCTACGTTGTGGTCAAATGGGGTCTTACCTGGTTGTGTAGATGCGCTTCCATGGTTATGTAGAGGTATGCTTTTATCATATGACTCTATACACATTAGGAACCATTCGTTTAGTGTTTGTGAATCATATAGGGCTACATTTGGCAGACATTCAACTGTTATACATTTGTTTTACTATAACTACTACTAACAATACCACTACTTGACCTACTACTACTACTACCAATAATAATAATAATAATAATAATAATAATATCAATAATATAAAAATGGGGTTTGACCAGAAAAAGGCTGGAGTGAAGAGCAGTAAAAGTGCTTTCAGACAGCGAGTGGCAAGGACAGGATTTCAACTTTCTCAACTTGCCGGTGGTGGTGGGTCCAATTCAAGATACAGAACATTGATGCTGCCAGGCAGCAGCCGCGGCAGCAACCGCTTGCTGCTGAAAGCACCTTATGTGATGAGACCTACTATAAAAACAGAATAAGTGATCTTGCCACACTTATTTCACATGTTAATGCATCTTAAGTACTATGGAACGCCACTGATATCACAATTTGGCTGCTTTTAGTGACCAGGCATCACTAAATTAAAATTAACATTTCATGACATCTGACAGCGCTAAAAGCAGGCGAAAGTTACACTAATGGTATTACATTCCAAACGCCATCAGAAAATTATACAATACATGTTTATCAGCCATTGACCACAGTGGCTTGCCATAGGTGGGAGTGTAGTGCATCTGACCTTCGCGCAGGAGAATACGGACAGTACCCAATAAGTTGGGGATAATACCCAAACACTGTTTACATCAACAGGCTAAAAGTAAAGCAAAACATAGTTCTCAGTATCAGCACGCCATGCTATCGTACATTCTTAACTCACTTACACTCTTCTCTCACAAGTAAACACAAAATGCAGTTTTTAAATGAAGGTTGTTGTTATTAAGGGAAAACAAATCCAAACCTGCATGGCCCTGTGTGAAAAAGTGATTTCCGCCTAAACCTAATAACTGGTTGGGCCACCCTTAGCAGCAACAACTGCAAGCATTTGCGATAACTTGCAATGAGTCTAAATAAATGCAATCACTGTTTCACACAGGGCCATGTAGGTTTGGAAAAAACTGCATTTGGTGTTTACCTGTGTTATCTTTGACTAATATTTAAATTTATTTGATGATCTGACATTTAAGTGTGACAAACATGCAAAAAAATAAGAAATCAGGAAGGGGGCAAACACTTTTTCACACCACTGTATATCAATATTCCTGCCGCACTACCAGTAATACTTCAAACCTTGTTAAACATTTTAACAGTAACTATCTAGTCACCACAATCATCTCAGCTTCCATACCCGAGGATAATGCAGGTTATGGCATAACATAGTCCTTATGCCACTTAGGCTTGTATTTAATACGTGGCTGTTTGTGAGAGGGGGAATGACTGACATGGCTGTGTAGCAACCTAGATGGGTCAGAGCTTTGTCCAACGACAGGAGGAAGGTGGGCAAGGTGAGAAGCATGGAAGTCTTTCCATCACTCAGTAAGAAAGAGTTTGGGCCTATTCTCTTTCTCACAGTTGCTGGGGGAGTGATGCTTAGGGACATGATGAGGCTTCCCTATCCCTACTTTCTTTCCTAGCCGAAGTAAGGTGTGCGTGCACCACGTTTAGCACCTGTGTAACGCTGCATTTTGTTCTGTTGTCTCTGAACTGCATGACGAGCAAAAGCATCCTGTGGAGACATGGCAGACAGCAGAGGAAGAATGTCTAGTTTGGTATGCATTTCTCTGCCGTAAAGGAGTTCACATGGTGAGGTGGTTATAGCGTGTGGCGTTGCACGTACAGCTGAAGCCAGTTCATGACAGTCTCTTTCCATGATGACTGTTGGATTGCAGTCTGAATGCAGCTTCTGAGGGCACAATGGAGCCTCTCAATAGCGCCATTAGCAGCTGGGTAGTAAACTGATGTTCTGCTATGAGATATATCTTGGTCATGCAAGAACGAGGCAAAAGCTGCAGAAGTGAACTGTGGACTGTTGTCTGTGGTGATACTCTCTGGGTTACCATGACGACTGAAGACAGAGGTCAGGAAGTCAGTGATGTCCTCAGTGGTGGCAGTATGTGAAAAAGCAAGCTCAGTCTACTTAGAATAATAGTCTGTCAGTGTGATGGCATACCTGCAGGCAGGAACAGTGGTCAAGGGGTCCCACAACATCAAGGCCCAGTTTCTTCCACAGCCCATCAGGCAGCGGGACAGGTTGCAGAGGAGCAGGGTGAGTACAGGCTGTTTTATCAGTGGACTGGCAGAGTATACATGAGGCGATGCAGGACTGTAATTGTGAATACATTTTTGGCCACCAGTAGAGGTCTCTCAGGCACTGGTTTATGTGGACAATCCCTTGGTGACTCTCGTGTGATCAGTTCGTGCTGTAGTGAGTCTTGAGCCTCTGAGGATGTAATTTTCCTTGACTGAGAGCTCATCTCTGATCTTGTAATATGGGGCCAGTGCATCACTCACTGATTTAATGGAGGGAGGCCAACCACTTTCATTCGTGTGTGCAGGGCTGACAGTTCAGGACAAGAAGAGCAGGCAGAGTCAAAGTTAGCCACTAGTAGGGAGCTCAGGATAGAAGAAATTTGTGCCACCATCTCAGGTTCTGCATCTAGGGTGGAGAAGGTACAAGCAAGGGGAAGCGACAGACAATCAGCCGTGAGAATGTCAGCCATCATTTTCTAAAAGGCTGAGGGGGCGGATGCAAGGCCATAAGGAACCCTACAGAATCTGAAAAGGCCCTTGTGTGTGATAAATGCTGTAAGGACTCTGCTATCTTCATGGAGAGGCAGCTGGTAGTATGCATTAGCCAGATTGATTGTAGAGAACATCTTAGCACCTTGTAGGTTTGCAAAAAGTTCATCCACATGAGGCAGGCGGTAGCTGTCTATGACCACAACTTTGTTTGGTTCACAGAGGTCTGCGCACATCCATATTTCACCAGTTTCCCGTGCTGTGACCACAATAGGTGAAACACAGGGTGATGCATACATTTTTTCAATGACGCCAGCTTTCAGCAAGCGGTCCAGTTCAGCTGAGACAGACGCCCTTACAGTAAAATGCAGGTGTCATAGTTTCTGCCGTTCTGGTTTGACAGTAGGATCAATTTTCACCTTGTGCACAAAGTTTTGTGCACAGCTGACGTCAGGAGCAGCAGGGAGGCAAGAGGCAGGTGCAGAGTTTGTGGTCAACACAGGAGCAGGGGAAGCAGTGGGTGGAGGAAAGACAGTATTGCCTTTGACGCAGATGTTTAAGGCAGCCATGAGATCTCTTCGTTGTAGAGGGGTGCCCTTCTTCACCACAAAGAACGTGGCTGAGGCGGTTGAAACTCCTCTACTCACTTGGACTTGTAGGCAGCCAAGCACAGGGATTCTATCACTAGGCGACTACTAGGTGGGAACAGCGGTGTGTCACTGAAGTACTGCTCATAGGTGTGGTGTGGCAAAATAGACACTGCAGAGCCTGTATCCACAACTAGCTCATGCTCGTTGAGAAGAAAAACAGGTGTACTGATATTAATCTTGCACCTAAGTGTCTCTGATGCCTGGCAGGAGTCTCTTAAGTATTGCACTGTCAAGTTAGGTAGCAGTATCTCACCTACATCACTGGTTCTGGATGAGCGGCAAACACGGGCAAAATATTTATGGCACGATTTACAAGTTGTCTTCCCTGCAGGGAGAATTAGCCAGATGTTTGTCAGAGCCACACCTGAAGCAGGTACAGGAGGATGTAGCAGTGGCATTAGAAGGCTTATTTGGGCGAGTGTACTGTTTGTATTTCTGTTTAGAGGCACGTGGACGTGGCTGTAGAGCTTGCACTGGGGCACTGCTATCTGCTGCAATCATTTTAGCTTGAACAGCAGATTCCACTTGTATTGCAGTTGTAATTGCTTTGTCCAGTGTCAGATCTGGTTCAAGCAAAAGCCTTTTCCTAATGCTGGGGTTGCACACATGTTCAATTAGCTGCTCACGGATCATTTCGCTCGTTTTATCATCAAATCCACATTTTGAAGCAAGGTCACGCAATGCAGCCACATACTTTACAATAGTCTCATGAGGCGCTTGCGTCCGCTTTCTGAATGCATGCCGTTCCACAATGACATTAACTTTGAATGGTAAATGGACTGTACTGTATTTAGCACCTTTCTAGTCTTTCTGACTACTCAAAGCGCTTCAGCAGAACTGCTCATCAAAGTAACTAATCATTCACACACATTCACACACCGAAGGCACTCGGGAGCAATTTGGGATTCGGTGTTTTGCCCAAGGACACTTCAACACGTGGGCTGGGGGAAGCCGACCTTCTTGATTGGTGGACGACCCACTCTACCACTAAACCACAGTTGCAAAGTACTTCGGCGTGAAGTACTTCTCTAAAGCAGAAACAGCATAGGCAAAAGTGTCACCTGTTTCTGGCAAAGAGTAGAAAATCCGTTGTCCCTTGGTCCTGAGGCAATGGAGCAAATTAGCTCTCTTGCAATCTTTAGGCCAAGTTTCCCCTTGCACTAATCACCAGCAAGTAGTTGTTGAAAATCTGCATCCACATGTTGAAATGCATCGGTAGCTCTCCTGGTCAGGTAAAAAACATTGTAGGTGGAGGCACGTTTCCAGCCATGTTGAGTCAGTAACAAAAGTGTCAAAGCACGTAGGTTCACTCATTGCCAAAATGTAGTGTTGGCTCATGAATAAAAGAAGGCAGAAGTCTTAACAAGCAGTGTTTACTTCTACAGGCTAACAGTAGAGCAAAACAGAGTTTTCAGCAGCAGCACACTATCATACATTCAGTAGTAGCCATCTTAACTCTCATACTCTCCTCTATATAGCATCTCAACTAGTACTTACTTTATGACAGTGCTCCCTAGTGGTATAAAGTGGAAGACAAATGAATGATGGGACACAACACATACGTAATCAAATCTGTGTCAGTTGTCAAATATCAGTTGTTAATTTACATATACAACTAATTTTGATCTCGCTTTTCTGTTTTAAAAATCCTAAAATATAGTTTCTGAGCCTCAGAATTTCTGTTGTTTGGGTTACTAGCAAACATCTATTTAATCAGGAAGGGGTTTACGAGGCTGCATGGAGTTTTAAAATCCAGAAAAGTTTTGAAACTGGGAGAAACAGAAATTTACTGAGAATAGCACAGCATTCTGCTACACAACATTATTTAAAAAAAGTCTTCCCAGTGCTCTCTCCCGCCCCCCCTCCATCACACACACAGACTTTGTGCCTGTCTCTCTCTCACTCCCACACTCTTACCTTCCCTGTGATTTCTCCATATCTCTTCATTTTCTGTGGGGGTTTCTGTCCTCTCTCTTTTCTTCTGCAGCTGTCCCTCAGACTCAGGCTACCAGTTTCACCACATCTAACGTAATTTTACAAGTCTCTTTCCTCCTCTGTTAATTCCGTTTACTGATCTGAATGTCCAGATTGACACAAATATATTTAAAATGAAATTTGTGTGGTTCTCACTGCTCTCACTGAAGCTATTTATCCTTTTTTTTTTGGATATTGTTGGTGGTTACACAAATAACCATAGCAACAAAGCTCTTTAGCTAAGTCTCACTGTTGCTGTCTTTACCTACAGTTTAATAGCTGGTGTATTAATTTAGAACCGCAATAAAACACGTACGTAATAGGTGTCCGGTTATACTGTTTGGTTACTCAAAGTTAATCCGCACCTTCCAGCCAATCAGTATTAAGAATTCTTAGTGGCCATGGTATAACAACAATTAATAGGAGGTTTTTTTAACCATAACCAGGATCTTTCACTAACCTTAACCAGGTGTTTAAGCTGCCTAACTGTAACCACAATTTATTTGCCATAACTACAATATTTCCCTAACCTTAACCATAGTTTTCATGTACTGATATTGTGGAAAGAATTTTTTTTTAAATGTTGGCACTGAATAAATCAGGGATTTTGCAGGGTCATCCATTCTCAACATGCTATCAGGTGATAGGGCTGTTTAAACCCATATGTGGCTGTGACTGACCTCCAGTAAAACATCGGAGGCATCATGGACGAGCATGACCAGTGTTCCTATACGAATGTAGTTGACACACCAGGAAAATGATAAGAGGACCAGCGTGGCCAAGTGGTGGATGATTTGCTCCTTAAAGTCCTGAAGGAGGAAAAAAACAAAGTCATTTAACATGTAGAACGCTGGGGGAGTTTGAATGCTTTCAGCAAATGTCATAGCAATCTACCAATTAGGTTACAAGGTCACATTTCTAGTGTGCACATGAAAACTTTGTCCTGGTGGTGGCACTAAAGGAATGGTCAGGGAGCTCGTTACACATTAATCAGGGTTCACCCTCTGGAGATAATGAATATCTAGTAGATGTGGAGACATCTTGCTTCTGACCTGTTCAATGGACCAACAGACATCGCCATGCTTAAGCCCCACTACTAACATGGTCCGTCCACTTTATGATAGGATACAGGGTCCTCTGGAGCATGGGTTCCCAACCTTTTTTGCACCATGGACCGTTTTTATATTAACAGTGTCGTTGAGGACTGGACGTTATTGTCAAGCGTAATTGTTCTTCACACCTCATTAGTACACACACTGGAACGAGCATAATACAGGGTTTCCCCATTAGTCTGTTTTCGGGTTAACATGCCACTTCACAAATCATACAAGTTTTAGATTATGTCTGAATTCTCTCTATTGATCCTTGCAACACACAAATAAGCGAAAATAAAAGTTAGAAAATTACAGACCAACAGAAAGAGGAGGAGAGACAGAGAGAGAAAAGAGAGTGCTGTTGTTGAGGGTGTGACATGGAGGGATGAGGTAAAATACAGCATAGACTACACCAAGTTCAAATAATTACTGCAAAAATAGCCTATAATAGTCAACAAATTATAATTCAGCTTTTTTTGCCCGATCCCATAATTTTCTTGTGGTCATGTAGCAAATGTTCCGTGGCCTGGTATCGTTCCGAGGCCTTAGGTCCACAGCTCTGGAGGATGGAGGAGGAGGGTCCTCTCCAACCATAACTAATTCAGATGTTGATAAAAGGAAATGGCAATGCTTAATTACGACACATCACTGAAAATGTCACTTTGGATAATTACATTGCACTATTCAACAGTACATAGAATTGGTGTGAGGCCAAACAGTTTTTTTCAGCATTCAAGTTCAAGTTCTATATTTGTCATATGCACAACAATTACAGGCAGTTGTTGGCAATGAAATTCTTTGTTTACCGGCTCCGTCCAATAATACTTATACAAAACATCTAAAAAAGAAATTCACTGAGGAAAATTTTTTAATCTAGACATAAGACATAAAATAGTGCAGAAGTTCAACTATAGGAATAAAATATGATATGTATAAAATATAATAAAATGAAATTTAAAATAGAATACTGTCATAGACTAGTATACAGCAATGATAAATGTATATGTGTAATGAGAACCGGTTATGGACAGGTAAGAACAGGTATATACATATATACACATATACATATATACACATATACATTCATATATACACACACACACATATATACACACACACACATATATATATATATATATATATATATATATATACAGTATGTACAGAGATGTTAACAGGTAGCAACATTAATTAAAAGTATGTTGAAGCGTCTAGTAAAATAGTGTGTCCACCTTGCATGTGACAAATATCACTATTGGAATAACTCACTGACTGCACTAGAATGATGAAAGACACTTGTGAAGTGATCAAGGAATTCCATTATAACCTCAATTATAATCTCTCACTAACATATAATTCATAATAGGGCTGGGCAATATGGCTTATAAATAACAGTGATGTTGATAGGTTTTCAATGTAGTGAGTCCCCGGGACCCACAGGTGGTCATTTGAGTGGGTCTCCAATAAAATTTGTGTTTTGCAGTAAACTCGTAGTTAAACTTGTGTTTGATGTTATATGGTTATAATTATGGTTATGTATCTGAAAATGTATCAAAATTAAACAAATAAAATCCCAAATTTGCGACACACCCACTGAGAAACCAACTCTGATTATTGGCAGCTCCATTTTGAGAAACGTGAAGTTAGCGACACCAGCAACCATAATCAAATGTATTCCTGGGGCTAGAGCGGGCGACGTTGAATCCTATTTAAAACTGCTGACTAAGGATAAACGTAAATACAGTAAGATTGTTATTCACGTTGGTGGTAATGACTCCCCAGAGTATGCCAATCAGAGGTCACTGAAGTTAATGTTGAATTGATGTGTACATATGTAAAGACAATGTCAGATTCCGTAGTTTTCTCTGGGCCCCTGCCAAACCTGACCAGTGATGATATGTTTAGCTGCATGTCTTCATTCCGGCTTCATTCCAGCTGTCCAGCAAATGATGCGGGCTTTGTAGATAATTGGCGGACTTTTTGGGGACCTGGTCTGATTAGGAGAGACGGCATTCATCCCACTTTGGATGGAGCAGCTCTCATATCTAGAAACCTGACTGCTTTTATTAGTGGACCTAAACCATGTCAACTCACAGTTGAGACCAGGAGGCAGAGTTGCAGTCCTACATGCTTCTCTGCGCTTCTAGAGCAGTTACCCACCCAAAACTCCTTATATTTTATCCTATTACTGCATGTTACAAACTCGACATCTTCTCTCTCCCGTAGTTCTGTGCTTTCTCATTTCTCTCCTCTCTCCTTCTGTCGCTTTCAGCAGGTATTTCTGTCTTCGGAGCTGCAGAGACTGGATCTGTGGATGTGGGCCACCTGCTGCCCCCGTGTTCCTGCTTGACAACTGCTATACAGTTGTTGTTATTGGCTCTGTCATTCCTATTATTATTAATTTATTAATATGATTGTTACCACTACCATTATATTATTATTATTTTAAAAATTATAGGTGGCATTTGCATTGTGCGTCCCTCTCCCCACCCCTCCTTCAAAACCTCTCTCGCTCTCTTATAGCCCCCACTCTCTAAACCCCTCTCTCTCTCTCTCTTTCTCTCTCTCTTTCTCTCTCAAAACATATTACTGCATTCTTTCAGATTTTAACGTGTGAGAGACTCAGGATGTGTACCTAGCAATATCACTGAAATAGCAATATGTTTAGGCTATGTCGTGATATACAATATATATCTTGATATACACATTTTCTCTAAAATAACATACTATAAATTCTCAAATAGTGCAAACATAAGATGATCTTAAAGAATATGATGCATTCCTGTAGATTCAACTGCCCACCAGTATATAAAGGAGTTTAACCTTATTCATCTACAGCAGTAAAATACAACATACACAATAATGCAGCAGTAATAATAATCCAAAAACATCGTATATAATAGTAAAACACTGACAAGGACCATTTTACTGCACAATGAGTAGGGTAAGTAAATTTTGCTATGATACATACTTTTACCTTAGTAAGGTTTAGAATACAGACATTTTACTCATAGTGGAGTATTTTCAAAGTTGGTGTTAGTACTTTTGCTTAAGTTATGGACCTGAATAATTCTTCCACCTCTGGTTAGCACACCCACAGCCTAACTGCTTTTCTGTGTTTCCCGGCCGAGCCTTCCCCTTACGGTGGCCTTGTGGGTAACCAGCGGTGTCGTTGTGAAAGTGAACCTTTCTCTTATGTTACTTTAGTCAGCCATAAAGTGTGTAGATGAGCTCAGGTTGCAGTATAATAGTTACTGGACGGCGGTGTGTTGTGTTTGCTGCCACAAAAAATAAATAAAAAGTCCCTGTTTATGTAGCATTACTACAGCGTCTTCTTGTACTCTTCACAGCAGAGTTGTTCCGGACTGTGAACAGCTAGCTAGTTAGCAGCTTCGAATCAGGCTAACATCAATTAAAAAAGCCTAAAACCGGAGGTCCCCCACTGTTTTGGAGCTGCGGAGCTGGAAGCCACGGGTAGAGTAATCAGAGCGATCAGATGATTGATCGCGTTTTCTCTTGTTGTAATAAAGTTAGCTGCTACCTAGCTAGTTAGCTGTTCACAGCCTGGACCAACTGCTGTGAAGAGTAGAAGATGCTGTAGTAATGTTAAATAAATTAGGACTTTATTTATTTTCTGTGCAAGTAAACAACACACAGCCTTTCAGTTACTATTATACTGTAACCTGAGCTTATCTACACACTTAATGGTTGACTAAAGTAATATAACTACCCCTCAGTGGCGACCACTGAAAACTTGAATATGACGATATGGTCATCTGCTATATTACACATTAATTAATATTCTAATATATCGAATAAATTCAAGATATCCCTAATTCATAACTCACTCCCTACATATATGATGTTGTATGATCTTACTTATCCAGCATAGACTTATTTAAGGTTATATGTTTGGTCCCTACTCTCTCATGGAAGGCTCTCTGTGTAAAAATAGTGTGAGGAACAACAATGTACAGGTTACAGCCTGCATGCCCAGAGGGGAAACCATGAACAATGTGGTCCAGTACTTGCTGGAATACAGGGTGGTTTCCTGACCACTGAAAAATACCTTGTTTTTGGTAGAAGTACTGAGAATTGAAGAACTAATAAGCACATACTGACAATGGTTGGTCTGGCTCCAGAGGGTGAAGGGGCAGCACATGAGTCTTCTAATGCCCTTGGAGATACAGACATGGAGCAGTGTGATGTTCAAAACATAATGATGGGTTGTGCTTTGCTGGCACTCAAATGAATTGGAGTATATTTGAAAACGGAGAAGAATTAACAGACTTGACTAATTGACCCACAGGGGACCTCAATTGTGCTGATAGCATGAGAACACCCCATCTTGTGTCAGGTCATGGTTAAATGGGATAAACAAGTATTGTTTTAAAAGCTCCCTGACGCATGTCCCACTGCCCTAATACCCCTATAAAACAAATTAGAAGATCTTTGTATAGTCAGTTGAGGTCGAGATAACTCAGTTTGCTTATATTCTGTATTGATGCAAATAAACCAATGTGGACTGAAGATTCAACCCTCTCTCCTCTTTCTTGCCTGGACTCCTTAGTTCTGATTATTAGTGTATGCTGTAGTTTATGGTTTAATATTATATGTACCGTGATTCTTAAGTGTAATTTTCATTAAATAAGAACGAAAACCATGACATTTATTTGGCGAGCCAGCCAGGAGACTTCCACGGGAGCCCATGCCCGTTGTAGGCTGGTGTGGCTCACGAGACAGTTTCACAAGGTCGACCATAAAAGAGGTAAGCAGAAAAACTATAACCAAATTTTGATCTCTGTGAGATCTGTCTGTGTGGAGGCACTGCCTCCAAGATAGAGGAATGGTTACCTTGGACAGTCTACTGAAGCCTAAATTAAAGAGCATGGTAAAAAGTAACATTTTATTGGGTGAGCGGATTAGCATTAACTTGGGGTGATAGAGGCAGGAAAATAGAGAAAAGATCTGTCACAAAGTGTTTCATAACATGCATGATGGTGTGAATGTGTAAGTGTATGAAACAGGTCCTAATTAGAGTTGCATAGAGAGCACAGTTAGGTGCGCCGGCAGATTGAAATCCCTAGGGAAATTGCATACGGAGCAACAGTTTTCAGTCCTAGGTAGAAATTAAGGCAGGGAGCTTTAGTTTCTAGCACAGTAAAGAACGAAAGAAGCAGTTCGAGGGAAAGATTCTCTGCTGGAGACACTGTTAGATAGGATCCTAAGGACAGGAAAATGATAAAGAATAGCAAGGCAGGTTGCGGTGTAGATAGGCTACACTAAGGTAAGACCTTTGCTATCAGTCATCTGGTCCGAAGATTTTAGACAAGTGCCAGTAAAAAAAGAGACCCTCACATTATATATCCAGATGAAAAAAGAGACCCTCACATTATATATCCAGATGAAAAAAGAGACCCTCACATTATATATCCAGATGAAAAAAGAGACCCTCACATTATATATCCAGATGAAAAAAGAGACCCTCACATTATATATCCAGATGAAAAAAGAGACCCTCACATTATATATCCAGATGAAAAAAGAGACCCTCACATTATATATCCAGATGAAAAAAGAGACCCTCACATTATATATCCAGATGAAAAAAGAGACCCTCACATTATATATCCAGATGAAAAAAGAGACCCTCACATTATATATCCAGATGAAAAAAGAGACCCTCACATTATATATCCAGATGAAAAAAGAGACCCTCACATTATATATCCAGATGAAAAAAGAGACCCTCACATTATATATCCAGATGAAAAAAGAGACCCTCACATTATATATCCAGATGAAAAAAGAGACCCTCACATTATATATCCAGATGAAAAAAGAGACCCTCACATTATATATCCAGATGAAAAAAGAGACCCTCACATTATATATCCAGATGAAAAAAGAGACCCTCACATTATATATCCAGATGAAAAAAGAGACCCTCACATTATATATCCAGATGAAAAAAGAGACCCTCACATTATATATCCAGATGAATTAATATTCTAATATATCGAATAAATTCAAGATATCCCTAATTCATAACTCACTCCCTACATATATGATGTTGTATGATCTTACTTATCCAGCATAGACTTATTTAAGGTTATATGTTTGGTCCCTACTCTCTCATGGAAGGCTCTCTGTGTAAAAATAGTGTGAGGAACAACAATGTACAGGTTACAGCCTGCATGCCCAGAGGGGAAACCATGAACAATGTGGTCCAGTACTTGCTGGAATACAGGGTGGTTTCCTGACCACTGAAAAATACCTTGTTTTTGGTAGAAGTACTGAGAATTGAAGAACTAATAAGCACATACTGACAATGGTTGGTCTGGCTCCAGAGGGTGAAGGGGCAGCACATGAGTCTTCTAATGCCCTTGGAGATACAGACATGGAGCAGTGTGATGTTCAAAACATAATGATGGGTTGTGCTTTGCTGGCACTCAAATGAATTGGAGTATATTTGAAAACGGAGAAGAATTAACAGACTTGACTAATTGACCCACAGGGGACCTCAATTGTGCTGATAGCATGAGAACACCCCATCTTGTGTCAGGTCATGGTTAAATGGGATAAACAAGTATTGTTTTAAAAGCTCCCTGACGCATGTCCCACTGCCCTAATACCCCTATAAAACAAATTAGAAGATCTTTGTATAGTCAGTTGAGGTCGAGATAACTCAGTTTGCTTATATTCTGTATTGATGCAAATAAACCAATGTGGACTGAAGATTCAACCCTCTCTCCTCTTTCTTGCCTGGACTCCTTAGTTCTGATTATTAGTGTATGCTGTAGTTTATGGTTTAATATTATATGTACCGTGATTCTTAAGTGTAATTTTCATTAAATAAGAACGAAAACCATGACATTTATTTGGCGAGCCAGCCAGGAGACTTCCACGGGAGCCCATGCCCGTTGTAGGCTGGTGTGGCCTACGCAGACAGTTTCACAAGGTCGACCATAAAAAGAGGTAAGCAGAAAAAACTATAACCAAATTTTGATCTCTGTGAGATCTGTCTGTGTGGAGGCACTGCCTCCAAGATAGAGGAATGGTTACCTTGGACAGTCTACTGAAGCCTAAATTAAAGAGCATGGTAAAAAAGTAACATTTTATTGGGTGAGCGGATTAGCATTAACTTGGGGTGATAGAGGCAGGAAAATAGAGAAAAGATCTGTCACAAAGTGTTTCATAACATGCATGATGGTGTGAATGTGTAAGTGTATGAAACAGGTCCTAATTAGAGTTGCATAGAGAGCACAGTTAGGTGCGCCGGCAGATTGAAATCCCTAGGGGAAATTGCATACGGAGCAACAGTTTTCAGTCCTAGGTAGAAATTAAGGCAGGGAGCTTTAGTTTCTAGCACAGTAAAGAACGAAAGAAGCAGTACGCCATTCGAGGGAAAGATTCTCTGCTGGAGACACTGTTAGATAGGATCCTAAGGACAGGAAAATGATAAAGAATAGCAAGGCAGGTTGCGGTGTAGATAGGCTACACTAAGGTAAGACCTTTGCTATCAGTCATCTGGTCCGAAGATTTTAGACAAGTGCCAGTAAAAAAAAGGAGACCCTCACATTATATATCCAGATGAAAAAAAGAGACAAAAGAGTCAGGGAAGGCTCAAGAGTTTAATTTATTTGCTGCGTTTGTGTTGTTGTTAAGTTTAACAAGAGGTTAAGTTGAGAAAAAGTGTCATTGTAATCATTATTGTGTTGTTATAATTAATCATTGTGTTATTGTAAGAGCTGAAAAGAGTAGAAGATGCTGTAGTAATGTTAAATAAATTAGGACTTTATTTATTTTCTGTGCAAGTAAACAACACACAGCCTTTCAGTTACTATTATACTGTAACCTGAGCTTATCTACACACTTAATGGTTGACTAAAGTAATATAACTACCCTCAGTGGCGACCACTGAAAAATACCTTGTTTTTGGTAGAAGTACTGAGAATTGAAGAACTAATAAGCACATACTGACAATGGTTGGTCTGGCTCCAGAGGGTGAAGGGGCAGCACATGAGTCTTCTAATGCCCTTGGAGATACAGACATGGAGCAGTGTGATGTTCAAAACATAATGATGGGTTCTCTGCTGGAGACACTGTTAGATAGGATCCTAAGGACAGGAAAATGATAAAGAATAGCAAGGCAGGTTGCGGTGTAGATAGGCTACACTAAGGTAAGACCTTTGCTATCAGTCATCTGGTCCGAAGATTTTAGACAAGTGCCAGTAAAAAAAAGGAGACCCTCACATTATATATCCAGATGAAAAAAAGAGACAAAAGAGTCAGGGAAGGCTCAAGAGTTTAATTTATTTGCTGCGTTTGTGTTGTTGTTAAGTTTAACAAGAGGTTAAGTTGAGAAAAAGTGTCATTGTAATCATTATTGTGTTGTTATAATTAATCATTGTGTTATTGTAAGAGCTGAAAAGAGTAGAAGATAAAGTATGAGTATAAAAGACGATAAAGTGACTGCGCCAAGACCCACAAGGCAAAATACAGAAAGCAAAAATTGTTCTGAGTTGGTTTCAGATCCATGCTGCTCAGATGGCATCCCTGCCAAAAGGTGAGCACGCTGAACAATACAACGCCCTCCAGTACCACTAGACCTGCCTTCCTACTATGGGATCTACCCACTGGTGGCTGAGACACTGCCGCCTACAGCTCTGCCCTATACCTCACTGGCTTCTACAGAGCCCCCTGGCACCAGCCAAATGGTAATGTCCAAAGACAGTGGACTGCACAGTGTGGCACGCTCAGCAGCGATGGACACTGGGAGGGACTGCATCTGGAGGTGCTACATCAGATACATGGGACACACTTTTAATATGGCCTGCTCTGACGTGCCTACCCATGGCCATCGAGGTACAGAGGCGACCTTACAGCTACAACCAGTGCCCTCTACTGGACAACAGTGGGACTACAACAGAGCCATGGCTGCCTACCTACCCAGCCACATCAACTGCAGCAGCAGCTCCGCCCATGACAGCCACAGCAGCTGCAACTGAACTGACACCACCTGCTGTTCAGACACTTGCAGCCAATAGTCCCTTTAATAAAGAGGCACTGATGGAAGACAGAATAAGGAAAAAAGATAAAGAAATAGCAGACCTAACAAGATGAGAGAAGCTGTGGGAAAACAAATTAAAGACAGAAGGAGACTTGGAGGTGAAGTATGCGGGAAACAGGAAGCGACTACACATGGCTAACACCTGGAACCTTGAAGGATGGATGCTGGCTCTTTCAACATCTGGTGCATCAAGCACAATAGCCCTTTATGAGCCGTGCTCACAAGAGGAGGAAGTATTAAGGGGATCCCCTGGGCAGGGTCAAAGAAGGTCATATCACAAGCTCAGCTCACATAAACCCATGCAATCTCTCCCCATTCCATCAATACAAGGAGAAAAGGATGTGTGTGTCCTGTCCCACATCCCCATATTCATCCACCTCCATGAAAAGCAGACAAGTCCAGACCAGGGCCAAGCAGAGTGGACTATGAGACCTGTGGGCTAAACCACCACCACATGGAAGCAGGAGACATGACTCCAGCATGGAACCTAGACTAAGCAAGGTGCATGACAATCTCATGGTTCTGGACATTAACACTAGTTTGTTAATGTGATAATTGAATCACAACAGCACGCACAGAGAGCTGCACAGGAGCTAAAGGACAGACAAGCATTGGATGATGAGATGAGAGACTCCTACAAACAGCTGGAACAGTCATTGACACAAATAGATAACCTTCAAGATCAAATGGTGTGCCTGTGCTGAAGACAAGCAAGACAAAGCACAGACAGTGAATTATACAATGTCCCCCCACAGGCGATAGTCTTGCATGGAACCACCACTGCAACCTCAATACTTCGATCTTCTCCTGGATCAAGGTGATGACCTGCCCATCCCATCTGAACCACAATCACGTCATGACTCAGAAGCTGATGACAACTTTGGTGATGATGATGAGGCAGAACGAAGCTGCAGCAAGCCCACCTTTGAACAGTACAGAGCAGCCGCAGTTACAGTGCCCCCTCAAGACAGATAGCGGAGGCCGCACAGCATACAGTGGGTACGGAAAGTATTCAGACCCCTTTAAATTTTAAAGGGTCATTGTCTTGTTGGAAGGTGAACCTTCAGCCCAATCTGAGGTCCTGATCACTCTGGAAGAGGTTTTCTTCCAGGATCTCCCTGTACTTGGCCGCATCCATCTTTCCTTCAATTGCAACCAGTTGTCCTGTCCCACATCCCCATATTCATCCACCTCCATGAAAAGCAGACAAGTCCAGACCAGGGCCAAGCAGAGTGGACTATGAGACCTGTGGGCTAAACCACCACCACATGGAAGCAGGAGACATGACTCCAGCATGGAACCTAGACTAAGCAAGGTGCATGACAATCTCATGGTTCTGGACATTAACACTAGTTTGTTAATGTGATAATTGAATCACAACAGCACACACAGAGAGCTGCACAGGAGCTAAAGGACAGACAAGCATTGGATGATGAGATGAGAGACTCCTACAAACAGCTGGAACAGTCATTGACACAAATAGATAACCTTCAAGATCAAATGGTGTGCCTGTGCTGAAGACAAGCAAGACAAAGCACAGACAGTGAATTATACAATGTCCCCCCACAGGCGATAGTCTTGCATGGAACCACCACTGCAACCTCAATACTGATCTTCTCCTGGATCAAGGTGATGACCTGCCCATCCCATCTGAACCACAATCACGTCATGACTCAGAAGCTGATGACAACTTTGGTGATGATGATGAGGCAGAACGAAGCTGCAGCAAGCCCACCTTTGAACAGTACAGAGCAGCCGCAGTTACAGTGCCCCTCAAGACAGATAGCGGAGGCCGCACAGCATACAGTGGGTGCGGAAAGTATTCAGACCCCTTTAAATTTTAAAGGGTCATTGTCTTGTTGGAAGGTGAACCTTCAGCCCAATCTGAGGTCCTGATCACTCTGGAAGAGGTTTTCTTCCAGGATCTCCTGTACTTGGCCGCATCCATCTTTCCTTCAATTGCAACCAGTTGTCCTGTCCCACATCCCCATATTCATCCACCTCCATGAAAAGCAGACAAGTCCAGACCAGGGCCAAGCAGAGTGGACTATGAGACCTGTGGGCTAAACCACCACCACATGGAAGCAGGAGACATGACTCCAGCATGGAACCTAGACTAAGCAAGGTGCATGACAATCTCATGGTTCTGGACATTAACACTAGTTTGTTAATGTGATAATTGAATCACAACAGCACACACAGAGCATTACATGGGGAGTGGAACTAATAGAAATACAGCATAACTTGTATGATTCATATAGTCTTGTATGCATTAAAAAATGTTCATGAAATGGCCAATTAAGTATATTTTCTAAGTATATATTTTCTTTATTTTTTTTTAAAAGAATTAACAGATTTGACTAATTGACCCACGGGGGACCTCAATTGTGCTGATAGCATGAGAATACCCCATCTTCTGCCAGGTCACAGTTAAGTGGGATAAACACGTATTGTTTTAAAGCTCCCTAACGCATGTGCCACCACCCTATAAAACAAATTAGAAAAAGTTCTTTGTCTAGTCAGTTGAGCTCAAGACAACTCGGTTTGCTTGTATTCTGTATTGATGCAAATAAACCAATGTGGACTGAACCCTCTCTCCTCTTTCTTGAATAGTCTCCTTAGTTCTGATTTTTAGTGCATGCTGCAGTTTAGTTTAATATTATATGTACCATGACTCTTATGTGCAATTTTCATTAAATAAGGATGAAAACCACAACAAGTAGTATATGGTAAAGTGTACCAGTGCGATCAAAGTGACGTACAAATGAGGTGCAATGCAAGCCAAAGAGAAACATTTGAGAATAAGTACCTCAACACTCTGCAGGTGCATGAATTAACACAGAAGTGCATAGTAAATTACCTTTTTTCTTTGGAGAGCGATAGATGGAGAGATAGGAAGACACAGCGACAACAAGCATATTAGGTAAGTAAGTAATCTCAGAAGAAGTGCTTGTTGAAGACAGAGTGGAATTTTGCTGATTTGAGTTTATCCCTGCTGAAAGAGCACACAGGAGAAGAATTTGAGATTTCCTGCAGCACAGTGATTAGTTGTTGTTTGTTTGCAGATTGTAGTGAACGAGGCTAATAAATCTGAATGAAGCTGTTAAGGTAGGTTGGTGCTGTTGGGAATCTGGTAGGGCAAGTATGGTTATTAGAAAATATCAAAGATATTTATTAAGATTAATAAATTATTCATATTGATAAAATTATTATTAAAGTATTAATATTTATGGGGCACCACCTTGGGGTCAGGGACCAATAACCAAAATGTGAAACCAGTCTCAAATGTGGTCCAGTACTTTGCAGGCGCAGATGATGGACCAAAAAAAAGTTACAGGAAAATATACTTATTGTGGGACACACAGAGCATTACATGGGGAGTGGAACTAATAGAAATACAGCATAACTTGTATGATTCATATAGTCTTGTATGCATTAAAAAATGTTCATGAAATGGCCAATTAAGTATATTTTCTAAGTATATATTTTCTTTATATTTTTTTGAAAAGAATTAACAGATTTGACTAATTGACCCACGGGGGACCTCAATTGTGCTGATAGCATGAGAATACCCCATCTTCTGCCAGGTCACAGTTAAGTGGGATAAACACGTATTGTTTTAAAGCTCCCTAATGCATGTGCCACCACCCTATAAAACAAATTAGAAAAAGTTCTTTGTCTAGTCAGTTGAGCTCAAGACAACTCGGTTTGCTTGTATTCTGTATTGATGCAAATAAACCAATGTGGACTGAACCCTCTCCTCTTTCTTGAATAGTCTCCTTAGTTCTGATTTTTAGTGCATGCTGCAGTTTATAGTTTAATATTATATGTACCATGACTCTTATGTGCAATTTTCATTAAAAAAGGATGAAAACCACAACAAGTAGTATATGGTAAAGTGTACCAGTGCGATCAAAGTGACGTACAAATGAGGTGCAATGCAAGCCAAAGAGAAACATTTGAGAATAAGTACCTCAACACTCTGCAGGTGCATGAATTAACACAGAAGTGCATAGTAAATTACCTTTTTTCTTTGGAGAGCGATAGATGGAGAGATAGGAAGACACAGCGACAACAAGCATATTAGGTAAGTAAGTAATCTCAGAAGAAGTGCTTGTTGAAGACAGAGTGGAATTTTGCTGATTTGAGTTTATCCCTGCTGAAAGAGCACACAGGAGAAGAATTTGAGATTTCCTGCAGCACAGTGATTAGTTGTTGTTTGTTTGCAGATTGTAGTGAACGAGGCTAATAAATCTGAATGAAGCTGTTAAGGTAGGTTGGTGCTGTTGGGAATCTGGTAGGGCAAGTATGGTTATTAGAAAATATCAAAGATATTTATTAAGATTAATAAATTATTAATATTGATAAAATTATTATTAAAGGATTAATATTTATGGGGCACCACCTTGGGGTCAGGGACCAATAACCAAAATGTGAAACCAGTCTCAAATGTGGTCGTCAACTTAGAAATGGCAATATTTAAAATACTATTTTACATTAATAGTGAAGGATGAACGGCGGGCAGGCATACAAAACTTAAACAAAGGGAGTAAGAACCAAAATGGAGGCCGCACTTCACTCATCCTCAAGATGGAATGGAGTGCAACTGAGTTAGGTTACCACGCTATCTGGGTTGTTTGGGATGCGTATTTCAGGCCATGTATGTCAGCCATGTAAGGGTGTGTGTAGGTTAGTGAAAGAGAGAGAGAGAGAGAGAGAGAGAGAGAGAGAGAGAAAGGCACACAAAGCAAGGTACATACGATCCTAAATGCTGCAGCAAGACACAATAATTGCCCCTTTATCACACAGGAACCCAGCAGCAAACTTGTACTTGGCAGCCATGTTACTGGACTTTTGTCAGATAAAACGCAAACATTGGCCCCACACGCAGTGACAGAAAACTAACACAAGTAAAGGCCCAGCAGTGTGGGACTGATACAAATAATGAAATGTGCTAAGCGTGAAAACACACAGCAGTAAACCTCCTCCAGAGCTTTGCCTTCACTGCCGGCCTCCCTAGGGATTCCGTGTTTGCTGCCACCTGCTCAGCCTTTTGGCCCATCCTCCTGGTCGCCCTCCAGACCTGCTCTGCCCATTTGGCCGTCCGACTGAGGTTTTCTGTTCCTCACCTGTCCCACCCTCAGGCCATCCGCCTGAGGTCTTCTTGTTTTTTGTAGGGACGGCTGGAAGGCATTATGGTTTTGGGTTTGGGTATAGTTATTTCCTGTTTTATTTTGAAATACTCTCCTCTCCTCATGTGTCTTGCAGATTTACTTCCTGTCTTTGCTTTTCCCTCCAGTTTTGATTGTCTGCCCTGCCCTGATTAGTTGCACATGTGTCTAGTTCTGTTTCACGTGTATCTAGTTGTCCTTCCCTCAGTGATTATTTAGTCAGTGTGTTTCCCCTGTTTCCTTGTCAGTTCGTCCTTTGTTCCTTGTGTCAAGCTTCCCAGCCTTTTTTTTTTAATATTTGCTTTGTGTTTCCTGGACCTTGCCCACTGATTTGGACTTTTGGATTTTTCTGCCCGCTCTTGGATTTGTTTGCATGTTTGGAATGCTTTTTTGGATTTGACATTTTGCCTGCCTCACAATCCCCTAAGTGTTGTACCTTTTGTTTGTTGAATAAATACCACTGAACTGCACAGCTCTGCTCCTGGCATCTGCACTTGGGTCTTAAAAGCAAGAGAGGCAGGCTTGACTCCAGGGACCATGCTGGAGGGTCCTTGGGGGGAAATGGGTTATGGTTAGGGGGCAGAGAGGCAGGCTTGACTCCAGGGACCATCCTGAGTACCATGTTAGACACACACCATAACAATCTTGATCTTTTGATGTTATATAGTGTGAAGTGTGACATGACCAAGTGACAGATGCAACCTGCTCAGTGAAAGTTAGTTGGTTGTCAATCACAGTGTCCAGATTTCTTGCAGACTTTGTTGAAGACAGCAAGGCAGAGCTGAGCTGGATAATAATGTTGTGCTGAACAGAGGGACTGGCTGGGATCAACACAATTTCAGTCTTAAAGGGACTGAGTTAAAGGTGGCATTCTATCATCCATTTTGAGATCACTCTTTTCCTTTCCATGCCATTTTGAATGATTGCCCTGTGAGCTAGGTCTCAAAGCAAAGTAGTGTTGTACCTGAGATGCCTAGTTCGTATAGGGTGGACAGTAGGATTTGGTGGTTCACCATGTGAAAGGCTGACGGCAGGTCCAGTAAGATGAGAAGTGATGACTGCTCTTCAGGGTTTCTATCACTGACTGCAGTGCACTTTCAGTGTTAGTAAGTAGTAACCACCACTATTATTTACAAAGTAAAGTTTCAGTATCTCACTTTCTATCTCTCTTCAGTTCAATTGGGCTTCATTGGCATGAGAAACAGATGTTAACATTGCCGAAGCATATGTAAATAAAAACATACATAAACAGAAGAATTGAGATGTTAAAATATATACAGATAAGTAAGATGGGATAATAATAATAATAAATTGTAGACTTGCAGTTAAAATACAAAAAGTGAAAACTAAACACTGCAACATTTTGTGTGTGTGTAGGTCATTCACTGTCCCTCAGGTTGTGGCATGTTGATATATATTGGGCAGCAAGATATGCCCTGTCTCCTTCTCCAAGGAGTATTTTTAATTTTGAGAGGTCATTTAGCTCTTTGAAAGCTGAGATTAGATAGTTGAACTTGTTAGAGTAAACGTTCCTTATTCCATTGAATGTTGTACATTGTAGGAGGAAGTGCATCTCTGCCTCAACCTCACCTGTCAAACAGTGACCACATATTCTGTTTTCCTTTGGTTGCCATGATTTTTTGTGTCTTCCTTTTTCAATTGCCAGTTTGTGGTCACTGAGCCCGTACTTGGTTAGAATCTGTCTCTGCTTTCTATCTCTGACAGTAGAGATATATTCTGCCAATTAACCAGGACCAAGAAGTACGATCACATCACACCTGTTTTACCCTCTTTACATTGGCACCCTGTTTATTTTAGGATTGATTTTAAGATCTTGCTGATTACTTTTAAGGATTTCATGGCCTGGCTCCAGACTTTATTTTAGACCTTGTAATCCCTTATGAACGTAGTTTAAGATCTTCGGGCAGGGGTTTTCTGTCTGTTCCTGAGTCCAGGATGAAAACTAAGGGGGACAGAGCTTTTGCCATCAGGGCCCCGAGGCTCTGGAACAACTTGCCTAAAGAAATTAGGTTGTCTGAGTCAGTGTCTTTGTTTAAGTCTCTTCTCAAAACTCATTTTTATTGGAAAGCATATCCTGATTTTACCTGAAATGGCTGTTTATATTATTGATTTTGTGTATTTTATTTCTTTATATTTCATCATTCACTGTGGTATTTTATTTCTCTTGTTGTGAAGTACTATGTACTTAGTTTTGATAAGTGCGCTATAAATAAAGTTGTATTATTATTATTATTAATTCTATTCTAATTCTAATTCTATTAATCTCTTTTAAGGCCAGATAACATTCTAATCTACTTTGGCTTTTAGTTTCTTTCCAATGTTATAGGGGAACATAGGGGACTCTTTTCTGGGCTCAACTCTTGGGTTTGGAGGGCTTTGGAATGGAGGGTGTCTCTAGGGGGCTGGATTTAAGGTGATTTAAAAAAAATGTGAGCGCTCTTGCGCATTTGTTGGTGTTTTTCTGTGTACGTGTAAAATGTATCTGCAGAATTCTGCATGTAAAGATTCTGTTGGATGTTTGTCCAAATGGGTATAGCTATGATGACTGAGTGGACTCCATACGTCACCACCATATAGCGCAATGGGCTGGATGACACTATCAAATATTTGATTTGATTTTAATAGGAATTTGAAAATTATAAAATGTTCTCTTAATTGCATTTAGAGCTCTTTGAGCTTTTTCTTTTGGTGTATTCACTGTCATGTTGAAACTCCCTGATGCTGTTATGGTTATACCAAGGTAGGTGTAACTCATACTATGTTCAATTATATGATTATTAATAATAAACTGGTATTTGTTCTCCTGGCATCTGGGGCATTTTTGAAAAATCATGACATTAGTTTCTTCATATTTACTGCCAGGGCCCAGTTCTGATGGTACTTTTCTACTATGTCCAGCTGTTGCTGTAGTCCTTGTTCAGTAGGAGACAGTAGAACAAGGTCATCAGCATAAAACAGAGACTTCCCCTCTCTATCTAGGAGGGAGAGGCCAGAGCAGCACACTGATCCAACTGTACAGCAAGTTCATTTATATACACATTAAATAAAGTCGGGCTTAAGTTACAGCCCTGACGGCCACTCTCCTCCTCTGGTCACTTTGTCTTTCTCCAATTTTTATAGCACATCTATTTTCCCAATACATTGATTTAACCAGATCATACAATTTGCCCCCTATACCACAATGTAAAAATCTGTAATAGAGCCCTTCTGTCATGGTTTTGGGTTTTTCTCCTATTATCTTCTCTCTTGCTTCCTGTCTTGATTGCTTTCACTGGTTCCACCTAAGTGTATTTAGTCTGTGTTCTTCCTTTGTTCTGTGTCAAATCATCGTATTTCTGTCAAGCACCCTGGTTTCTTGTATCTGTGAGTCCTGGAGTCTTTGTTTCCCTTGTACCTTGCCTGCCTGGATTTTGCCTGGTCACCGGTGGACTTGTGTTTCTGTTTTGGACTGCTTACCTGCTGAGAGTTGCTTTTGCTTGCCAACTCAGTGTAAGCCTTTTTTGTTGATAAAATGACTGATCTGCACCAGCTCTACCTGCTAGTCTGTGTTTGGGTCCTGTTCCCAGGTATTCCCTGTTTCCCGGCTTGACTAATCGTAACAGTACCATCTGACCAAAAAAATAGACCCAGCGGACACCATGTCAAACGAACTTAATAGTGACCTGGAGTGCCTTGAGGATATGTGGAGGAAGGCGGTCGGGGACTATCATAGAGAGGCAATCTGCACCCTGGCCCATGGGAAATTGTCCTCTCTGCCTTGGCTGAGTGACTCTGTTCCGAAGTTTCTTATGGACTTTCTCTGTACCCCCAAGCCCTCAGTCCTCCACCAACCAGCCATCAGCCTTCACTCCAGTCTGCTAACAACCAGCATGTTAGCTCTCTGTCAGTCAGGCTCGGGTACATTAGCCTGCAAGGCTGTCTGTCCTGAGGCGGCCCCAGCTCCGAACCTGTACCTGGGCACCCACCTGGCTGACGGAGGTCCCCCCAGCCATCAGCTTGAATCCCGGCCTGCTAGTTCCCAGCTGATATCCCTGCGTGCTAGCCTCCAGTCTGCGCCTCAGCCTGCTAACCAGCGTACACCTCAGCCTGTTCCTGTCTTGGAGCAAACTTCTGGAAAGCCCCCCCAGAAGGAAGTGTGGCTGCTGCCGACATCATGCCTCACGCTGCCCAGCACTCCAGAGACTCAGCTGCCCAGTGCCTCAGAGTCAACATCGGTCCTGCCTGGTCCTCATTCGTCAGCCTGGCTGACACCAGTTCCTGCACCGTGGCGGTCATCATTCCCTGTGTGGCAGCCCCCTGAACTCCCTGTTGGGCTGCAACAGCCCCCTGAACTTACTGCTGCGCCGCAACAGCCCCCTGAACTCCCTGTGCTGTAGCAGTCACACGATCCTCGTGCTGAGCTGTAGCAGCTTCCAGATCCCTCTGTGCGGCAGCTGCTACCTGAACTCTATAGGCTGCAGCACACTTCTGCCTCTGCTGGATCATGGCAGCCATCTCTTGCTCCAGTTGGGCCGCAACCTCCTGCCGCTGCTGGATCGCAGCAGCCATCCCCTGCTCCGGTTGGACCGCAACCTCCTGAAGTATCTGAGCTGCAGCAGCAATACCCTGAACTCTCTGAGCTTCAGCACACTCCTGCCGCTGGCTAGATCGCAGCAGCCATCTCCTGATCCACCTGAGCGGCAGCCTCCTGGTTCCCTGGCATCACTGGTCCCATCGTCTCCTCGGCTAGTCTCTCCATCACTGATGCCTCCTGTCCTGCTGCCAGACCCCAATCTTGATCTCCAGCCATGCCACCGGCCTCCAGAAGGGTGCCCCCTTCATTGCCGGCATCCCGTCAGACCACCAGTGGCCTTCTGTCTTCGCTGCCGGCATCCTGTCAGACCTCCAGAGGATCCCCGACTTCGTCGCCGGCTTCCAGAGGGCTTCAGTCTTCGCTGCTGGCATCCCGTCAGACCTCCAGAGGCCTTCTGTTCTTGCCACCAGCCTCCGGAGGGGTTCTGCCTTCACTGCCGACCTCCTGAGTTGCTCCGTACGTCTGGTCATCACCCGGACCAGCTCAGCCCTTCAGCCCTGCCTCCTGGGCGCCCCTCTGACCTGCTCTGCTCTTCTGTCCTACTCCCAGGCCGTCTGCCTGAGATCTTCCACTTGGCCTTGGCCTCATTGTTTCGTCTAATGTTGGGAGTTTCTCTTATAATACATTGATCTGAATTAATTTGATTTATTGGTATGTCTTTGTACAGATTTTCATGTGCTCTCCAGCTGTCACCGTTTTGGATGGGTAGTGCTTGTTGTTGCTTTGTGTTGAAGTTGTTCCACATATCCCAGAATTGATTTTGATTAATGGCATTTTCAGTATCTAAGTTGCAGGTATAATTTAGTTTTTTGTTCTTAATTGAACGTTTATATTTGTTTAAAATGTCATTATACCTAATGCGTAAGGCTGGGTTATTTGGTTGGCAATGTTTTTCATTTACTATTTTTCTCAAGTCTTTTCTGATGGTCTTGCATTCTTGATCAAGTCATTTGTCTGTGTTTTGCGTTTTAATAGGCTTCTGTTTTTGTTTTATAACCTGCCCTTGCGTATGTGTTTTTAAATTTTTTTATAGAGGGCATTATGACTTCATTATATCCTGGAGGACAATGAGTGAGCAGATCATTTTGACACCATGTTTCTGTTAACACAATTACATCAACATCTTGATTAGATAGATTTCATGAATTCAGGGTTTCCATTTGTCAGCTCAAAGGTTGTGGAGTGGACAACTTGAATATTCTAGCAGCGTCAATGAAATTAACGCATTAAAACAATCAAGATGAACCTGTATAGTGAGACAAATATAAAAACACCTACAATTATCTATATATTTACAATAATGAATAATGATTATACATGGATTACATGGAGGCATGTACTACTTTCACTAATATTCTCATTGTACTGACTACAGTACTATCATTCTGTTTCTCAAGTGAGAAGGTGTTCTGAGTATGTGTCTTGGCTGAACAGATGCTGGGTGCACAGGGTGTGCAGCATGTCCCTGATGTCTCCCAGCTCAGAGATAGCATGGTTAGATGGAGACCATCATAGAGGTCCCAGGTGCCAATGGTTAGGTGGAGGGCCAGGTGGATGTTGGTTAAAGGTGGCACATCCTCTTCTGATCTCCATATTAATGTCATGGATGACATGAGGAGGGGTGTCTGTCCTAGGCAGTAGGGTGGAGACTACAATGCGATGTCAGGGAACTCCCCACTTGTGGGGCTTCCTCTTCAAGCTGAGTGGAAGGAAGCTGGGATGGGCAGAGCTGGGTGTTGGCAGCTGGCTGTGTGGATCTATCAGCAGGGGCCAGGGTGTTGTTGGGCTGAGTGCAGAGCAGAGAGGGTGGGACAGAGACAAGGCAGGGGTTTGAGACACTGGCAGGGAGAGTCTGTGTCTCAGTACTTGTCATTTTGGGGACTGATGACAGTTGTTCTGTCAGGTGTTAGACTTGCCTGGTGAAGCTCCTTTCTCTATTCTTAGCATCCTCCTTCACTTTGACTAACTGAGCACAGACCACACTGTTTTCTTTTTTGAGTGCCTCTAGATGTCCTCTGAGGTCAGATGCCAAGGCCTGGTTGTCTCTCTTTAGCTGCTGGAGCTCCTCTTTAAGCTGCGGTAGAGTGTTGTCTGGCCGGTCAGACAGCCTGGCTTGGATCAGCTCTTTGAATTCAGCAAAGTCCAGCTCCAGCAGGGCCATACTCTCCTACAGCTGGTTGGTGGCACTGGCAGGTGTGGGAGGAGTAAAGATTGGCAAGGTGGTGGGGTTCCCTAATGGGCTCTCATCAACACTGTCAGAGGGGACATTAATGTAGAGCAATTTATGGAAATAGTTAACAGTGCCGTAGATGAGTTATTGCAGTATTCAGTACATAGTACTGGAGTGCAAATGATGCAGTATAGGAGTGCAAATGATGCAGTATAGGAGTGCAAATGATGCAGTATATGTATAAATAAATAGTCCGGTAGTGCAAATGAACATGTGGTACATGTAGCAAAAACAATATCAATATAGCAGCGTTTAAGTTAAGGTATATGCGGGAACAGTGGAATCAGTGGGGGGCAGAGTTCAGTAGGAAGACAGCTCTGGGGAAAAAGCTGTTTCTCAGTCTGCTGGTCCTTGTCTGGAGGCACCTGAGGCGCCTGGCAGGAGGTGTTGGTGGTCAAGGACAGGTTCTCCAAAATATGGGTCCCCAGGAACTTGAAGCTGACAGCCATCCCGTTAATGTGGATGGGGTCATGTGTGCCTCTTCTCTCCTTCCTGAAGTCCACGATGAGCTCCTTTGTCTTGGAGGTGTTAAGAAGCAAGTTATTATCTGAGCACCATGTGGCCAGGTGCTGGACCTCCTCCCTGTAGGCAGTCTCATCGTTGTTGCTGATGAGACCAATTTAAAAAATATATCCAAAGATGATATTTCCTTTTCTGTTCTTGTTGATTAATGTGGGTACCTCTTCTTTGGAGTCCTTTCTGAAGATTATTTGAAGGTAATTATGCCATTAGGTCCAAGTTCGAGATGTATTCAGGAGCTAATCTTTGGTGCAGCTACACTCATGGAATCTCTCTCTCTCATAACTAGGTTAGAAGGGCTTTATAGAGAGTTGCATGATGGTCTAATTAGAACATAGAACACATTTTTGATAAATTATTGGAGGGAACAGCCCGTATCACTGACTCAGCAGTAACATTTTTATTTTATATATATTATATATATTTATATATTATACATTTTTATTTTCAAACTTTGTTTGGACCTGTGTTGTTTGGGATTCAAAATAATACAGACTCTGAGGTAAAATGGCACACATATTTTGAGAAACACTAAGAATCTCTCATATGTGAACATACTGTGTCATAACTTTACATTATTTTTAATATGGGAATAAAAGATAAAAAGTTTTAAAATTAGAACAACAAATTCAAACAGGGACTGTATAGATCAGGAGTGCAGGAGATTGAGAAAAATTTACATTTTGGCCTGTAACAACCTCTACTTGTCGTATGGCGAGCTGTATGGAGGTATGTGGACCCAAAAGCAGATGACGAGGAAGCGGAAGTAGCTGGATGACTACCGTGTTTATTGTTGGGTGGAATGTAGGCAAGAACAGGCAGAGGTGAGCAGACAGGTAATGAGCAGACAAAATCCAAAATCCAAAAATCCAGAATCCAAAATCCAAACAAGACAGGAGAACAAAGAATCCAAGATAACACAATCACAGGGCTTGGCAAGGACCAACACCATGTATGCAACAATGATCCGACCCAGAACAAAGAAAAGACCCAGACTAAATACCCAAGGGGAGGTGAGACAACGAGACACAGGTGCAAACAATCAAGGGAGGGCCAACAATCAAAACTGGAGGGAAAACACAGACAGGAAGTAAAAACACACAAGACACACAAGGGAAGGAGACTACTACAAAATAAACCAGGAAGTGATACACCAAAACCACCACAGTACCCCCTCTCAAGGGACGGCTCCCAGACGTCCCAAACAAAACAAGTCAAAAACAGGGGCGTTCCTTCTGAAACAAGTTCACAACAGTCCAAATCAAGCCGGGTGGGCGGAGGGTCCGGAGGAGGGATTCAAGGACCAGGTGGGAGACTTGGGGTGGACGGCCCGGGGCTGGACAGGTGCGGAGCTGGGGACCTCGGGCGGACGGCCCGGGGGCTGGACAGGTGCGGAGCTGGGGACCTCGGAGCTGATCTCCTGAGGTCAGTGATGGAGACTGACCATCCAAAGACCAGACAGAAGACCGGCGGCGAACACTGAGAGTCACAGGAGGCCGGCGACGAAGGCGGAACCCTTCTGGAGGCCGGCGACGAAGGCGGAACCCTTCTGGAGGCCGGCGACGAAGACATTCTGGAGGCCGGCGGCTGACGCTGAACCCTCCGGGAGGCCGGCAGCGAAGACTGAGAGTTTTTGGAGGCCGGCGGCTGACACTGACCCTTTCTGGAGGCCTGACCATCCACTCAGGGACCAATGTCGGTACAGCGGGGCCGGGGACTGGCAATGAGACGTCAGGACAGGGAGCCGGCGACAGCGGGACATCAAGACAGGGTGGTGAGGTGGCTGGATCTGGAGCCGGCGGCTGGGCCTCGGGACAGGGAGCCGGCGGCTGGGCCTCGGGACAGGGAGCCGGCGGCTGGGCCTCGGGACAGGGAGCCGGCGGCTGGGCGGCTGGAGATGGAGCCGGCTCCGGACCAAGAATCTGCTGTGATCCAGCAGGGACTGGAGCTGGCGACGGGGCCGCTGGACTGGGAGCCGGCTTCGGACCAAGGAGCTGCTGTGACTCAGCAGGAGCAAGGGGCTGCTGCGATCCAGCAGGGACTGGAGCAAGGGGCTGCTGCGATCCAGCAGGGACTGGAGCAAGGGGCTGCTGCGATCCAGCAGGGACTGGAGCAAGGCTGCTGCGATCCAGCAGGGACTGGAGCAAGGCTGCTGCGATCCAGCAGGGACTGGAGCAAGGCTGCTGCGATCCAGCAGGGACTGGAGCAAGGGGCTGCTGCGATCCAGCAGGGACTGGAGCCAGCGTGGCAGCAGGACATGGCACTGGCGACTGGACCTCTGGACATGGTGCTGTCTTCGGAACCTCAGGCCTGGGAGTAAGGAGCTGCTGCGATCCAGCCGGAAGCGAGTCGGCTGCGATCCAGCACAGAGTTCAGGGAACTGCTGCGATCCAGCCGGAAGCGAGTCGGCTGCGATCCAGCACAGAGTTCAGGAACTGCTGCGATCCAGCCGGAAGCGAGTCGGCTGCGATCCAGCAGAGGTTCCAGGGACTGTTGAGGTCGGCGAAGAGTCCAGAGAGCTGCCGCGGTCCGGCGGAGGTGGTGGCGCAGGCTGCTGTGATCCAGCGGCAGTAAGGACAGGTGCGGCTGCGATCCAGCGGCGAGGCGATGACAGGGGCGATGGCTGCTGCCATCCAGCGGCGACAGGGAGCGATGGCTGCTGCCATCCAGCGGCGACAGGAGCGATGGCTGCTGCCATCCAGCGGCGACAGGGAGCGATGGCTGCTGCCATCCAGCGGCGACACGGACTGGTGGAGAGTGACCCGAATCTGTATGCGAGGTGGTGCCGGCTGTTGAGAGCTGGGTGGTGAGTCGGGAGACCTGCTGGGTTAGCTGTGTGATTTGGGATACCATGGCCTTTCTGCTGTCTGTCAGAGTCTGGAGTAACTGTTCGTGCTGGCCTAGCAGAACCTCTCTATTAGCCAGTGCTAAGTGGTAGAGTGCTAACTCCGGGTCTTTACCTGCTGGGTCCATGTTTGGTCGGATCATTCTGTCGTATGGCGAGCTGTATGGAGGTATGTGGACCCAAAAGCAGATGACGAGGAAGCGGAAGTAGCTGGATGACTACCGTGTTTATTGTTGGGTGGAATGTAGGCAAGAACAGGCAGAGGTGAGCAGACAGGTAATGAGCAGACAAAATCCAAAATCCAAAAATCCAGAATCCAAAATCCAAACAAGACAGGAGAACAAAGAATCCAAGATAACACAATCACAGGGCTTGGCAAGGACCAACACCATGTATGCAACAATGATCCGACCCAGAACAAAGAAAAGACCCAGACTAAATACCCAAGGGGAGGTGAGACAACGAGACACAGGTGCAAACAATCAAGGGAGGGCCAACAATCAAAACTGGAGGGAAAACACAGACAGGAAGTAAAAACACACAAGACACACAAGGGAAGGAGACTACTACAAAATAAACCAGGAAGTGATACACCAAAACCACCACACTACTCACCTTTCTCTTGACATCAAAGGCAACGCTGAAGAGAAGAGAGCCATAGAAGCTCATCTCGAAGATATAATACCAGTACTGAGACTCCAGCATGGACTGCAGACAGAGAGAGACACAGAAACAGAGTCAGAGTTAGAAAGAGGTGGACAACATGTAACACAACGCTACAATCTCAGTCACAGACAAAAGGGAAGGAATGAACTGTAGAGATCATCTCCCACTCAACTCCATTTTGCAAAGGCAAGTTCAGGCTGATAAAGAAGCTATGGGATCATATATAGTCCCATCACAGTGTGTTAAGTTGAATGACTTTAAGGTCCCTTTTACATAGAACTGCAGCCAATATATGACCAAGATTTATTCCTTCCATTCATGAAAACTAGAACACAGCTTTGTTTCTAGATAAAGACCTAAGTGTTGCATTACTTTCACTTAAAGTGACAATTATCAAGTTTTATGGAGACGAGAGGCTGTTAAATGGCATTTGAGAAGACCACTTCTAGTTCAAATTTATATTGGTACTCAAAACTTGATAAGTCATCCTGAGAGACACATTCTGTCTTTATATGCAATGGGTTATGATTGAGATAAGAATTATTGTATCTCTGCATACGTTAAGAAAAAAAAAAAGAAAAAGTCAAAGTCAAACACACCCACAATGTTGCATGACCAACAGGTGCATGCTGGGTCTAGCTAAAATACTAAATACTAATATGCAGGATTTGGATCCTCCAGTGGTGACTTCTACATTTGCTTTGGAACCTCTACCGGGAAGTGAGGTGTGCATGGCCTTTTTGCGGATTGTGACAATCCATGTCATAGCTGTGACTGCTGAACACTCATTTAGCTCAAAATGTTTTGAATTTGACGAGCGCAGTGGGACAAGAGGTTAAGTGGACTGGTTATATTATGCAATGAGAATGAATGAGCGGAGAAGTTTAACTTAGAGCAGATTGTGGAGGACTTGGGTTGCAGCTTTTTTGGATAGTTTACAATTGCACACAGTCTTTGCGTTTTTATTTATAGAAAACATTAACCCCACGGTCAATTGTAGTGGCTCAAACTTTACTATACTGTATCCCAGTTGCAGCCACTAATAGTAAAACTGTGTTGAGCAAGCATGCAAACTAAAATCAGAAAGTGAATAAACTGTCCCTGGGTACAATAACTCTGACAGCTCAAAACTGAGTTTAATTGATGTCTGTCAGTTTTGAAGGCTAGGATTTATTGTTAGTCCATAAAGGTATGTATGTGTCATGTATAGCACTGTTAGTGTGTGTTTTACAGTATCACAGTACATTTTAATTAAGGTCAGTATGAGGGAATTCAGGTCATTAGGAACCATTCACATCTGACACAAAAAACATCCTAAACAGAAACGGGGTACGTCCCAATTCCCGTATTTGATGGCTCCTCACTCGAACCGGAAATCATTCTGATCCACCATCATGATGGACATTCCAATTCGCTTATTTCGGCTGTGAGGAGCGAAGAGGGATCCCTGAGGAGGCTTGAGTGAGCATACACAAGACCAGCCTTCACTGAAGTGTTTTATCAGACCGAGAAGCCCCTTTATTGGAAATCTGTTAGTGATTGGACGCTACAGCTGTTCGGACTGCTAAAACGGCATCACAACATCACTGCAGTTTTATAGAACAACAGCAACAGGACCAACTCAAGAGTATTACTCCCTTTTTTTTGTTTTCTGATTCACCATCTAGTTAAAATAGTGTCTCTGTGTTAACTGTATGTCTGATTAACAAAGAACCATAAACTTCTTTCATTGATGTCATTTCCCCTTTAACCTATCATGGATAATATAGTCAAGAGGACAGTCTGTTGACTTTTCAGCATAAAACATATTTAATTGTCTATCGTCATTTCCATTCAGTCACATGTGAGGCTGAAAATGTGTGTGCCATTCTGTAACTATAGTTTGATGTGAGATATTTACATAATTTCACTTTCCCTAAAACATTTGAGCTAATAGATAATTTCAAATATTATAATCATAACCTTGATTATTAAATAATTCATTCTCAAACTTGCAAACAAAATAATAAACGCAAGCAGAAATAAATAAATGCATACTGCCAGTAGAAATCGTGTACATTCAGGTTGAGCAGTGAAATCAACTTATGTGGTTTGACTAATCTGAGAACAGTATAAATACAGAATGCAGGTTTGTAATAAACGTGCAGATGTTTGTCAAAGGTTTATTTTAAGGCAGACATACAGAGAGACTGCTGCGCTGAAAGTGGTAACTGTGCACCCTTATTAGTATTTGGACAGTGCATATATGGGCAAATGCAAACTCTCATCAGCATCAAAAGTTGCTACAGAACAAAGCTGACTGACAGCTGATCCAGCTGTGCCACCGTCATCACAAACGGACGTTGCTTCAGAGGAAAGGACGTCTCATTTCTCTAAAAATGTTCAGATTTTCTGATATTAATGATGACTATGGTGTATAAGAAAAGCATACAAACCTGCTTTGGAAAACCTGTCCATACTTCCCAAGTATCATAAAACCATTCTTTCTGCAAAAACATGGAGAAAAATTATTTGTACGATTTATTTGAAATGTAGAAGAGTACAGCTTTTATTAAAGAGCCACACCCACAAGGCCGCTAGTGATTTGAAAATGTAACCACAGCGGTCTTAAGTTGCTTTTCACAGTTAAATATTTCCTTCAGTAAACAGTCTCTGGCCGAAATGGACTCAGAAGCTACTCACATCATACAGTGCTACTATTCCTCCGATGAACGCCGACAAGTAGAAGACAAACCTCCAGCTGTAGAAAGCAAAGGGGAAACATGTATGCTACTGAGGTACTGCATTATCATCATCATCATACCCCCCCCCCACCCACACACACAGTAATGACCTGGCCTCTCTGAACTTTTTCAGGACTCCAGGACGGTCCTGACTGCGTCTTCTTCTGAACCAGCGCTCAACTTGTCTCACTGACAAACTGCTTTTTTTAGCCAGCCCATCAATGTCTGCCTGGAAAGGAATGAACACACACAGACTGTTGGTGGTGGTACTTAAAAGAAAAAAGCAGTTTTAAATCATGAATGCCATCAACAATTAAGCTTGTAAATTAACTAGGAGTAACAAGGACACTGATGTTGTGATGTGCCTGTTGAGTCTAATAATTTTCCAAAGCTTTGGGATTCTACCCCCAAAATTTGTTATATCAAGGAACAGTTACAGGTAATTACACTCCATAATAAGATTAGAGATGTACTGAAGGAGGAGAGCCAGTCCATTTAAAGCCTTGTCAGAATGATTTTGAAATCAGCTATGGCTTGTATTGGTAACCAATGCAAAGACATCAGGGCAGGTGAAATATGATCAGCCTTTTTAGATCTAGTAAGGACTCTTGCTGCTGTGTTTTGGACCAAGTGAAGAGCTCTTGTTGCTGTCATGGACAGGCCAGAGAAAAGCGCATTGCAGTAATAGAGTCTGATGTTATAAAGCATGTACAGGGATTTCAGCATATGTATTAGATCAAATGGGACAGATCAAAAGGCAGATTTGGTAGGGATAAAAAAAGATTCCCAAATTCCAGACTGTATGGCTCAGAAAGTGTGCAGCAATCAAGGTAAAGGTTGAGCAACAACAAGTAACAATTTTGCCTTCAATTTTTGGTTGTTTTTTTTCAACAACCACAATTGACTAACTGGCTGTTACAGGAAGACAGATGTGGGTTGTCAGCATAACAATGACCATTTGTTGTATTTTTTGTAACCAAGTGGCTAACCAAAACCACAAAAGTGGACCAAGTGCTGACCCATGTGGGACACCACATTTAACCTTAACAGGAGGATACCAATTATGTGTTCTGTCACTCAGATATGAGCGAAACCAGGCAAGTACCAGTGCCCTCAAACCAATAAAAAAAAAAAAAAAACATAATTTGTGAAATGTTTTTTATTTGG
The DNA here is from genome assembly GCA_027580175.1 of Siniperca scherzeri. Classification (NCBI taxonomy): domain Eukaryota; kingdom Metazoa; phylum Chordata; class Actinopteri; order Centrarchiformes; family Sinipercidae; genus Siniperca; species Siniperca scherzeri. The sequence continues at coordinate 35,104,451 of CM050855.1, read as the reverse complement.
GTGAAGTGACTCTTTAATCTATAGGAGCCAGTTGCACCAACAGGGCTTAGACCGGGCGTAAGTCTTACGCTTAGTCAGGAGCAGGCGTAAAGTCAAAATCTAGGTCGTTTCTATCCACGCATGCTCTGGGAGAGTGTTATACCAGGACTTCAAGGCTGAAAGCATGAATGGGCTGCTCCTTGGCAACAGTGTCTACCACTGAAACACTGGATGACACGATAATTGCACAAAGGACTGAAGAACAGCGGTATAACACCATCCACACCACCACTAGGTCACTTGTTGAGCGATGCAACTGAGTCCACAATCACAATGTTCATATCTTAAAGAATTTCCCTTGCACATAAACTATTAGCATATTTCTTCCATTACTCCCACTTAAACTTCAATTGCCTTTATGCTGTCTTTATTCTGAAGAATAAATTTCATGCCTACAACTGTCTGCTGTTATGCTGAATAACTAAACAAATGTGTAAACGCAGATACATAGACTACATAGCTTGGAAAATGCAGGATAAAGCTAAATAAAGTTGAAAAATAAAGGTCATTCAATCAAGTGAAAAAAGGTTATGATACAGTAAACCAAAAAAAGTGAATTCAAGTCCTAAAATTGTCAAATCTTGGGTCAGCACCATGGGCTGAAGGGGAGAGGTGCTGACGCATTGATCAATATGCACAAAGCAGAGCTAACCATTCACTGTTTCTTTTAACTCATCGCCTCATGTTAATTCTAAATATGAAAGAGACAAAAGATAAAGAAATAGGCTGAAATAAAGAAACAAACTCTGCACTTAGTGAGAAATTTAAGCCTGACCGTACCGTTGTTATGGACAGAAGGGCAGGAGACATCGAGGTTGAGACAGATGTGGTTTTATTTGACACAGCAATGAGCAAACAATACACTGATAAGTGATTGGAGATGGAGCAGTCTAGAATAGCGAGTGGAGCACTGATAGTCCTTTGTAGAATGGGGTTGGAGATTGGGAACTGGAACACATACACACACTGCAGACAGGTGAACTCACGACTCGACAAAGGAACTCCGGAGTGGAAGCGTACACTGACGTAGGAAAGGAATCCAAAAGTAGTCTTTCATCGATGAAACGAGTCCTTAGTACCGAGATCGAGGACCGAGACCAGACAACTGGCTGAGGTGAGTAGGGTGTCTTTATACTGGTGGTGATGAGGTGCTGATGGGGAGTAGGTGTGTGGTTAGTACTGTGGTGAGGGAGTGTGCTGTGATTGGGTGATCGTGGAGCCTGGCGTGTCCGTGACAACCGTAGTCATTAGCTATATTTTTTCTAGGTTTCACTGCCGTCACGGTGATAGGGACGCACCCTGAATGAGTCTGCACCATAATAGCAGCGTGTGCTGTTCCACATCTATGTCACCAAGCGGATCCCCCTCCTCAGGCAGCACCATCAGCCGGTGCAGGATGAAGATGTGCACCTTGTGCATGAGGACATCTGTGGATGACTAGTCCGTACATACATTGTTAACGTGTTATAAAGTTCAGACAGACTGTTTCAAAACATCTTAATCAGCTCCTTGTCATTTAACTATTTCCAATATAGCCTATTGCTTCACTTCAAAATAATTACCAGCTAAATGTCTGCTCGTTATAAACCAAATATAAAAGGAGAAATGAAAAACAAATAAAGAATGGACAGCAATGTTTGTAAACAATTATTTTATTGTTTACAGGTTGTGGTTGATTATTTGTTATCATGTTGATTTAATTCAGAATACAAGGGGAAGGCCTATTTAGTGGTTGTTGGACCAACTGTATTTCTAGAGGTGTTTTCTGTTTTTCCAGCTCCAACTTTTCCTGCTCCAGCTGTAATTTTTTGGTTTCAGCCTCTGAGGATTTCCTTCTCAAGCAGCATCTGCTTGAGATCATCCTGTGTCCTCCACTGCTAGACAGCGGGAGATCATTAACAATGTATCCTAGCAATGCACGCTGCTAGGTAATTGCGAGAGTCACATAGGCGTTCACATGGATGCACATTGCTAAGACCGGGCGTAGTTAAGACTAGGCTTAAGTTTGGTCGGTGCAACTGATTTAAAGTCCATTCCAAAGACTGGTCTTAACAAAGACCGACTTAACAGTTAGGACCAGGCGTTGAATTCAGTTATATTAACCACTTACTATGAAGTAAAACCCAAAGAGAAAGCACCCAAAATGTCTATTTTATTCTTTCACTGCATTGGACTACTGTTCTGAGCTCAAATTTGAACCAGTAAGCTCTAATAGGAGCTTCAGATTATACAATTAAACTGTGAACTGTCTTATGGTTCATTTGGTTCCCCTGGAGTCTGTGTGGTAAAAATGTCTAGCAGAGATGTCAGGTATGCAGCTGTCAGCAATAAAGTTGAGTATATAATATTAAAATGATGGGAAAATTATGAAAATAAGAGCCAGCTTGTAAAGCAACAGTGAAAGGCCTGTCTGCCTCAGTTAATATACAGTGAACAGTACTGATATTAAGCATTAGTCACAGGACTGATATTTGAATTGGACTTTGTTTACCTGAGCAGGATTTCTACATTGAGTAGTGTAGTAGAGTTCCAGGATGGGGTTGTCCTCTGCTTTCAGATGGAAGCTCTGCTTGATCCCAGCTGAGACCGCAAGTGGTGTTGCTATCCACCTGGAACACAGTAAAACACAAAGTATTCAATTCTAACAATGCTGTCAGTAGGAGGACATATAGTGCATGATGGATAAGATGTAGTTTGATTGATGTTTATTTACATATAACAAATCAATTTTTAAAAACCTTCATTTACTATTAATACTGTTAATATTGATAGTCGTAGTGGTGGTAGTAGCAGTAGTAGCAGCAGTATAGTGGGTTTACAGTGAAGGACCATTACAGTGGTTTTGTATAAAATAGTATTAACATGGTAATTAACAACAGAACTGGTATGGTACTTTACTGTTATAATTCGTCAAGCCGGGAAACAGGGAATACAGTGGAACAGGACCAAAACGCAGACTAGCTGGTAGCACCAATAATTTATTAACAAAAAAGGCTTACACTGAATTGGCAGGCAAAAACAACTCTCAGCGGATAAGCAGTCCAAAACAGAAAAACGAGTCCAACGGTGAGCAGGCAAAATCCACAGACATGCGAGGTACAAGGGAAACAAAGAATCCAGAACTCACAGGTACAAGAAACCAGGTACAACAACAAACTGACAACTGAACAAAGGAAGGACACAGACTTAAATACACTTAGGTGAGGGCGACAACGAGACACAGGTGAAACTAATTGACACAGGTGAAAACAATCAAAGCAACCATAGACAGGAAGCAAAACTAACGGACACATGAGGAGGGACAATATATACTGGTACTTATATACAGAAATAACAGAACAAATCCCCAAAACCATGACACTTTACATTACAGCTAACCATTTTGCAGATCATGCTAATAAGTTTTAGAAATCTAAAATATTTTCGTCTGCTGTTGCAGGCGTTCATGGGTTCATTGTAAGGTCAAGTGTACACTTTCAAATCAATCTGCACTTAAACTGCATTACTTGGCAAAGATAATCTCACCTTTACAATAATTAATTCAGACTTGAAATTTACTGTAATGGATACCATAAGCAAGTTTTAAGACTCTGCTAAATTATTTTCATACCATACTGAAATTAATGGAAACCAACCTACATTTGAAAATGTAAAATATACATGATTGCAAAAAGGGGTGTTAATTTCTCTACATGGAAACTGTTAAATTTAAGATTTTGAATATAAGCCCAATGATTTAGCCAATGGCAGCTCCAAACTCTCTTACACAGAGTAAAATTAGACATAATTAGCAAACTGTTTTCACCAGGATAGCTGTTTCTTTCAGCCTCCAGTCTTTTGCTAAGATTGTATCATTGTACTGGACCAACCTTGTCCTGTATAAATATGTGGTCACATTTTATGGTACACTAATAGGACGTAATAAGCCGTACTTTGTATCAAATTAGACTGAAACTAGAAATAATGTTCTTTACAGTAAACAAACACAGCTATACCCTAATTAGACACCATACACCTAAATTATGCTGTAATTAGAAACCGCATATAATGCCGTATTAGACCCAAAATATACTATACTTAGACACTATTATACCAAATTATACTCTAATTAGAAACCAAATAGGAGATCCCATTACACAGTTAGACACCATTTTACAAGATCAAAGTCTAATTAAATCAAATACAATACCATATTAGATCCGAAATACGCTACAGTTAGACGCTATTCTACCTGTACTACCAAATTATGCTATATTAGACACCACATTTAATGCTGCCAACATGGGCCTATAGCTTAATTAGACAACACAGGCTGTAATTAGACGAATGTAATGTCATATTATATCGGACATAGCCTTTATAATAGTTGCACACCTATTAATAGTTCCGTGAGGGTAACAACAAGAAGGAAGTGGGTAGAGGGAAGTATACCATATGTATGAATGTATTTATTTATTATATATGATATTTATTGGTATTTATTAGGTTTATATTTGGGTGTGTAAACTCCCCTCTACCCACTTCCCGCATGTTGTTACCCTCCCGAAACTAATAGTCGGTGTGCGAGCCCCAGCGAATTCTTTTGCATGTACACCCTGGGAGAAGGAGAACAGGCAGAGGTAAGTTTGTGCATGACTCAGACAAATTTCAATTTACTATTACAATTAGCTTAGCATGAGTCTTATATTATCCTCCTCTGTGCAAATCTGTGCATAAATGATCCATGTTCGTCTAGTAATATATTATTTAGGCTACTATTATCTAGAGATCTAGTAACGGCAACCCCTCGTTACACCAATACAGCTATAATGTGTGGTTAGGGTTACTTGGCGACAGTGGCAAGGAAAAAGTTCCCTTTAAGAGGCAGAAACCTTGAGCAGAACCAGACTCAGGGTGGGTGGCCAGAGAGAGAGAGAGAGAGAGAGAGAGAGCATACAGTAGCACAAAGTAAATTCCACATATAATTTTTAAATAATAATAATGTAATGGTAGTGGTAATATTAATATTAATAAAATAATAGTAATAACAATGACAATAATAGTAATAAAACTAGTAATAACAATTGTAGTAGCGATTGTCGAGCAGGAACATGGGGGCAGTAGGAGGCCCGCAATCATAGATCCAGACTCTGCAGCTCCGGAGGCAGAAATACCTGCTGAAAGCGACAGAAGGAGAGAGGAGAGAGACCAGAAAGCATAAAACTACGCAAGAGAGAAGATGTCGAGTTAGTAACATGCAGTAAGGAGATAAAAATGCATAGCGATGGAGAAGGAGAGAGGAAAGAGGTGCATCATGGGAAGTCTCCCAGCAGTCTAGGCCTATAGCAGCATAGCTAAGGGATGGTTTAGGACTCACCTGAGCCAACTCTAACTATAAGCTTTATCAAAGGGAAAGTCTTAAGCCTACTCTTAAATATGGAGATGATGTCTGCCTCTCGAACCCAAACTGGGATCTGATTCCACAGGATAGAAGCTTGATTGCTGAAGGCTCTGGCTCTGACTATAGGAACCACAAGTAACCCTGCATTCTGGGAGCGCAGTGTTGTAGTGGGGTAATAACATACTATGAGCTCTTTAAGATATGATGTTACCTGACCATTAAGAGCTTTGTAGGTGAGGAGAAGGATTTTAAATTCCATTCTGGATTTTACAGGGAGCCAGTGCAGCGAAGCTAATATCCTTAAAGACATAGATCTTATGAAATATGATCTTATGGAGAAATATGATCTCTTTTCCTAGTTCTTGCCTGTACACATGCGGCAGCATTCTGGATTAACTGGAGAGTCTTAAAGGACTTATTCGTGCAGCCTGATAATAAGGAATTGCAATAATCCAGCCTAGAAGTAACAAATGCATGGACTAGTTTTTCTGCAGCATTTTGAGACAGGATGTGCCTGATTTTTGCAATGTTACGTAGGTGAAAAAAGGCAGTCCTTGAAATTTGTTTTATGTGGGATAAAGGATAAATCCTGATCAAAGATAAGTTTTAGTAACTATATCTTTAGATAACGTGTCTCTGAGGTGTTTGGGCCCAAGTACAATAACTTCAGTTTTGTCAATTTTCTGAGTTTAACATCAGAAAATTGCAGGTCATCCAGGTTTTTTGTCCTTAAGGCATGTCTGAGGTTTAGCTAACTGATTAGTTTCATCTGGCTTCATCAATAGATATAATTGGGTATCATCCGCAAAACAATGCAAGTTTATGGAGTGTTTCCTAATAATATTGCCTAAAGGAATGGTGAATGGAATTGGTCCATGTCATGGTACAGCTGTACCATTCCTAGTGTTTCTGTCTGTTTGTCCCCTGTTGGTTCCCCTCCTGTGTGTGTGTGTGTGTGTGTGTGTGTGCTGTGGGGCGTGGCCTCCAAGGAACTTCCAATCAGTGACTGACACATCTGCTACCCATCTGCTGCCGCTCACCTGCTCTCAATCCACAATCAACAGCTAACAGTATATCTACCCTTCTTACCAGTTTTCGCCAGATCGTCCGTTTACTTTTGTGGTATTACGCCTCGGCTCCTGACTTACCGTCCTAGAGAAATTACCTGCATGCAGCTCTCCTCTGCTCCACCTCCGCCTGCCTGCCTGCCTGCCTCAGCCTCTGGTCAGCCCGCTGACTGCACCCAGTGCCCCGGCTCTCAGCAATTACATCCACACTCCTGGTTCTTCATTGTAGTTCCTAAATAAACTGAACCTTACTACTTCACTTCCACTGTCCTAGTCGTGCTTTTGGATCACTGTATATTAACTCAGAACCTTGTGGAACTCTGTGACTAACTTTGGCGTGCATGGAAGATTCATCATTAACATGTACAAATTGAGATCAATCTGATATATAGGATTTAAACCAGCTTAGTGTGGTTCCTTTAATTCCAATTAAATGTTCCAGTCTCTGTAATAGGATATGATGGTCAATGGTGTTGAATGCAGCACTAAGATCTAACAAGACAAGTACAGAGCAATTCCATTGTGTGATGCAATTTGTAATTTTCATCAGTGCTGTCTCTGTGCTATGATGCACTCTAAATCCTGACTGAAAAACCTCAAATAAACTATTGCTATGTAGCAAGTCACACAACTGGCGACTACTTTCTCAATGATCTTAGAGAGAAAGGGAAGGTTAGGTATAGGTCTATAGTTGGGTAAAACCCCTGGCTCAAGAGTGGGTAAGAAGGGGTTTAATTACAGCTACTTTAAAAGACTGTGGTACATAGCCTGTTAATAAAGACAGATTGATCATATCTAGTAAAGACGAGCTAACTAAGAGTAAAACTTATTTAAGCAGCTTAGTTGGGATGGGGTCTAGAGACAGGCTGATGGCTTAGATGAAGAAATCGTTTAAGTTAGTTGATGAAGGTCGACAGGAGAAAAGCAGTCTCAGTATATATCTGGTTTTACAGCTGTTTCTAAAGTTCCTGTCTTTAAGGATAAATCGTTGCCGGTTGAGGGCAGGATGTGATGGATTTTTTCTCTGATAACTACAATTTTATCATTAAAGAAGCTCGTGAAGTCAGTTACCACTGAGGGCTATAGGAATACATGGTTCAATAGAACTGTGACTCTGTCAGTCTGGCTACAGTGCTGACACTTGGGATTGCTCTTATTTTCCTCTATTAATGATGAGTAGTAGGCTGTTCTGACATTACGGAGGGCTTTCCTATATGCTTTAAGATCTTGTCAGACTAAATGAGATTCTTCCAGATTGTTGGAACGCCATTTCGCAATGTTTGCTTTAATTTGCGGGTTTGGGGGTTATACCATGGAGCTAACCTTCTTTGATTAAAATCTTCTTTTTTAGAGGGGCAATAGAGTCAAGTGTCGTTCGCAGTGAGCCTGCAGCACTATCAACAAGATGATCAATTTGGGAGTGACTGAAATTAGCATAAGAGTCCTCTGTTATATTGAGACATGGCATTGAATTGAATGCTGTGGACTTTAAGCTCTGAAGCACTCTCACGGACTAAATGATAGCCTGATGGCTGAGTGTGGATCTTGTCACCTTACCGTCTCAAAGCTGAGGAAAAGTATCGCCTGTCTGGAAGCCGAGCTCAGAGAAAAAGACAAGGTCATCCTGGAGTTCTCCACCGTCGCCTCGGCCCAGGCAAAACACCTGGCAGTCCTCAGCTCCTCTGGCTGCGCAAGCCGGAATGCGACCATCCCATCTCACTCCCCGGACTGCTCCACTCCAGCACTGGACAATGATCCCACTCTTCCGTGGCTCGGCTCCATCATCACTGGCGCCCCGGAGCATGAGGCCGCTTCAGCTAAGCCTGATGACCCGTGGCTCCTCATGGGTGCGAAGCACAAAGCCATGGCCATTTCTACCCCGTGCCGAGCCCCAGTGGATGCACGGTCACTCGCCGGCTGGGGGGTGAGAAGGCTCCGGTGAGTTTGACTCCACGCCAACCGGAGCACTGGACCGTAGCCTGTAAGGACAGACATGGTGCAAAGCGCCCGACTCCTCCACCTTCACATCGGGACCTCCCGCTGGCCAACAGGTTTGACATCCTGGACACGCAGGACTTTCCTCCACTGGAGGGACGCTCCCTTTTTCCAGCAGCCAAGTCTTCCTCCTCCTCTCGCCGCAAGTTACTGAAAGAGGCCGTGATCAGGAGAAGCTCTGGGGGTCTCATTCATCCTGAGACAGCAGAGAACACCTCTGCTAAGAAGGACGCCGCCCCCTCGCCGCAGCAGTCCCCGGCCACAGCTATCCCAGGGACGGCTGATGGAACTCGGTGGGCTCCACGATCATCGACTCTGCCTCCTCTCATCCCCCCAACTACGCTGATTGTTGGAGACTCCATAGTGAGGAATATCCGCTTCGCTAATGCGGTCACACGCTGCTTTCCCGGAGCTATGACCCCCGACATCCTCGAAAAGCTCCCCGGACTTCTGGCTGCACTCCCGACGACTATCACGAAAATCATAGTCCATGTCGGCACCAATGACACCGCCCGTCAGCAATCGGAGCTGACGAAAGCAGACTTCATCCGCCTCTTTGACCTGCTCAACAGCACTGGAAAGCATGCTTTCATTTCGGGTCCAATTCCTACACTGGGTCAGGGAATTGGCCGTTTTAGCAGGATCCTCAGCCTTCATACCTGGCTCCAGTCTGTCTACAGCACCCATGACGTTGGTTTTATTCACAACTTTAACTTATTCTGGGATCGTTCTTCCTTGTTTGCACGAGATGGTCTTCACCCAAACAAGTCAGGTAGTCGCATGTTGGCGGCTAACCTGCAGCACGCTGTGCTGTCCTCCGCACTTAGTTGACTATTTACATCACCTGTTTCCCCTCGCTCTTCTTCTTTCTCTTCTCTGCCCACCAAAAACTGCCACGCACCCTCTGCTGTCACTACCGCCCCCTTGTGGACTGATCATAGTGCTGCTATCTGGAGCCCGGATGCCTCTAGTGCCACCTTTAACATTCCTGTGGTAATTTCGGACAGGTCCTTAATACGAAACAGACACAGCCGACACAGCGACAATAATAACTTAATAAAGATCCGGGCCAGAACCCGACCTCCAGTCTCAACATCAAATCTGAACCAGCACAGACTTTTTAAGATGGCTCTTCTGACTGTAAGATCCCTCTCTAACAAAACGTTTATTTTAAATGACTTTATCTTTTCCACTGAGTTAGACTTTATATTTTTAACTGAATCCTGGTTACGTCCAGGTGATCACAGTCAGCTGGCTGAATTGTGCCCTCCTGATTATGACTGCTTTAGTTGCCCTAGGGTCTGTGGTCGAGGTGGGGGCCTCGTTACTGTCTATAGGAAGCATTTTAAGTGTGACCTCATAGCTTGCAATGATTTTTCCTCCTTTGAAGTGCTCATGTTTAAACTTGGTGGCCCCCTCCCAGTCATATTTGCTATTATATATCGCCCCCCTAAACCAGCTGGCTCCTTCTTGTTGGAACTCCCTGAGTTTTTATCCAGTCTTGTGTTAAATTATGATAGAATTGTTCTTTGTGGTGATTTTAATATTCACGTTGATGACTCCTCTAATGCCCTTGCTGCTGATTTTTTAAATATCACTAACTCTTTCAACTTACAACAACATGTGTCTGGCCAAACTCATTCCCGTGGCCACACCTTAGACCTAGTCTTTACTTTGGGCCTGAAAACCCCATCTGTGGAAACCAGGGACATGTTTGTATCTGATCACCTATGCATTGTTTTCAACTGTGAATTAGAGGCCAGTACTGTCTTATCCCGCTCTAAGTACACACGCGTCCTTAATGAGCATAGTGCCTCAAAATTCTGTACACTGTTCAATCCTCCGGGCAGTGTGTTTCCCGATTCCTCCAACACCAACGATTTGGTTGATTATTTTAACTACCAGTGTTCTTCAACCTTAGATCTCATAGCTCCTCTTAAAAATAGACAAAACTCAAAGACTAGAAAAACAGCCATGGTTAAATAACAGTATTCGAAGCTGTAAAAAGAATTGCAGAAGAGCAGAACGCAGATGGAAGAAATCACGTCTCCAGGTCCACTTTGTGGCCATGAAAGAGTTATTATGCCTTTATAACAGGATGGTGAAGGATGCAAGAACATGCCATTTCTCTGCACTTATCTCTGCCCATCAGCACAACCCCAGATTCCTGTTTAAGACTGTGGATCAGTTAGTTAACCCTGCCTCTCCTTGTGCCCCTGCTGAGTGTGATGCTGATTGTGAAAAGTTTCTTTTGCACTTTGCTGGAAAGGTGGAGTTAATAAGATCTGATATCACCCCCAATCCTGCCTTTTTAGATGTGGATCACCCGCTCAGGGCTTCTTTGAGCAATTTTTCTGCTGTTACTCTGCCCGAACTCGCAGACATCATGTCTCTTATGAGAGTATCCTCCAGCCCTCTGGACAAAATCCCAACTAGGTTTCTATTGGAAGTTATGGATTGTATTGCGCCCCTTTTACAAATTATTTTTAACAGCTCGCTGTCTACTGGCTGCGTCCCTGATTTCTTTAAAACAGCTTGTGTCCAGCCAGTCTTAAAAACCTGGGCTTGATCCCACCCTCCTGGATAACTACCGCCCAATATCCAAATTGCCTTTTATTTCGAAGATTCTCGAAAAACTTGTATCTAAGCAGCTCCTTGCTGCTGTGGAAAACAATAATACCTTTGAAAAGTTCCAATCTGGCTTTCGTCAACACCACAGCACTGAGACAGCCCTTCTCAAAGTCACTAATGACCTTTTAATGAATGCAGACGCAGGCATGTGTTCAATTCTTGTGCTGTTGGACATAAGTGCTGCCTTTGATACAATTGATCATGGCATTCTTTTAGACAGACTGAGGCACTGGGTGGGCATATCTGGAACTGCACTAGACTGGTTCGCATCTTATCTGTCCAATAGGAAATTCTGTGTTAGCATTAATAACTTCAAGTCATCCTTTTCCCATATCAAGTATGGTGTGCCTCAAGGTTCAATTCTGGGACCAATATTGTTCTCCTTATACATGCTTCCCTTGGGTGATGTAATCCGCAGACATGGTATTTCTTTTCATTGTTATGCGGATGACACACAGTTGTACCTCCCTGTCAAGCCCACTGACCTTAGTATGCTGAGTTCTCTGCAGGACTGCCTGTCTGACATAAAAAATTGGATGTCGATAAATTTTCTTCAGCTCAACTCAAATAAAACTGAAATCCTTGTTATTGGGCCCCAACACATCACTAAACAAATACTGCCATCCACTGGTAACCTGTCACAACATATCAAGCCTGTTGCACGAAATCTTGGTGTCCTGTTTGATAGCAATTTATGTTTTGAGCAACATATCACTAAGCTTGTCCAATCATGTTTCTATCACCTCAGAAACATTGCAAAAATACGATCTATTTTAAATCTTAGTGATGCAGAAACTGTTGTGCATGCTTTTATCTCCTCACGCCTTGATTATTGTAACAGCCTGTTCACTTGTCTTAATCAAAAAGCTCTGACACGACTGCAGACTGTACAAAACTCAGCTGCTAGGCTGTTAACCAGGACCAAGAGGTTCGACCACATAACACCTGTTTTAGCCTGTTTACACTGGCTCCCTGTTGGTTTTAGGATTGATTTTAAGATCTTGTTGATTACTTTTAAGGCTCTTCATGGCCTGGTCCCAGATTATATTTTAGACCTTGTAATCCCTTATGAACCTTCACGTAGTTTGAGATCTTCGGGCAGGGGTCTCCTGTCTGTTCCTGAGTCCAGGATGAAAACTAAGGGGGACAGAGCTTTTGCTATCAGGGCCCCGAGGCTCTGGAACAACTTGCCCGAAAAAAATTAGGTTGTCTGAGTCACTGTCTTCGTTTAAATCTCGTCTCAAAACACATTTTTATCTGAAAGCATATCCTTATTTTACCTAAACTGGCTGTTTATTTTACTGTTTATTTTATTGCTTTTCTGTATTTCATGTGTTTTATTTCTTTATATTTCGTCATTCACTGTGTTATTTTATTTTTCTTGTTGTGAAGCACTTTGTACTTTGTTTTGATAAGTGCTCTATAAATAAAGTTTTATTATTATTATTATAATGCAGATAGAATGACATCCTTAAATTTAGCTACAGCTAAATCCAAATTTAGCTACAGCACTATCAGATAGACATCTATTGTAGGAGCTTTTGCCTAATGATGTGTAGTCCAGTAATAGTGGTCCAATAAAGAAGGATTCTGTGGAAAGACTATTAAATGTTCAATTTCAATGCCATATACCAGAACAAGGTCGAGGGTGTGGTTCAAACAGTGAGTGGGTTTATGTAACCTACACTCTGACAGAAGCCAGTAGAATCTAATAATGAGATAAACACAGTATTAAGGCTATCAGTATCAATGTCCATATGAATATTAAAATCTTCTACAATAATTACTTCATCTGTTTTAAGGACTAAACTCTGAAAATTCAGATAAAAATTCAGAATAAGGGCCAGGAGCGCAGTATACTATAACAAAGAGAATTGGCTGTCATGTTTTACAGGTAGGGTGTGAAAGACTAAGAACAAGGCTTTCGAATGAGTTATAATTTAGTTTAGGTTTAGGGTTGATAAATAGGCTTGAGTCGAAGATGGCTGCAACTCCACCTCCTTGGCCGGTGCCTCGAGGAATGTGAGTATTAATATGACTGGGTGGAGTGAATTCATTTAGGCTAACATATTGTTCATGACCCAGCCAGGTTTCAGTAAGACAAAATATGACAGTATGATATTAAATCGTTCATTAGTACAGCTTTAGTTGACAGAGATCTGATTTTAAGAGTGCACATTTAATTCTCCTATTTTGTTGTGCTATTTCAGCTGTGGTAATTTTGTTTACGTTTTTATGTATAACTCCTCTTCTGTTAACTTTTGATTTAATTAATCAAATTAAGTGTTCGGGGGGCAGACACCGTCACTAAGGAGTTTTGGGTGGGTAACTACTCAGGAAGCACAGAGAAGCATGTAGGGCTGCAACTCTACCTCCTGGTCTCAACTCTGGGTTGTCATGGTTTGGGTCCCACTAATAAAAATAAGATTTCTAGATATGAGAGCTGCTCCATCCAAAGTGGGATGAATGCAGTTGTTACTGCCGATGTGAATAACATCTTACTGTATTTACGTTTATCCTTAGCCAGAAGTTTTAAATATAATTCAGTGTCGTCCGCTCTGGCCCCAGGAATACATTTGACTATGGTCGCTGATGTCACTAGCTTCACGTTTCTCAAAATGGAGCTGCCAATAATCAGAGTTGGTTTCTCAGTGGTTATGTCGCTGAGTGGGGAGAACTTAGAAATTAGAAACATGAAAAGGTTGGTGGTGGGTTTCTGCTTAGGGCTATGTTTCCTTTGGACAGTCACCGAGCCTCCCTGGTTTCCCAGCTGCTAGGGATCTGCCGGGGGACAGCTAACAGAAGCTACTTCTGGTCGGTCCACACTGGGTACTGGGGGCTGGCTAACTACAGCAGCTAGCAATTGAGTTCCCATGGTGCGGAACCGTATTTCCAATTCACTAAGCCTCGCCTCCAACGCTAAAAATAAACTACATTTATTACATGTACCATTATCACTAAAGGAGGCAGAGGAATAGCTAAACATTTTACACACTGAGCAAGAGAGAGCATGAGAGGGAGAGAGAGAGACAGAGAAGCCATTGCTAGCTGCTAAGCTAAAGAATGGTAGCTAGCAAAACTGAATAGCATGTAAACTATGGGATTAGCAAGAAAGTTGCTAAAAGAAGGAGAGAGCTATGAGTGCTTGAGCAGAACTCAAGAAACAAGGACTCCGGAAACATCCAGGCTACGAGGGGCATGTGAAGTAGTGACCAGATGTGACCCGAGATTTGACTTTAGTTTATGGTATTGTTCTTCTAATGATCAACAAATTACCCTTTAAGAAAGTGAAACTATTAAACAAAGGCCAAATAAATTAAATGGTATTGTATTTGATTTAATTAGACTATTATAATTAGCTTTGATAATTCTGATAGCCATAATTAATTGATCGCACCTACACAAGTAGGAGCCCCCTTTTAATAATTTGCTTTCTCGAATAAGTCTGGGAGAAAATTTAATTGTTTTCTGTGGCTGCTGTTTAGCAATGGTTACAAATAGTCTCGCTTTAAGGTTAGGGAAAGATGGTTTTGGTTAAACATTGAAAAAATTAACAACTTTAAGTCAGTGTTGACTTTATAAATATTTAACCAAGACTACCATCTCCCCCTAACCTTAACCAGGTTCTTTGAGTTGCCTTAACAAATCCATAAAGACTTGATTCATGCTTTAGTTGTCAAAGGCAGATATTGCAGAGAACAAATTAAATATGTTAATAGTGAACATTTTGCAGATACATTCTGTGAAGAAATTTTCCTTTGGGGACTCTATGTGGGTGACATGTGAGATGTACAGGTCATGCTTGGGGTCACTTGCAAGCCTAGAAATGAAACAACCTCTCTGTCTCTAGCAATAGTTCATTCTTCTGTCTCCTGCAGTAGACCCATGATGACAGCTGGCCAGATAGGAATGAGCCGTAGCCTAGACAGCCAAGGAGGAGAGATGATGCTCTTCTTCAGACGTAGAGAGAGCTACAGACTGGCTCCTCCGTATAAATGTAATACATGTGACCAATTCCAACGTGACATAGGTAAGCATTAGAATTCAACATCCAGTTAGATGGTTACACATATTTAGGCCAGTACAATGAACTTGTAGACTCCATAGGGACAGGTAAGGGGATAAATATTGTTGACCAGGAAGAGAAACTTCACATTTGGTTGAGTTGACCAGCTCACAAGAATTTCCTTCACACATTCAGTATACATGTTTCCTTCCAAAAATGTAATCTTGGTGGTTTTAATTTTCCCTTCATCATTGCTGGCAATGAATGCTGTATTAAAAGGATAAGGCTCCATTATTCTATATTTTTCTTTGTCAACAAATTCTATGAAAAGACCCAAACAATGTATTAGTCCGTCTCTATATAGGCTACTCTGACTTCTCTTTCCTGTCGGTGCATGGCTCTCAGCCCCAAGTCCATTGGTTCCTTGTGTGTGTGTGTGTGTTTGTTGAATGGAGTATATAAAATATGTAAACAATATATTTATTTAACTATAGTGTGTGTGTGTGTGTGTGTGTGTGTGTGTGTGTGTGTGTGTGTGTGTGTGTGTGTGTTCATGGTTATGAAGGAACATGTTACCCGATGCAACGGTGTGGTTCACTGATGTGTTTAATAGTTTTTGGACAACAATGGAGCTCTATGGCACAGAGGAATAAGATATATCAGGTTTTGCGCACACAATACTTGTTAGTAGGATACATTCATTGTTGGTTTGAATATCACCAGACTTATCCTTTTTAAACTGTAATATACTGTCTGTCTAATCCTTCAACAGAGAGTGTTGTGCTGTTGCTACAGTATAACCATATGGTTGAGTAGGTGCACGGAGTGTGGCTCTTACCTTTCAAACAGGTATCTGATGAGTAAGAAGGCGAAGGCATAGGGCACAGTAATATAGAGATGTGAGGCTTTGGCATATACCCGGCCATCCCTGTCTTCCAGGTCAGCCCACGTCAGGTTCATAGGCAGCCAGATTCTGTCCCACCAGAACCACTCATACAGTGTGTCAAACATCCCTCCACCCTAACAGAGCCACCAGGTCACACAAACACAAGAAGGGGTAAGTTAGGTGATAGTAACTACCAATAGACATGCAGCACTGTCTATAGCTAATATCTAGAACTATGACTGACACTTCATAACAAATTGTCCAGAAACAAAGAGGTGATGAACCAGTATACAAGGAATCAGCCTTTTAACACTGAATTTGCCAACAAGGTTCACTTCCATCTGGATATTCCTTTCAGTATTGCCATGGAGCCTGGTCTCTCAGGAAATCTGTACTTATTTGTACCAAAATTAAGTGCTGTTCATTCTCTATATGAATATAAAGAAAAAGACAAGCATCTACAAGAACAGAGGTTTACTTAAACCACATTTCCAAAGGATAACAGAAGTAAAATATGCAACACTGATGCCAAAGATTAAATATCTGGCTGTCCTAGTGACCCAGCTTGTTAAAGTTGAGGAGGCAGGAGACACTTTTGGTGTATGCCCTGGATAAACAGCAAGTGTAAATGCTGCCATGTTTGGACCATTTCATACATCCATGGTTTTCTCCTTGGCTTTGTTTGTTCCTCTCTATCAAGCAGTGTGACTTGCACATTAACCATCCATTTAGAAATATCTCTTAGTTAATTATAAATTATTACATCACACTGAAAAATGACAGAAGTGCAAAAGTTTAACTGTGATTTATTTTTTATGACAGCAATGGAGGTAAAGTGAGATTCCAGAAAGAGGCTATAGCAAACAGACTGCAGTCACAGATGCTAGTTACTGTAGTGTACATAAAGGTCTATTTCCTAAACAAATATTGACCCAGTGATCCCTCCCTTATTCTCAAAATCACTTCCTTATTCTCAAGATCACTTTCACGCCTATTTCAACAGCCCTATCTCTCACACAGAGGTGGTGTCGAGGATGAGAGAGGGAAAGAGAAAAAAATAGGTTGCAGCCTAGCAACACATTGTAGTTAATACTGGAGACAATATGTGGTGTGTGTGTATTTCATGTTCTTATATCCCGGTGGGGACTTTAACCTGAAAGCACACTAACCCATGGAGACTTGTGTCACCGTGGGGACAAAAATTTAGGTCCCCATGGGTAGAGACTGCTGTTTGATGGACTTGGTTTTAGGGTCCAGGTTACAGTTAGGTTAAGGTTAGGGTAAGGGGCTAGGGAAAGCATTATGTCAATGACTCTCCCCCACGGGGATAGTGAAACAAATGTTTGTGTGAGTTAACTGAGTACCAGGTGGATATAGACATGTTCAGCCAAAAAACAAGACTCTGTTTGTTCAAATGCTCAAAACAACCCAAGACAGGCAGCCTCTTGCGGTTACAAGAATAATAACTATCCTCTCTCAAAAGCAAAAGATGAAGTAGCATGGCTTTTTAGCCCTGCAAAACTACTTTGGGAGGAGGTTTTTGCTGATGGCCAACACATTGTGCTGGCCAATCAAATACACGCAAATACACCTGGAGAGTCACAGTCCTGACACCACTTCTAATCTACCCTCTGTCCAGTAGCATCTGTAGCTCAATACGATCTCTTTGTTTGTTTGGATTCCAATAATCTGCTGTATTACAGCAGCTGTTATTCCTGTAGTCCATATGAAATTATAAAAAAGTCAACACCACTTAGAGACAATTCACAATGGCAATACAAAATGCAACCGCTATTCCCATACTGATATTAACTTAACAAATTAGAATAACATAATATTTATGATATACATTCAAAAAAGAATTGCGCACAACATTAGATACAACACAAGAACACAAAGACACAAACTAGCACTGAGAAAATAAGTAGAACTATAAATCAGTACTAACAATGACAAACACTATGCTAATTGAAAGTTTCTATCTGTCTTCCTGAAAAGGGATACTTGTTCCTGGACTAATATTAAAATAATATACATTAAATTAGATCATATTCAAGGCTGTATTTATTTACTACAATAAATAACTACAATACAAGTACTACAATACAAATGTAAATGAGATTTCGAATGAGTTATTTTTTATTACTTCTGGTAAGTTAGTAAGTACTATTTCATCATAACGATGTAATAAGTGAAAATCTTGTCTTAGCATGCATTAGCGGCCACATTCAGAATACTGTGACTCAGATACATTTTCCTGACCTGGTACTTGAACTCTATCAATAAGTGAGGAATCTTGTGTTCTAAAGCCACATTTAAAAACCTAGAATTATAATTATGAGAAAATATCACATAATTGTGACTTTCTACTAAAAATATATTTCTACTAAAATATTCTACTGTTTAAATATTTTACTGTTGAGACACCTAAGCAATTAAGTTTAGCAATAAATTATGTTGCGTACAGGGTAAAAGCACGTGTTGGCCAGTGCTACTCCTGCGTATCTTTGATTGATGTATCCATTGTGTAGAGGGCACTCTGCCCCTCCCAACCAGGGAAGTTGCCTGAGTTACCGATGCGCATGGATGTACACTATGGCAAGATGGCTTCCCCTTTGCTATAATCGTAGTAAATGAATAAGTTCACTTTCTGACAGAATAAGTTCACTTTCTGACTGTGAACTGTGTTTTGTGATTAAACCACACAATGTAATAATAAAATAGCTATTTTGTGAAGTATCTACATCTAAAAAGAATCAAATGAGAATTAATGTGCATAGGATGCCATCTAAAAGTGAATTGCAGATATATGCTGCTGTTTTTAAAAACAAAACAAAAAACTGCTGTGATGACAGGAAATAATGGTGTCAACAATGGACGGGTGAAGTGTAAGACGTGGGTCTTATCAAAGGCCCACCAAAGGAGGAGCAAGGGTCGAGTCAAGGGATAATATAAGGAAGGTGCACATTGGAGCCCATTCAGTTGCTACCGGGACCCAACTTGGTTTAGACATGTACTTTGTTTGAAGTTATATTACCTTTACCTTTACATTACCTTTTATCATATTGAACTCTCCAGTTTGTTTGTATTGATTGAAGTAATAATTCAACGTTGAGGTAGGGGACCTAAATTCATTTGGCCCTGAGGGAGGTTTCCCTGTGTTAAAATCTATGAGATGTTGAAGTGTTATTATGTTCCAGTTGGGATATTGGGTTTCTTTCTGTCCTCTCCAGGAACATATTGATGGTGTCAGCATCATCTTATTCAACCCAGCATTAGTCTGTCCTAACAATGTCAGCGCTGATATGTTTACCCCTCAGCACATTAGTACATCAACTTTAACTTGTTGCACTTGGGCTGTCAGGGATATTCCAGGCTCCACTACCCACTAATTATCCACACCTGCTCCCAATCACACTCCTGCTCCACATTAGCTCCCAATCACAGTCAATATAAAAGCCCTGCACTCACCTCAGTATGTGTCCGACCTCGTCTGAATCTAGGACTCTCCATGCCACTCGGCATAACGCCTATATCTCCCTTCTCTAGCGATCTCCCTTCTCCAGCGTTTCCCCTGTCTCCGGCGTTTCTCCTGTCTCCAGCGATCTCCTGTCTTCCCTCCTACGGACTTCCCTATCTATAAACTATTACTCTCGGGCTGTCATCTAAATAAAGTACATTCTGTCTCCATCCCGGTGTCCCCTGCCTGTCTGTTCCGTAACAGAAGGTTGGACCTAACCGAAAGGATGACAGCCTTGAGCCCGAAGGACCCTTCCTGGACCTGGAGGAGATGGTCCAACAATATCTCCTCACTCATCCTTCACCATCTCTGGCGGATTGTGAGATGACGCAACCAGGGACCTTCTCAGGAACAGCAAAGGACTCCGAGGAATTTTTGGTGAGGTGTTGCCTGGTCTTCAAGCCGTATCCACACCAGTTTCCTACTAAACGATCCAAGGTGGCCTTCGTGGTTCTCCGGCTAGTCGGCCCAGCACGTTGCTGGGTGGGATCCCTATGGGCACGAGATGAGACAATCCTCAACGCTTTGGGCAGGTTCGCAACACTCCTCAGGAAGGAGTTTGGCCCACCAGTCGTCAAGTCGTCAGCCAGTCCTCAGCCCGCAACTCTACTGACCAGTCTTTAGTCTACCAACCCACTGCCTGCCTGCACCGAAGCTCCGCCTCCCAGCTGCTCGCCGGCTCCGCCGCCTGCGCTGCTCGCCTGCGCTGCAACAATCATCACTCCCTGCTGGATCGCAGCAGCCATCACTCGCTGCTGAATCGCAGCAGTCATCACTTCCTGCAGGATGGCAGCAGCTCCTTGCCCCCGGACTCTCCGCCGGGCCACAGCAGCTCCCCGCTCCCAAGCTCTCCGCCGGACCGCAGCAGCTCCCCCCGCGCCCAAGCTCTCCGCCGGACTGCAGCAGCTCCCCGCTCCCGGACTCCCTGCTGGATCGCATTGCCTCCTCTCCCAGCTGGATCGCAGCAGCTCCCTGGACTCCCTGCTGGATCGCAGGCTCCTCCTCTCCCAGCTGGATTGCAGCAGCACCAATCCCTAGCCGATGCTGGATCGCAACCACCTCCGCTTCCAGTTGGATCACAGCATGCCGCAGGACCAACTGCTGGGTCACAACAGCAGCCGTGCCCTCCTTCTCAGCTGGAGGAGCAGGTTCCAGTCTCCCAGACACCACCGGTCCAGCCCGCTCCTCAGCCAGTCATCCCGATGCTGGCACCTGCTGCCCCGTCGATCCATGTCTTGCTGTTCCGAAGCCAGCTCCCAGTCCTGAAGTCCAGATGCCGGCTCTCAGTCCTGATGTACCATCGCTGGTTCCCTGGTTATCCCTGGTAACACCCTGGACTGGTTTCATGGTCATCAGTCCGAGACTCCCTGCTCCACACCTGTCCAACCTCCTGGTCGTCTGTCCAAGGTTCCCAGCTCCGTACATGCCCAAACTCCGGATGGCCGCCCAGATCAACCCGCTCCCCATGGTGGAGGACAACCACCATGTCGGCGGGGGTTTTCAGCCCTCGGGAGCTGGCCGTGGAGGGGGGGGGGTACTGTCAGGGATACTCCAGGCTCCACTACCCACTAATTATCCACACCTGCACCCAATCACACTCCTGCTCCACATTAGCTCCCAATCACAGTCAGTATAAAAGCCCTGCACTCACCTCAGTATGTGTCCGACCTCGTTTGAATCTAGGACTCTCCATGCCACTCGGCATAATGCCTATATCTCCCTTCTCCAGCGATCTCCTTCTCCAGCGATCTCCCTTCTCCGGCGTTTCTCCCGTCTCCAGCGTTTCTCCTGTCTCCAGCATTTCTCCTGTCTCCAGTGAATCTTCCCTCCTATGGACTTCCCTATCTATAAACTATTGCTCTTGGGCTGTCATCTAAATAAAGTACATTCTGTCTCCACCCCGGTGTCCCCTGCCTGTCTGTTCCGTAACATGGGCAGTCACTTTGTCGTTCACTGCAGAGATGGACTCTGTTGATCTCACTAGTGACCTAAACACAGCCCTCTCTACGCCCTTAAAAATAAAGGTTTTAAGTTAGAACCGAAAATGGTTCTTCATGGTGATGCCATAGGGGAACCTTTTTAGGTTCTGCAAGGAACCTTATACCTATTGGTTCTTCAAAGAACCATTTATTAAGTTCTTTAAAGAAACTTATTAGGTTCTTAAAAAGAAGAACCTTTTAAGGTTCCACATAGAACCTTTTTCTAGGGATTCTCTGAAGTACCATTTCAACTGGGTGCTTTAGAAAACCAGTACAGGTTCTTGGACATAATTCCTCAAGGAGCCTTTACTGGTTCCATCAGGAACCTTCCATGAAAGGTTCTTTGAATATCTAGGATTGTTTTTTTAGATAACCAAAAATGGTTAATTTGAAACATAGAGAAAAAAGTCACCAGAAATACAATTCTTTGCAGTACATGAATTTAATTTTTCCTTTAAACTGGCATGTGGCTTTCCTTGAAATCATATGCTCACCACAAACCAAACAAACACGTTTTTTGGAGCACTAATGTAAGTTAACAATAATACATCAATATTGTAGTTAGTGCTCACATAATATTTACACAATGACATTTTTGATAAACAATCAGTAATGTGGTGATGATGACCAGCAGATAGAGGCACATAATAAAACAACAACAACAGAAAATGACATCAGTTTACTGTAATGTAGCTTTTAAAAGGACCGTTCACCCCCAAATCAATAATACATATTTTTCCTCTTGCCTGTAGTGCTATTTAGCCATCTATAACCATAACTGCTCACAACAAGGTCTGTGGATCTTGAGTAACCAGGTCATGATTTCTGGAAAGAGTCAGGCTGAGAATCAGACATGCTCTTTTACAGTGAGTTATAAAACTATGGCATTTAAATTAGTATCAAAGCCCACGCACATTAAAACCAGGTACATGCATGTGATACGAGCGCACAGAACAGTATCTGCGAGTGGAAAACCATCCCCGCAAGAGAGCATTTCTGCTCCGTGTGCACGGGGCTGCTCCCTACGCGCTCACAACTGCTCAACATTTGCTCGCTCAGCAAGTTGACTTTTGAGACTTTGGAGGCAGGGATTCAACTTTCTTCTGATTGGCTGGTGAGGGCCGCTTGTCTCGCCTACCGTCACCTCTGCATTCAAGGATTACATCCAGTCATTGCCACACACAGATACAGCTGTTGTAGGTGCACATTTGGCAGAGGCGCTAACTCATGAGGAAGTGTGTTTCTGTGTTTTTGTAAATATACAGCAAATAGCTTGACAACCATATAGTGATTTCCCAGGACAAAAAAGCGAAAAAAAACAAGCGGATATTAACATGTTCACCCAAAAAACAAGACAGGCAGCCTTTTGTGGTTACAAGAATAATAATAATAATAATCCTCTCTCAAAAGCAAAAGATGAAGAAGCGTGGCTTTTTAGCACTGCAAAACTACTTTGGGAGGAGGTTGTCGCTGATGGCCAACGCATTGTGCTAGCCAATCAAATACGAGCAAAAACACCTGGAGAGTCAAAGTCCTGACACCACTTCTAATCTACCCTTTGTCCAATAGCATCTGTAGCTCAATACAATCTCTTGTTTGTTTGGATTCCAATAATCTGCTGTATTACAGCAGCTGTTCTTCCTGCAGTCCATATGAAATTATAAAAAAGTCAACACCACTTACAGACAACTCATAATGACAATACAAAATGCAACAGCTATTCCCATACTGATATTAACTCAACAAATTAGAATAACATAATATTTATATGGTATACAGATGAAAAAGCTAAATACACTAGCATATGTAGCTAACGTTAGCATTGTTATGCAGTGTGTTATGCAACTTGCAGAGCGAGCAAAGTGTTGTGTGCGCTCGTATCACATGCATACGCCTGATGTATGCCAAAACATAGGTTTCCTTTCTGGAAACCTATGTTTTGGGAAATTTTTGGGTTACTCAATTTGGAGGACGTGGTACAGTGAAAAGGCCACAGTCAGGGCAAGAGAGATGTACACACTGCTATCATCGAAGAGCATCTCAAAGTCATCCATCTTCACAGTGATGGCACTGCTCTACAGTGGGCATTTGTTCTTGCAGTCACTCAGGACAATTGTTGGTGTCGGACACACTGGATCCTGTAAAATGTAATTTAAAAAAAAGGTGTTACACTGCATTGCCAGGTAATGAGGCAGGTTGTTAAAAATGAACAAACATTTTTCTCATTTGGCAAATGTTTGGTATCCTTTTGTTCAGCAGACTTTGGGCTACATATCTGATCACTTGGCAGGTTTATTTATAAAACTATATTGTCACTAAATACTACATATACATATCTAACAAACAATTTCTGCCAGTGCAAAATAATTTTAAAAAAGTGTAGTGAAACCTCATTCTAGACTGAACTTTGAATTTTGTAGGTTCTTTGGGACAACTGTGAGAAGTTTAACTGAAATCTAACTTATTTCTGTATTCCTACCCTAACACAAATTCATTTATTATCAGGTGTTTTGTTAGTTTTGAGGATTTGTGTGTGAAATATTTTGCCATTGGTCTCTCCTGGACAATACATATTCTATCCTGTGATTGGTGGATTGTAGATTGGATTTGTAGATTTGTGGTAAAACACCCAGAAACTTTGACTGTTCACATAGACAAATAATAAATAATAATAAAACAATACAACTTGGTTTTAGCCTGGTAGAGTGAGATGGATTGGCTCGGACCAGAATAGTTTGAACCAATCAGCACAGTCTATCCAGTGAGCTCTTTGAAACCTTTCAATTTCACTCGAAGATTGCTTTGGGTAAGCAAAGGTTTAAAATGGTTGAATACTTTATCTCTGAGCATCTGTTCAAAAAACTGCAGACTCCTAGCTACAAGGTAAGCTTTGAATGAGCTTCCTCTGTTGCGGTACTGCTTACTTACGAGTGTTTTTTTTTGGTTGTCTGTTTCGGGCTTGGAGTGAGTGATTACAACGCTGTTTTAACTGGATGATTTTGTATGTTGTACTTGTGTGATGGACAAAATATGTGTATATATATATATATATAATTTGTATATGTGTATCTACAGAAAGTACAGTTCCAGATCAACTTTGATGCAAGCAATCTGGAGATAGATTATTCAATTCCCAAAACAAGCACTGGTGGTTCTAACAGTGTTCTTCTCCAAAATCAGGTGAATCTGGCCCAGCAGATCTCGCTACAACCCAATGCTGAATTTTTTTTTATAAAGATGCACAAGAAAGCTTAACCACCAGCTAGAATAAAAATCCTATTACTTGTTTACAAAGCACTAAATGGTCTCACGCTTAAATACATATTTGATTTACTTGTACGTTACGAAGCATCCAGACCCCTCAGGTCATCAGGGACAGGTTCACTCAGTGTCCCCAGGATCAAAACCAAACAAGCTGAAGCAGCTTTTAGTTTCTATGTTCCCCACCTGTGGAACAAGCTTCCTGACTACCTGAGGTCTGCTGAAACCATCAGCTCATTTAAATCAGGGCTTAACACATTATTGTTTATTGCAGCTTTCCAATAACTCAGATACATAATTTCATTTTAGTCTGTAACTATTTACTTGCTTTTGTTTTATTGACTTTTAAATGTAATTAATGTTTTCTTAATGTCTTATTTTTAATGTATTCCTGTTCTTAACAACTAACAAATTTATTTGTTTGAATTTTTTGTTAGTTTGTTATATTGTTTTTATTCTGTGTGGGTTTTTTTTTTATTGTTTCATTGTTTTTATTCTATGTGCTCCTGCTCGCTTGCTTTTGTTGTTTTTGCCTGTGTTTACTGTAAAGCACTTTGGGTTGCCTTTGGGTATGAAATGTAGTATATAAATTTACCTTGCCTTGCCTGGCAAAAGTCTGTTTTGCTGTGCATCTGTTAAAAATAAAATTCAGCTTTGGGTTGTAGCTCAATTTGCTGGGCCAGCTTCACTTCATTGTAGAACACTCCTGGTAAAGCACCGGTTCTTGTGACAAGGAAGGACCTAAGGGGCGATACTTGGAGGATCTATCACACTTTGATGGAGTAGAAAATACCACTATATGGGTCAGAACCTCAACTATCACTTTAACAACATGAATTTTGAACCTCAAAGCACAACAAAAATGGTCATAGATCTACCCTCTGATGCATTTAACTTTAAAATGTACAAAATTGTGGTACATGGTGTCCACCCATCACAGTCTCACAAAATCATGTGGGAAACACTGTATTGTGCTGCTTGGTGGTTGCTGTGGTGTTCTGGATGGTTGTTGCTAGGGTGCTGCTACCTTGAAACACCCTAGCAAATATTCATAACACCACACCAACCACCTAACAACCATCCAGAACACCATCACAACTGCTTAGCAACACCCTAGCAACCATCAAGCTTAGTGATTTAGAAGAGCAAGAGCACAACATACCTCTTCTTTCCTCCTCTGTCTTGAAGGTATCGAGCACAGCCAAACATTTATCCTTAAGGGCGCCTTTAGGAGCCTTGTCAGTTATGTTTTTTGACATCTTGGAGAGGTGAACGACAGCTTTGTTTGTTTGCATCAACTGTGGTTACAAACTTAATTTCCACTTAAATCTAAGACACACAAAGTGTTTTCAATAGGATTGCTCATCTCTCTGAAATATTTGTCTGACTAAAGCAAATTAAAGCAAACATCGCGAAAACTTGAAAGGAAATGGCGTTCCACCAACCTGGAAGAATCTCATTTAGTCTGGCAAGATAGTCTTAAAACACACAGGAAAGCCTCCGTAATGGCAGAGCAGCTTCCTATTCATCATTAATAGAGAAAAATAAAAACAAGCCCAGGTTTCTTTTCAGCATTATAGCCAGGCTGACAGAGAATCACAGCTCTGTTGAGCCATGTATTCCTATAGCCCTCAGTAGTAACTTCATGAGCTTCTTTAATGATAACATTTTAACTATTAGAGAAAAAATTCATCAAGTCCTGCCCTCAACAGGTACCAATTTATCTTCAAACACAGGAACCTTAGAAACAACAGTTAAACCTGATATATATTTAGACTGCTTTGCTCCTATCTACCTTCTTCAACTAACTTCGACAATTAATTCATCTAAGCCATCAGTCTGTCTCTTAGACCCCATTCCAACTAGGCTGCTTAAAGACATTTTACGTTTAACATTTTTTTACTGGATATGATCAATCTCTCTTTATTAACAATCTATGTACCACAATCCTTTAAAGTAGCTGTAATTAAACCTCTTCTTAAAAAACCCAACCTTGATCCAGGGGTTTCAGCCAGCTAATGACCTATATCTAACCTTCTCTTTCTCTATAAGATCCTTGAGAAAGCAGTCGCCAATCAGTTGTGTGACTTTCTAAATAACAATAGTTTATTTGAGGATTTTCAGTCAGGATTTAGAGTGCATCATAGCACAGAGACAGCACTGGTGAAAATTACAAATGACCTTTTAATTGCGTCAGACAATGGACTTGTCTTTGTAACTACTTATTAGATCTTAGTGCTGCATTCGACACCATTGACCATCACATCCTATTACAGAGACTGGAACATTCAATTAGCATTAAAGGAACCACACTAAGCTGGTTTAAATCCTATCTATCAATCGATCTCTCTTGTACATGATAACAAGTCCTCTGTGCACGCCAAAGTTAGTCACAGAGTTCCACAATGGTCTGTGCTTGGACCGATTCTATTCACCTTATATATGTTTCCTTTAGGCAATATTATTAGGAAACACTCCATAAATTTTCATTGTTATGCGGATGATACCCAATTATATCTATCGATCACGCCGGATGAAACTAACCAGTTAGCTAAACTTCAAGCATGCCTTAAGGACATAAAGACCTGGATGACCTGCAATTTTCTGATGTTAAACTCAGACAAAACTGAAGTTATTGTATTTGGCCCCAAACACCTCAGAGACATGTTATCTAAAGATTTTAGTTGCTCTAGATGGCATTGCTCTGGTCTCCAGCAGCACTGGAGGACTGCCTTTCACCTACGTAACATTGCAAAAATCAGGCACATCCTGTCTTAAAATGATCCTTCTCCTCACCTACAAAGCTCTTAATGGTCAGGCACAATTGTATCTTAAAGAGCTCATAATACCTTATTACCCTACTAGAACACTGTGCTCCCAGAATGCAGGGTTACTTGTGGTTCTTAGAGTCTTCAAAAGTAGAATGGGAGCCAGAGCCTTCAGTTATCAAGCTCCTCTCCTGTGGAATCAGATCCCAGTTTGGGTTCGGGAGGCAGACACCATCTCCACATTTAAGAGTAGGCTTAAGACTTTCCTCTTTGATAAAGCTTATAATTAGGGATGGCTTGGGTGAGTCCTGAACCATCCATTAGTTATGCTGCTATAGGCCTAGACTGCCGGGAGACTTGATGCAACACCCATGATGCACCTCTTTCTTCTCTCCTTCTCTCCCTCTCCATTTGTATGCATTTTTATCCCATTACTGCATGTTACTAACTCGACATCTTCTCTCTTGCGTAGTTTTGTACTTTCTCATCTCTCTTTCTGTCGCTTTCAGCAGGTATTTCTATCTCTGGAGCTGCAGAGACTGGATCTGTAGTTGTGGGCCACCTGCTGTCCCCATGTTCCTGCGCGACAACTGCTACTACAGTTGTCATTATTGTCTCTATTACTATGACTGTCATTAATATTATTATTATTAACTTATTAATATTAATATTACCACTACCATTACATTATTACTATTTTAAAATTCTAGGTGGCATTTGCATTGTGCTTCCCTTTCCTCTTTCCTCACCCCCACCCCCTTCTCTCTCTATCTCACTCTCAAAAAACACGGCAGTGGTGGATGGCGGTCCAAACTGAGTCTGGTTCTGCTCGGGGTTTCTGCCTGTTAAAAGGAAGTTTTTCCTTGCCTCTGTCGCCAAGTGCTTGCTCATGGTGAGATTTGTTGGGTCTCTATAAATAATATTATAAAGAGTAGGACGGTGTAGTCCCTCATTCGTCCAGGAGTGTTCTATCGTAGAAAGGTTTCAGTCGTAGTCATCTGGACACTGTTTTCAACAGTGTCCAGATGACTACGACTGAAACCTTTTCTACGATTATAAAGAGTAGGCCTATGGTCTAGTCCTGCTCTATAGGAAAAGTGCAATGAGATTGAATTGAATTAATGCTGCATTCTGACACCACATCAGTGACATTAGATTTTCCATTTGAATGCAATATACAAATAATAAGTCATTGTTAAGTTGTTTGAGTCTTTTTGTGACTTTTAGATTTCTTCTCTAAAACAGTTTATTCAAATGCCACATGAGCCTACACTGCATTCAAATGGCTTCAAATGCTTTCAAAACTCATGTTCCATGAGGATGGGTGTGGTCTACAGTTTAGCTTGGAATACAAGGCAAGTGCTTTGACCTCACCAATAGTGGAAGGTTTAGACATGGAAACTCCTCATGGACTGCAGCTGTTGGATGTTCCTGGATAAAGTGAGCAAATTGTGACATCAATCTTTCACAAGACACTAAGCTGTGCATTTTTTATTATCTCTAAGCACAAAAAGTCAGTGGTAGTAGTGCCCACACAATATACACCAGTTAGCTGGTGTGTCAAAATCAGGGTCAAAAAGACACCAGCTAACACTACTGCTAGCCAGCTAACATTAGCTCAAAATTAACAACTAGCTAGCAGTCCAAGCCAAGCCACATATTCTAAACACATTAACTGCTTATATTCCTAATATTAAACGCTAATGTCAGCCAACCTTGGTCGCCAGCTTGATAGGTGGAGGAGGGCGATCACAATGTGAAACTGCTGGGGCAATGTAATATAATCCCAGGTTTATGACTTAGTAACGTTAACGTTACTTTTCAATACTAATCAAAATAGCATAATGTCCAGTCCATGAGTAACACTAACTAGCTAAATTGGTTAATTAGCTAGCCAGTTTAGCTTTTGCCAGCTAATTAATGCTATGTGTGAGAAACACATTTAAAAAGGTACAAATCAGCACGTTTCTGCGTATAATTTAATTATGTAAACTTAGCAAACAATCCAGCAGAATAACTTCATCACATTATTTTACTGAACTTACTGTGACAGTAGATCTCCGGCTCCAGAGCAGGGCAGGGAGGAAAGAGACACAATGGTGACGTAAAGAGAAAATGGCGACGTTATGATGACCACCCTGTTTTATACAGTCTATGCAACCAGCTTGAGCTTGAAAGAGAGAGCAATATGTTTTGCATTACCTCGCAATATGTTTTGTGTTCCCTTGCAATATGTTTTGCATTCTCTCGCAATACTTTTGCATTAATCGAGTAAAAGACTAATTACTTTATATTAATTATAATCACATTACTTTTCCAATTGCTCTTTAAAAAGTAGTTGCAGAATATCACCCTTTTCAATTATATATGGCACCATAACATAATTTCTACACACAACCACAAGTTAGTCAATAGGCTAGTTATCTAAGGCCATTCATACTTAGCACAGGTTCACAAAAAAGGAGTGTTCGAACTGTCCCTTTGTGACTTAAAGAACTCTTTTTTTGCATTCAGTTCCCCAAAGAACCTTAAACAGCTGAGGGGTTATAGTTATAAATATAGTGAAACACAGTGGAAATATAATTTTACCTTTTTAAATAATCCATGATAAAAAATAATTTCTGTTCAAGTGCTTGCGGATGTCAGCTCCTCTAAACTTTTAGTTGAGGTGAAGGCAAGCAGTCATGTCAGGATACTTAGGTAGGAAACTATATATATATATATGTATGTATATATATGTATATATATGTATATATATATATATATATATATATATGTATATATATATATATATATATATATATATATATATAGTTTCCTACCTAAGTATCCTGACATGACTGCTTGCCTTCACCTCAACTAAAAGTTTAGAGGAGCTGATAACTGGCCATAGCAAATTAATGGAAATAACCTAAAATAACATTTTTTCACTTTAAATAGTTTAAACCCAACTAAAAACAGGCTCTATGGAATAAAGGGGCACTGCATGGTTTTTACGTTGCCTGGCGGTAAATCCAGTGTTATCTTATTTTGTTGAAACGGTATCTCTGTGACCTTTTGTGTGTACAAAGCAGTAACTAACCCACTATGGACTTGTGGAGGTAAAGAGATAATAACAAATGCTCTGCGCAGAGAAAGTACTGACCAGTGCTGATTCTGAGGACAGACAGGATGAACTGCTACAGTATCCGAAACATGAAGCTAAATTAATAACATGTTGAATAGAACACCAAAGCCTGTCCATGCTAAGACTGTATGCTTATGATTTTTTTTTTCTTTTTTGTAGTTTTTAATTTTTGTAGTTTTGAGTCAACTGCAAAGTGAACTTTGCAGGTTTAAATATTCTCGATCATGTGGACCACATTGTTTATTCTGCTGTAACATTATTATTATTATTATTATATTAAGTTCCAGATTTAACTATAGAAAATGTAGCCTACGACATCGGTTAGTTGTTTTGTTTAAACATTAATATGCACGTACACTTACAGTAAGTGGTTGCGCACATGCATGTATCCAGGGCAGCCTCCCCTACTGAAGTTACAGCAGGTTGTAGACAACTATCTGTCTGACTTTTCTGGTTGACTGTTGAAAACATCAACAGTGAGCTGTTTTGGACAGTAACAAAATCAGGAAGTGTACTTTTAAGTAAACATAGCAATAACATAATTTAAATATGGAATAAAAGTACAATATCTCCCTCTGAAATTAAGGACAAAAGCTGAAAATCTGCCTTAGTGGAAATGTTAAAGTACCAGTATAGAAGAATAAAATCTCTGAATCGCCTCTAAAAAAGTTCAAAGACCAGTTTTTCATGACCTCAGGCTTTACAAATACACAGTAAAAATACTGTTCTTGCCTTGTCCTTTAGCTGTTTGTTTAGTGCTTGGAGTGACATTAAAGGATATTTGCCTCCAGTCAAAGTACTTGTCATTCCACCTTTATATAGCTGCTGTCCCTACAAAGGTTACCCAGCAATATAGGTCCTTGACACTGTCAGACTGAGACAGAAAACAGTTCTCAAACATCTTAAACCCCCAAGACTAATCTTAATCCAAACCTTTTGATTTCAAGTGGGAAGACCATATAACTTGGAGCTCACAGGATCTTTGTGTTGATTTTTCTGAGAACAGGGACTTCATTCATCTCAACTCAGCCATGACAAAGCTCGCAGAGCCTGAGAGCAAACTTCACTAACTGTAAAATCTCCAGCTGCAGGAGATATATTTACACCAGAATAGAAAGAAAAAATGTCACTCACAGTCAAGCTAAAAACAAGCAGAGGACTCTTCAATCACACTCCAAGGTCACAGGAAAACACAGGCTTACCTTTCCACTGTCAGTGCCACCGGACAGAGCAGGTAAGGGCTGTTGCTCCTACACCAGCTGTCTGCTGTGTTGCTGTGGGAGATGAACATGGATGGTAAAATCCTCTATTCCCCCGCTATGACAAACAGCCAGCCACTCTCTCTTTGTTTGACATTCTTTATGGTCACACCCAGCCCAGCCACAATTACCTTAGAAGGTTTTTTTTCTTCCCCTCCAGGAAGTAGAGGTAGGTTAGCAGATTGCCACAACACACGTGCTTTTCTTCTCCCTGCCCTCAAGGGATCTAATAACCTTGTTTGTACTGTGTTCCTGATAAAGTACAAAAGCAGGTTCTCCCACAAAACAAACCTTCCAGGGACAGAAAAGGCAAATTATGTTGACTGTTAAAAAATGTGAATTGATTGGCTTTAACAAGAAATAAATATATTGGCATAAAGTATGTACTGAATATTAGCTCTGGTGAAAGTAGTAAAAACACCCCCATTACAAACATTATGTTTTATTTATAATCAATGATACTATCTACCACATTTCAGCTGTTTTCTGCACTTACACACCAACTGATCTTTCAGATCCTTAAACCAGTTCAACTGACAATTCAACTGCTTTAAGCACCTACACATCATCTGACTCATCATTTGACACTTCAACAAATTTTTACACTTAACTGACAAACTGCTCTCAGCTCTTACACTTCATCTGACATTTCAAACTCCTTTTAGCACCTACGTTTCATGCGATATTTTAACTGCTTTCAGCGCTTACACTTTAGCTGACACTTGAACTCCAATTACTACTTACACTTCAAAAGTCGCTAAAAGTTGCCAAATGACATCATACACTCATTTGCATGTTGATGACGTCATCACACATTCATATGCATAAATCTTAGTGCAGTGAGGGAAAGATCACCTTAATTTAAGTCATATAAAACGTAGATAGAGACAATCACAAACTCACAATGGGGACATTGGGTATTTGAAGTAAAAAAGTAAAAAAAATAATTAACAAAAGATACAAAGGGAGGGAGGAGGAGAAGATCAAACGAACAATTTATATATTTACAACCTGTAGTAACATCTTAATCCAGAAAGAAAGAGTGGGAGAGAAGCACAAACAAACTATTTACATATTTACAAGGTATAACATCCTAATCCAGAGATCCGGAGAGAAAGATTGAAGCTACCTGCCCCACATGCCACACGTTATGGACAGACACGCTGGAGACACCGATATGGGAACAGATGGATATTTATTAGGTTAAATCCAGAGCAGACAGGTATGCAGGTAAGGAGATGGGGAACACACTGGAGTAGGATGGAGTGGGACACACGCTGGAGTAGGAAGGAGTGGGAAACACGCTGGATTAGGAACATGCTGGAGTGGAGACACGCTGGAGTGGGAACACGCTGGAGTGGAAAGTAGGAGTCGTGAAGGATCCCATGTAGAGTCCTTACGTTTCAAACGAGGTCGGACAACTGGCTGAGTTGTGAGTGATGAGCTTTTAAGCTGGCTGTGATTAGGTGCTGATGGGGAGCAGGAGTGTGATAGGGAACAGGTATGTGTGATTAGCTGACGGTTGAGCCTGGCTCCTGGACCTCGGGCGGACGACCTGTGGGCTGGACCTGGGTGGAGCTGAGGAACTCGGGCAGACAACCCAGGGCAGACAACCCAGGGGCTGGACTTGTACAGAACGGATGGTCCGGGAGCTGGACATGTGTGGACCTTACCGCATGAGGTCTGTGACAAAGATCAAAACCATCTAGAGGCCTGTCGGAATGCCGGTGGCGAAGGCTGAGGGTCCCTGGAGATCGGTGGCGAAGACAGAGACCCTCTGGAGGCAGGCGGCGAAGGCGGAATCCCTCTGGAGGCCGGCGGCGAAGGCGGAGACCTTCTGGAGGCCGGCGGCACAGGCGGAGACCTTCTGGAGGCCGGCGGCGAAGGTGGAGCCCCTCTGGAGGCCGGTGGCAATAGTGGAACCCCTCTGGCGGCAAAGGCGGAACCTGTCTGGCGGCCGGCGGCGAAGGCGGAACCCATCTGGCAGCTGGCGGCAAAGGCGGAACCCCTCAGGAGGCCGGCGGTGAAGGCGGGACCCCTCTGGAGGCCGGAGAACCATATCTGGACCCGGCTACAGGACAGCAGGACAGTGAGCCGGCAACGGGACAGCAGGACAGGGAGCCGGTGACGGGAAGATTGGTAGAGGAGCTGGTAGGACCAGTGATGACCGGGTATCCGGAGCCTGCCTCTCTGGCAGAGAAGGAGGGTACTGCTGCTGCCAACCAGCTGACGGTTCAGCAGCATGCTGCGACCCAGCTGACGGTTCACTGGCGTGCTGCAGTCCAGCAGACAGTTCAGCGGCGTGCTGCGGTCCCACTGGGGCAGGAGGCGGCTGTGATCCAACGGTGACTAGAGATGGCTGCTGCTGCGATCCTGTGGTAATGAGGGATTGGTGCTGCTGTGAGTCCGGGACATGAATGCGGCTGGAGCTGGCGGGCCGCTGGGCAGCGGTGCAGCTGGGTGGTGGAGCAGGCAAGCCGTTGGGCGGCGGTGCTTGCAAGTCGCTGGGCGGCGGTGCAGGCGAGCAGCTGGGCGGCGGTGCAGCTGGGCAGCGGTGTAGGCGAGTTGCTGGTATGCAGGCTGATGACTGGCAGGTCAGGGTGCAGGCTGATGACTGGCGGGCCACCCGCCAGCATTTAATTTCTGGCAAAACGGCGCTACCGATCTGTTAAATAGCCATTGTCTCTGTATGGCCTCATAAAAAGGGGCAATACTTGGTATGCTGAGTCCCCAATGATGTGCATTCCCTCTGACACGAGGGACTGGGGATCATCTTCAAGCAGCTGTCCAGTATATATATATATATATATATATATATATATATATATATATAGGGTGCACGGTGGCAGAGCGGCTAAAGCTTCTGCCTCCCAATAAGGAGATCGTGAGTTCGATTCCCGGACCAGACCAACATCACACAATCTCTCTGGGTGGAGTCTGCATGTCCTCCCCGTGTCTCTCCGGGTTCTCCGGCTTCCTCCCACCGTCCAAAGACATGCATGTGTAGGTTAATTGATAACTCTAAATTGCCCGTATTGAATGAATGTGAGAGTGGATGGTTGTCTGTCCTTGTCTGTGTCTGTGTTAGCCCTGCGACGAGTTGGCCACTGTCCAGGGTGTACCCTGCCTAAGGCCCAAAGTAACAGAAAATATCTATGTAACAGAAAATAGTGAGCAGAACCAGACTCAGGGTGGGCAGCCATCCGCCCAGAGAAAGAGAGAGAAAGAGAGAGAGAGAGCATACAGCAACACAATGCACATTCCACACAGGATTTTAAAATAATAATAATGTAATGTTAGTGGTAATATTAATAAAACAATAATAGTAATAAGAAGAACAGTTTCTTACCCGAATAAGTCCCTTAAGACTCTCCAATTGATTCAGAATGCTGCTGCACGTGTACTGACAAGAACTAGGAAGAGAGATCATATTTCTCCAATATTAGCTTCTCTGCACTGGCTCCCTGTAAAATCCAGAATAGAATTTAAAATCCTTCTCCTCACCTACAAAGCTCTTAATGGTCTTGCACCATCATATCTTAAAGAGCTCGTGGCGCCCTTATTACCCCACTAGAACACTGCACTCCCAGAATTCAGGCTTACTTGTGGCTCCTAGAGTCTCCAAAAGTAGGGCCTTCAGTTATCAAGCTCCTCTCCTGTGGAATCAGATCCCAGTTTGGGTTCGGGAGGCAGACACCATCTCTACATTTAAGAGTAGACTTGTGACTTTCCTCTTTGATAAAGCTTATAGTTAGGGCTGGCTTGGGTGAGTCCTGAACCATCCTTTAGTTGTGCTGCTATAGGCCTAGACTGCCGGGATGCCATGATGCACCTCTCTCCTCTTCTCCCTCCCTAATTTTTATCCCATTAATGCATGTTACTAACTCGACATCTTCTCTCTCCCGTAGTTTTGTGCTTTCTCGTTTCTCTCCTCTCTCCTGCCTACCTGTCTGCATTTGGGTCCTTTCTCTGCTACCCTGCTTGACAAACTACAACAGTACGAACTGACCAGCATGGATCCAGCAGACTTTAAATCTCTCGCGAGGGAGGTGACCTCCAGCATTGAGAGACTTGGTACATCCATTGAAGGCTTTGTGGACATTCAGCGCAGAATTTTTGTTTATTCTCTCATTGAGAGAACAATTCTGTCTAGGCCCTGGCTCTTGCACTTTCCCATTTTGGCAGAGAATTTAGCAGTCATTGGCCACCTCAAGCAAAGTCTCCAGCCTTCACTCCAGTCTGCTAGCAACCAGCCTGATTCCTGGCCTAAACTCCTTGAATTACATTTTTTAATCAACATCATAAGGGAAATCTTAATGAACATATCTGCCATGTCGCAAAATGTTCACTGACAATGTGGTTAATTTGTTTTCCTACAATATCTGATTGTAAACTTTACGGTTCTTGTTGCGTTCCCCAAAAATATCCAGGGGATGAAGGGAGTAACAATAAAAATTAACCCAGGGAAAAATAATCAAGGAAAACAGAGTATAAGCACCAATAAGTAATTTTATTTATTTAACTTAGATCAAAAGGAAAATACTTACAACAAAAGCCACCAAAAACAGAAATCTAGCTTCATATAAACACAAAGGAAAAACAATCTAGATATATACATAAACTTAACACAACTGAAACCAAAGTAGAATGCTAATTAGAAAATAAACTCCCCCTCCAAAAAGAGAGTAAGACTACCAATCCCAGTACACTGCAACTCGAGTTAGCAACACACACACCAATAGCTGCTGAATGGCCCACTGGCCCAGTCTGCATCTCCTTTCAGCCTTTGTACTCCCAGCCCTAATGAGCAAGTGGAGACAGCCACGCACAAGGGCCACACCTGCTGCAGAAGGGGGAAGGATAGTACCTGGAAGAGCACAGGAGAGAGCAGAACAAAACACAACAACAAGACACACAGGCAACTACGGCTGTAACAAATCCTCACCTAAGAACAAACTAACTGTTTGGACATAAGAGGGACCCATAACTTTGACATGCATACTAATAGAAGAAGAAGAAGATTTATTGATCATTTTACAACACAGAGTTTTATAATGAGATTTTGTTTTGTAGTTCCCTTTGTTACTCAAAAAAAAAGTTATATACATAATGAACGTTACTAGTGCCTGGTTCAATTTACTCCATAAGTGCGTAGGTTGCAAAGTTTGGCTATCACCATTTTAGCCACCACCATAAGATGTATCAAGAAACGTTTTAAAGTTATTAACCATTTCACCCAGGGATAGCGCGTCAGCCACCACATTGTCTGTTCCCCTCTTGTGTCTGATCTCAAGGTTAAAGCCCAACACATTAACCGCTGGTTGTGGTTGTACATCTGGGCCAGGAAAACAAGATGGTTGTGGTCAGTGTACATGGTCATCAGGGATGGACTAGAGCCAACATACTGTACACCTTGAAGTGCTGCAGGGCAAGGAGCATGACTAACATCTCCTTCTCAATAGTGGAGTTTTAACTTTGCTGAGAAGTAGCACATGGGATAGGACACATCTCCCTCGCCGTCCTGCAACAGCACAGCCCCAGCTCCAGAAGCATTAGAGTCAACTTCTAGCTTGAAGGGAAGAGAGAAGTTAGGAGCAGCCAAGACAGGAGCGCTGCAGAGGAGAGACTTAGCAGCATCAAAGGCATGGCAACATTCATCAGTCCACGCAAACGGGACAGCAGCTTGGTGAAAGTTGCAACCACCACAGAAAAGTTCTTACAAAAACACAGGTCATGCCCAAAAAAACACCAGAGTTCACGTTTAGTGGTGGGGCCAGATAAGAAAACACAGCTGCAACTTTGGCATCTACTGGATGGACCTGCCCTTGACCAACATGTTTCCCTAGGTAAGTGACGACAGCCTTACTTACACTAAGGTAAGGTTAAGGGTGAACGATGCCTCAGCAAGCTGCTGGAACACTACTCTCAAACTTGAAACATGTTTAGACCAGTCATTTGAGTACACCACCACGTCATTAAGGTACACATTACAATGGGGCACATCCCCTAACACTAGGTGCATCATATGCTGGAAAGTGGCTGGCGCATTCCTCATACCAAATGCCATAACTGTATACTGCATAAAATGATTAGGTGTTACAAAAAGCTGAGATGTCAGATGCTCTGGGTGTTAAAGGAACCTGCCAGGACCCTTTAGGAAGGTCTAGTTTGGCGATTAAAAACAGCGGGACAAATGCTATCAGTGCAGTCTTCCATGCAAGGCAGTGAAAACGAGTCTGGCACAGTTACTGCATTAACCTTTCGGAAATCTATGAAAAAACGAGGGGTATCATCCGACTTAGGAGCCATTAAACATGGGGAACTCCAGGGGCTGCGACTTGGTTTAGCTAAACCACTTTCTAACAGACAGTTGACCGCTTTCTTAATTTTCTCCCTTTTCTTTACAGGACAGCGGTAGCCATGCATCTTAATTGCAGCAGCAGTACCAACATCAAGTACGTGTCGGCACGTCACTAAACAGAGTCAGAATCAGAATCAGAATCAGAAATACTTTATTGATCCCCGTAGGGAAACTCTTTGTTACAGCAGCTCGTCTTTACGTCAGTGCACACAGGATATAAACACTATAAACAGGTCAGAAATAAATTAAGTATCATGTCGGTATAAGTATAAGATAAACTAAGTGTCGAGTACCAAGTGGGTTTACTGGTTGATGGTGAAGTACAGTATAAAATAAATGTAACTAATTATGTAATAAATAATATTAATAAGCGGAGGTGCATGTACTGTCAATGAGTAATTGAGGTATATAGTATCAGTAGCAATAAATAAGAAAAACCTAACAAGGGAAAACTAATATTGCACGGAAGTAATATTCAGAATATTGCACAATTATTATTAATTATGGCGGAGATGTAATGCTCAATGTCCAGTTTAGTGACCTAGGGTCAAACAGACTAACCCTTAGAGGAGGAGTTAAATAGTTTGATGGCCACAGGCAGGAATGACTTCCTGTGGCGCTCTGTGGTGCTTTTTGGTGGGATGAGTCTTCCGCTGAAGGTGCTCCTTTGCTTGACCAGCACGTCATGGAGCGGGTGGGAGACACTGTCCAAGATGGCATGTAGTTTGGCCAGCATCCTCCTCTCTGACACCACTGCCAGAGAGTCCAGCTCCACCCCCACAATGTCACTGGCCTTGCGGATCAGTTTATTGAGTCTGTTGGCGTCCGCTACCTTTAGCCTGCTGCCCCAGCATGCAACAGCATACAGGATAGCACTGGCCACCACAGACTCATAGAACATCTTCAGCATTGTCCGGCAGATGTTGAAGGACCTCAGCCTCCTCAGAAAATAGAGGCGGCTCTGGCCCTTCCTGTAAACAGCCTGAGTGTTCTTGGTCCAGTCCAGTTTGTTATCTAAGTGTACTCCCAAGTACTTGTAGTCCTCCACAATGTCCACACTGACCCCCTGGATGGAAACCGGACAGTCACTGGTGTCTTGGCCCTCCGTAGATCCACAATCAGCTCCTTAGACTTTGTTGCATTGAGCTGCAGATGGTTCTGCTCGCACCATGAAACAAAGTTACCCACCACAGCCCTGTACTCCGTCTCATCACCACCGCTGATACATCCCACCACAGCAGAGTCATCAGAAAACTTCTGAAGGTGGCAGGACTCTGTGTGGTAGCTGAAGTCTGTGGTGTAGATGGTGAAGAGGAAGGGAGAGAGGACGGTCCCCTGAGGGGCCCCAGTGTTGCTGACCACGCTGTCTGACACACAGTGCTGCAGGCGCACGCGCTGTGGTCTGCCAGTCAGGTAGTCCACAATCCAGGACACAAGGGGGGCATCCACCTGCATCGCTGCCAGCTTCTCCCCCAGCAGGGCAGGTCGGATGGTGTTGAAAGCACTGGAGAAGTCAAAAAACATGATCCTCACCGAGCTTGCCGGCCTGTCCAGGTGGGTGTGGATGCGGTTAAGCAGGTAGATGATGGCGTCCTCAACTCCCAGCCGGGGCTGGTAGGTGAACTGAAGGGGGTCCAGGAGGGGTCTGACCATGGGCCGCAGCTGTTCCAGCACTAGTCTCTCCAGGGTCTTCATTATGTGGGAGGTCAGTGCCACCGGTCTGTAGTCCTTGGAGCCACTGGGGCGTGGCGTCTTGGCACAGGAGCGAGGCAAGATGTCTTCCACAGAATGGGGACCCTTTGAAGACTCAGGCTCAGGTTGAAGACATGTTGAAGGACTCCACATAGCTGGGGGCACAGGCTTTTAGCACCCGGGCTAACGCCATCAGGGCCTGCAGCCTTGTTTGAGTGGAGCCTCATCAGCTGTCCTCTCACCTGGTCAGCAGTCAGGCACACAGCAGAAGTTACAGGTGGGGAGGGGAGTCGTCGGTCTGGCGAGGGCCGTTAGCCTGATGGGGAGGGGAGCAGAGTACTCAGAGGAGCTTGAGGGCCGACAGCAGCTGAGTTAGAGGGGGATGAGCAGGAGCCAGTGTGTCGAATCTGTTAAAGAACAGATTCAGTTCGTTGGCCCTGTCCAAGCTGCCTTCAACTCCTCTGCTGCCAGTCGGTCTGAAGCCAGTGATGGTCTTCATGCCGCCCAGACCTCCCTCATGTTGTTCTGCTGGAGTTTCCGCTCCAGCTTCCTCCTGTACTTCTCCTTGGCTTCCCTGATTTTCACCTTCAGGTCAGCCTGGATTGCCCTCACCTCCTCCCTATTACCATCAGTAAAGGCCCTCCTCTTGGCATTCAGAATGTCCTTGATGTCCTTTGTTACCCACGGTTTGTTATTTGGATAACAATGGACCATCTTGGTTGGGACATTGCAGTCCACACAGAAGTTAATGTAGCCAGTGATGCACTCAGTGAGCCCATCAATGTCCTCTCCATGAGGCTCACAGAGTGCATCCCAGTTTGTCACCTCAAAACATTCCTGCAGTGTCTCATAGGCCTCCCCTGACCATCTCCTCACTGTCCTTGTGGTCACAGGCTGCCTTTTAACCAGAGGCACATAGCAGGATTTGAGGTGAACCAGGTTGTGGTCTGACCTACCCAGAGGGGGGAGGGGGGAAGAGCTGTATGCATCCTTAACGTTAGCATACAGCAGGTCCAGTGTCCTCTCCTCTCTAGTAGGACAGCTCACATACTGGGTGAAATTAGTCAGTGTTGTTGAAACACTGACATGGTTGAAATCACCGAGATTAAAATGAGTGCACTCGGGTGTTGAGTCTGGAGTTGTGCTATGGCGGTGTGAATGGCATTGCACGCCGATGCCAGGTTAGCAGAGGGGGATGTAAACAGCCACAACAATGGCATGTGAAAATTCACGTGGCAGATAATATGGCGAGTCCCACAGCTAACAGTTCAATGTCCGGGCTACAGATGGTTCTGCTCGCACCATGAAACAAAGTTACCCACCACAGCCCTGTACTCCGTCTCATCACCACCGCTGATACATCCCACCACAGCAGAGTCATCAGAAAACTTCTGAAGGTGGCAGGACTCTGTGTGGTAGCTGAAGTCTGTGGTGTAGATGGTGAAGAGGAAGGAGAGAGGACGGTCCCCTGAGGGGCCCCAGTGTTGCTGACCACGCTGTCTGACACACAGTGCTGCAGGCGCACGCGCTGTGGTCTGCCAGTCAGGTAGTCCACAATCCAGGACACAAGGGGGGCATCCACCTGCATCGCTGCCAGCTTCTCCCCCAGCAGGGCAGGCCGGATGGTGTTGAAAGCACTGGAGAAGTCAAAAAACATGATCCTCACCGTGCTTGCCGGCCTGTCCAGGTGGGTGTGGATGCGGTTAAGCAGGTAGATGATGGCGTCCTCAACTCCCAGCCGGGGCTGGTAGGTGAACTGAAGGGGGTCCAGGAGGGGTCTGACCATGGGCCACAGCTGTTCCAGCACTAGTCTCTCCAGGGTCTTCATTATGTGGGAGGTCAGTGCCACCGGTCTGTAGTCCTTGGAGCCACTGGGGCGTGGCGTCTTGGCACAGGAGCGAGGCAAGATGTCTTCCACAGAATGGGGACCCTTTGAAGACTCAGGCTCAGGTTGAAGACATGTTGAAGGACTCCACATAGCTGGGGGCACAGGCTTTTAGCACCCGGGCTAACGCCATCAGGGCCTGCAGCCTTGTTTGAGTGGAGCCTCATCAGCTGTCCTCTCACCTGGTCAGCAGTCAGGCACACAGCAGAAGTTACAGTGGGGAGGGGAGTCGTCGGTCTGGCGAGGGCCGTTAGCCTGATGGGGAGGGGAGCAGAGTACTCAGAGGAGCTTGAGGGCCGACAGCAGCTGAGTTAGAGGGGGGATGAGCAGGAGCCGGTGTGTCGAATCTGTTAAGAACAGATTCAGTTCGTTGGCCCTGTCCAAGCTGCCTTCAACTCCTCTGCTGCCAGTCGGTCTGAAGCCAGTGATGGTCTTCATGCCGCTCCAGACCTCCCTCATATTGTTCTGCTGGAGTTTCCGCTCCAGCTTCCTCCTGTACTTCTCCTTGGCTTCCTGATTTTCACCTTCAGGTCGGCCTGGATTGCCCTCACCTCCTCCCTATTACCATCAGTAAAGGCCCTCCTCTTGGCATTCAGGATGTCTTTGATGTCCTTTGTTACCCACGGTTTGTTATTTGGATAACAATGGACCATCTTAGTTGGGACATTGCAGTCCACACAGAAGTTAATGTAGCCAGTGATGCACTCAGTGAGCCCGTCAATGTCCTCTCCATGAGGCTCACAGAGTGCATCCCAGTTTGTCACCTCAAAACATTCCTGCAGTGTCTCATAGGCCTCCCCTGACCATCTCCTCACTGTCCTTGTGGTCACAGGCTGCCTTTTAACCAGAGGCACATAGCAGGATTTGAGGTGAACCAGGTTGTGGTCTGACCTACCCAGAGGGGGGAGGGGGGAAGAGCTGTATGCATCCTTAACGTTAGCATACAGCAGGTCCAGTGTCCTCTCCTCTCTAGTAGGACAGCTCACATACTGGGTGAAATTAGTCAGTGTTGTTGAAACACTGACATGGTTGAAGTCACCCGAGATTAAAATGAGTGCACTCGGGTGTTGAGTCTGGAGTTGTGCTATGGCGGTGTGAATGGCATTGCACGCCGATGCCAGGTTAGCAGAGGGGGGGATGTAAACAGCCACAACAATGGCATGTGAAAATTCCCGTGGCAGATAATATGGCCGGAGTCCCACAGCTAACAGTTCAATGTCCGGGCTACAGATACTCTGCTTGATGGTAACATGACCAGGGTTACACCATCTGTTGT
This sequence comes from Siniperca scherzeri, assembly GCA_027580175.1. Classification (NCBI taxonomy): domain Eukaryota; kingdom Metazoa; phylum Chordata; class Actinopteri; order Centrarchiformes; family Sinipercidae; genus Siniperca; species Siniperca scherzeri. Next base: position 35,061,319 of record CM050855.1, on the reverse strand, counting down.
TAACTAGAACAGCAAGCCCGCCGCCTTTCCGCTTACCGCTCCCGGTGTGATCCCTGTCGGCCCGAACAGTCTGAAAGCCGTCGATGGAAACGTTATGGTCCGGGATATCCTGGTGTAGCCATGTCTCTGAGAAGCACATCAAGCTACACTCACGGAACTCCGTCTGACTCCGGGCTAACGCCGTTAGCTCGTCCATTTTATTCGCCAGTGATCTCACGTTGCCCATGACGAGAGAAGGCAGACACGGCTTAAATCTCTTATTCTTAAGTCTCTTTTGTCTGCACCCCTCTCTCTTCCCTCGCCGCTTCGTTCCACCTCTGCATCCTCGGTGTGTCCTCCTCCAGATCTCAGTGGGGACATCAGTTGTCCTGGGCGCCATGCCGCTCGGCTTCAGCGCGATCAGCTGTTCCCTGGTGTAAACAATGCGGCCAAACAGCTGATCTGCAGCGGTGCCCTGACCGAGTAGCAGAAGAAGAAGTTCCACGGCGAAAAAAAGTACAAAAAAAGTACAAAAACACTTTCTACCCTCATTTTCGCAAAGAGCGTAGTTTAAATTACACTTACACACAAGTTACTCAAGTTTGGAAGAAAAAAGGAAAGTTAAAAGTTGGAAAAAGTAAGACGACGAGACGGAGCTACGGCAACAGGCAGCATGCGGGCTGGCGCATGCGCACAAAACTGAGTGGGGTGAGAATGGAACAAGCTGAGTACATCACCTCACTGACCTTCAGGAAGGTAGGACAGATGTGAGTCTACAGTAGACAGAAACTCAAAGTTAGACAAATTGCCACAGTGTTGACCATCAGAAAGCGCTGCCAAACCAGACACGGACCCCCCACAAACCAAGGAAGCAGATGTTGTGTCGGGGACAGCAGTCTCTGCAGTGTGTTCTGGCATCCCTGGGCAGCTTTTCTGGAATGATAGGACTTAAGTTTTCCCTCTTGCTTTCCACTATGTAAGGATCTGAAAAACGGCAATGAGAGCATGGATAATAAAATTAAAACTCGATCAAACCTCTGTTTCATGCTGCTCTGGGGGGAGGAAAGGGCTTCCTTTGCCAACGAGGTTGCACGATACAAATGCTCCCTACACTGTGAAACAAAATCCAATACATCAGTTTTAGAAGAAGAATCAGAACTGCTCCTTCAACACTTTCAGTGGGCCACCCACATTGTGGCCAAACACAACTTCAGCTGGGCTGAACCCCAGGACCTCCTGTTTTGCATCACGAATGGCAAAGAGAACAAAAGGCACACCTTCATCCCAGTCCTTCCCTGTTCATGACAGTACTTTCTCAGTACTTCAGAGTCTGATGCCAGCGTTCTAATGTTCTAATATTCTACTGCTAACTGTAGCACATGCTGCCGGCAACCAAGTGGAACAACTATTTGGTAAACTGTGCCCCCAGTCCTCACCTGAGTCAACTGCTGCATCACCTAACCATGAAAACCACTTGTGCATCAACACACCGTTATCAACAAGGAATGACTGCACTTCCTAGTGTCTTCAACAGCTGCAGCGAAACACTCTGGCTAAGGATGGATCACTTTTCTGGGCACTGATGAGGGCCTCACGGGTCAGCGGCAGTGACACTACAGGAACAGTAACAGACTCTGTTACACATTCAGGATCCTTTGATGTGCAGTACACCAAACTACAAACAAAGGGCAATCTATCCTCAGACAATGCAGTAGCAAACAGTGAGTCAGACAAGTAAACATCCTGAGTGTGCTTGCAGGCTTGAGCTCTAGTCAAAACACTAGCTGCGAACACGTCTGGATGACTAAGCCATGTCATCATGTTTAGACTCGCAAATGGGAACATCAACAACCTCAGGAGCAGGATAAACTTTATACCCAGCTATGTTGTTTCCCATGATAAAATCAACACCACCAATAGGAAAACAGGAGTGGATGGCTACCTGGAAGAAACCAGTAATCAGCTCAGACTGCACATGAATACAGTGTAGCGGTGCAGGCATGAAACCCATTTCAATACCTTACTATGGTGCTCACATAACAGGTAGACTTAGCACCCAGAGACAGGATACTAGAGAGGATGAAAGATTGTGAGCCACTGGTGTCTCGCAACACTGTGACACTGGGCCTCAGCCTTTCCTATGAGAGACACAAATCCGTTAAAGATGAAAGGTTTAAAACAATCATCAGGCACTTTTGGAGTGGTGGGCTGGCCACCGGGAGACATGGTTTTAATCAACTCCACCTCCTTCGGCTGCTTTGAAGCTGACATCTGCTGCTTTCGCTTCAACGTCATGCAGTCGGAAATTAAGTGACCAGGCCTATGACAAGAGAAGCACTGTCTCTCAACTTTAGGACCAGACGAAGCAACATTGCCACGTGTGACATGCATATGACCCATTCTCTGGGAGAAATCACGGTGGGAGGAAAAATTGCACTTGGCAAAAACGTTTTTGTGCGTGAAAGCAAACTCATCTGCCAAAATAGCAGCCTGCTGCAGCTACCTTTTACTCATTCAAATCAACCACAGTACGCTCCAACACACAGTTCAGAAATTCCTCCACCAACATCAGCTCACGCACTGAGACTAGGTCTTCAGCCTTGCATGATAAACACCATCTATCAAAGAGGATCCCTTTCTCCCTAGCAAAGTCAACATCAGTCTGGCTTGAGGATTTCTTAAGTCTTCGGAAACGCTATCTATACTTATCCAGCACTAACTCATACGCTCGCAAAATAGCGCCTTTAACCTTCTCACAGGACTATTTTCCACAGAAAGAGAAGCACAAGCCTCTGGGACCTTACCCCTTAACTTACACCACTGTGTACTGTGGCCAATGTGCCAAAATCCATCTGCAGTTCTAACTAATGCATCTTAATAGTTGTATCTGCCTCCAATTTTTTCAACTCCAACTCCCTAGCTGTCTCTGCCTCCAATTTTTTTAACTCCAACTCCCTCCGGAGCTGAAACTCACGGTCTCGCTCCTCTCCAGCTGAAAAAAAGAGCGAAAAGTACTTTTAGCCAGGCATCTAACCTAGAGCCAGGAGATGACTCTACAAAGAGTGGATCAAACTGTGGCAACATGAACGGCTTTTCTTCTGCCCCACTACTCTTTACACCTGCAGTAAAGCTAACAGGCTGCTGCTCAGTCGCCTCCCCCACCGGAGGATCAGAGTGGCCCATAAACGAGGATACTGCTGCCATAGCCCCAGCCACCAAACCAGGAGATTCTACAGATGCCGGTAAGTGGAAAAACCCCTTTACTAACCAAGCCATGTAAAAGCACCGCTTTCAGTTCTCGTTTAGCAAGGGAATTCGAGACTAATGCTTGGGAATCTCACACAAGTCATTTTTCCTGCACTTATCAAACTGACTCAAAGTAGGATTAGCCACAAACTCATCCACACCAAATGCTGCCATACTCACCAAGAAACAAACCGTACCAGCACAACATGGCTTCTAGCACCTGCTGAGCTAGGCTAGCTAAATGCTACAGCTACTGCTTAGCCTAATTACAACGAAGGGTCTGGATTCAGAATGCAGAACAACAATTCTCCTGGCATCAATTTTTATTCTATTATCATACTAAGCTCCTCCTGATGGTTGGTCAATAATTCAATCACTCAAACAAGGAACTCTCTAATTGGTAAGATTTAGACACACGCTTCAGTACAACTGTTGCTAAGCAAAACACTGCCTCTCCTACTACTAAGGCTGGAAAGCTTACTAGTAGTAAGCATTCCAGCTCGTGTGTTTGAAAATACTTGCTTTCTCATCCTGAGTGCTTCATATTTTCTCTGATAAAAATAAAACGTATCTAGGTTATGCAAATAATATGGTTGCTTTGATTAAAATAAACACATCTAGGTTATAAATTGATTATGTACTTCACAATTTCCTTCAACAGTGACTTGAGGCACTAGACAGGTCATGATGACTTTATTAACATTAAGTACAGTGCCCTCCAGAATTATTGACACCCTTTAAAAACTAGCAAATGGAGATGCAAAAAAATGTCTTTATTGTTTATCCTCATGATCTTTCATTCAAAATATTCACAAAAATCTAACCTTTAATTGAAGTAACATAATTGTAAGAAACATTAAATTCTTATCATGAAACATATTTTTCTCAAAAATGTGGGTGCCACAATTATTGGCACCCCTTCATTTAATATTTTGAACAGTCTTCTCCTATAATGCGTGATGAGGTGAATACATGGCACGGGATCAGAGTCCATTCCTCCATACAGAATATCTCCAGATCCTTCATATTCCGAGGTCAGTGCTTGTGGACTCTCCTCTTAAGCTCACCCCACAGATTTTCACAATTTTACTTCAATGAAAAGTAAGATTTTTGTGAATATTTTGAGTGAAAGACCAATATGATAAACAGCAAAGACATTTTTTCACAGCCTGTTTTGCTCATATTCACTAAGGGTGCCAATAATTCTGGAGGGCACTGTAGAGTGGTTTTGTTGCCTAAACTTAACCATGGTGGAGCCTGGGGGTGGCCAGTGGTGTTTCAGCTGTCACTGACGACTGTTTCATCCACTGCATGGGAGACAGTCCTGGATTTTTCCATAGAAAAGCTCAGGGAAGCGGGGCGGTTAACCAGATGTACATTTGCCAAAACAACCAGTTAGTCTTCATCCTTGGTGGCTTTTCTCTTTGAAAACACTTTACATAAAGCATACATCATACTTTGTGTTGCTTGTCAAAGTCTGTTTTCAAGTGTGGAATGGGCTGGATTGAAAAAAACACGCACCAGGACTGCAACTCTCACCAACAGTCAAGAACCAGTGGGTGTATATCCACCCTCCAGCCACAAGGGGCAGTAATGAGCCTATTACAGTGTTGTGCACGATAGCAAGGTGAAGTAGAAGCTGCACTGGGAAACTTACTTGGACAAGCAATAAAGGTAAGATTTATGCTTTATCATAAGTGTTTAGGGGGCATTATTGGGGCATTTGACTTTAAATCCTGTTATTTGACCCAAACAATTAACTGATAATTAAACATCAATTTAAAAAATAATATAATCAACTAATCATTTCATCCCATTTATTCCTATTTGGATTTACTGGGGCTGGAGCCTGTCCCAGCATGCACTGGGTGGAAGGCAGGGAGACACCCTGGACATATCTCCAATCCATGAGAGGACCAAATGGAAGACTTGACTGCCAGGCTGAAAAGCAGTGTTTCGCTGCCCTATCTGGTTGAAGGTTTAAAGTCTGTTTCACCTCTGACCACAGTCAGCATCACTGATGGGTGTATTTGGGTATGGTCAGAAGCTTGTCAGATGCACCTGTAACCACACCCAACAGTGATGTCACAGTAAGCAACTTTATTTTTTTATTTACTTTATTTAGCACCTTTAAAGAGCAGAAAATCACAAAGTTCTTCACAATAACAATAAGGCAACAGACATGAATACAGACTCAAGAAAAAACACCATGAAATAGAAATAAATAAAAATAGAATAAAAATTACACAGTTTGAAAGTTTAGGAGCCACAACCACAAAAACACAGTCTCCTTTAGTTTTAAACCTGGAGTGAGGAACAACCAACAAACCCTGATCAGAGGACCTCAGAGGCCTACTGGTGACATAGGGCAGCCATGCATCTATAATGCTGACCATGCAAAGCTCTGTAAGTGATTACAAGAACCTTGAATTGAATTCTGAATTTGATGGGCACCCAGTGAAAATAAATCAAGATTTTGGAGGACCTTGCCAAAACTTAACAGCAGCATTTAGGACCACTTGTAAATGATTCAGGGATGTTTTGCTGAGAAAGGTGAAGAGGGAGTTACAATAGTCAAGATGAGACAAGATAAAAGTGTGAATAATCATCTCCATGTCAGCTTGAGACACAATGGGCCTTTGTTTTGCAATGTTTCTCAGCTGGAAAAACTAATTGATCTGTAGGAAATCACCTGCCACACATTTTTTATAGACTTTAAACTGAATATTTTGCTACATTTTGATGTATAATTTGAATATAATCTGCATGGCAGTGATAGGAGATAACTTATTGTGACTTATTATCTGCCCAAAGAGGCACAGTGTCTGACACACCCTGGAGTACACTTCTACATCACTGCAAAAAGATGAGAAGTTAAACAACTGGAGGTCAGCAAAAACAAGACATGTAGGTGTTAAGTTGCTCTGACTTTCAACTTTGAAAGTGAGTTCTTCTGGCAAATATTTGCTGTCCATAGCATACCATTCATGTGTTTACTATTATGAATATTAGCAATATTTGTCCTTTTCATTGTTTGTTCCACTGTTTCCCGTTTTACTGGTTTTATTTTTCCCCATTGTTATCTGTTTGTTGGTTTCTTTATTTGGTCTGTTTCTGCATCCACTTGCATTCTGGTATTGGTTGTTGTGCCAGTACTGCTATATGAGTATTTCTCCTGGAATGAATTTACATAGTGTGTGTGTGAAAGGTAAAGATCAACTTAAAGCAGTAATATATTTTTGGCCAACTGGTTATAACATTATAACCAGTTATTAGAGTTATCAATTATTTTCAGTCAATGGAACAACTGATTTATCGACTAATCATTTCATCTCTATTATTTGTCTTTACCCCACACTTGCCTGTTCCATTTTCCACGCCACCTCACAAAATAGAACACATATTATATATCTATCATTTACTGAAATGTGACAGATGTGATTGCTGAGAACAGTTCTCTACTTGTGCTAAAAGCTTTAAGAGTGAAGTAGGATTGTATGGGAAGAGTTTCTTTGTCTGCAGCCTCGTCACCACCTCTCTGAGCTCTGACAGACAGAGGACTGCTCTGGCTGATGTTTCACAGGTCACCTGTCCTGACTGAGGTGCCATGTTTGGACTTGATGTTTGCTCACTCTGTAACAGTTGTGATGATGTTTCTGGTCTTTTTTCCAGTGTGAAGTTAGATTCACTCAGTAATTCTGTAATGTTAGATGACACATATTGTTTCTGCCTGATAGGTATTGGTGGTCCATTAATCCCCTGTTTCACATCCACAGCTTTAAATCTACTTTTCTTCGATACAGACGCCCCTGGTTCATCCTGAGAAACCTCCATGTTCTCTGGATCAGACTCGTCAGAACTACCGTACTCTACAAGGCGAAACCCCACAGCCAAACGGATCATTTCCACTGGTGAAATAACATCTGTGGGCTGAACACAAGCGCTGAATTCAACTCGATCTGGCTCACCTTTATATGTCAGTGCAAACATATCACCACCACATGAGGCAGAAAGTGATTGCTGCAGTGAAAGATGACAGTCTGACACACTGATTCTTCCACATGCTGCAGTGAAGCCCTGCCAGTCAGCTCTGAGGTACTTGAGGTACCGCACAAAGTACTCCAGAAAGCAGGATTCAGTGGAGATGAGGAAGTCAAGGAGGATGCTGTGGTCAAAGGAGATGCTCTGAAGCATAAGCAGGAAGTGGCAGTGAGGGTTGCAGCCAGAGGCACAGGCTGCCTCCAACACAGCGATGTCATCCAACCTAGAACACAGTCTGCAAAGAGAGACAAGCAGTTCAGTTAGCTAATTTTGAAAACATGACACCCGCCCCCTGGACTGCACCAGCTGATTTCATTGATTGGTTTCTCATCTCTGGTTGAAGGGGTGTTAAGGTAAGGTCACATTACACTTCTGCCCTATGAATATTTGCTCCATCTATCATTCACATCCGTTTAAGTCCGCAAGATGGACAAATTTGAGTGTGTTTTTCCTGTTTTGGTGTGATCTCTAGCCAGATACGACGGAATCATCTTTGTTCAACTTACCAAGCGTATTTGGAAGTATTATATAGTGTGTTTTCTTCACCCACTTTACTCTACTGAACTACAAACTGCAGTTTGAGATTTTAACTTTATAGTTTGAGATAGCTCTGATCAGTATTTATTTATTACCCATGTCAGAACTGTGACATAACATTCTTTTTCAGGGCTGAATGCGAGACAGTTTTGTTGAATGGAAGGCTAATGTGACCATATGACCAATCCCATTGCAGATGCTACTACATGTTTGTCAGACCATTTTCTGCTGACCTTTTATAAAAGCCACTATGTGTAGAAGTTTTTGTTTGTAAACAAATTAGACAATCCCAGTGAAAACTGATACAGTCTATGTGTTGTTTTCAGTCCTTCATTCTGTGCCCCCAGGTTTATTAGCCTAATCTGTCCAACATTTACTCAGTCATCAATAGTTGCTGTTTAACTGATGTTCTGTGATAGATCATTGGGAATTAAAATGCTGTATATACAGTGGTGTGAAAAAGTGTTTGCCCCCTTCCTGATTTCTTATTTTTCTGCATGTTTGTCACACTTAAATGTTTCAGATCATCAAACTAATTTAAATATTAGTCAAAGATAACACAAGTAAACACAAAATGTAGTTTTTAAATGAACATGCAATGAGTCTTTTACAGCGCTGTGGAGGAATTTTGGCCCACTCATCTTTGCAGAATTGTTGTAATTCAGCCACATTGGAGGGTTTTGAGCATGAACTGCCTTTTTAAGGTCATGCCACAGCATCTCGATAGGATTCAGATCAGGACTTTGACTAGGCCACTCCAAAGTCTTCATTTTGTTCTTCTTCAGCCATTCAGAGGTGGACTTGCTGGTGTGTTTTTAGATCATTGTCCTGCTGCAGAACCAAGTCCGCTTCAGCTTGAGGTCACAAACAGATGGCCGGACGTTCTCCTTCAGGAATTTTTGGTAGACAGCACAATCCATGGTTCCATGGTTTTCTGAAATGTGGTGTTACTTTTACATCAGATGTAATGGGGGGACACCTTCCAAAAAGTTAAACTTTTGTCTCGTCAGTCCACAGAGTATTTTCCCAAAAGTCTTGGGGATCATCAAGATGTTTTCTGGCAAAACCTGATAAAAGCCTGTGCCCCCCAGCTATGTGGAGTCCTTCACCATGTCTTCAACCTGAGCCTGAGTTTTCAAAGGGTCCCTGTTCTGTGGAAGACATCTTGCCTTGTTCCTGTGCCGAAGACGCCGCGTCCCAGTGGCTCCAAGGACTACAGACTGGTGGCACTAACCTCCCACATAATGAAGACCCTGGACTGGTGCTGGAACAGCTGCGGCCCATGGTCAGACCCCTCCTGGACCCCCTTCAGTTCGCCTACCAGCCCCGGTTGGGAGTTGAGGACGCCATCATCTTCCTGCTGAACACACCCACCTGGATAAGCTGGCAAGCACGATAAGGAACATGTTTTTTGACTTCTCCAGTGCTTTCAACACCATCCGGCCAGTCCTGCTGGGTGAGAAGCTGGCAGCGATGCAGGTGGATGCCCCCCTCGTGTCCTGGATTGTTGTCTACCTGAATGGCGGACCACAGCATGTGCGTCTGCAGCACTGTGTGTCGGACTGCGTGGTCAGCAACACTGGGGCCCCTCAGCCAGCAGAAATAAGCAGGTAACAGGGCTTGCTAGATGCAGTTAAAGGGATAATATAAGGTTTTCTTCCTGTAAAGCAGTTAATAAGAGAATTGTGTAGAGATTACATTGTGCTCATACAGGTGTGAAAATATGTTCATTGTTGTATATGTTTATTGTGATATTTTGTACTCAGTGTTTTTAAGTGAAGTACTATGAGAGGTTTAGAGCAGAGCTATATACTGTATGTTAAGATTACAGCCTTGTTGTCTGCAAGTGTCTTTTTTATTGCTCCCACTTTAAATCTTAAACATAGTGGCATTAAATATAGAATTTTCTTCTGATATACAGTATACATAATCTTGTGAACCACACAATAACATTTGAGTTTAAATGCAATGTTTTCATTTGTTAAAATTGTAAAATTATTCAGCTATGTTTTTGTAAACAAAGGTGATAATATAGAGCGACTCATGCTGCCTTAAGGAACTTTGATTGAATTTTACTTTTCAGGGTTACAATGGAAAGTTGTAGTGCTCCTTTTCCCCCCTACTGGCTTCATCTATAGCACTGCTGCTCAGCAGCAGCTGTCCTCAGTGTGCCTTGCTGGAGCAGACACAGAGCAGAACTGAACTCTCTCTTTCAGAAGCAACGCAAGGGCCTGTGTAATATTCCTTCAACAATACTTAATTAGTGCCAACGGCTACTACACAAACTCTGCCAACTAACTTTAAGTACTAACTTTGAGGAAAACAACAGACGAAGCGACAGAGCGGTTCCTCCATCTGCACAAACTGACTGCACAGCAAGGACTTTCCTTCAACTTTCCCCGTCTGCCTCATCCACATGACCAGCTAAGAAGAACTTCAACGCAACCTGCTTTTCCTTCACGGACTGGTAACATATAACTGGGCATAGCATTTTTCTGAGGTTAATTGTTGTGATGTGTTTTCACTGTAGGTTATTTTGGTAGCCACATGCTATATTGATGTTAGTGATGTTTCACACAGACACAGGGTCATGCATGAAACTAACTATCCTCTTTTCTAACCTGGCACCGTTTATCCTACACAGTTCACAGACACATTTCAGTTTGGCCCTTTAACAGAGCCACACTCTTTAACATACATGGCCTTGCTGCCATTTTGAATTTCCTTTCTTTGTCTAATCATGCGGCCGCTGAATTTGATTTATTTAGTTTGACGTGATTTTCAACCCAAGCAGCCATTTTGAATCACACACACGTTTGTTTCACTATCTTCGTGGGGTCATAGACGTAATGCTTTCCCTAGCCCCTTACTCTAACCTTCACCATCACAACTAAATGCCTAACCTTAACCCTTACCCTAACCTTAACCTAATTGTAACCTGTACCCTAAAACCAAGTCTTAACCCTCAAAAAGCAGTCTCTACCTAGGGGACCTCAATTTTAGTCCCCACAGTGACACAAGTCGTCATGGGTGACTGTCATGGGCATTCAGGTTAAAGTCCCCACTGGGATATAAGAACATTGCAAGGAAGGTGCCGGACAAAACTAAATGGCGGGAAGACCCACGAATCTCAAACAAAGGGACAGAGCTAACATGGGAGGATGAGCTCTATTTGTCCTCAAAATAACGTGCAGATTAGCTGGCTAAGCTACCATATTATTTGGGCTGTTTGAGATGTGTGTAAGTGTGTAAATATACATGTAAAGGTGTGTGGGTTAGTGGAGAGTGAGAAGAAAGAGGAAAGCACACAGAGTAAGGCACAAGAAATCTCAAATGCCGTGGCAAAGCGTAATAGCTGTCCCTTTATCACACAGTAATCCGGCAGTAGACTTTCGTACACTGGCCACGTTACTGGACCTTAGTCTGAAGCACAGTTATTAGCTCCCACATTGGCTAAAGCTAACACATTTAAAACGGCCCAACAGTGTGGTACCGATACAAAATGGAACGTGCTAAACACAAAGAGAAACACACAGCAATTCGAACGTAGCGGCCCATCACTTTTCCAAAAAGCAAAGCACAATTCAAGCCTCTTACTTAAAATTGCTCTTGGTTAGCGATTGATGCCCCAGTTTGTCTGGAGTTGTCCGGCGGAGTTTACGAAACTGTTCCTTTCGGGGCAGCAAAGGAAAACAGTAGTCGATGTCGGTAGGGAGAGGGGCTCAGCGGCGATCTTGCTCTATGTGAAGTTAACGGTCAGTCTATGTCTCTTCCTTTTGCAGGTACGGGATCGTTATGGGGAGTTAAACGATCAGGATCCAAAAAGTATTCAGCAAACACAAAACAATCTGTTTCTCATCCAGCGACTTAAAGATCTTCCTAGGGACATTAACGCTCACGTGAAAAGCGTCTTCTTGTGGTAACAGCAGTTACCACGGAGAGAGACGTGAGACGCCTCCTTTAGTAAACGGGTTACTGTGAAAATGGCAACGGGCAGTGTAGAGCACCAGGCTTTATAGAGTTAGTGTCGTCATAACTGTGCACCGAGATTTCATCTCGCATGTCTCATCCAATAGGAGTCTCTTGTTTAGATTCAAATGAGATCTCGCATTGGGTTCAAACAAGATCTCGTCTCATTTTCACATTCAAGGTGTGAAATAACGGCTGTGTCAGCTTGGCGCCATTCCAGGTAGGCGTGTCTTTTGTCCCTCACACATGGCGAGGCCCAACAAGACACACACACACACACCCTTTTGTTCTTTAGTTTAGTGCATGTAGAGTTAGACTTTATATTGTGTGTTTTGCCTTGTTCAGCTTTTAATAAATGTTTGTGTATAATTATGCTGGTTTCTTTAATGTTGCACAAGAGTTAATCATTTGCCAACCTCTTCTATGTTGAACTCCAAATCCTTTAACCTACTATCTATTAATGGTAATTTTGGTTATATTTATTAATTGAATTATTAATCTGAGTTACAAATTGATAGTTTAGTGTATTTTATGAGACTGAATCAATTAATTTGGCTATCCTTTCCCTTGTTTAAGGGTGGTGCCCCCGAGGACTTTATTAATTAAAGTTATTATTTATGATAATCTTTGATAATTTTGAATTTAATTGATTGCATCTACACAATTTGGTGCCACTTTAACCATTGTAAATCCCAACATCAGCCTTCAGAAACCTTATCAGCCAAACATATTTACATATTAACTGTTTGCATGTCATGTTGATAAAAAAAAAAAAAAATTACACATACGTATGTGTATCTGTTGTACCTGTGATTGAGGAATATGGAAAGCAAAGCTTTGGCTGCCTCGAACATGTCGTCGTCCTGTTCTCCAAACAGCCAGCTGACCCAGCAGCAGAGGTGAGTGACCTCCGTCAGCTGAACACTGTACTGCCTCAGGAAGCCCCTCAGACTGTGAAGATACCCATAAACCTCTTTGGCACTTTCCACTCCTGCTGTAAGAGGACACAGGGAGGGAATCAGCATAGCAACTTAACTGATATGTGAGATGAGTGCCCCCTGCTGTGGAAATGCTGTAATGGTGTCCAGAATTCCTCTTCTTGCTATATTACTGACCCATAAGGATGCTAGTGCTGTCAAGTTATTGCTACATTGTCTGATTTGTTGTTCTGAAAACTGCACACCCTGCACTATCATCAAAACAGGACAGAAATGAAGGCATAAATACTTACCTAAAGAAAAAGCAGCAGTGCTAGGGTTCTTATTCTCTTGTTCCATATGTTGTTGGATTTGCAAACCATATTTATTATAATTACAACTGGAAAACTTTTCCTCCAAAGCTCTAATACAGTGGTGTGAAAAAGTGTTTGCCCCCTTCCTGATTTCTTAGTTTTTTGCATGTTTGTCACACTTAAATGTTTCAGATCATCAAACTAATTTAAATATTAGTCAAAGATAACACAAGTAAACGCAAAATGCAGTTTTTAAATGAAGGTTGTTATTATTAAGCGAACACAAAATCCAAACCTACATGGCCCTGTGTGAAAACGTGATTGCCCCCTAAATCTAATAACTGGTTGGGCCACCCTTAGCAGCAACAACTGCGATCAAGCGTTTGCGATAACTTGCAATGAGTCTTTTACAGCGCTGTGGAGGAATTTTGGCCCACTCATCTTTGTAGAATTGTTGTAATTCAGTCACACTGGAGGGTTTTCGAGCATGAACTGCCTTTTTAAGGTCATGCCACAGCATCTCAATCGGATTCAGGTTAGGACTTTGACTAGGCCACTCCAAAGTCTTCCAAGAGGTCACAAAAGACCCCACAACAACATCCAAAGAACTGCAGGCCTCACTTGCCTCAGTTAAGGTCAGTGTTCATGACTCCACCATAAGAAAGAGGCAAAAATGGGCCTGCATGGCAGAGTTCCAAGACGAAAACCACTGCTGAGCAAAAAGAACATTAAGGCTGGTCTCATTTTTGCCAGAAAACATGTTGATGATCCCCAAGACTTTTACATCTGGTGTAAAAGTAACACCGCATTTCAGAAAAAGAACATCATACCAACAGTTATAGGGATACTCCAGGCTCCACTACCCACTAATCACCCACACCTGCTCCCACTTACACTCCTGCTCCCCATTAGTTCCCAATCACAGCCAGTATGTAAGCCCTGCACTCACCTCAGTATGTGTCCAACCTTGTTTGAATCTAGGACTCTCCATGCCACTCGGCATATCGCCTATATCTCCCTTCTCCAGCGTTTCTCCGGTCTCCCTGCCTGTCTCCAGTGATCTCCCTGCCTGTCTCCAGTGATCTCCCTCCTACAGACTTCCCTCTCTCCATACCCACTATATCTGGCTGTTATTCAATAAAGAACATTCTTTGTCCATCTTGGTGTCCCCAGCCTGTCTGTTCTGTAACAACAGTAAAATATGGTGGTGGTAGTGTGATGGTCTGGGGCTGTTTTGCTGCTTCAGGACCTGGAAGACTTGCTGTGATAAATGGAACCATGGATTGTGCTGTCTACCAAAAACTCCTGAAGGAGAACGTCCGGCCATCTGTTCGTGACCTCAAGCTGAAGCGAACTTGGTTCTGCAGCAGGACAATGATCCAAAACACACCAGCAAGTCCACCTCTGAATGGCTAAAGAAGAACAAAATGAAGACTTTGCAGTGTCCTAGTCAAAGTCCTGACCTGAATCCTATTGAGATGCTGTGGCATGACCTTAAAAAGGCAGTTCATGCTCGAAAACCCTCCAATGTGGCTGAATTACAACAATTCTGCAAACCTTCATTTAAAAACTGCATTTTGTGTTTACTTGTGTTATCTTTGACTAATATTTAAATTAGTTTGATGATCTGAAACATTTAAGTGTGACAAACATGCAAAAAAATAAGAAATCAGGAAGGGGGCAAACACTTTTTCACACCACTGTATATCTAATTTGGCATTTGCCACTTAGGGATAGCGGAAACAAGTTAACAACATTGGCATATATTGTTATCTCTTAAGTTGATCATGACATTTTAGTTGACACTTAAGTGTCATGCAAATAACTGCAATTAACCATTTAATTGTATTTTTCTGTTTCTATTCCATGCCACACATGTCTGTAAATGATCTCAAGCATAACTTTCCCCAGAGCTGTCAAATGCACTGCTCTACCTGTAGGGGAGACTCTCTGCTGTAAATCAAGAGATCCGTTATTGGCACCCCTCTGTCATCATCTTGCTATGGAAAGCATGGTCTCATATGAGCTGAAACAAAATAACCTACCCAATAGCAGTAAGGTCTAGACAGCCAAGCTCTTTTTTTACCTTAAGTCAATGTGTGTTTCTTATGCTAGATCCACACAGCTCACACCGACTACTCTTGTAGATTAAAACAAAAAGGTTTATTAATTCACTTTCTCATACATAAATAAACTTGTTGAAAACAAAAAGAAAAGGCCACCGTTTATCTCTGTATATTCCAAAACTCCACAACACGGTCAGATAACTGGACAGCTCCATTCTGCAGCTACGCACCACAAGTGTCCTTAAGTGTCGGCAGTCAGTCCTGAAGGGACATGCATGTATTTCTTTATTTTGAATTACAGGTCACAAACAAATACAATGCAATTGTAATTATTCAGAGTAGACCTGGATTAAACATAATATATTAAGAATTGAAGCAAATATGACTAAATATCGACATGTAATAATAAATAATATTCAACTGCAAAACTTCCCTTGATTGTGGAATCTAACGATTATGCAAAATGATCGCCATCAGCTCAAATAATCGTGATCAGGCGATCATGTAATAATTGCGACAGGACTATTGATTTCATTCACTTGGACATCAACATTATCATTCATTTGGAGTCGAGTTTCTGGCCACCTGATGAATGTAAGACCAATATTCCCTCTCTTTCTGTCATAGTTTGGGGTTTTGCCCTGTTTCCTGTTTTATTTTGTAGTGTTCTCCTCTCCACGTAAAACCTAAACAAAAACGCTGAAATAGCACAACAAAAAAGGAGAATCTTGAACTCTTAAACATCAGATCTCTGTCATCGAAAGCTGTACTAGTGAACAATTTAATATCAGAGTATCATATTGACTTATTTTGTCTTACTGAAACCTGGCTGGGTCATGAAGAATATGTTAGTGGCTATGGCTTAGTGGTAAAGCGGGTCGTCCACCATCGGAAGGTCGGCGGTTCGATCCCAGCTTCCCTCAGTCCACGTCGAAGTTTCCTTGGCAAGACACTGAACCCCAAATTGCTCCCTCTAAATTGCTCCCTCCAGTGTGTGAATGATTAATTAGTTTCTTTGTACTGATGATGATGCAGTTCTGAATCTATGAATGTGTGTGAATGGGGTGAATGTGATCTGTATATGTCTGAAGCGCTTTGAGTGGTCAGAAGACTAGAAATCCACTCCACCCAGTCATATTAATACTCATATTCCTCGAGGCAGGTGGCGTGGAGTTGTAGCCATCTTTGACTCAAGCCTATTAATCAACCCTAAACCTAAACTAAATTATAACTCATTCGAAAGCCTTGTTCTTAGTCTTTCACACCCAACCTGGAAAACACGACAACCAATTCTATTTGTTATATTGTACCGCGCTCCTGGTCCTAATTCTGAATTTTTAACTGAATTCTCAGAGTTTTTTTTTTCAAGTTTAGTCCTTAAAACAGATAAAGTGGTTATTGTAGGTGATTTCAATATTCATGTGGACGTTGAAAATGATAGCCCTAGTACTGTGTTTATCTCATTATTAGATTCGATTGGCTTTTGTCATAGTGTACATGACGCCACTCACTGTTTTAACCACGCCCTCGACCTTGTTCTGGTATATGGCATTGAAATTGAACATTTAATAGTCTTTCCACAGAATCCATCCTTATCGGGCCATTACTTAATAACTTTTGAATTGCTATTGCTGGACTACATGCCATAAGGCAAAAATTCTTACTCTAGATGTCTATCTGATATTGCTGTAGCTAAATTTAAGGAAGCACTTTCATCTGCATTTAATTCAATGTTATGTCTCGATATATCAGAGGACTCCTATGCTAATTTCAGTCCCTCCCAAATTGACCATGTAGCTGATAGCGAAAAATACAAACAACCTCAGGTTTCTTTTCAGCACTGTAGCCAGGCTGACAGAGAGTCACAGCTCTATTGAACCATGTATTCCTATAGCCCTCAGTAGGAACGACTTCATGAGCTTCTTTAATGATGATAAAATTTTAACTATTAGAGAAAAAATTCATCAAGTCCTGCCTTCAACCGGTGCCAACTTGTCTTCAAACACTGGAACAGCTGTAGAGCCTGATGTGTGTTTTGGCTGCTTTGCTCTTCTTCAGCTGACTTCGATGATTAATTAATCTAAGCCTACCAACTTGTCTCTTAGACCCCATTCCAACTACACTGCTTAAAGACGTTTTACCCTTAGTTAGCACCTCTTTACTGGATATGATCAATCTGTCTTTATTAACATGCTATGTACCACAATCCTTTAAAGTAGCTGTAATTAAACCTCTTCTTAAAAAGCTCACTCTTGATCCAGGGGTTTCAGCCAACTATAGACCTATATCTAACCTTCTCTTTCTCTATAAGATCCTTGAGAAAGCAGTCGCCAATCAGTTGTGTGACTTTCTAAATAACAATAGTTTATTTGAGGATTTTCAGTCAGGATTTAGAGTGCATCATAGCACAGAGACAGCACTGGTGAAAATTACAAATGACCTTTTAATTGCATCAGACAATGGACTTGTCTCTGTACTTGTCTTGTTAGATCTTAGTGCTGCATTCGACACCATTGACCATCACATCCTATTACAGAGACTGGAACATGTAATTGGCATTAAAGAAGCCGCACTAAACTGGTTTAATCAGATCGATCTTAGTTTGTACATGTTAACTATGAGTCCTCCGTGCAATATTATTAGGAAACACTCCATAAACTTTCATTGCTATGCAGATGATACCCAATTATATCTATCGATCAAGCCAGATTAAACTAACCAGTTAACTAAACTTCAAGCATGCCTCAAGGACATAAAGACCTGGATGACCTGCAACTTTCTGATGTTAAACTCAGACAAAACTGTAGTTATTGTACTTGGTCCCAAACACCTCTGAGACACATTATCTAAAGATATAGTTGCTCCAGCAGCACAGTAAGGAACCTTGGAGTTACCTTTGATCAGGATTTATCCTTTAACTCCCACATGAAACAAACTTCAAGGACTGCCTTTTTTCACCTACGTAACATTGCAAAAATCAGGCACATCCTGTCTCAAAATGATGCCAAAAAATGAGTGCATGCTTTTGTTACTTCTAGGTTGGATTACTGCAATTCCTTATTATCCAGCTGCCCGAATAAGTCCCTTAAGACTCTCCACTTGATCCAGAATGCTGCGGCACATGTACTGACAAGAACTAGGAAAAGAGATCATTTTTCTCCAATATTAGCTTCTCTGCTCTGGCTCCCTGTAAAATCCAGATTAGAATTTAATATCCTTCTCCTCACCTACAAAGCTCTTAATGGTCTGGCAACATCGTATCTTAAAGATCTCATTGTACCTTATTATCCGACTAGAACACTGCGCTCCCAGAATGCAGGGTTACTTGTGGTAGAATCTTCAAAAGTAGAATGGGAGCCAGAGCCTTCAATTATCGAGCTCCTCTCCTGTGGAATCAGATCCCAGTTTGGGTTTGGGAGGCAGACACCATCTCCACATTTAAGAGTAGGCTTAAGACTTTCCTCTTTGATAAAGCTTATAGTTAGGGCTGGCTTGGGTGAGTCCTGAACCATCCCTTAGTCATTCTGCTATAGGCCTAGACTGCCGGGAGACTTCCCAAGATGCACCTCTTTCTTCTCTCCTCCTCTCCCTCTCCATCTGTATGCATTTTTATCCCATTACTGCATGTTACTAACTCGACATCTTCTCTCTCCCGTAGTTTTGTGCTTTCTCGTTTCTCTCCTCTCTCCTTCTGTCGCTTTCAGCAGGTATTTCTGCCTCCGGAGCTGCAGAGACTGGATCTGATTTTGCCTGCTCCCTGTCGGATTTGTTTGCTTGTTGGACTTGTTCCCTGTTTTTGACCGCTGCCTGCCTGGGACCCGTGGTCGTTCCCTGCCGATGGTCGCGGCCACCGTGTTCTCTCTGATGTCTGCAAAGCTGCCTTCCTGTTCTGCCTGCCACGCTACACGAGCCAGCTGCCTTGCCTGTTCTGCCTGTCATGCTACACGAGCCAAACCCAGAACCTACACCCACCGTCTCCATCCTCTGAGCCCAGTTGGTTCTCCACAGACTGTGACTACTAACATCACTACTGGCTACAGCGGACTACACCGGACTCGCGCGCTCTGGAAGAGCACTTATCAACCTGTCATTGCTTGCCGTATTATAATAAAAACTCACTACTACTATCCAGTTCTCTACTTTCCTGTGTTCTGCATTTGGGTCCTTAGATCGTGCATTATATGACACTTTCAGCTCTGATTTTGGTCTCTCCCAACTCCTGAAGGAAATATCTGCTAATATAGCTGTTTAGCTGCTAAATGCTCCTATGTTCACCAGCTGGGTTTTTAGAGCTACAAACTGCTGTATGCTGCGGCCGAAAAAGACACTATGAGAGCGGTGAGAATGAACCAAAAAATTCTCTATAGGGTTATCATTATGAGTGACCCCTTTCACATAGTCACATTGTCATTTGATACATTGTTATCATTATCATTAAATATCAATTATACCTGCTTTAACGCTGTATTAATCAGTATTTTTATATTAAATGGGTTAACAATGTTAACAAATGACTGAGCATTACTTTCCACATTACACATACTAATGAACCCACAGAGAATTATCACCAACTCTGCACTTTCCCTCAGCTATACCAAGCGTTTTAGCATCTTTCAGCTTGCTGTTTTGGTTTTACAACCTGCAATTTTACTGTTTTGGTTCAGACTCATCACTCTCAACCTTGTTTCCAGCAGCAGCAGGCAGCTGTTTTCAATGAAAAAGCTCTGATAAACCCACTGTACACTACCTGCCCAGTACCAAACAACAGACAAAGTTAGAGACTAGCTGGTGAACATAGTGGAGCATTTAGCAGCTAAAGAGCCAGAGATTTTTCTCAGGAGTTGGTGGAAACCAAACCAGAGTCAAAAGGAGAGTGAATATTGGACTGACATTCATCAGGTAGACGCAAACATAATAAATGAATGCTCTCTGTCTGCTGAATTTTGCTCTGTGTCTGCTGGATGTGTAAACAGGCAACTGTTTGCTAACATTGACATTTCACATATCAACTTAATAAGGTGATAATGTCAGTGTTGTGATTACAGGTTGTTGCGCTGGCCCCAAGTGGCCAAAAATCAGCTAATGCTGCTTTAATCAAAACATCTTGACACTTTACATTAGTTTAAAGTTCACTTCAAACTTATTGCTTTAAGCACCAACTCCCTGAAAATGTTCTCATGTGACATCAATCCAGAATGAAACACAATGCATACAGTATACCATATACTATTTGTGTACTGGTGTTGTGATTTTCATCATGGATTCTCACCTGCTCCAGCAGCTGTTTGGATGTGAAGCTCCATGGACTTGAGAAGAAGCAGGCTGACAGCTCTCAGCATCACACAGTCTGGTTTCTGACCTTCATCACCTTGGGTGTGTCTGGTCCCCCCAAAGAAAGAGGCACACTCCACTTGAACACTCTGTAACCAATTAGCAGCCACTGCTGTTAACACACTCTGAGCCAGCATGCTCATATCAGAGTTGAAGTGCTCATATTTCAGCCCAGGGAACAGCACTTCTCCTAAAGCCCAGTCCTCTCCAGCCTTCTGAAGAACAGCTCTCTTTAGAAGCAGCAGCGCTCGCTTTTTGATAAAATACTCTGAGGAGCAGCTGATTATTGTCAGGAGTGCTGAGGAGTGGATGTAGGTTATTCTCTGACTCTTCAGACAGACACCAGCTCCACATATCAAACTGGATGCAGTCAGCACCTCCAGCAGGTCCAGCAGGAGGCAGAATGTTGTTCCCCAGTGTCTGTTGCGGGTAAAATCCACCAAACACTGCATTACCTCTTTTCTCTCTTCAGGGAGAAACTTTGAACATAAAGCACTCAGGCTAGAGTCAAAAGCTGCCAGAAGTTTCCCAAGGATCTCTGATAGAAGAAAATGCATGCATTCAAAATGAGAGATTAGACACAGCAACACAACAAGGATTATACTGCAAGCAACCTGGGCTGCTCTATTCTGGCCTTCATGTTGGTCTTAACTACTGTACAATTTTGTACGCTGCAATTTTAATGAATGATTCATCTTAAATTTAATACAAGCAAAAATGCCAACCATTCTCTGGTTGTAGCTTCTCCAATGTGATGATTTGCTGCTTTTTCTTAATTGTAAAGAAAATATATATTTGGATTTTGGACAGTTTGGCTAAAAATAAGAAGAATATTAAACAACTGATTAATAGAAATTAATAGAAATTATAATTAATAATAATAATAATAATGTAAATAATAATTAGCTGTAGCAGTAACTTTGACTGTGGATTTGATTTCCCCACCATATACAGTGGGGCAAAAAAAATATGTAGTCAGCCACCAATTGTGCAAGTTCTCCCACTGAAAAAGATGAGAGAGGCCTGTAATTTTCATCATAGGTACATTTCAACTATGAGAGTCAGAATGGGGGGAAAGAATCCAGAAAATCACATTGTCTGATTTTTAAAGAATTTATTTGCAAATCATGGTGGAAAATAAGTATTTGGTCAATAACAAAAGTTCATCTCAATACTTTGTTATATACCCTCTGTTGGCAATGACAGAGCTCAAATGGTTTCTGTAAGTCTTCACAAGGTTTTCACACACTTGCTGGTATTTTGGCCCATTCCTCCATGCAGATCTCTAGAGCAGTGATGTTTTGGGGCGGTCACTGGGCAACACGGACTTTCAACTCCCTCCAAAGATTTTCTATGGGGTTGAGATCTGGAGACTGGCTAGGCCACTCCAGGACCTTTGAAATGCTTCTTACGAAGCCACTCCTTCGTTGCCCGGGCGGTGTGTTTGGGATCATTGTCATGCTGAAAGACCCAGCCACGTTTCATCTTAAATGCCCTTGCTGATGGAAGGAGGTTTTTACTCAAAATCTCACGATACTTGGCCCCATTCATTCTTTCCTTTACACGGATCAGTCGCCCTGGTCCCTTTGCAGAAAAACAGCCCCAAAGCATGATGTTTCTACCCCCATGCTTGACAGTAGGTATGGTGTTCTTTGGATGCAATTCAGCATTCTTTCTCCTCCAAACACAGCAAGTTGAGTTTTTACCAAAAGGTTCTATTTTGCTTCATCTGACCATATGACATTCTCCCAATCCTCTTCTGGATCATCGAAATGCTCTCTAGCAAACTTCAGATGGGCCTGGACATGTAATGGCTTAAGCAGGGGGACACGTCTGGCACTGCAGGATTTGAGTCCCTGGCGGCGTAGTGTGTTACTGATGGTAGCCTTTGTTACTTTGATCCCAGCTCTCTGCAGGTCATTCACTAGGTCCCCCCGTGTGGTTCTGGGATTTTTGCTCACCGTTCTTGTGATCATTTTGACCCCACGGGGTGAGATCTTGTGTGGAGCCCCAGATCGAGGGAGATTATCAGTGGTCTTGTATGTTTTCCATTTTCTAATACTTGCTCCCACAGTTGATTTCTTCACACCAAGCTGCTTACCTATTGCAGATTCAGTCTTCCCAGCCTGGTGCAGATCTACCATTTTGTTTCTGGTGTCCTTTGACAGCTCTTTGGTCTTAGCCATAGTGGAGTTTGGAGTGTGACAGTTGTGGACAGGTGTCTTTTATTCTGATAACAAGTTCAAAGAGGTTCCATTAATACAGGTAACGAGTGGAAGACAGAGGAGCCTCTTAAAGAAGAAGTTACCGGTCTGTGAGAGCCAAAAATCTTGTTTGTAGGTGACCAAATACTTATTTTACTGAGGAATTTACCAATTACTTCATTAAAAATCCTACAATGTGATTTCCTAGATTCTTTCCCCCCTATTCTGACTAGTTGAAGTGTACCTATGATGAAAATTACAGGCCTCTCTCATCTTTTTCAGTGAGAGAACTTGCACAATTGGTGGCTGACTAAATATTTTTTTTGCCCCACTGTAGCAACTCTTAATGTAGCAGTTGATTTGGAAATATATCCTCAATATGGGACTACAAACAAATGCAACAATGTCACGTTTGTGTGTGTGCGTGCATCTTTATGCCTAACTTTTCACACACACACACACACAGTGGGTACGGAAAGTATTCAGACCCCTTTAAATTTTTCACTCTTTGTTTCATTGCAGCCATTTGCTAAAATCAAAAGTTCATTTTATTTCTCATAAATGTACACTCAGCACCCCATCTTGACAGAAAAGAAACAGAAATGTAGAAATTTTTGCAAATTTATTAAAAAAGAAAAACTGAAATATCACATGGTCATAAGTATTCAGACCCTTTGCTCAGTATTGAGTAGAAGCACCCTTTTGAGCTAGTACAGCCATGAGTCTTCTTGGGAATGATGCAACAAGTTTTTCACACCTGGATTTGGGGATCCTCTGCCAGTCTTCCTTCCAGATCCTTTCCAGTTCCGTCAGGTTGGATGGTGAACGTTGGTGGACAGCCATTTTCAGTCTTTCCAGAGATGCTCAATTGGGTTTAGGTCAGGGCTCTGGCTGGGCCAGTCAAGAATGGTCACAGAGTTGTTCCCAAGCCACTCCTTTGTTATTTTAGCTGTGTGCTTAGGGTCATTGTCTTGTTGGAAGGTGAACCTTCGGCCCAATCTGAGGTCCTGATCACTCTGGAAGAGGTTTTCTTCCAGGATATCTCTACTTGGCTGCATTCATCTTTCCTTCAATTGCAACCAGTCGTCCTGTCCCTGCAGCTGAAAAAACACCCCCATAGCATGATGCTGCCACCACCATGTTTCACTGTTGGGATTGTATTGAGCAGGTGATGAGCAGTACCTGGTTTTCTCCACACATACCGCTTAGAATTAACGCCAAAAAGTTCAATCTTAGTCTCATCAGACCAGAAGATCTTATTTCTCATAGTCTGGGAGTCCTTCATGTGTTTTTTGGCAAACTCTATGCAGGCTTTCATATGTCTTGCACTGAGGAGAGGCTTCCGTTGGGCCGCTCTGCCATAAAGCCCCAACTGGTGGAGGGCTGCAGTGATAGTTGACTTTCTGGAACTTTCTCCCATCTTCCTACTGCATCTCTGGAGCTCAGCCACAGTGATCTTTGGGTTCGTCTTTACCTCTCTCACCAAGGCTCTTCTCCCACGATTGTTCGGTTTGGCTGGACGGCCAGGTCTAAGAAGAGTTCTGGACGTCCCAAACTTCTTCCATTTAAGGATTATGGAGGCCACTGTGCTCTTAGGAACCTTGAGTGCTGCAGAAATTCTTTTGTAACCTTGGCCAGATCCGTGCCTTGCCACAATTCTGTCTCTGAGCTCCTCGGGGAGTTCCTTCGACCTCATGATTCTCATTTGCTCTGACAGGCACTGTGAGCTGTAAGGTCTTATATAGACAGGTGTGTGCCTTTCTTAATCAAGTCCAATCAGTTTAATTAAACATAGCTGGACTCCAATGAAGGAGTAGAACCATCTCAAGGAGGATCAGAAGAAATGGACAGCATGTGAGTTAAATATGAGTGTCACAGCAAAGGGTCTGAATACTTATAACCATGTGATATTTCAGTTTTTCTTTAATAAATTTGCAAAAATGCTGAGTGTACATTAATGAGAAATAAAATGAACTTTTTTGATTTTAGGAAATGACTGCAATGAAACAAAGAGTGAAAAATTTAAAGGGGTCTGAATACTTTCCATTACCCACTGTGTGTGTGTGTGTATATATATATATATATATATATATATATATATATATATATATATATATATATATATATATATATATATATATATATATATATATTAAATGGACTGTACTTGTAGGCCCTTTCTATCACATTCACTGATGGCAAAGGCTACCATGCAAGATGCCAACTGCTCATCAGAAAGAAACTACTACCTCTAAGCTACAGCCGACTCTAAAGATAAGATATATCAGCTTTGACACATGTTGATCAATAAGTAACAAGAAGCTGCAGTACAGAAATTAACAAAGATATGTTTGAAGTAATTTAGTAACTGTGCCTCCATTACATAGTTTGTGCACCAAAGAGCACTGACAGTTATTTTTACACTGTAAAATGTCTTGTTCACAACATGTGTTGGTCACAGTTCTTTAAAAAAATCCTTGTCAAAACATATTTATGTTATGTTATATGTATATCAGAGTTTGTATTTTCAACATTCTTCCTGTAACAAATTTTATGAGCTATTCAGTGACAGACATGTCCTAGTTTGGGGGGATAGTGACCAACAAGCTTGTTATGGGTTCACAAATCAGCAGAGTTTGGCTGTCACTTAGATCTAAGTGAAATGAACAGACAGCTTCTGCTCACAGTGTGAATGCACAAAACTTTACCTTGATGAGCTCCTTTAAGAAGTCTTTTTAAGACCTCAGTCAGTGACCACAGACAGGCATCCAATTCGATACCAGGGGGTGAGCTGTGAAATCCCTCCACACACTTCTGCTCCCAGACAGGACTGACAGTACTCTGAGAAATGAAAGTATATATTATACACATATAATCTTAGAAAACAGAACAAAATGTCAGTGTACTGCTATACGAAGATAGTATTGGTCAAATAATCACTGCTAATCAGCTCAATTCCAGATTTTTATTTACCTCTGTGAATCCTACCACCCTTCCATCTGAATCTCCTGACCTTTTCGTCTGTCTTGTCCATGTCCAAATTTGTATTAAGCCAACCTCTTTGCATGTGCTCACTGACACTGTGTGACTTCATGCATTTTTCTATGATAATAAACACTGAATAGGCTGATTGTAATGTTATGGCATGTACAGAGCTCATACTTTCCTATGATTTTCTGCACAAAGAAAAAAATTATACAACAATGTATAATTTTTAGCTCTGGTCTGGGGCAACTGTTTGGAGGGCAATTTATGGCAATTGCTCCTCCACTGTATGATAGTGTCACATCCAACATCTGTAGGTACATGATGCATACATTGAAATATTCAAACCCATGGCTGCAACATTCCTTGGGCATCATTTTAGACACATTCCCTCAAAATTCAGATTTAGTATCTTTGGTAACCTTCGGAAACTAGAATTTAAAATTTGTTAAAATTGGTTAGTATGAACAATGTTTGGACACAATATCACCCTGTATGTATGAACCAGGTGAAAAGCTGGTGTGGTTAAAGACAGTTTACCAGTAAAGAAGTTTAATATAAAATAGACAGATTGTGTAAATAAATGAAATAGATGAACAAGTTTTCTAAGCAAACTTGGCTAAAACCTCAGTGGACTGCAGCCCTGAGAACTCACATATTTGTGGAGATGATAGTAAACACGCATTGATACACACTTTGCAGCCAGATGTGAGATGATCTGGTCCTTAGCTTGGAACTGATGGACCTGGAACAGTGGGATATTTAGATGTCAGTGTAGAAAATTACATTATGTTAAAACTAAGTTGTGTTTTTACTCAGCCTGAGGAGAGCGGGGGACTCACAAGTTGTGACATGAGATCCATGTCTTCAAACAACACCCTCAGGATCTCCACGCAGTATAACGCGACTGCTGGAGGAAGACTCTGGGACGTTAGGCTGGATGTGATCTTCTCCACCAGAGTCACACTGATGCAGGTCAGCTTCACACTGTTGTCACGGCAATACTCTACAGATGCACACTCTCTGTTGTCACCGGGCACCAGTCCACACACCCCGGAAAATATCACACCCGCCACATCGGCAGCACTTTGGCTGGGACATGATCCCGTCAGAAAACATCTGTATGCAGCTGTCAGACAGTCAAAGCGCTCTCTCAGAGTGGATAGGATCGCTTTGTGCTCCATGATTCTGCCTCTTCCGTATGGACCTGCCATGTGATACAAGCGGAAGGCGGAAGCAACAAAAGCCGAATAAAGTTACCGATTGTTAACAAAATGAGATGTAGGCCTATGGTATATGTGCCTTCAAAATAAAACAAATTTCAGCTCGTTCATTCCTGTCAGCCGTGTCCTAATACAGTGTCTTAAAGTCCGTGTAAAGCAATAATAAATATGTGTTCTGAGTTTGTCACACCACAGAAAAATGTGTTATTAACCACCCAGCCAAATGAATGATTAAAACAAAATCGGCAAGTAAGTAAAATAAGTTATTAAAATCTCGATAAAATAAGCAGTATTCTCTGCTCTCAAACGCTGAGGCCGTGTCCACTGAGGGCGCTGAAACCACGCCCACTCAACTGTCAAATAGTTACAACAAAAATGGATGCTCCCTCTAGTAGCTTAATTGGATTCACACAGCCATACAAGTTTGAGTCTGCAGATCCAGATTCTAATTCAGAGGACAATGACCAGCTACCTGAGAATCAACCTTGTCCCTCTCAGTCTGCAACACAATGATATTTTTTTTCCCTCCCTTTATGCAAGTTAGCAATATGTAACTAGCATGGCTAGCATGTATAGCAAAATAAAGTTAGGCTATCAATAAATAACAGAATAAAACACATTTTGCCACTATAGAAGATTTTACATTACAAGGTACAAGGTAGATTGTAGTGATGGGAATTACAGCTCTTTGAGGAGCCGGATCTTATGGCTCTGTTCCTTTCGTAGAGATCCAGCTCTTTTGGCTCCCAAATGGCTCTTCATTTAGTATCACCTATGCTGGTCACTGCCTAAGTTACATTCTTATTTGTTGCAAGAAATAAATATGCAAGATTCTTCATCTGCAAGACATTGAAATATTCTGTCATATTGATGGTTAAAAAGTGGGATATATCAAGAATAACTATCCCACACCCTACTAATAAAATAGTATGGTTAATAAATAATTACACAACTCTGTACAGACACATACAGTATATTTCAATTTAATTTCTATGATATAATATGAAACAAAAATATTTCACGGTTGATTCATGAAGTTTAAATGAGGAGTTAACCTAGGTGGCAGTTGGCTGGAGGGAGATTGCCAGGGAGCTGGAAGTATTTAATAGGGCCTAAGAAGATTTATTTTTGTGTGTTTTCTGTCAGGATGCTCAGCAGAGCTTGCTAGCTTGCTGTAAAGAAACATCTAAATATCACAATATGAAACATGCGTTTTCTGTTTTAAATATTAGGCCTATAAACATAACTAGTTAGCAAGTACTCACACATGTTTTACTTGATTGGTTAACGTCTCCAGTCTGATCTCGAGCGCACGGCTGATAGGTACATGGTTTGTTTACATGACAACAGACGTGCATACATATATCAGAATCAGAATCAGAAATACTTTATTGATCCCCGAAGGGAAACTCTTTGTTACAGCAGCTCGTCTTTACGTCAGTGCACACAGGAGAAAGTACTAGCAAAAAATATATATATATAATACAATACACTATAAAAACTATAAAAAACAGGTCAGAAAATAAATTAAGTATCAAGTGGGTATAAGTATAAAATAAAATAAGTGTGAAGTATCAAGTGGGTTTACCGGTTGATGATGATAATACGGTATAAATGCAATGTAATAATATAAGTAATAAGTAGTATTGCAGCAGCAGTAATGGAGGTATGAATAATAAATAGGAAAAAAACCCCAAAAAAACTAAATATTGCACATGAGTATTACACGGATATTGCACAGTTATTCAAGTATTGCAGAGATGTAATGATCAATGTCCAGTTTAGTGACCTAGGGTCATACAGACTAACACTTAGAGGGAGGAGTTAAAGAGTTTGATGGCCACAGGCAGGAATGACTTCCTGTGGCGCTCTGTGGTGCTTTCTGGTGGAATGAGTCTTCCGCTGAAGGTGCTCCTTTGCTTGACCAGCACGTCATGGAGTGGGTGGGAGACACTGTCCAAGATGGCATGTAGTTTGGCCAGCATCCTCCTCTCTGACACCACCGCCTGAATATAAGAAATCCAATTAAGCAACTTCTACCCAAATACCCTTATTAATACTGCATTTCTAGTTGTTGCTAGATTTATGTGAAACACACTGGAGTCATGAAATATATCTACTCAGTGGGGCTGTTTTAGAAGTCTCTGTGTTTCTTTACCACTTTATTAACTTTGTATAAGAAATCTTCATGGCACACTGGTAATTCAGCCTAACATTTCATTCATGTGTGTGAACTTACTGCTGAGTTGCCACAGAGTCAACAACAGTGATGTTTTGCAGTTAGAGATAGGAAGGAGGAGGTCAGGTGGAGTAGAAGGAGGGTGAGGGAGAGAGAGAGAGAGATAGTTTCAGTTCACGTCAGAAAACCAACCTCACAGCTCATTTAAATCCCAAGTCCTTTTCAGGGTGGACAATTTATTTCCTTATTTATTATCAAAGTATCTTTTAGGGTTCAGAATTTTCCAGGAAGTTAAAATGTATTAAATAAATGAATTTAAGTTGCTTAAGAAACTTTAAGTTGTGTGATAATACTGACTTTGGTGTCAACAAGGCAAAATTGTATCCCTTCAATATCTTATCTTATTGCATCTTAGGACTTGAGGATATGCAATAGTCTTTACAGCAGTCTTTAAGGATGCTAAACAGTTATCAAGTTTAATCAAACAGTTGTCAAGTTATGTCATCTGTTGTCAAAAATTTGCAGCATCATATGATCAAAGGTAATGTGTAAATCAAGGTTTAATTCAAGCTCACTCATAAATAAAGATCGTTTATGATAACTTGTTTAGTATGTGTAACATTTGGTTTATAACTTACATGAAGCCTACATACACATTCAACAAGTTCCAACCTATCAACCAGTATAAAGATTAAAGCTAGCCAAAGATTGGTTAACTAGTGGTTCTTTTGTCAGTCAATTTGGCTAAAGTTAGCATTAGCGGCTATGCTAGCGATAGCATTGTGGCTAATATTAGCTAGCCAACAATAAGGGCTGTACAAATATTTCGACTTCGGTTCATGTTTAAATTCTGTATGAGTTAGAAACCACTTTTACTGTAATTTTAAAACACCAAACCTGTATTTCTACCAGTCAAAATGTTTGCACGTAGGAGAGGCTCACTGCTACTTACCAGAAAAGACTTGAGAACAAATTGGGCATTCCCGTTTTAAAAAAACAATGATTTATGTGGGCATTCCAGTCATGTTCAACAGGAACGCCCCACCACGGCTGCAATCAGACCCGTCTCATATAATAAGATCTGGATACGGTGCCGCTCAACCTCACAGCCAATTTTTTCCAGTGGCCACTTGTGGTATTGCAACGAAAAATTCCCCTGCGGGCCAAAAAGCATTTTCCCCATAGGCCACCATTGTAAAAGAGACGTCTGTGAAACTGTTAAAAGGACACCTCAAACTGCAAACAAGGTCAAGTATGACTTTCTATTATGAATTTTTGATCCATGGAGGTTTTATATTTGTAAAACTTGATGTCATCACAATGTAAAGTCTATGGACCAAGCGGGAACTTTTGGGCGGGGCCAGCGGGAGAAACCCTACTGCGCATATTCAGTGGGCCGCATATCTCGGAAGTAAACCCAGAAACTAGAAAACTTTTTGGGTGTATGTGCCAGGCAAGCAATTCTCATTGGAATGAATAGGTGCCATTTTGGGGTCCGGTATCCAGTTCTTATAATACATCCATGGGACCTGCTTCCTCTGTAGATAAAAACATATTATTCTAAGGTAATGAAAACACAACGATTCTTATTTTCAGGCGATACACTAATTAAAACATACTTAGTAGACTAGTTATTAGATTACATGGGCATTAAATAGGTTTCTCTTCCTCAAAGAGGTGGTACTTTTGAAAATATGCTACTTAGACAGGAATAATACTGGGTCTATTGATTAAAAACCCTTTCACCGGTTTTTAGAGTTTTTTCACAGAATTTCTCAAATTCTCCTTGTGAACCCAATACTGATTTATCTATTTCCATATTATGACACTTCATTCTTCACAGCAATGTTTAATCAGAACTTCCATCATGTTGTAAGTTTACACATGGTATGTATTTACTGTTGATAGGCCTGTATGTACATGTTTGAAAATATACATACGTAAATAATCTATTTGACTTGTCTTGTTTTCCCTTTCAATTAAGTTATTTTTAACATGTTGTTGAGATAACTTCTGTTATGAATTGGCGCTATATAAATAAAATTTAATTTAATTTAATTGAATTTGATCTTATGTCTCTATATATTCATTTGTTCAGCCAGGGCCCCCTATGTATTTCCATTTCTTGGTAGCCCTTACTTGTAGAATATCTTTGGGGGTTGGGTTATTGAAAGATTTGTTTCATTGTTAGACAAATACTGAAAAGGAAGTCTACCCGAGAAGCTGTAGGTGTAAAGAGGTGTCTTTCACTGTTAAATGAATGTTACCCAGTGGTCTCCAAATACTGTCCTCATAACAAAAAGGAATGTAGCTTTTGTGATGTAGAAACTTCCACATGCTGAGAAATTCTGTAAAATATTGGATATTGAAATTGGCCTGAGAGGTTGTCAATCTTATTTTACTCTTCACTGAGCAGTTACAAATTTCAATTCAGTTTAAACATTCACATTTCACCACACTTCAAATACTTAATTCATAACATGTGATACCTCAACAAAAAACACTCACTGGAGAGACTTTCTAAAAAATACAAATTTTCTATCGGTAAAAACATCACAAAACAAAAAAGGTTCTTTGGAATGCTAGTAATGTTTTATCATTCAATTCAATTCAGTTTTATTTATATGGCGCCAATTCATAACAGAAGTAATCTCATTGCACTTTTCCGATAGAGCAGGTCTAGACCGTACTCTATATAATATTAATTACAGAGACCCAACAAATCCCACCGTGAGCAAGCATGGGGGAAAAGCATAGTGCAGATGGAAATAAATCAACAGTGGTAATGGTATTAGGATAACACAACAAAGGTTACAAATACATTCATGTTTGGTTTTCAGAGAGCAACTGGTTAGGTGCCTTTAAAGGAACTGGACACTGAGGAAGATTTAATCCAGAAGGAGTCAGTGATGCAACATCAAATATGCCAACTTCCTTTAAACCTCAAAGAAGATGAACAGTGTTAAAGGTGTGTGCCGCCATCTCCTATATCAAAGTGTGTACCACTTTATTTAGTGTTTATAATCTAGATGTTAAGCCTGTTTCATGAAGATACCTAAAAAAAAGCCCTTCCTACCACCCATTGTTTGTCCCTTATCCCAAACAATACTTTAATATGCCACTTCCTTCCAGTGTCTACTAGCCTTCAATTTGTCTCTTTCTATATTGAAATTTCTATAATACATCAACATTTTCCTTACAGTTACAGACCTCACATTTATCTTACACTTTCCTTTTCAAGATATTCAACATTGTGCCCTCACTGTCCTAGTCTATAAAAAAACATCTTCTCTCTGACACCTACCTCTGTAACTTTTCACTCTAAAAGGGTTTTAATATTCTATAGCAACCCCTACCTTCAGTGTATTTGTCCCATATTTCCTGCCATTATTCTTTGATGCAGTAATTTCCTAAATTCCTAAGTTTTGTCAATTTAACAGCCACTCAATTTCCTTCTACTCCCACATGTGCTGGTATCAATTAGAAATGTGTATCTAATTCAACTTGCTGCAGCTTTAATAAGATAATATGAATTTCAAGCAAAAGATCATATCTTACTGTTGTGTTAATTTGAAACTGTTGATTGTAGCAGCTGGATCTGAACAAATCATTGCTTTGGTTTAACCTACCCTAGCTAAGTAACCAATATTATCAATTTTCCTCTATGATCAGTCTCTTCTCTTTGTAGTAGTTGTGTCTCTACACTGGGTTCTTTAACTATTGATTGGGAAATGCTAGTAAAAACTGCTGGACTGGACTGTATGTCAATCTCTTCTACTTTCTTAGTTGTATTCCATCCAAATCCTTTACCAGGATATTTTGTATACTACCAACAATTCTGAGTTGAAGCCAGATTTCCATGACCTCCTCCATGTATTTTTATCCAGTATGTTAATGATAGTTTGGTTCTTGACAGTGTACACAGTGTTCACAATTAATAAGGTGTTAATGGCTATCAAATGTTTTGGTTGCTCCTATACTGAATCTTAATTATCTGTTTTGAATCCTATTGAGTTTCAATAGGCTACATATAATATAAAATGGCTAGTTTTGAAAGTTGCATTTTTAGTCTTAAAGGGTTGTAGTCGGTTTAGAGTTAAGGAAATTATGCTTTTATTCTGAAGGATTTGAGGCGGAAGTCTAATTGTTTTTGATGCTGGGGTCAAACTGATGTGCTCACAGAGAGACTTTGTTGTTAAAGCTGATTATTCAACAGCAAAATGATGCTCAGTATTGCTGAGACTGACATTTAGTGAAGTTTTATTAGACACTCTTGCAGTTAAGTGTTGGATTTGAGTTGAAAGGGACAAAAATATGCAGCTTTGACAACTCCAATTCATCCCGTCTGGAAGCTGATTGGCTAAATTAAACGTTGGCACAGTGTCTGTCAAGTAAGTCTTTGTTTTATAGTAACGTTATCAAAGCTGTTGTGTTCGTCAGTAAATATGTGGAAACAACTTTAATATCGATGCACTCAGTTTGTTGGGGTTTATGCGTACCCAACTCTGCAAGTACAAAAAGTCAACACAAGCTAGCGAGCTATCGCTAGTGAGCTTGTTAGCTTGCTGGCTAACCAGCGTTAGCTAACATCCTGGAATAAACGTAGCCTTAAACCAAAATTCTGTCTAAGAATCTCGCATTCATTACATTTTCTGCAATGTGTGAAACGTGTTGTCTTCATCTGGCCGTTTAGCTCCGTCGGATTTTGTTAGGTATCGTTATTGTTTACTTGTGCGTGGTTTAACGTTACATTGTTGGTTATGTTATCAAATAAAGCCATTCTATTGGCCATTGTTTTTTCATCAACCGGTTAAGCTAAATGTGAGTGTTTAATGTGACGACTGTGTTTAATATGCTGTAGTTTTCTGCCTGGTTGCAACGTTTTAGTGATTTGGTTTTAACAGTAAGGCGTTAGCTAATTTTAATCCTCAGCTATTTCTATTAGCAAGTTATGCATTTGGAACATTCCTCTCATTTGACATTCATGTTGTAATAATAATAATAATAATAATTTATTATTATTATTATTATTCGTAGTAGTAGTAATAATATATCCATAACAAATCCATAATATTCTGTGACGTTAATTGGGTAAACTATACCAATTAAAGATTATAATTTGCTAATTTCGGTGTTTACAGCTTCTCATCTTTTTTACTGACTTAATAAAAATGACCGTGTTTTCTGTGTGTTGCAGGAAAAACTATTGAAGACTACTGAAGAGTGCCTTCTTAGTCCTCTCTCAGCCTTCCTGACAGTGCAGCTGTATATTTACAGGTGCAGCTCCGATATGACTAAGAGAAGCGCGTCTCTTCAGCTTGTCAAAAGGTATATTTTGGTTTTTATCACGCTGTCCTTTTACTTGAGAGTGGTCAACAAGAGAAGTTCAAACATTTGAACAAAATAAGTTGCTTCTCTAAACAAGAGAAATTATTTGAACTTCTCAGGGCTGTTGCTCTGTCATTAGCTTAGCTACGGTTTAAGTCAAGGGTTAAACCTGTGTTGTCTGGAACAAATTCATGTGGTCTCTGAAACGCCATTGTCTTCATGTTTGTATGCTAAGCAAAAAGTATCATTTGTGCTGTAGTCTAAATCCAGCTGCTATGTCCTGTAAAATCACCCTAATGCCACTAGAGATCGTTGAATTGGAGGTTTAACTTAAACCTGCTGCACACCTCTAACATCATAGAGTTCATTATAAGGACAGATTTTTGCAGCTCAAGTATCTTTTAATAATTTATTTATTAATCTGTCACAATGTATGAGCTCATGAAGACAACACTTGCAAAGATGTCAAACTAATGTAACTGTGTAATTACATTTATATATAAGTCACATCTGCCTCATTTCAATTTTGAGTCCACAAAGAGGCTTACTGATTGTCTAACAAACTGAAGAGGTCAGTTCATAACAAGCTTGTGCAGCAGCACAAGACTAGTATCTGCAGACATGAGGTCCGTATGCAGGTGCCACAAAAACTGCTCAGCTAATTGAGGCTATAAGTCACAAAAAAAAAGAAAATTGATATACTCTAAGACCATTTCCCATTGCAGTTGCAATGTAATCAGAATCAGAATCAGAAATACTTTATTGATCCCTGAAGGGAAACTCTTTTGTTACAGTTGCTCACTATCACGTCAGTGCACACAGGAATAGAAGTTCTAAGCAAATCAGAATATAATGCACTATAATACAGGCAAGATAAATTAAGTGCAAAGTGGATTTACAGGATGATAAGTATGTACGGTATAATAATACAATGTAATAATATAAGTAGTAAGTAATAGTGCATGAACTGTCAAGTTAAGTGTAGCTTATTAGTAAGCCAATGTATTTGACAGAATATTGATACTGCAGTAGATTGTACAGAGACAGAGTTATTATTGTAGGGCAAATGTTCTACGATACGATTTACGTTTGTATTAAAGTTATAGACTTATACAACCAGGCCAAATGATAAAACTCACTACATATTGTTCTGTATTTCAAAAAAATGTTTTTTGCAGTTAGTGATATTGTCGGCTGCACTGGCAAATCAGACTGAAAGCTAAAGCCAATTTCTTTGTTCACCATTTTATGTATGTATTTCTATGTTTTATCAATCATTGATGGTTTGATCTGGTTTAATGTAGCCATTACCGATCCCTTAAAATATGCCCAGATCGGCCCCAATACCGATCTGTAGGATCGGCTTGGGCAACCTTTAGTCACAATTCTTTAAGAACCAAATTTAAGAGATCCTTACAGGGTTCAACATATTTTATAAAAAAAAAATGTTTTACTTGCCCGGTCAAAGTAAATTTTTACTTGCCCCAATACAAATTTATTTTATTTATTAGCAGTTATCAAACAAGAACAAAGACTAAAGTTAATTTGTCATGTTTAATCTTTATTTAAGTAAATTAATCAGAACAAATAAATATTTAAATAGTTCGTTTGATCTTCTCCCTCCTCCCTCCCTGTGTAAATTGTTTTATTTATTTTTATTTTTTTACTTTGTAGTCCCTGTAGTGAGTTTGTGATTATTTGGTCATAGGCAACACTGATCGGCTTCAGCTCCGTTTGGCAGTGATAGAAACAAGACACTTGGGTGGACACGTTAATTTTCCCCCTTTTATGACAAACACCATAAACACACCTGTCACCTGCCCAGCACGATGCTCTTAAACCATAAGCACAGCGGCTACACCTTATTTTTATACAGTCTACGGGCTACACACAGCACTGCACGGCTATGCTAGTGATGCTAGCTGCCGTGCAAGCCCGCTGAGAGTGAGCTGCGCTCAGGGCTGTGAGAGTGAGCGCAGCCCAGAAATACATTTTAAAAACACACATTTACCGTACGAAGCGTCTCACACAGAGGCTCCTACACTGACAGGAGCACCAACCCACGGATACAAAGAGACACAACAGATCCATTTTACTAGTCTGCACTGCAGCTAGCAGCTCACTCT
The DNA here is from genome assembly GCA_027580175.1 of Siniperca scherzeri. Taxonomy (NCBI): domain Eukaryota; kingdom Metazoa; phylum Chordata; class Actinopteri; order Centrarchiformes; family Sinipercidae; genus Siniperca; species Siniperca scherzeri. Next base: position 35,024,874 of record CM050855.1, on the reverse strand, counting down.
CAGTTCACCGTAACATTGTCACTGACAGCCTCCATGCTGCTTTGTACTGTTTATTGACTTTTCCGACTGGTGCGTTTATGATGTGGAACGTGACTAATCACATTTCCTCACTAGTGCCCGATCGGTACTGTGCATGTGCAACTCTCAACAGAGATGAGATGGACGCAAGATGGCTTGCTCCTTAGTTACTTCCATCATCAGCTCTGGAAAAAATGTCTTTAATTATTTTTTACCAACTGCCCAATCGGGCAAGTGAGTTGCTAGATGTATTTGCCTGACATGGCATTTTACTTGCCCTGGACAATCGGCAATCCTTATTGTTGCGTTATTAAGACTGGTTGTTTATGTTATGTGTTGATATTAAAAGTTATGGCCAATATGCTGTTATCAGATTTTTTTAAACTCTCAAATATCTATATAGGTATCAATACTCCAGTATCTATCGGGTTATAATTGGAATTTGACTCCCTTTTTTTTTGATTGGTTGACGCAGCCTGTTGCTTGTGTATAAAGATTTTGTTATTTCATATTGTGTCTATGACCGAAACACTGCTTTTCAGTAAACTTAGTGCTGACCTGCACCTGTCTACCAGGTGTACATTAGAAAATTTTCAGTTTAAGTTGAAATAGCACTGACGTATGTGAAACGTATATTATTTTGGAAGGTAGAACATTTTTAAAGCATAGCCATCAGGTCACCAAAGCTTGGCAGGTGAGTCAGAAACTTCACTTCAGACACACTGCTCATACCCACCCAGTTCTCCAAGACATACAGAATGTATTCACTGAATTTTCCTAACAGAGGTTAGGTACAGATGAACATTTCCATTGCTAAATGTGACAGGATGCTGAACCATCACTGCAGAAGGAACCCTGAGCTTCATGAGGAGCTGCAGATCCAGGCAGCAGTGGCAGCAGGGGATGTCTGTACTGTCAGGAGAATGCTGGAGCAAGGATACTCACCTAAGATTCGTGATGCCAACGGATGGACACTGCTCCACTTCTCTGCTGCCAAAGGAAAAGAGAGATGTGTTAGAGTCTTTCTGGAGCATGGAGGTGAGAGGCTTCGTCTTTTTTTCTTTTTGTCTTGCTACTGAAGTTGGCTTCATTTGGTGGTTAGTATTATACCATGACAGGTTTTTCTGACCAAACACTAGAGGGCATTATTTTACTGGAAGAGACAGCCTTCCATTCACCTCTGTGTTAGTTGAAAACCATTCAAGTTAAAAAGCATATAACATATCACACACAGGGTCACATTTAAATACAACAGTCAGACAGATATCACTTACAAATATCACTTACAAATGCCTTACATCTACAGAAAATGGGATCTAAAATAACTTAAACAAAAATATACATTTATTTATTTCTTATTATTTTTTTGTTACTTTGTATTGGGTGCTAGCTGAAACATGCTCTGCATACAAATATCAATTTCTTCGTCATGCAGAATAAGGTGTTTGTAATTTTTATGGGGAAAATCCAGTCAAATTGACAGGTTTCTCCCATAATAGTCTTTGCATTGTTCAGCACTACAGAGAGGTTGGCAGTGCAGTCATTAACGCATTAAATATTCGGAGTATTCCTTGTCTTAACTTAATTTTCTTGAAAGACAGACTTAAGATGACCTGAGGCGTCCATGTTCTTAGTCTTTCTTGACACTTCTATGTTATTAAGTGCAGAATTTGATATATCAGAGCTTCCAGAAAAATCCAAATTTCCCAATCATAATTACACCCTTAATGGTGACATGAATACTGTTTACAAGTCAAAAACCTGTAAGCACTGTAACTCTATTATTGATGACATTTCTAGCAGCTAGTAGCATAGGTGCACCAACTACCAGTAACACCTATTTTGTTACAGTTTTACAAGTTTCCTGTAGCTTTAATGATATCTTAATTCGTGGTCCTTTAAGTAAACCTTTAAGCTAAATTAATTGATTCTTTGGCCTCTTAGATGCAGCACAAAAATCTGCAAAGCTGAAATCTCAACACTGACATAATATATATACCTAATAAAATTTTCATGGTTGGAAATCTTGGGACAGTTTTCTGGAACACTTTCCAGCTGTCACTGTTAGCATAAAATGCTTGTTGATACTAGTGTGTAAAACTGTTGTTCTGTCTCTTGTTCACCATTTGACTTTGGTTTGAACAGTAAAAGGAAGCTTTAAAGGTTTTACATTGAGGGAATCTGTTTCCTAGTCATGATGTCTAGATGTGTCTAAACTCCAATGCACTGTATTTGTCAGGATCCTAAAGTGTAATAGTGTACCTAGAATATAATAGCTAGAGGACACTGTATGTTAGTGTGAGAGAGGTTCTTTGTGGAAGATTAGGTTTAGGTGGACTGCAGAGTCCTAGCTGATCACAGATCATGTCACCCACAGCTTCAAAGCTCCTGCTGTATTTGACTTTCCTCTCATTTCCACTCTTTCCACTCTCCTCTGTGCAGCTGACCCCACAGTGAAGGACTTTATTGGTGGCTTTACAGCACTTCACTATGCTGCTATGCATGGCAGAGCACGCATCGCCCGACTGATGCTAGAATCTGAGTTTCGCAGTGACATTATAAATGCAAAAAGCAATGATGGCTGGACGCCACTGCACGTGGCCGCCCACTACGGTCGAGACTCATTTGTACGCCTCCTCCTCGAGTTCAGGGCCGAGGTGGACCCGCTGAGTGACAAAGGGACCACACCACTACAGTTGGCTATCATCCGTGAGCGCTCCAGCTGTGTACGGATCCTCCTGGACCACAGCGCCAACATTGACATTCAAAATGGCTTCCTGCTGCGATATGCTGTCATCAAAGGCAATCACTCATACTGCCGCATGTTCCTGCAGAGGGGAGCGGACACTAATCTCGGACGTCTTGAAGATGGCCAGACCCCCCTGCACCTGTCAGCCCTCAGGGATGATGTGTTGTGCGCCCAGATGCTCTACACATACGGAGCCGATACCAACACCAGGAACTACGAGGGCCAGACACCGGTAGCTGTATCTGTTAGCATGTCTGGGATCAGCCGGCCCTGTCTGGACTTCCTGCAGGAGGTCACCAGTGAGTCTCACCAACACACTACATATCACACAAGCATGTCCTACAGCGTTACATATCGGAACCTGTTCCCACCGAATGTGTGAGGACAGAAATGGAAAAATGCAACAACTTGTCATTATAATGATTAATAATAATAATACATTATCCAACCAACATTTTAAAGCCCCAGAGGTATTAGATTTACTTGATAGAACCAAAGAAAAACACCCCATGTGAAAAGTTGGAACCAGAAAATGTTTGGTGTTATTACATGCTAAATCACATTTCAGCGAAAATCGCCATTTTGAGTCCAAAATAGGTGATTTGTGTAGATCCCATGAGTTTTTGAAATATTGAGGTACTCTAAGACCATTTCCCATTGCAGTTGTAATGTAAGCCAATGTATTTGACAGAATATTGATACTGCAGTAGATTGTACAGAGACTTTGTAGATATTGTAGGCCAAATGTTCTACAATACGATTTACGGGTGAAATAAAATGAGAACCACGCCTTCCGAGTTGTCAAAAACAAAAAAGCTCCTTGTTTTTGTGCTTGGCACGGGCAGCTGTAGCTTAGTGGTAGAGCAGGTTGTCCACCAATCGGAAGGTTGGCAGTTCGATACTGTCATAACCACGACTTACTTGCTTTTCGATTTGTTTTGGAACATGGGGCTAATTCATGAGACAATGGTGTAGACATTTAACCTAGCTAAAATGGACCTACGTTACTTATGACGTAGTAACGGAATGCTTGTTACAATAGCCTAATTTTGTCGCTTGAGAAGGGGGCAAATGCCATGCTCACTGAAAAAAGCTGAATTGAAATTACCATTTGACAGTTTTTCTTTTAGTTGTAGTGGTGGCGAAATCAATTTATAAATGTCATATCTACGCCCTGTCTTTTAATTAATCTGTTTTTTGATTAAATTGACCAATTGTGTTTTGAACTAGTTTGAAACTTAAATAAGGACAAAAGAAATTGGCCTCATATGTTCTTACACTGATTGATTTTGATAGCATCAGAAGTGTATTCAACGATTAAATGTTGCAGTTAACATTTTTGGTATATCCATTTGTTCACATCTCTCCTTGTCGACTAATGCTTTAATTAATTAATTAACAGTTCAGTTACAATTCAGTTGATAGATAGAAAAAGCTAGAATAAAGATAAATATAAATCTTGTCATGCACAAGTTGAGTATTGGCTTTTTTGCACTTATTTTGCTCGAGTTAGACTTGCAAGATTTGGCTAAATCTGACCTTGTTGTGAGCAGTTTCATGTAGGAACTATTTTCTTTCTACCGATAGTTCCTACTAGGGCTGCCCCCTAATAGTAGACTAAACCTTTAGTTGATGAGAAGAGTCTTAGTCGACCAAGTTTTTATTAGTTGGTAGTCGCTGAACACTCCTGCTCACAAGGTCTGTGGATAATCTTGAGTAATTGGGCCATGATTTCTGGAAAGAGACATTGCTGTTGAGTTTTTCAAATGTATTCTTTTTCTGATAGCCATCCATTTGCGTTATATTCCAAAAAGGCAGACATCTCTATGGCTGATATCTCCAAAACTTGGCTACTCACACCAAAATAATCTAGATGGATAAATAGCACTACAGGTAAGAGGAAAAATATGTATTTTTGATTTTGGGGTGAACTGTCTCTTTAACCATGAAAAAAAATCTGTGAATGTAGGTTGGGTATAGAAAAGGATTCCAAGTTTAGTACAAAAAGTGAAAGAGCTTTTTATTGTAAGTTGAGAGGAGGAAAATGTTGAGAAATTTGTAGAGTTAAATAGGGCTACTTGCCAACACAAGGTTATAATGACCAGTGTTCAGTGACAGAACAATCCCAGGTTGGAGGAACAGGAGAGCACATTACCTGAAGCATTATGATTTAGAAGGAACAATGGCTGCATTCCTCAACTACCCCTTGAACTTTGATATCAAAGAGCTGTGCACTGATTCAGACAAGCCCTTTCAGAGACTCCAAACCCTCAGCCAGATCACATATCTGCTGGGTTATTGATTACACCTCTACCTCCTGGATTAACTCATGTGCAATGAAAGGCTCGTTCCACACAGAATGACAGGTACCCAGCTCTTTTCAACTGCTGCACAAGTCAGTGTTGCTCCCCTTAGGTTTTTCTCATGTCAGATACTGCAACATGCACAACTGTCCTCATACAAAGGTTCCAACTTCAAAACCAAAAGCTTAAACATACTCCATCCAAAGAAAATGTCACATATGATATCTCTATCACTGTTGACACCTGAGTCTAGATTTGTGGTCTTCAAAATCCATGAATCATTTAAAAGTCATAATGCTACCACCTGTAGAAAGTGCAGTTATGACTCTGGCAGCCTGTTGACCTAAGGCTAGTTTTTGCACTCACTGAGTAACATTAGGGCTGTAGTCAGCCAAAGAAAATTGTGGGTGACCTACCTACCTACTTCAACCAATCAATTGGTCGATGGGGGGGGAAAAAAATCTGCACATTACCTCTAGATTGACTAAATCGACCACAGTGCACTGAGTGCATTCTACCTGGTAGCTGCTGGGTGCTAATCAACGTTACACAGCGTTGCCAAGCAAATTAATTCCTGCAGTTTGACCATTTCTTTTTCACACATAACTATATTGTTACCTTCAGGGCATGTCTATCAGGTAAATTTACAGCAGCAACACACACACACACAAAATGGGCGAGAATCACGGAGCAGAACGGCTTCTGTATAATAACAACACTAACACTAGCTGAGCTAACTTAGCACCACAGTATAACTCTATAACGTTCCAGAAAAAGCAACATGAAAACAACTACTAATCTCATTATTTGGTCGGCTTAACGTTCACAAAGTTTCTCTTGACTGTCCTTCAATATTACAACATTAGTCCTGCATCGCCCCAGCCTGTGAGAGTAGCCACTTAGCCGCGCAACATGCTAACACCAAGTTCAACAGGCTACAAATAAACACTAAAACAACATAAAACATGGCAAAACTTACAGCTTTCAAGTTTGAAGATTTCACTGTTTTACAAACCGTGAAGTTTCGGATATACTTCATTAAAGAGGTGGGACTAACCTTGTCATTTTTATGCTCTGTTTGGTAATCGAGTAAAGTAAGTGGAAATAATATTGTTAATGATTTTCTTTCATTTCTACATGAAATTGAGATTAAAGTTTGTACACAGACCAAAACAAAAGCAGAACCCATGACAATAGATACATGTTACATTATGTTTTGTTAACTTCCTGCAGTGGAAAAGGGATAATTGTAGCTATCCTGGGGTTTGGGTTTTGTGGCCAACTAGGTGCTTGGAGTTTACACATTTTCTGACAATTTGCTGTTTCTTTTCAGTTTCTCGGTCAGTTTAATCAAATAAAAATGCATATTTTCCCACAGCTGCACTGCCATTTAGGCCTGCAGGTACTGTTTTGGTAGATGTTTGGAGATATCCACCACAGAGACTTGTGCTGCCACCCCAATACAGTGAAGGTGAATGGAATGGTATAGGCCTTGGATTAAAATTTCTTTTAAGCATCATGGAGCCCATGTTGACAGTTAAATGTCCTAGAGTTTTGTTTTGATTTAACCACCTGTCTCAGCTCATGGATGTTTCTGCGGTGGAGGAAGAGAAGTGTCCATGGCAGAGGAGTTACTTTACCCAAATCAGACTGATAACACCCACGCACATCACTTCCGGGAATCAAAGGGGTTTTTCCCAATGGTTTGCATACAGCTGATAACAGAGTGGATACTGAGTGATTTGGGGAACTGATTAATGCCTTTGGCAGTAGTGATGTGTCACAGTTCCTGTCTTTGATTTTCCGTATTATATCATAGAATTTAATTTAAATATACTGTATGTGTTTGTATAGAGTTGTGTAATTATTTATTAACCATACTATTACATTAGTAGTGTTTTTATTTTTGTTATACAACTAGGATAGTTATTCTTGACATATCCCACTTTTTAACCGTCAATATGACAGAATATTTCAATGCATTGCAGATGAAAAATCTTTCGTATTTATTTCTTGCAACAAATAAGAATGTAACTTAGACAGTGACCAGCAGAAGTGATACTAAATGAGAGCCCTTTGGGAGCCGAAAGAGCCGGCTGGAAAGGATCGGAGCTATAAGATCCGGCTCCCTTCAAAAAGCCGTTTTTCCCATCACTTTTTGGCAGGCTGTTGAAAAACTGTACAGCTAAAAGAGGGATGTTTAACCTTCATAATGGATGTACAGCATTGGGGTACCGAGATGGCAGACAGTGACAGTGCCTTTTTTGATACTCCCACTATAAGATGCCAAAGTCAGAATTTTTTTAATCCTACACATGGGCCTTTATTTATTTTTTGCTCCTCCATATACAGTAAGGAAATTAGCTTAATCACCTTTCAGTATAACACCACGCAGTACAAAATGGATTGTAGAACTGAATCAACACACAACAACAAGCTGTCACAAAAAAAAAAACCTCAACATTTTAAACAAGCTCATATTTATTGCAGGGCTGTTGTATTGCTTTACAGCATACAGGTGTTTCTGTTTTTTCTGGGCCTCATGGTGTATGGCATGCATACCTGCTCTAATTCCTATGACAGCCTATAAACATGAAAGATAGCCGACTGAAAGTAAGGTTAACATTACATCCACAGCGCTCAATAATGTTAATCTTAGCTTACCTTTTTATAAATGTCGGCATGCGGACCTGCCTGTTCTTGTGATTTGTCCCTGATGTTTTGTTGCTGCTTTGTATCTAATTCTCAGTGAGACTGTGGATGAATTTAGTCTCTTTTTTTCTTCTTATTTCTTCCCAGAACCAGTAATAGCAAACATTAGCAGATACAGAACTTACAAGATGCTGCTTATTAGTGCAACAGGTCAAGTAGCTAAATCAGCTTATAAAGAAGATTAATATAAATCTATAAATTTATTATAAATTATTAATTAATTAATTTGACCATTTGTCCTTCTTTTACATTATCATTTAATTTTTATTCATTCATAAAAATTATAATACATTTTTGTCTTTTTTATTTTCAATGGTCATTTTTAAGTTTTCATCATGGGGGGGAAACAAAGGTCATCAGCCAAAGTTTTTTCATCATAGGTTTCGTTGACGAAATTAGCACTGAGAGAGGGGAGGTGATCACCTGTCCCGTCTTGCAGAAAACTTTGTGTTTGTGTTTATAACTATGAAGAGAACTTTCTAAAAAAATTGGTTTGCATCAATAACTTTGAGCCCAATACTGATTTTGATATTTGAGGGTTTAGAAAATCTGATAACGATATATTGGCCAATATTTATTTTTTAACAGAAACTTATTTAACAAACATTTTTGATAAGGATCTCTTAATTTTGGTTATTGAAGAGTTCTGACAAAGATGTGCACTGAGAAGGATATTATTTAGTTCAAGAATAAATTTGTTTAATTGTGAAAAACATAACTCTAACAGCAACTACAACAGGTATTGGGCTGAAGTTGATTTTTGATAACCTGTTACCAATTGACTATTTAATTTTCATGTATTCATTTATCCAGTTTATCTATTTACCTGTACCTGTTTTATTTCCATCAAAATGATGCAAGCTATAGGACAATATTTTCCAACCACTATTTATGTCAGCAGATTGAAAACTCTGTTTAAAAACATTGTATCTTTAACGAAGCAGTAATTTGATACAGTGACTGAGAATACATACTGCTGCAGAGACAAGACAAACAATGAGAGGGAGTGGGTGATGGGAAATGTCTGAATCGGCTTTCACTGTCATTTACTTGTCTAAATGTGCACACGTTTATTAGATGAACTGCAAGCATGTGTTTTATAGCAGCTGTCAGCGTTATACTGACAAGGGAGAAAATTATAGGGCCATGGATCATTTATTCGCTAGAACAATCTTACTGTCTGTTTTAATAAATACATGTAAAACCAAGTTTGTCAACAGACTATACACCACTCAACTACTGTGCTGTTGAGTGCATGAGAGGAGAAAACGTGACACAGGCATGGCTGACATGACTGTTGTCAGGTTATTTAGGTTATTTATACAAAAAGGAGAAATGAGGGGACATAGTTTATTACCATTCAAGTCAGGTATTTCACACCCAAATGAGCACCTCACCATGAAGACGTGTAACAGACCTGCAAACGCAGATTCTTTTCTGCTTAGTTCATGGTCAGCTCAGCTGTGATGTTTTCAGTCGATTGGATTAGTGTGTCGCAGTGCTCTCAAGTTGACAAACTATGCAATAGGGACACTGGTAAAAAATAGCTCAAACACTTATCTTTGGCTTTTCATTACTTTCATTTCTTATTACCAATTGGCATACATACACACCAGTACGGACTTATCTGCAATAAGATAAAATCAGCTGATAGAATCAGCCCACCAATGTGCCTGTCAGGCTGTAGTAATGAGCTCCCTCTCAGGTGTTATTCCACTGTGTAACAACAGTTTCTGTTCCTCTTTCAGGACAACCTCGGACTCTACAAGACTTGTGTCGAATAAAAATCCGTCACTGCATTGGCCTTCAAAGCTTGAAATTCTTGGAGGATCTACCAATTGCAAAGGTTATGAAAGACTATTTAAAACATAAGTTTGACAGTGTGTGAAGGCAACAACAATAGAAGAGGAGAGGGTTACTAAGAACTCTCTGCTATTGTTTATTAAGACTATGCAATCACTATGCTCCTTGTCTGGAAGAAAGGTTCACAGATCTGTTCTGTACATGCTGAAGGATAGTTAGTCCAGTTTGTTCGTCTAGTTCACCACATTAAAAGTAGAGTTTTCTGCTCCTGTTCTCCATTTCAGCCTTTTTACAGTTAGAACAGTTGCGGAAGAATAGAAATGGATCCACCTCATGTGAGCAACAGCTGTTTGTTTTTTTTGTGGGAAAAAGAAAATCTCATTTGACAGCAGATAGCATTGTTACTACAGTTAGCATTATTACCATTTATGTTGTTACTGTAAAAATATGCATGATGTTATCCTTGCTGGGACATATTGTCATCAAGTGCGTACTTGCCATTTAATTTCTCCCCCTCTTTTTGACTCAATCATCAAATGTTGAGCCACTTGGATAATGATAGCTTTTAAAAAAACTCTACAAGGTACACTCCCTGATTTTTTGTTTTATCACCCAATAGTGAATCTAAATCTCAAAATAACCTGGTTCCAAACATCTGGATCACCACCCTCATCTCCAATTTGTTCAATGACTTATTAAGCAAATAGCACTCTTGTTGTGCCCATTGACAGCTATTTTCGACAGTTTGAAAAACGGTCGAACCAATCAGTGAGATTAGAAATGTGGACATCATCTTTCTACATAGTATGTATGTATCTATGTAGAAAGAGAAAAGCATTGTTACTTGGTGCTCAATTCTGCTTTGAACAGAAAGCAGGAAGAAGAAACAAAATATGGAGCTACAGATGGCTGGGAGATATGGACAGTATGGTCAGTTTGATTTATATCTATCGCAGCACAGTATGACTACAGTAGCCACAACATGTAAAATACTACTTCAGTAATATTAAACTCACTAAAGTACACTACAACAAACAACCAACCAAAATTTCTGACCTGCCAGAAATTCATCTGATCAGCCAACAGCCAGATCATTGATTGTTCAGGCAGTTCAGATCACCACCCCCCTCAAACTGAATGTCAAAAACAACAGCCGATCTGGTGTAAATTCTGGCTCTTGAATTGTAGTGTCTGACCAGCATAACATCAACATGTCATGTCGGGCTGAATCGCACTGCTGAAGCTTTGGAACTGAACTGAATTTTAAAATATCAATAGTAAGCTGAGTGGACATTTTGAGGTTTAGGGCTGCTACAGGGTGTTGTACCAAAATCAGGGAGTGTGTGTGTTTAAAAAATAATACACAGAATTGGATTTACTCAAACATTGCTTATGTGTCTGGTATGCAAGAATAACTTGCTCAGATACATTTTTATTTCATAATGACACAAGCAAGAATATAACATGCAGTTGAACTGATTTTGGACCGTAAGTGCGATGCTTAGATAATTTGATACTACCAATTGAACAGTGAAAGCATTCTGCAGTGATCAACTATAAATCAAGTTCCTTTATCCATTTCTACACTATATGTAGTATATTTGAGTTTTGAGTGAGTGCACTGTGATAGAATTCTGTTCTGAAAGCACCACATTTACTCACTAAAGCAGTTGATGATGGAATCATGAATAAGGTAACACTGACACACAATCGCTAGAAGCTACAGTCAATGTAAATATGTTACATGTACAACAGATATTTTTGTAGAATTTATTTAAGCAATGATCTCTGGTATTCTTAATGTATTTAAAGTTTGAAAAGTATTGTGATCTGTTTGGTGTGACTCAAGTATCTCATTTTTTTTGTGTCTGAGTTCAAGAACTCTGTTGTACAAGAATAATTTGGAATCAAGTGTTCTTTGAGGTTTATGGCAAAAATGTTTGGGTGCTTTCTTAAAAATCATCTCTTGCAGGCAACTCTGTTGTGGAGATTAAACTGTGAATTTTTCATTTTGACAATTTAAAATAAAATGTATGATTTGGGGTCTAAATAATGCCCACGCCACAGGAAATATGTTTTTCTTTGTCTCTGCATGTGTTTAAAATGTGTGGTGAAATTATGTGGCATCTAAAATTGGTCTTCCTAAAATGTTGTATTCACAAATCCTAACAATGTTTACCTGCATCAACATACATTTGCATGTTTGTCTGCAGCTTTGTATCAGGACATTTTGTGAAAAGTGCTTATTTTGAAGTGCAAACTGTGTGCTCTATGCAGATAAACAGAGAAATTAGATTAAAAATTACAGTAGTTTTAAACAAGACTACAAACAGGCAGTAAGTGGGTTAACATAGGAAAATGGAAAGTGAGTGTGGACGTTAGGGGGGTTACATTAAATAGACTAAGACCAGAACCATAGAGATACACTCCTGCGTCCCTTTTCAGGGGCTGCATCTCTCAAACTCTGCCTTTCAAAACTGAACAGTATAACAGATTTACAGGTCCTGGCCTATTTTAAAGGGTCCTCCGAATGCAGCCTTCTTTTCCCTGAATGTGAAGGATACTGCCAGTGTGTCCTTTGTGTTTCCTAAAGGCCCCTTTACACTGTGTCCAGAAAATTACGGAAGTTGACCGTTGTGTTGACTGAGCGAAATCTTGTGAAATCTTTGGTCATTAAAGGTGCCCTGTTCAGTTTTCTTGTAAACAAACAAACGTTATGTTTACATTCAGTATTACTCCAACCAAACCAAAATGCATTGTGTGTATCCTTGAGGTCTAACACACATGTCGAGTGCATTTCCTTCCTCATAAAATATTTGCAAAGCCGATTTTTCTTAAAGTTTGAACCATGCGTTTGTTTACATCCATGTTTACTAGCTAGCACTTTTCTACAGAGCCCAGAGGACTACTATATACTACTATATTGCGAGGGAATGCAAAAGTAGTCCTCAAAAAAAGTATCTCCCTGACCTTTAAGGGGCTCCGTACTCTTCTTCTTTGCCTTTGTTAGCACATTGCTGCGTTTCTTTAGTATTGCTGCTACCTTTTGATGAGTGGAACAGTGTGAAACCACAGTCTGGACTGTTCATTGCATCACCTGTGTGCATCCTTGTGCGCGTGCACAAGACAAACAAAACGGGGACCCACTCATAAAAAAACTGCTCCATAGTGCTACTAGAGGTTAAAAACAAGATACCTTTTAATCTAAAACAGTGGTCTTAGATCTCAATGTGAGACACGTTTACCGACCGTTTAGCAAATTAATGACCAAGGACCAAATTCTCACAATGTGACTGCAGCTTTGACATACCAACCAATCAGAATACAGCGTGAAATGACACAGAATACATTTTCTGACACAACTTTCTAAGCAGCCATAAACATACACATAGATACCACATTATCATGTATATTATCTATAGTAGGTGCCACTTTTTTAATTCTGGTTTTTTTGTCAGCGCAATGGCTAAAGCATTTATCTTATCTATTTCCATCTAGATTCATCAGAAGCTGCATCGCACAATCTGACATGCCTCAAAATTTATATCACAGATTACAACCAAGATTTTACACAATGTGACATACAATGAACCTGTATGATAGCTGTTATCACCCAGTTTATAAGGGCCCTAATTCATTGAATGCTGCATGGATATTTGTTTAATGGTGGCCTTGTAAAGTCTGGTAATGTATGTAGTGACCATTTTATATTTACCAGGTGTTTGGGTCCAGTTGGGATCAGTTGTTAGCAGCTTGGATAGGATATTAAGTTGAAGTTCAATCACTACAGATTTGGAAGGTTACACATATACTTTTAATTTTCCTGAGTTTACCTCTGGTATGTACTACATTGTCAGCCATTTGAGACCTCCTAAAAATAAACTTTGATTTTGAGAAGGATCATCTGAATTTGGTCTTTGTGAGGCTAGAATGTATGTTTTGGTGCACAGGTTCAGCCCAGCAGACTTAGCAGAGTTAAGTCTTTCGAATGACACACTTTTGTAGGCTGTATGCTCTAAAAGAGGCAGTCGCTGGAAATGGAACTATAACAAAACCAGGAGTATTTGTTCAACTAGGCATTTATCTTCTTATCTTCATCTTATCTAATTTAAGATTGTGAGGTTTGTAATTTTGCAAATGGCTTGGGGTTTTGATTTTGGTCCAGAAGTTGTTTTACCCATGTCTTTAATCCAATTACTGCTAATTCTTTTGATGATACATTCTGAATACTAAAATTATGGATGCAGCTGCCTCCCTTTTGACTCACTAATCATTTTTAAAATGCAGTATTCCAAGATCTGAGTGAAAACAAGCACTGAAAGTGTCAGTCGTGCCAGAATATTCTCCACCACATTTCAGGTCCTTTTCATGTTCCATACTGTCCTTTCTGTACATGATTCTGAATTTGATACAATGCCATTTTGCAGCAGCATTTTTGTATTGTGTGTGAATAAGTCTGTCATACATTGACTGCCTTCTCCAATCGGTTCCTCAGCAGCTCAGATTTTGGTCGTCACAGTCAGGGAAACACTTCGTACATGTGTTATGTGGCTATCAAATGCCTTTAAGTCTTCCACACCATTAACTACTGAATGTACAGCATATGCAGATTTTCAAATGTAAAAACCAAAATGTGTGAATAAACAAAAGTTAACATTTCTGGGTTGTCAGCTGTTTTTTTGTTTTGTTTTTGTTTGTGTGTGTGATGAATTTACTGTGAGAGGTTACAGGGGACAGAGATTACATAAGCTTTCCCTATTTTGAAAGTAGCTGTACTTTTTAAATTATGTACTTATTGGAGGTCAAAATATGGGTTTTGTAGAGGACGCATTTTCAACTTTTTCTTTGACAACATACAGAAGTTCATTCAATACAATACACTATTAGTAATAATAACACTGTACTCACCAAGATCAGGGAACACCGTGACATCAAATCACCAAAAAGAAGTCAGACGGGTCAAGAAACACGAGCAATCAGATGATCAGAATAAACTTGTAAAAAATATGAAGGTGAACAGTGAAATTATTACCAAACCATCCATTGTAAACATCCATCACAGTTTACAGACCCACTTTGCTTGCTTGCGTCTCTTTGTGGTCTTGTGCACACAATTGTCCTGTTCAATGAGGGATTATTGGCAATATTTCAGGTGCGCTCATTTTTCAGTTTAGACCACAACCACAAAGACATGCAAAACAACTACAAAGAGACCCACAAAGAGACACAAAAATTCAATAGAATTTTATTTATATAGTGCCAATTCATAACAGAAGTTATCTCATTGCACTTATCCTATAGAGCAGGTCTAGACCATACTCTTTATAATATTATTTACAGAGACCCAACAAATCCCACCATGAGCAAGCACTTGCGACAGTGGCAAGAAAAAACTTCCTTTTAACAGGCAGAAACCCCGAGCAGAACCAGACTCAATAGTGGGGGGCCATCTGAACACAAAGAGACACAAAATGACTACAAAGAGCTGCAAATGACCACAAAGAAATAAGAAAAGACTAGAAAGACACACCTGTGGTTACTAAAAGCAACATGGCTGTGTTGCCTGTGTTGTTTGTAGTTCTTTGGGGCTCTTTTAGTTTGGGGGTCTTGCTTCTATATGTAGGAGTCACGGGGGGCCTTTTACATGTCTGTGCCCAGGGCCTCATTGTCTCATAATCCATCCAGGTAATGTCTCAATATGTGTAATACCTGAGTGGATCCCAAGCAGATTCTCCATTTGCTCTGATCTTGTGGTGTTTCATCATCATCACAGGAGAATGTTTTTTTTTAAAGGGATGTAGAGTGTGTAGATCAAACCCCATTTTTGATACTATTTATGGTCGGCATTTGTTCAGCAATAGCCATTCAATGTATTTACATTCTATAACTGCCTCTTTACATACTACTTTTCATTGTTACTGGTGGAGACCGCCTTTCATCCACAGGATTCAATTGCTTATCTGATCCTGAGTTCAGCATTAAAGTGTTGAACAACATTGTTGACTGTCTTCTTTACCTTCTGTCTACACAGGACCGTTTCAGCCAGGTTTTTCAGCCTTGTGCGTTCTGTATATCTGACAGATGAGATTCCATTTTAATCAACGCAGCTGTTTACACTCTACGTGTATTGGCTCACGTTTCACACGTGCGTTACATGCTATCAGCAACCCAAAGCATCTGTTTATGCGTCAAGTCAATTTTTTTTCATCTATGCGCATTAATGTTTGATTTAAACCCACTTGAGACAAGGCATTTGGCTATTTTAACTTAACTATACCAATTAAATACAGAACAGTCATTCTCTCTATATTATCCTCCAAAATATCTTATTTTCCATACTTGCCAGAGTTATTGGCCCCAATAACCCTGGCAAGACACCTATTTGAGAAAGACCATCCCGTCCCCCCATTAGCACTTTTAATTGGTTGAGAACCTATGACCTTTGACCAGTCAATGGGCTGGTCACACTAGATCCTAAATGCTGCTTATGCAACGCATCCTCTGTAGACACAGTGTTAGTCTTTATCATTATTAAAACAGCGTGTCATTTTGAGAGGGATTGGATCAAATCATTCATGGATTGGTTTTGATTGCTTAAAAGTGGGCGTGATTGAGTGAGTCTCTGGAAAACCACAATAATTTGGAGCTGTACAGAACTGTTGGCCTCCACCTGCAGTGATAGATTCTTTCAGAAATGTCAACAAGGTTTCTGCTGATTTCCAAACACACACACCACCATCCCGTGACATCATCGTGCTAGCTGCTACAAGCAACCAGCTAGTGGTCAAGCGTGGCTTTATATTATCGGCAAGGTTAGCTGGTCGCTCCAAATCACATTTGATTGGATACATTTATGTAAATGCCCCAAGTGCAAGTCATCAAAAATATTTTATTTATTTATTTTACAAGAGGAGAAAAGAGAGGCATTTCGATATTAAAATACTCACACATACCAAATGACTAAAAAAAAAGGATTGCTGATTGATGCAAAGGGTTAATGACAGTCCCTCTGTAAATACCTACGGCATGGGTTTTGATTCATAGTTCAGAGTCAAATTTCAGCTGTTGATATCACCACCACAAAACTAGACAGATGTATTGTACATGGTCAGGCTTTAATTACATTCCCCACAGTAACTGTGTTTACATCCTTTCACTTACTTTGTGACACAGAGTGACGATGAGAGGGTATGCCTTGTTTCATTATTGAATTCTTCTTCATTTCTTTTTATTCAATTATTTCATTCACTGTGATACAGCAACATTGGATAGATAGTAGTAATAGTGGTGAACAGAAGGTTTGCAGTGAAGATGGCTTCATTAGATATGTGTTACTGAAAAGCATCAGATTATTGAGCTTCTCCAATTTGCTTGTGTTGTCTTTACTATCAAAAGCCTCCGAGTCTGTTCAGGTCATTTCACTCACACTGGCACAGTACCGGGGTGTTACCTTTCAGAGGATAGCTGTGCACATGTGTGTGCCTGCTTAGCTGGGAGGAGCTGTAAAATTTTTAATTCATGCATATTTGATTAGTCAGTCCACCCCACACCCAAATATCAAATATAAAAGTAACTTGGCACTTTGTCAAGCATCTCTCCTGAGGTCTGTATCATTTTACGAAAGGCATTTTCCCTATTCTGTCTTTATTTCCCGTTTCTTTTTTTTCCTCTGGAATGCTGCCTTAAAAGAGGTGGTTTCTGCTTTCGCCTCCATTTGTTCTCAGCAGGACTCAGTCAAACACTACACTGAGCTGAGGTGACCTAATAGTGGCTGTGATATACTCCTGTCTTACTTTACCAAACATAGAGTGCTATCGTTGAACAGATCACTGGTAGCATTACATGATAAAACAATGCCATCCCTCTGTGGGCCAGCAAGCCTTCAGACAGTAGGAACAATAGCAGCTTTGTCAGGAGTCTGTACAGCTCTGTGTGCTGTCTAAAAATATCTAAATGCTTCTTCCTCTCATACCTGATACGGCACCTCCATACCGTCAAACCTAAATCAAATATGTGCACATATCGCCTATGATGGATTTGTTAAAAAAATATTAATACAACTTCATTAGATTCATATGTTTGCAAAGTCCTGTAAGTTTCCCGGTAATGTCATGTGAGAAAGGGAGCTCCTTTTTCAAGGCTACATCTAAATAATACACTCTGCCAATGTCTTTCTGTTGTGTTAGAAGGGTACAGACTTGTTGGTATAATTCTCAGGGTCTAAAACCAACATGCAAAAAAACTCCTAATATTTTGTATATTTTTGACATCTTTTCCAGATTTTAATAATGTATCAAATGAGTGTGAAAGGGGTTTCTTGTAGTGACAAACCCACAGAGAATTATCACAGTTCAAGCGTCTTTTAGCCTCTTTTTTGCCAGCAACTTTGCTCTCATTAACCGTGTTTCCAGCAGCAGCAAACAGGTGTTTTCAAAGTGCCAGTCACTTAAACACAGCCCTTTCTAGTCTCCTGGATTCAGTTGCACCAATTTGTACCAAAATAAGATGGTTGAAGAGTTCTACGCCTTTATTTACTGAAAAAACACTTGCTTTCAAGCAGGCCTGCAGGAGATTGGAATACAAATGGCGTAAATCTAAATTTTCTACCTCTCACGGCACAAGTTTGTATTGAATTACAAGCATGCTCTGTCCACTGCTAAAGCAGCATATTTCTTTCACTAAATCAGTAACAATACACGCAATCCTAGATTTATTTTTGACACTGTAGACAAACTTACTCAAAAGCAGCCATCTGCTCACCCTTTAAGGCTCATGATTGTTTAGATTTTTTCTGCAGAAAAATAGATTAGATGATATTAGGCATTGTGCCTGAAATTGTGAGACTCTCTCTCTTGAAACATTGTCTAAACTGGTGTTGGCTTCTAAACCAACTACCTGTCCCCTCGACCCATAGACACCATAGATCATTGTATACTCCTAGACCGACCGATCTATTTGCCGTCTCTGGCCTGACTCTTGCATGGTTAAAGTCTTATCTGAAAGAACCCTGGGTTTTTATACTAATACTACAGCTACATTTTCTGATGTGAAATATGGAACACCTCAGGGTTCTGTTCTTGGCCCTCCACTTTTCTCTCTCGCTCTCTCTTTCACTGCTTGGCCAAATTATTTGCAGTCATGGGATTAATTTCCACTCATGATACTTAGCTGTATGTGCCTCTAAAGGCAGATGAGCATTCCCAAATTATTAAATTAGAGGCCTGCTTGTCTGCTGTGAAAAACTGGATGTCTCAAATTCTGTTAAAACTGAGATGCTGCTTGATTATTGTAACATTTTATTGTCAGGCCTGTTGCGTGCAAATACAAAAAATCTTCAAATGGTTCAGAATGCTGCAGCTAGAACTTTAACTAAAACTAGAGAATTTGACCATATTACACCACTTTTAGCTTCCCTTCATCCCAATCCATGTCAGATCAGACTTTAAGGTGCTTCTGATGACTTACAAAATTCTAAATGGACATGCCCCTTCCTATCTGTCTGATCTCCTTAAACCTTATATTCCATTCCGTGCTCTCTGCTCTCAGAATACAGGCCTCCTGTCCGTCCCCAGAGTTAAAAAGCTGCTGGCTGCAGGGCCTTTTCCTATCATGGCCCCTTTGTCTGGAGTGACCTCCCTGTTGAGATCTTTGAATCCAAACTTGAAACTCATCTTTTCGCTTAGTTGCTTATTCTTTGAGTACGCCAGGTCTTGTACCAGATATCATTATCCTTCCAGTGTGTCAGCCTCAGTCTCAATTAATCTATTAGGCCTAGTACTTATAGTCCATGGTTGTCCTGTCGACAAGAATACAAGCACACAGGCGTCCAAACTGTCTGCCAATCTCTCTCTCGCTTTTTGCAAGATGCAACAAGATTTTTAGCTGCTGTTTTCAGCTTCTTCTGCTGCCCTCAAGTGGCCATAAAAATCAATTAATGCAGATTAACTAATAAGTTATGTTTCCTTTTCTTTTCAAATTGACTAATTCTTGACTTTAGAATTGGTTTCAACTTGACCTGGCTCTAGTTTTAATTGTCCTGTTAGTGTAATTCCGAGCTTTAGTAGAAATGTCCACGTACTGAGAGGGAGCTGAAACCATGAGGGTCAGAATACCTGAGGTTTATTATGTTGCTGTTAGATCATGAACGTGATCTACAGAAAGAAACTACCATTTTGTTTTGCTTCTACTTTCTGAATCTTTCTGAATGTTAAAAGGACACCTTCTACTCTGATTCTTTTAGAAAATACCATTAAAACCATTGGCTCATTTCCACTGGGCTTTCTCAAGGGACTCTTTATCTTTTTGCTCGGTTGAGGAGACAAGCAGCTATCAGGGGTCAGCTGTGTCTTGTGCTGGACTCTTAGAAAACAAAGAGGCTCTTTCTGATGGCCTTCGCTCCCTTTACCATAACCAGCTGCATCATTTTAATAAGACTTCATTTTGTGGTGAAAGCACTTCACCTTCTTGCCAGATACACAGGCCACTGAGGCAGAACAGAGTGACAGAGAGGCCAGTGCAGGAATTCCCTCATGTTGGCATCCCAAACCCCCTCTGTCCCACTGTTGCCTGCCCTGGCCCAGCCTCACTCAAACACTCCTCACATACTTTAATTTATTCCTTTATTCTATGAACATTGTTGATATTCTAACAAATTAAAAACAATTTAAAGTACTACAAATCCACTGCTGAGTGTAAGAACCATGTAAACGATGTGTCTCTGTCCTGTTTTAGGCTTGCTGGGGTCCAGGGCTGCAAAGCTATTGTCTGAAAAAGTTTTTTATTTTTCAAATGGCAGCCTTTATTTTGTATTTTTGTAGATGCTCCCCTCTCCTTTATATGTATAATGTTTTTATGGATAATTGTGTTTAAATATAAAACCGTAGAATAAAAAAATAACATGTAAGTACATTGTAATTTGTACAGAGTGGCTGCCTGAAAAAATGCTGCTGTGGAGCACAGTATCATTAGAAAGGATGTGGAACTCAATGTTTTCCTGATGACACACAAATGACTGAGATGCCAATTCACACAGTTGTCAGACATACCAAAATATGTTAAAGGCCTAGTTCACCCACATTACACAAAAACATATTTTCTCACTTACCTCTCCAAAGTTTTGGTTTTATTTGTCAAGGTTCTGAGATATCTGTGTCTGAGATTTCTGCCTCCACAGTATAATGGAGGTGAATAGAACTTAGTTTGTGCTGCTCAAGCAATGAGAAACTGCTTTTGAAAAAATGTCCATGAAATAATGTTCATGTTACTCTAATGTAGGCCTGTGATCAAATGTCATTATTATTGCTATCCAGATAACATAACCAGATACAGATCATATTTTATTACCAAATAAATAGTCTCTATGACAACTGTTGACTGTGTGTTCTATGGATTATCTAAAGTAACTGGGACACTGGATGGCAGTTTGGGTGAACCAACTGTTTAATAAACTATATATTACTTCACAGTAACAGAAATGACACATTCACATTTCACAGGTTAAATATTGTTGACAACCTCCATAATTATCACACACGACCATCTTCCACAGGTAAAATAAAAAGGTTAAAGACAGTCTGCCTGTGGGCTGAGGATACAGAAGTGAGATTGCTTCTGACCTGCACTGATATGAATGAATAACAGTGTAAGAAAGGTCACACACTGTCATTACCCACACACACTAAGCAATTATGAAAATCTTTGCCCACACATCCACTGCTGTGTTTTTCTCTTTGTCCTCCTTCATTTTACAGTTTTTAAATTCTCAGTTTTTGTCTCTTAGGTCTATGATTTTTCAGTGTAAATATCCAAATATGTAGTTGGAGTGTACAGTTTTCCCCACATAAAACAACTGGCTCTTGGCACATGTTATTCTAGAGATTTTCATGTTTGATTATGTTTCAGTTTTCAGCATTTTACATTTACAGTAGCTAGATTTACTGTAAGTGTGTTTCAGGTTTATATCTGGTTTTATTTGAGCTTTTTTAGCTTAGTTTTGTTTACAATAATTGGATTTAGGTTAAATGTTGTTTAGTTTTAGTTCTGTATTCAGCACTTTTTTCATGGATGGTGCTTTCTAAACTATTTTGTGTACAGTATGTTTGCGTTTGTGTTTCCCAACCTGTTCTGACATTGCACACTATGTTTCCCCATGGCAGTCCACTGTTTCATACCAAAACACTACAACGTATTACATCCATGTTCAGCTGTGTTTGTGTGACTTACAACTATAATATCACTCACTCTCAGTGTGAATCCTGAGCTTGTTTTATGAACATAAAGCTGGTGTCCAGGCTGGAGAATATCAACCACACACACACAGTCACCTGCTCCCAGTCTTACAATGGGTTAACTTTTTATGAAAGGTATGTTTTACAGATCTATTTGTATGCCTCTGCAGAAAATCACTGATGTGTGCAACAGGTATTGAGTAACAGAATTGATAAATCATAAATTATTTACAGCATTATCATATATCCTCAACTAACCACTTTTGTAGACCTGTCCCCAAAACCTGAGTCAAGGTCTTTTCTCAAGTCCTCCATGTAATAAAAGTCACCAGGTCAACTATGGGATGGTGGATATAATAGGGATATAGCTTTTAAATCAGACCTGCAGTCTCATTTAAAACTGTTGCGTACAAACAAAACAGGGCTTGAAACATGCGTACGCCACCAATTTATAAAAACAAACTTGACAGGAGAATGTGTGCACCTTTACAGAAACTCTGACTCAGGCATACAAACATTTTGGAGACTGGGGAAATTGGTGATACTGATGGCAAAGTGTGGAAATAAAGCCATTAACAGTCCTCACACAATAATTTCACTCAATATCCTCATTATTAGTTCTAATTATAATGCAGGCCAAGTTGACCATAACAAATAGTCACGGCAGTGGTGTTAAATAATGGTTATTTATCACCATTCCATTTTCAAAAGATATCCTAGTTTGGTGGATAGCCTGCCACTAATTAATGCAACCCAATTAATGGGTTAATATTTCATGGCCCATGATGATGGCTGGCTAATACGCTGATTTAGGTTCCCAAGAGCCATGCT
Organism: Siniperca scherzeri; assembly: GCA_027580175.1. NCBI lineage: Eukaryota > Metazoa > Chordata > Actinopteri > Centrarchiformes > Sinipercidae > Siniperca > Siniperca scherzeri. Next base: position 35,002,231 of record CM050855.1, on the reverse strand, counting down.
CTTGGATTTATGTGCTGAACTGGGTCCAGCTTTAGAAAGAACGACCCGATGGAATCGTGCCATCCCGGCCCACTGTAGGAGACCAGGCCATCATCAAAACGCAATTTGCAGCAAATGTACGGTTTTCCAAATGTAATCTGCACAATTTATTGCACTCATATTGCAATAAAGGAACCATCTGAAAACGAGTTTAGTATCCTAACCCCCAGCCCCCTACCCGACAGGAAGGAAATCAACTGGCAGCAAGGATCCATGAAGATGTAATGCAGCATTTGTGAAGAGAAGGACGACAATGCAAAGGTTAATTTTTTTAGCGAGATCTTTTAATGTTGTTGATATTTCATTCAGAACTGATCTTATTTATTTTAAGTCGTCTGATATTTATTAATTGTATGGATAGTGTCCCTTTGTGTTTGAAGGACAGCGTCTGTCAGGACACAACCACTGACGGGGGCTCTGTGCACATGATGCACACAGGACGCATTGGAGATACCACTGGGGCAAGCCACACTCTCTCCAGCTTCAGCCTCCTCACCAGACACCTCCTCACCAGGCACCTCCTCACCACCAACTGCACTCATCAACTCTGGAAATAAATAAATAAGTGAATAAATACAAACTTGGCCTGCTCTCCTTTTTCACAAAAATGTTTCTTGTAAGCTTAATCTGGAGTTTCAACATCCAAACAAAAGATTGCTTTACTGGGTTCATCTGTGGTCTCAGCCATGTCAGTGTCTCCCTCTTTCTCAAAGATCAGAATCAGAATCAGAATCAGAAATACTTTATTGATCCCCGAAGGGAAACTCTTTGTTACAGCAGCTCGCCTTTACGTCAGTGCACACAGGAGAAAGTACTAGCAAAAAATATAATACAATACACTATAAAACAGGTCAGAAAATAAATTAAGTACCAGGTGGGTGTAAGTATAAAATAAAATAAGTGTGAAGTACCAAGTGGGTTTACCGGTTGATGATGATAATACAGTATAATAATACAATGTAATAATATAAGTAATAAGTAGTGGTGCATGTACTGTCGAGTTAAGTGTAGCTTATTGAGATTATTAAGATATTGCACAGCAGTAATGGAGGTATGAGTAATATCAATATCAATAAATAGGAAAAACTAAAATAGGAAAACTAAATATTGCACAGATGATCCCTCTTTCCAAAGATCCAGCGGTGAAAGCTCTGATGTGCCTTTGCCCTCATTAGTGGCAGACATGCTCTGGCAGTGGGATGCAGTCCATTTCTTTGTCTTCATCTTAAGGTACGAATATTTTTACTTAATTTCAGGTATCATCCTACTTCATTAAGGAGAGATCAATTGGAAATGTATAATGTTTATTGAGGTTAACAACAGAGAAGGACTTTGGGGATAGACCCCATTGATGTACAGTAATGCATCTGCAATAATACATAGACACATTGAGATAGGAGATCCCCCAGAGTCTAGATGCTGGTGATGGTGGAGAAAAGCCAGCAGATGGAAGATTAAACATCTCGGTTGAGACACCTGGGGCCTCATTTATAACTGCTGCGATAAAACAGTTCTTTACCGGGTTCGTCTGTGGTCTCACAAGCACCTCGATTTCTGTGTCAGAAAAAATCTTTTTCTTGGTCTTCCTCACGGTTGTTGCCATGATTCACCATAAAGAACCATTGATCAGCAGGCTCAAGGGACAAGGTGTTGATGGGGAGGCAGTGGGTTGAGCAATCGTAGCTCTGAAATACAGAATTACAGAAACACATATTTAGACAGATATTTAAAGAACAGCCTCTGAGGACTGATTGGCATAAGGCACATGGGCAGAAAGATCACTGATGGTGATGGAAAATACCAGGAATTCCCAATATAAAAAGAAGTGAGAGGGAAACGATCTTCCTTATTGAACATATTGAAGCCAGAGCTTCAGTTGTGGAACTCACACAGTTGTGAAACACATTTCCACTCAATAAACTCTTTTTTGTGTGACTCCAGTGCTGAGACCACCAAACAATACATTTTTCCTGACCTCCACCTCACCCACAGCACCTCGATTTCTGCTTCTGTGAAATCCTTCTTTTGGTTTTCTGCTCAGATGTTGCCATGATTCTCCATAAAGAACAACTGATGAGCAAACTCATTAATACATATATATCAGTATTCATGAGGGGCTTTGCATTGACTATCATCATCATCATTTATGGTTAAATGTGGGAGTGCTGTGGGCTGGATATGAGGCTCATCCATTTGTGCACATTTTCAAGTTGACTGGGAGTAATAAAGGGAAAATTGTGTGCAGGTTTTTTGGTGCATGGCATTTTCTGCTTTTCTGTGCACGTAAACTTTTGGTTTGGATCCCACACACAGTTTTATAAATGAGGCCCCCAAAAACCAGCTACTCTCTTAGATCAAATACTGCAGTGCAGTATGCAGAGGTGATTGAGAAGCAAAATATTCAGAGCAAAACAAGTGTTCCCCCACAGAGAAAAAGGTGGTGTTGAACAACATCTACTTTAATGAGAACTTTATTCACCTACTAGGCCCCCTCAGACTAAATGAAGAACTGTCAATCAAACCCTTTTTAAAGGTAGGGTGGTTTAAACAGCAACATTATCCTATTTTTTTCTGTATAAGATTAATATTTGTCTTTTTTTGTATGTTTGCTATCTCTTTATGTTTGTCAAATATGCTTGTTTCCTCAGGGATATTGTTTTTTGACATTGTTCTTGATACATATTTTAATTTTAATAATATAATTTTAATTTTTTGCTAAGGCCTTTCAGGGACTAATGTATAATTCTCATTAAAACCCATTTTTTGAGGGTGGTTTAACAACATCATCTTTCAAAATCTATCTATTATGTGCTGTCTAAAATTTACTTTTACCTTGTTTTCTGAACGAATTCCTTTTTCCATGGTTATGTGGTGATGTACTATTGATATGAGTCAGGCTTGGAGGTGAACACTTATCTAGCTGGTTGTAGTCACACCTGTAGGCAGGGCTAAGACTCTTTCATCAATGACACACACCTGAGTATGTTTGATTCCTGTGTACCTGACAGTTTGGGCTCAAAATGTTGTACATTTCCTAATGTAATAATGTAGAAAATTTAAAGGGAGCAGATAATAGCATCACAAGACCTTCGGGAGATAGAATTCAGGGCAAAATATCATGGGCATGTAGTACGTCTTACTTTTATGCAGGAAACAAACAGAGTTTGTAACTGAAGTTAACATTTTTGTTAACCCTAGCCACGATCTTTCTCTAACTTTAACCAAGTGGGGGTAGCTGCAGCTAAACAGGTAGAGTGGGTCGCCCACTATTTGCAGGGCTGGTGGTTTCAATCCCTGGCTCCTACTGTCCACGTGTCAAATTGTCCTTGAGCAAGACACTGCACCCCAAGTTGCTCCCGTTGGTTAGGCCAGGTATCGCTGCCATCGGTGTGTGTGTGAATGAGTGAAAGAGAGGCAAATTGTAAAGCACTTAAAGCACTATATAAATGCAGTCCATTTACCATTTACCAAGTGTTTTAGCTGCCCAAGGTTCTAGGTGCAACTAATGTGGTCTTGTGTTAATCCTGATATACTTTCCATTAAATTGAAGTAGCACAAAAACATGCTGTTCCCTTATTTTGCACTGTTGCCTGTCCTATCCCGAATGCAATCTACAACAACTTCAGTGTTGTACACTACATTTACTGTAAAAATGCTGAATATTTTTTGCTCAGAAGGCACAAATGCATTTCTATTGTACACACTGGTTTATAAATAGACTTCAAGAACCTTCTGAACAGGGGCCAAAGCAGGCTGAATGGCTCATATGCATGAAAGAAGACGGTTTCAGTACAGTGTGGAATAAGTTGCTTAACATTTCTGTTCCAGTAGAGCCAATTTAAACTCTAAAAGCACTAGCCTAGGGAAAAGTGAAAGCAAACAGAAAATGGCATGACAGTTTCAAGTGGCAGATGCTCAAATCTTTCAAATGGGCTTACTCGCCATTTACAGTTCATTTGGAGCACCAATGCCTCACATGTGACTCTAGTTAAAAATAGAAACTTTTCTTTCCTCTTCCATTCTCATTTTTGTTCACATTAAGAGCTCTTGCTGCTTTCTTTTCTCCTCTCTTTTAGTAAATACAAATTTCTGTCATTGCAGTTGTGATTAGCTCTTTTCTGCAGTTGCAATTATGGGAGAATAACTGGAAGTTTTGATGATTGACATGATTAAATCAATGAAAGGAATTTAGATTTCTTTCTTTCCATGCATTCCTTTCCATGTTTATCTTCCTATCATCATCAAGAAAGCATTCAAACTCCTCTGAGTGATTTTCAGAAGTAGTGAATCACAATGTTTTATTTCAGCAACTAATTTACCAAAAGAACAAGTAGGTCAAAACATATTTCATGTATGCCATATTTGCAAATTACTGCCATGTAGGAGGACTGCATCAGTTGTGGATTGACCAGTAGCATTGAGAAGCAGAAGCAGAGTCACATAATAAATCCTACCTTTGTCAAAATTTTACTTTTACCAATTTACCCCAAATACACAAAAAGAGTCTCTAAAACTTCTCCAGTCTCCAATATTGTCCAAAAGACCTCTATAATTTATCACCAAAAAAAACCTAGAACCTAAAATAATTACTCAGTATGTTTATATTTGTTGTTAGTAAACTGATCCTGACCTGTGATGCACTTCAAATAATGACTGCTCACTATTGTGTTTTAAAAGGGAAATCCCTGCAACAGCAGCAACACTGAGTTGCTGCTTCATCTACCAGACCCCGGGCCCCAGCAGAATATGTTGAAATACCTATTATGTAAATACTGTGATTTTTTAAAAACTTTTTATATTTATAATTATAATATTTTCTACCTTGTTATTCCTTTATCATAAAACAAACCAAACCAACAATGGGGTTAATGTAAAAACGTTTTGAAATTTTTTTTAAACACAAGTGCAAAGTGACAGTAGTGTAGTGTCAGTTAGGCCTACACTCTACTTGGGCGAAAGCCAACATATCAGCCGTAAGGATCTGGAAAACACTCTAGGAGGACAGGAGGGAGGGGAGTGCTAGTCTGCAAAAACGGACAGGAAAGTTAGCAAAAATGCTGATATCGCTTACAGCCCCCTTAAGAAATACAGTCGTTTATGAGCTTTCTTTACCAGGGTGGAGATGTGTGATTTCCATGACAGCTTCTCTGTGATGCTAAAACTGTTCCACTGCTCTACTTCAGCTCAACTGATTTAGACAGGGGTGTGTGTCTTTGTTTCCTTTTTCTAAAATCAACAATCAGCTCCTTGGTTTTGTTGAAAGTTGAGTAGTTGGTTGTTCTCTGTGCACCTCTCTCAAGATTGTTGATTTCCTCCCGATATGAATTCTCATGTTTGTTTGTAATCCAACCGATGATGGTAGTGTCGTCCGCAAACTTCAAAACAGAGTTCTCTTCATATCGAGGATTCCAGTCGTGGGTGTACAGCGTGAACAGGAGGGGGCTAAGCACACAGCCCTGGGGAGCAGGGCACTAGAGTGGAGGAGGTGTGGCCACCAACATGAACTTCCTGAGGTCTGTGAGGAACTCCAAAATCCAGTTACAGAGTGTGGTACTCAAGCCCAGAGTCCTAAATTTGCCAATCAATTTCATGGGGGAGATGGTGTTAAATGCTGAGCTGAAATTAACAAACAGCATTCTAATGTAGGTGTAGGCTGCAGACTTTTTAGGTACAGGGACGATGGTGGCTGTCTTGAAGCAGGTGGGAACACTCTCCTGTGACGGTGATATGTTGAAAATGTTAGTATTGACATCGACTAGCTGGATGGCACATGTTCTTAGTACATGGCCAGGAATGTTATGAGGCCCAGCAGCTTTACACATATTCCCTCTCAACAAATTCTTCTCACATCTGCTGTGCATACTGACAGTGGCCAGTCTTCTGGAGGCGGAGTAGACTTGACAGCTGACTCTTTGCTGAGGAGATCAAAGCGAGCATAAAATGTGTTAAGGCAACATGGCCTCAGATATGATATGGGTGCTCCTGCTTTTGTAGCCTGTGATGGTCTGGATTGCTTGCCACATATCTTTGGTGCTGTTGGTGTTGAGGTCTCTCTCCAGTCTCTCCTGATGTCGCTGCTTTGCCTCCTTGATGCCAGCTTTCAGTTTTTCTCTGGCGGTGCTATAAGCTTCCTTGTCACTTGTCTGAAAGGCAGCTTTTTTGGCTCTGGATAGGGCCCTCACCTCTCCATTCATCCAGGCTTTCTGGTTGGGGAATGATTTAATGAATGAATTTAATGAATGACTAGAATGCTGTTGTCTTTGTGATCACCATGTCATCAACACATTTGCTCATGTATGATATCACTGATGATGTATATTGCTCAAGACTGATGTGGTTCTCCTGGGTGGTGGAATCTCTGAACATGTGCCAGTATTTGCACTCAAAACTAGTCCTGTAGAGCTGCTGTAGCTTTATCCGTCCATACTAATTTTTTTCTCATGGTTTGACCCTTTTACGTAGGGAAGTAGGGAAATATGGTCTGACTGACCAAAATGGGGGCGGGGGAGGGCTTTGTAGCTGCCAGAAATGTTTGTATAAACATGGTGTTGGGAATCTGGTAGAGCAGGTTTTGTTATTAGCAAATATCAAAGATATTTGTCAGGAATTACAATGGTTAAAGAGGCACCAAATTGTGTAGGTGCAATCAATAAATGTTGGCTAGAAGAATTATCAAAGATAATAATAAATATTAACTTGAATTAATAATGTTCCTCGGCGCACCACTCTTAAAGAAGAGAAAATGAATAGCTAATTAATTAAGTCTCATAAAATATTCTAAGCTATCAATTTGGAACTCTGATTAATAATTAAATGAAGAACTATAACCACAATTACCACCAATAGTTAGTAGGACAAAGGATTTGGAGTTCAACATAGAAGAGGTTGGCAGAATTCACTCTTGGGGACATTTAAGAAACCAGCATGTATATCCACAAGCATTTATTAAAAATATAATAAAAGTAAAACACACAATTCATCTAACTAAAATGTACTTTATACAGGTGTGGATTCAAAATGGCAGCTGAGGCCACATGGTGTTGGACAAAGGAAAACTACATGGGGGAGTCTAGTGAACATGACACAGAACGGGGTAGAAGAAGGACTATAACCAACCAAGATAAAACAAGTAGCTCATTCCTTACATATAGGAGCCCTCTAGCCCTCCGTAACGCAAGAGCAGCCTACTACTCATCATTAATAGAGGAAAATAAGAACAACCCCATTTTTCTTTTCAGCACTGTAGCCAGACTGACAGTCACAGCTCCATTGAGCCATGTATTCCTATAGCCCTCAGTAGAAATGACTTCATGAGCTTCTTTATTGATAAAATTTGAATTATTAGAGACAAAATTCATCACGTCCTGCCCTCAACCGGCAACTTTTTATCCTTAAAGACAGGAACCTTATAAAAAGCTGTAAAACCTGATATATATTTAGACTGCTTTTTTCCCATCGACCTTCAACTAACTTCAATGATTTCTTCATCTAAGCCATCAGCCTGTCTCTTAGACCCATTCCAACTAGGCTGCTTAAAGAAGTTTTACCCTTAGTTAGCAGTACTTTACTAGATATGATCAATCTGTCTTTATTTAAAGGCTATGTACCACAGTCCTTTAAAGTAGCTGTAATTAAACCTCTTCTTAAAAAGCCCACTCTTCATCCAGGGGTTTTCAGTTTGCACATGTTAACGATGAATCCTCCATGCATGCCAAAGTTAGTCACGGAGTTCCACAAGGATGTGTGCTTGGACCAATTCTACACACGTTATGTATGCTTCCATTAGGCAATATGATTAGGAAACACTCCATAAACTTTCATTGTTATGCGGATGAAACCCAATTATATCTTTCGATCAAGCCAGATGAAACTAATCAGTTAGCTAAAGTTCAAGCATGCTTTAAGGACATAAAAACCTGGATGACCTGCAATTTTCTGATGTTAAACTCAAAACTGAAGTTACTATACTTGGCCCCAAACACCTCCTAAACATGTTATCTAAAGATATAGTTACTCTAGATGGCATTGCCCTGGCCTCCAGCACCACCGTAAGGAACCTTGGCATTATCTTTGATCAGGATATGTCCTTTAACTCCCACATGAAACAAACTTTAAGGACTGCCTTTTTTCACCTACGTAACATTGCAAAAATCAGGCACATCCTGTCTCAAAATGATGCAGAAAAACTAGTCCATGCATTTGTTACATCTAGGCAGCCTGATAATTCCTTATTATCAGGCTGCCCAAATAAGTCCCTTAGAACTCTCCAGTTGATTCAGAATGCTGCTGCACGTGTACTGACAAGAACTAGGAAAAGAGATCATATTTCTCCAGTATTAGCATCTCTCTACTGGCTCCCTGTAAAATCCAGAACAGAATTTAAAATCCTTCTCCTCACTTACAAGGCTCTTAATAGTCTGGCACCATTGTATCTTAAAAAGCTCATGGTACCTTATTACCTGACTAGAACACCACTCAAAAATGCAGGGTTATTTGTGATTACTAGAGTCTCCAAAAGTAGAATGGGAGCCAGAGCCTTCAGTTATCAAGCTCCTCTCTTGTGGAATCAGGTCCCAGTTTGGGTTTGGGAGGCAGACACCATCTCCACATTTAAGAGTAGGCTTAAGACTTTCCTCTTTGATAAAGCTTGTAGTTATTGCTGGCTTGGGCGAGTCCTGAACCATCCCTTAGTTATGCTGCTATAGGTCTAGACTGCCAGGAGACTTCCCACGATGCACCTCTTTCCTCTCTCCTCCTCTCCTTCTCCATCTGTATGCATTTTTATCCCATTACTGTATGTCACTAACTCGACATCCCTCTCCCATAGGTTTTGTGCTTTCTCATCTTTCTCCTCTCTCCTTCTGTCGCTTTCAGCAGGTATTTCTACCTCCGGAGCTGCAGAGACTGGATCTGTGGTTGTGGGCCACCTGCTGCCCCTGTGTTCCTGCTCAACAACTGCTACTACAGTTGTTGTTATTGGCTTTGTTACTATTATTGTCATTGTTATTCCTATGACTATTATTCCTATTATTATTACCATTACATTATTGCTATTTTAAAATTCTAGGTGGAATTTGCATTGTGCTTCCCTCTCCCCACCCCCTTCTCTCTCTCTCTCTCTCTCTCTCTCTCTCTCTCTCTCTCTCTCTCTCACTCTCTCTCCAAAAGTTCATTTTAAGTCACACAAATGAACAAATTCATCAGTGGAGTCCCAGTAGTCCCAACATATTTATTAATACCAATAAAATTATTATTAAGAGTTCATAATTACAGGGCACCACCCTGGGATCAGGGACCAATAACCAAACTGTGTATGTAGTCTCATAAAGGGGTTGTTCACTTAAAAATGCCAATATTTAATCTCTATTTTACATTCATAAGATGAACAGTGAAGGATTGGTTATATATATAACCAACCATAAACACGCCATAGCAGGCCTAATTATCATACTTTAAGTAACTATTTAGCTTTATGTGTTAACATGGTGTAGTCCCTCATTCGTCCAGGAGTGTTCTATCGTAGAAATGTGTTAACATTAGGCTGTCATATGTGGTTGGTTTTGACATTGGCTGTCATGAGACCATTATAATTTTGTCGTGAATATTTTACTTGACCTCGACTACAGTGGTACAATTTGGACTAGTCATTAAGTGTTATTACACCATGAAATATTTTTCTAACAGTGTCATGAATAATTCCCTTGACCTCAACTACAGTGGTACAATTTGGACTTGGCTAGCACAGGAGCTTTGGACTGCCATCGTCAATCTGGCCTCCATTGGTCTCGGTGGATGTGTTAGGTCCCGGTCCGGCTGTGTTCAATGGGAGGCTGCTGAGCCCGGTTCCATTGCCCGCTTGCCTGGCTCCAGTTTGGTGCCCATTCCAGTGCCGCTCCCCTCCAGCATTCCCCTATGGTGTGTGCCCCCCAACCCGGGCCTGAAAACTTCCTCCTGCTTCCTCCACCACAACCTCCTGGTGCCACCAACACCTCTGGTTTCTCCTGAGCTCCCAGTCAGAGGAGCAGAGTCAAGACTGCTAGCTGCACGGCTAACTAAGCTAACTAGCTAATGGCAGCTACAGTTATCAGCAGTTACAGGTTACTTTAGAAACAAGTAAAGCTAAAGCTTTCTGTCCATCAGGCAGTTGCAGTTCTACAAGCTTCTCTGCGCTTCCAGAGCAGTTACCCACCCAAAACTCCTTAGTGACGGTGTCTGCCCCCCAACCACTTAAATTAATCAAATCAAAAAGTTAATAGAAGAGGAGTTATACATAAAAACCTGAAAGCTGAAATAGCACAACAAAATAGGAGAATGAAATATGGACACTTAAACATCAGATCTCTGTCAGTACAGCTCTGTCTAAAGCTGTACTAGTGAACGATTTAATATCAGTTTATCATATTGACTTATTTTGTCTTACTGAAACCTGACTGGGTCATGAAGAATATGTTAGCCTAAATTAATCCACTCCACCCAGTCATTAATACTCACATTCCTTGAGGCAGAGGAAGTGGAGTCATAGCCATCTTCAACTCAAGCTTATTAATCAACCTTAAACCTAAATTAAATTATAACTCATTCAAAGCCTTGTTCTTAGTCTTTCACACCCAACCTGGAAAACACTACAGCCAATTATATTTGTTATAGTGTCCTCCTGGTCCTTATTCTGAATTTTTATCTGAATTATCTGAGTTTTTATCAAGTTTAGTCCTTAAAACAGGAATTATTGTAGGTGATTTTAATATTCATGTGGACAATGATAACGATAGCCTTAGTACTGCATTCATCTCATTATTAGATTCTACTGGCTTCTGTCAGAGTGTACATAAGCCCACTGACTGTTTTAACCACACCCATGACCTTGTTCTGGCATATGGCATTGAAATTGAACATTTAATAGTCTTTCCACAGAATCCTTTTTTATCGGACCATTATTTAATACGTTTTGAACTCCTATTACTGGACTACACGCCATTAGGCAAAAACACTGCACTAGATGTCTGTCTGATAGTGCTGTAGCTAAATTGAAGGAAATGATTCCTGTATTTAATTCAATGTCATGTCTCAATATAACAGAGGATTCCTATGCTAATTTCATTCCCTCCCAAATTGATCATCTTGTTGAAAGTGCTGCCCACACTCGACTCTATCGCCCCTTTAAAAAAGAAGATAATAAAACAAAGAAGGTTAGCTCCATGGTATAACCCCCAAACCCACAAATTAAAACAAACATCGCGAAAACAAAAAGGAAATGACGTTCCACCAATCTGGAAGAATCTTGCTTAGATAGTAATGCTCCGTAATGTCAGAGCAGCCTACTACTCATCATTAATAGGGGAAAATAAGAACACTCCCAGGTTTCTAACAACTTTGTGAGCTTTTTTAAGGATGAAATTGTAATTATTAGAGACAAAATTCATCACGTCCTGCCCTTAACTGACAACGATTTATCCTTAAAGACAGGAACCTTAGAAACAGCTGTAAAACCTGATATATATTTAGACTGCTTGTCTCCCATCAACCTTCTCCAACTAACTTCAACAATTTCTTCATCAACCTGTCTCTTACCTCCTATCCCAACTATGCTGCTTAAAGACATTTTACCCTTAGTTAGCACTTCTTTACTAGATATGATCGATCTGTCTTTATTAACAGGCTATGTACCACAGTCTTTTAAAGTAGCTGTAATTAAACCTTTTCTTAAAAAGCCCACTGTTGATCCAGGGGTTTTAGCCAACTATAGACCTATATCTAACCTTCCTTTTCTCTATAAGATCTTTGAGAAAGCAGTCATCAGTTGTGTGACTTTCTATATAACAATAGTTTATTTGAGGATTTTCAGTCAGGATTTAGAGTGTGTCATAGCACAGAGACAGCACTGGTGAAAATTACAAATGACATTCTAATTGCATCAGACAATGGACTTGACCTTTCTGATAAAAATGTGTCTTGAGAAGAGACTTAAAAGAAGACACTGACTCAGACAACCTAATTTCTTCAGGCAGGTTGTTCCAGAGCCTCAGGGCCTTGATGGCAAACGCTCTGTCCCCCTTAGTTTTCATCCTGGACTTGGGAACAGACAGAATACCCCTGCTCCCCTGAAGATCTCAAACTACATAATGGTTCATAAGGGATTAAAAATAAAATATATTCCAGGCCATGAAGAGCCTTAAAAGTAATCAATAAGATCTTAAAATCAATCCTAAAAACAAACAGGGAGCCAATGTAAAGAGGCTAAAACCGGTGTGATATGATCATACCTCTTGGTCCTGGTTAAAAGCAGCTGAGCTCTGTACAGTCTGCAGTTGTTTCAAAGTTTTTTACAATAATCAAGGCGTGAGGAGATAAAAGCATGCACAACAGTTTCTGCATCACTAAAATTTAAAATAGATCGTATTTTTGCAATATTTCTGAGGTGATAAAAACATGATTGGACAAGCTTAGTGATATGTTCCTCAAAACATAAATTGCTATCAAGCAGGACACCAAGATTTCTTGCATCAGGCTTGATATGTTGTGACAGGTAGCCAGTAGATCGCAGTATTTGTTTAGTGATGTGTTGGGGCCCAATATCAAGGATTTCAGTTTTATTTGAGTTGAGCTGAAGAAAATTTATCGACATCCAATTTTTTATGTCAGACAGGCAGTCCCGCCGAGAACTCAGCGTACTAAGGTCAGTGGGCTTGACAGGGAGGTACAACTGTGTGTCATCTGTATAACAATGAAAAGAAATACCAAGTCTGCGGATGACATCACTCAAGGGGAGCATATAGAAGGAAAACAGTATTGGTCCCAGAATTGACCCTTGAGGCACACCATAGTTGATATGGGAAACGGATGACATGAAATTATTAATGGCAACACAGAATTTCCTATTGGACAAATATGATGAGAACCAGTCTAATGCAGTGTCAGATATGCCCACCCAGTGCCTCAGTCTATCTAAAAGATGAGCCATGATCAATTGTGTCAAAGGCAGCAGTTAAGTCGAACAGCACAAGAATTGAGCACATGCATGTGTCTACAATCATTAAAAGGTCATTAGTGACTTTGAGAAGGGCTGTCTCAGTGCTGTGGTGCTGACAAAAGCTAGATTGGAACTTTGGAAAGGTATTATTGTTATTATTCCACAGCAGCAATAAGCTGCTTAGATACAAGTTTTTCGAGAATCTTCGAAATAAAAGGCACTTTGGAGATTGGACGATTGTTGTCCAGAAGGGTGGAATCAAGCCCAGGATTTTTTAGGACTGGCTGGACACAAGCAGTTTTAAAGTAAGCCAGTAGACAGTGAGCTGTAATACAATCCATAACTTCCAATAAAAACGAAGTTGGCATTTTGTTCAGAGGGCTGGAGGATAATCTCATGAGAGACATGATGTCTGTTAGTTCAGGCAGACTAACAACAGAAAAATTGCTCAAAGAATCCCTGATTGGGTGTTCCACATTAAAAAGGCAGGACTGGGGTTAATGCCAGATCTTATTAACTCTACCTTTCCAGCAAAGTGCAAAAGAAACTTTTCACAGTCAGCATCACAATCAGCAGAGGCACAAGAAGAGGCTAGGTTAACTAACTGATCCACAGTCTTAAATAGGAATCTGGGGTTGTGCTGATGGGCAGAAATAAGTGCAGAGAAATGGCATGCTCATGCATCCTTCACCATCCTATTATAAAGGAGTAATAACTCTTTCATAGCCGCAAAGTGGACCTGGAGACCTGATTTCTTCCATTTGCGTTCTGCTCTTCTGCATTTCCTTTTACAGCTTCGAGTGCTCTCATTTAACTATGGCTGTTTTCTAGTCTTTGAGCTTGATCTATTTTTAAGAGGAGCTATGAGATCTAACATTGAAGAACACAGGTAATTAAAATAATAAACCAAATTATTGGTGTTGGAGGAGTCAGGAAACACATTGCCAGGAGAATTAAACAGTATACAGAATTTTAAGGCACTATGCTCATTAAGGGCACATGTGTACTTAGAGCGGGATAATTCAATACTAGCAGCCTGTAATTCACAGTTAAAAGCAATGCATAGGTGATCAGATACAAACATGTCCCTGATTGTCCTTCCTAACACGGCAGCAGCGGATGGACACCCACCATTGAGTCTGGTTCTGTCCAAGGTTTCTGCCTGTGAGCAAAAGGAAGTTTTTCCTTGCCACTGTTGCCAAGTGCTTGCTCATTTTGGGCTTTGTTTGGTCTCTGTAAATAATATTATAAAGAGTATGGTCTAGACCTGCTCTATAGGAAAAGTGCAATGAGATAACTTCTGTTATGAATTGGTGCTATATAAATAAAATTGAACTGAATTGAATTGATTTCCACAGATGGTATTCTCAGACCCAGACTAAAGACTAGGTCCAAAGTGAGGCCAAGGGAATGAGTTTGACACATGTTGCTGAAAGTTAAAAGAGTTAGTGATATTTAAAAAATCAGCAGCAAGGGCTTTAGAAGATTCAACACCATGAATATTAAAATCACCACAAAGAACAATTCAGACTGAATAAAAATTCAGGGAGTTCCAACAAGAAGGAGCCAGCTGGTTTAGGGGGACAATAAATAATAGCAAATATGACAGGGAGTGGGAAAACAAGTTTAAACATGAGCACTTCAAAGGAGGAAAGGCACTATATAATATATAAAATTGAATTGAATTGAATAGGGGCGCCAAGTTGTAAAAAAAAAAAAAAACAATTCTTGCATAATGTGTCTTCAAGGTATTTAAAAGCATTTGACAGTGTAGTAAAATTTAATGACATCTTTATGACAAGTCCAACTTGTACCACTGTAGTTGAGGTCAATGAAATTATTCATGAGCCTGTTAGAAAAGCATTTGACAGGGTAATAACACTTAATGAGATTTAAGTTTGATAATTAAGCATTCTTATAGCATGAGGTTATGTTGTCTTGGTTAATGTCAAGTTGTCATAACAAAGACATCCCAACCAATGTCAACTTTACATTAAAGATGACATAACTGACCAAATGACACTTAATCACAACAGTCATAAACATTCTTAAAGACTCCTTCATGTTCATGACAGGTGTCATGTCATGGTTATGATGTTGTCATGTCAGTCTTATGCACACCCCTTCAATTAAAGTGTTACCCTAACTATTGCAAACATCAGTTGCAACTTTATAACAGTCACTCAAATAACGTTTATAGATGGACTACACAGTATTTATTAACCATTTACAAAGTATCATAAACATCTGTTGTAACTTTACAATAACCATCCAGATAATGTTTATAGATGCTTTACAAAGTATTTATTAACCCTTTAACAAGGTCTTAAAATCATGAGTTGCAACTTTATAATAGCCATCCAAATAATGTGTGGGCAACTGTGGCTTAGTGTACCCCACTGTACCCCAAATTGCTCCTGAGGGATGTGCCCTCGGTGTGAGTGTGTATGAATGATTAGTTTCTTTCAACTGATGAGCAGTTGGCACCTGCCATCAGTGTATGAATGTGTGTGAATGGGGTGAATGTGATATGTAGTTAAAGCGCTTTGAGTAGTCAGAAAGACTAGAAAAGCGCTATATAAGTACAGTCCATTACCATTACCAAACTAAATATTAACCATTAACAAAGTATTACAAATATCTGGTCTATCACAAACAATTTCTTAAAGGTTTACAAATCATTTGGTAATAATTAACAAAAATTTAACATAGTATATAAACTGTTACAATGTGTGCAGCAATAAACTGTTAATAAATAGTTAACTAATGTAATCATAAATTATTATCATCTCGTATCTGCTATGACACAATATATAATTATAAACTCATTATTTTATATTACACAAACTAATGATAAAATAACATAAATTATAGCATTACTAATAATTAGTAAACATTGTTAACTATCATTTCATTGTTAACAGTAAAATAACTTGTTAAACTTGTACTGTTAAATATGGCATGCATGTTCATGTGTATGATTGAGTGTGTATGGGAGAGAAGAAAAAAAGTGATAATACTAATACTACTACTAATAATAATAATACATATATTGAAAAATAAATAATAAATACATGATAATAAGGGAAGAATAAAAAATAAATAAATAGTTTGTAATTAATATTTAGAAATGTCAGCTATTGTGGTATAGGGGTCCTGGCAGGTCTTGAGAGCTGTTTATTCCATAGCTGATATATGTGGAGGGGCACTGATGTCACCGGCAGTAGGGGGAGGTTGTTTCCTGGATGAGGATGTGTCTGTGTGTGTTTTTTTTAACTGACAAAAGCGAATATATACAAACATTCAGGTAAACAGCAGCACATACAAATCAAATATAGACTTACAAATGCAAACAAAAATACAAAGTGACAATGTAAGGACAAGTAGGTTTACATAAAAAAATAAAAATCAGGAGTATATGTGTACACAAATAGAATGACGATCAGTCAGAGGTTTCAGGGAAAAGAATGCCATCATTTTCCAACAATTTATTGTTTAATAAGTTGAGTGATTAAAGTAGAGACTTCAATTCTATGAGAAATTGTGAGATCTTAGGCAATGGTTTAGAGAATTTCTGTTTGTATAAAAAACTTTGCATATAGAATAATGAAATTAATCAGATTTTCAAGAGTGCCATAATTTGGATTAACATATTAATACATAATATCCTTGAGATTAAGAGAATGGGCAGAGTTAGCAGCTTAAAAAAATTTAGACTCTAGATCTTTCCAAAGTGTTTGGGATATTTCACAATCAAAAAATAGGTGAGAGATTGTTTCTATATTATGTTTACAAAAGGTACATGAAATATCAATGTCAATAAATTTAGCAATAAGACAGTTAGCAGGGTATATTTTATGTAACATTTTGACATGTACTTCCTTAGCCTTGCTTGAAATACAGTACTTAAGGTAAAAGCCATGCCCTTCTCCAGTTTATGTCCTCAGCTTGAGCTCTCCAGAAACTGTCCTCTAGGTACAGTTTTATTCTTTCTTTGAAAAGTTTGGCGAATATGCTTATTATTGAGCTTTCTGTGTGCATCAGAAAAGGCTGTGTTATTTTATTCTCATAATGACTTAGATGGCTTTTCACAAATTAAACCACTTGGAATAGCATGAGTTATAGAATTAATTGAGTTATAGAATGAATTAAATTCTCTGAAAGGAATTGGAAAACTGTGTACAGACATGAAATGTTCATAGGACAGCATATTACCAGATTCATCAAAAAGGTTGAGGATTTGATTTATATCTCTCTGGAACCATTTAGGAAAGAACAAGGATTTGTTTCTGATCAATATATCACAGAGAAACGTTTTGTGAGGTGAGAAATTGTGGACAAAAGCTAACTTCCAAGCTAAAAGGGCTTGCTGATAGAACTTTGACAATTTCATTGGCAATCTGTCTGGCAAAAAGTTACACCTTAATAGGAAAGAAAAGCCTCCAATTTTGTTGAAAATGTAATTTGGGATGAAATACCAAACTGAATCGGGAAGCCATTTCTTTTTAACTATTTAAAGGTATTAACAGTATCAACAAAAGCCAAGATTTCAAGACAAGACTCTTAAGCTTTGCTGTTAGAAAGCACAACTTTCTTGAGCTTGTGTGATTTATTCTTCCAAATAAAATCTAGAAAGATTCTGTTTACTTCTTTGGCTGTCGAGTCATTTAAATGGACTGTACTTGTATAGTGCCTTGCTGTAGTGTGTTCTAGTCACACACTACATATCATATTCACGCCATTCACACACATTCATACACTGATGGCAGATGCTAACTGCTCAGTCCAAAGAAACTAACTAATCATTCACACAAACACTCAGACACCAAAGGCACTGTCATGGACACGCCAGGCTCCACCACCTCACAACCACAGCGTACTCCCTCACCAGAATTCTAATCAGATACCTGTTGCCAATCACACACCTGATCCTCATCTGCATCACCTCAGCTCCAGTACAAAAACACCCCACTCACCTCAGTCACTGTCCGGTCTCGTTTCAACAAGGACACTACTCTCTGCCCTGCAAGATAACGTTTCGGAAAAGTGTGTTTCTCCTCTCCTGAGTTCCTGTCTCCAGCTCCGTGTTCTCCTGTCTCCAGTGTGTGTGTTTCCAGCTCCCAATCTCCTATCCCACTAAACAAAGGACGGTATCAGTAACCATCATCTCCCATTCTACTCACTGCTTGTTTTACCTCGTTTGTAATAAAACCTTCTGTGTCTCCATCTCAGTGTCTCCGGCTATTCTGTCCGTAACAGGCACAACCCTCGGGAGCAAGTTGGGGTTCACTTCGACATGTGGGCTGGGGGAAGCCGGGATTGAACCTCTCTACCACTAAGCCACAGCCACCCTCAAATAAGGACAAAGATGGATACGCAAAGCTAAATAGTGTTGTGTGTCTCACATTTACAGAGCCAGGGCTGTGTACAAACACCGGATATTTTTTAAGTGCACACACTGAACGGACAGCTAGCGGACCGTGAGGAGATATTTGCTGAATTTGACAAAGATGTGTATTGGATTAGAATTGCATACCCCATCTTTAAATTAAGTTTTATAACTAGGTTCAGGAACAAAGGCCACGCCTCAAACACATCCCATTTACACACAAAAAGTACTTAAGCACATGTTGTCCATTCCCTTCTTCTTTGACTCAGTTTTCACATGACCTGTGACAGACTAGTACAGACAGAGCTCCTTCTCAACCCTTCAGATATTGATTGATTGACTGATTTTTATTTATGGATACAGAAGACAAACAATCCAAGGGATAACATGTAAAGTGTAAAACACTTATTTCCAACATGGTCCCTGATGTTTGAAAAACAGGACAGACATCAGAACAGAATCCCTAAAACAATAAGCAACAAAAACCAAAGACATCCTACAAATGAAATCAGCAGAAATAAACCCTATCCTAGTATCAACTTTTCTTCACAATCTTTATGTCCTAAAACCATTCACAAACCCAATAAAAATACTAAAATAGAGGCAATAAAAGAACTAGATGAGCCCGGATCTGACCTTTCAAAACTCCTCTAGATTTTAACTGCTTGATGTTTAGTGGAAGGCTATTCCATAGTATGGTCCCTGTATAAAAAAAGAGCTCCGGGCTACAGTACGCTGTTAACTCGCGGCACCTTGCATGATCCCACACTAGTCGAAACATCCCTTTCCACTGCTCAGACAATAAAGCAAAACACCACTCTCCCTCCCTGAGCTTTCCAAGCACTAACGGGATCCCAGCGACGCATTCATGGCAACGTCGATAATGTCCCATGTCCAAAGAAGCCCAGCCTTCCACATCAGCCCTCTTAGAGGTTTCAGAGCTATCTCGCTCCTCCTCTACTTTCCCTCAGGCTTCACAAACAACCCGAGCACATGCATCCCTCCATCCCAGCATCCTTCCCCTTCACGTGCTTTTACCTTTCCTATCCCATCTTCTTCGGCCACCTCAGCTCCTCCCACCTCAATACATCACATTTGCACAGTGCGAGTGCACTCCGAGCCACTTTGTTTATTTCTCATTTTCAACACACACACTGAACAGACAGCTAGTGTACCATGAGGAGATATTCACTGAATTTGACAAAAAGATGTGTATTGGATTAGAATTGCATACCCCACCTTTAAATGCACCCCTTTTCCCCACGGCTCCGCCCGCAGCTCCAGTGCTTTTCCCACTTATCCTCCTCTGCCAACTTCACGTTAGCCAGTGCATTACCTCCAGTGCACCCACTTGCATCCACCCAATCATCCCCTGTGTCACCCACGCTCAGGCAACAGATTCTCGCCGGTAACTATGTTGACCTTGCTCAATTGATACATCCATCCACATGTAATCCTCATATACCCAGGGAACTGCAAACTGCACTTGGTTCCATTGAACTCAAACAGCCACTCCCTACCCACTCCAAAGAACTCATGGTGGTTGAATTCGCCATCACAGTCTCCCTGTACCGTGACATTATATGTTCTGCCTTCAGGTCAGGTCAGAGCTGGATGACTACTTTTCACTGATCCTCGATCTGGCCTTGCGGTTCAGTGGCAACGGATTCTATACTTACCACGTTCTTTTTGCATCATAAGTCGCCAAACATCTGCAGAAATATAACCAAGGAACATACTGGGGAACACTAGATCCTGAGCTGTATTGCTGCATTTTTTCAGCTCGCACTTCCTTGAATTGTGACCTGTGCGGCGCACCATCCCATCTGACCACAGCATGCAACCTAACTGCTTCTCTGTCTTGCGCCTCAGCTCCAAATAAACAAAGCCCTGCCGTTTTCTGCAGCCTGCCCCCCACAACCACCCCGCTGTCTATCACCCCAAAACCAGGCAAATTCCCAGCCAACCACCCTCGGCCTTTTTCCTGAAGGCGTGGATAAGAGAGGACGACCAGTCCTCTACCAGGGTGGGAGGATGATCTGTAATAACTTCAACGACCTAGGATGCAGCGCTTCAAGCTGTTGATTCCTCCACACCTGCTACTTCTGCAGCAGAGCCCATGCCAGACCAACTTGTCCTCATACTCCAACTAATCACAGCTTGTATAAGTATCTCAATACCCCAAATAAAATCAATGCTCTAGCTACTGCCTTAAAGAATCACCTAGACCACCAGTTCATTAACTTCCTCATACAAGGTAGGAGGAAGTTAAAGAAGCATTTGTGATCGGCCCATTTTCCAGTCCACCTTTCCCCACATTCAGAATAACTATAGATACTGGAAATATTCAGGAAAAAAGAGACTCATCATAGACCTCTTATCCCCCCACGGCTCCACCATCCCAAGTATCGATAGCCTAATATCCCACCTCGGACTTATCCATGCAGTATACACCAATCGAACCGGCATCTCCCTCATCCGCCTCGCAGACATCACCAGTGCCGTCTACTGGCTACTACTGGCATCTCTGGAATGGCACATACTACTTTGCAGTGCGTCTGACCTTCAGGTGCAAGAGAAGCCCGAAAAAATTTGACTCTTTATCTGAAGCACTCTGCTGGATCTTGACAAACAACTACAAACTCCTGTATGTCATCCATCTCCTAGATGACTTTCTTACTGTCACGCCACTATCTTCACCTCTATTATATAGTCCCAACACTCTGAATTCTGCATTTAAAAAACTTGGAGTTCCTCTCTCCTCAGAGAAAATGGAAGGTCCCAGCACATCCCACTTCAAATTTCTTCAAAGATGCACCAAACGCCAACTTCTCTCGCTGCTAGGCCACCTACTGTAAATTATGCCATCCATATCATCCCTTAAGGTTGATTCTTCTTGTCACACCTCCTTTTCCTAGCCGCCTCTGTTCCATCTCTCCATGACCAATTGCTGACTCACTTACTCACTTTTCATTCCATAAATTCAGACAATTGGCACCAGCCTCTGACCCTCTTCCAACTCCAGTCCCACCATTTTCAGCCACCATCTTCAACTGACCCCGCAGCTGGAACATTTAGTCACCGCTTCACAAGATGCCATCCTCAACAGTATCGATCCCCAGACACTCTCATCATAGCTGACCAGATGAAATTGCTTCATTGCGTCCCTCAGTTTTTCATTCTCTTCACTCAATGTCCTAACCCTCTCTAGCTTTATCACATTTGCCCATTCCGTTCAGTGGAATTAACTTCTTCATAAAACTGTCCTCAGGGGCACCTTGTCCAGCCTTGTCCCACTCACACATCAGCATGTTAATCAAAGGTCTCCGTAAGGCTGAACCACGTCCTACACCAAAATGTTTGCCACTCACTTCAGACGTCCTTGCCTGCTGCATCGGAACTCTCCACACAGGCTATCTGTCTACGCATATAGACAAAGTCTTAGAATCCATGTTCCCACTGGCATTCTTCTATGTTTGACATTTCCTTTCATTCTTCCAACACTCTCATCTACAACCTTAAACGCAGCAAGACCAACCAGTAGGGTCCACCTCAACCCATCTACCTCTTGCGACTAGACTCATACCTAAGTCCATACAAACCTATATGTGACAACATAGACAAAACAGCTGACACTGGTCCATCATCGTACTCCTCCATTCATCTGTTCATGGCCCTGATTTCTTCCCTCATCCCTTCATTGCTCACCCTTCTTCCCCTTATCCCTTCATCCCTCTCTCATCATCCTTTCATCCCTCACCCTTAATCCCTTCATCCCTTGACCCTCACCCCCATCCCTCCATACCTTCATCCCTCATCCCTCCCTCTGGACCCTTAATCCATCTCTCCTACATCATCTTGGCTCTCCTCCATCCATAATATGCAATAAACTATTGTAAATCCATTCCCCGCTGAAGTGTAAAGTGTTGAGAGTTGTGATTATTTGGTTATAACTGATGCTGACGGTGATATTCAGAGAGTTTTGATCCACTGAATAAATGACTTACCCCAAAACCACATTTCTCAATTCATCAAAGACTGAGTAGTTTAAAAGATCTTAAAAAATTGTCTTGGACAGGCAAATTGTGGCAAAAGTTGTGTAGACTGGACGAGGCCTTACTTTTACAAAGTGTGGACCCAACTGTGAAATACTTCACATTTCCTGATTTCTATTTGAAATGTTGATCATATCTCCACACCCAGAAGACACCACACCATGATGCCATGATGTGTGGACTGTCTATGCGTGAGCTATTCTAAAACTGTTCTCAAAATGAAAGAAGTACCTGTATTCTTAATACTGGTGGACTTAATAGATTTTTAGGGCGGATAGACTGTCTTGGTGGCTCCAAAACAGATTTTAAGGCTTTACTGATCCCTTTCCAAACAAAGAGAAAGGAACAGGAAGAGAGAAATGACTGTGTCCAGACAGAAAACACTGTGTTCACTAATTCAGGATCCACTCATGCTTCCCTGAACAACAGAGGAGAGCCAGCCAGCTATCTTAAATGTTGTGGGAGTCTTTCACAGAACTGCTCTGAGTTTCCACACAATAGAGCGTATTGATTCGACATGTATCCAAAACAGTTCCACTGGAGCTGTGTACTGTGTACAAGTAGCCTCTGAGAATTTATCTGCAACAGGAGAACAGGTGATATGTCCTCTGTGGCACTGCCATTAAAGCATTGCATTTCTCAGCAGAGAAACACAGCCCAAGCATGGCTGTTTGAGTGTGTGCGCGTGTGCGCGCGTGCGTGTAGAGTTTGGGCAACATTAAGGACAGGACAGAGTGGACAGGACTGGAGTGGACCATTTATCTTGATTTAATCCAAATTCAAGACTAATCGCTCTTGAGTTTGAGTTGATGAGTCTCAAGCCCTGAAAAGGGCTTGAGACTCATCAAGAATCTAGAAAAAATAGAAAAATCTATGAGTCTGTATAGTTGAGCCAGTTCTAGATTTGCTCTTAGGCTCGTCTTAGGCTAGTTAAACAGTTGTATAAAATAGCCTAGAAAGTTAACTAACCCCAGATTATCACTATCACAGTTTCCATGGTAACAATTATTCACACCTGCTGACAGAAAGAGCATGGCTAAGTTTGTTATTTGTTTTGAAAAATGATAAGGGAAATACTTTTTAGAGATCACAGAAACTCCTTCATAATAATATATAAATATATACACTCTTCTATTTTGTCCTTGCAGAAGAACAGTAAATTGAAGTTAGCAGCTGAGTGAGTCACTCATGTGGGAGGGGGAGTCCAGGATATATTTTAGCAAATTATTCAGATTATCAGTAATTTGACATTGACATTTTTTCCATATTCTAATGGTAGAAATGAATGTTGCATATCTGCTATACATTAAAACATTTTTAATGTCAGCTCCATTTACTGTCAGACTGAGATGACAGGTTAAATGTGTCGTAACAACATATTTTACCTGCATCAAATGCCCTAGATTTGGTTAACTTTCTTTTAGTAATTGCTCAATTTATAGTCTGTGCACCTTGAACCAACAATATTCTTCTTTATGGATGGAGTGTATTGTACAATAATTGTACAAGAGACACCTGACAGCCAACCAGAACATATGTAATGCAATAATAAGGTACAAGGTACATGGTAATTTATTTATCATTATACAACCCAAGGTTGTACAACAAAATTAAGTTAGTAGCCCCTTTATGCTACACACACATATATACATATATTTACATATATACATACACGTATACACCCAGGAAATAATTCAATGCATTTTTTGAATTTGCATCTGGGGGAATGCAAGACAGCAGCAACAAGATAGTGAAGATAATAATATGGTTATTATCTATCACATAAAATGTTTGACATCTGGAAATAGTGTCCATCCATTTTGACTGCGCTTGAGCACCAAGCACCATCGATGTAAACAGAGTCCACCTCCCCTCATCCCACTGGAGTCTTGCGCTCTTTCAGCTAGGAACAATGGTCTGCCCGTTGAGTGTTGAGTGATGTTGGTGGAGCAGGTCTCTGCAAAGATGTGGGCACAACAGTCTCTGATTCCCATTGCTTGGCCAGCCTGAGTCCCATTTCGTCCAGACCGGACATTAGCCAGTAGCAGCCTTAAATCCAAACTGGGCCAGCTTGTTCCTATCCCAGCTCTTCCTCTCCCCGAGGTGATCACACAGCACCCGCCGTGGTGTCTGGTCCAGTTGATCTGGCTGGGTGGATAATAAAGCATGTCACTTATTACTACAAAGAGAAACTGTTATATGAATGTCAAGATCCTCCAGCTAATAAAATCCATCCAAAAAGTTAGATATAAGATGAAAGGGATGAGCATCATGTTCTGCAGTGTGAATGGAGACAAACAGTCCTTATTTCCCCACTAGAAGTTAATTCCTTCAGTCAGTTTGAGAAAATATTGCATTTTATAGTTATATTTCTACTCATTACTGGAGGAATAGCATTCATAGAAGTGATGATTCTCAATTGACAAAAACCTTGGCCTTGTCAATGTATCAGTTCTTGTTTGTCTATTTTTGAACAATAGAATACAATGTTATGTAAAATGGACAAAATGTGGAACTGGAGATGTTACCATAACAAGATAGAGATGAGACAAATAGAGGACTTACAAGTCAAGAAAGTATGTGCTATATTTACTGTGAACTTTACAGTATTTACAATAAAAGGTACCACACAAGTTTTTTTTAAAAGCTGAACAAAAAGGCCTAATATATTTAGAAAAAGACCACAACTTTTATCATTAGGAGGAAGCCATCACTAATCCTATTGTGTATTAACATGTGATATGTTGCGAAACCTTAGGCTACTCCAGGGAAATTTGAAAACATGACCTACCCTCCATCTAACGTGCCTGCAACCTGAGAGCCTTGTCCTTCATGTAAATGTTCCTTTTGGTCCCCTGTAAGTGTCTTCTGTTTCCCTGGTCAAGTATGATTCATGGATGGATATTCATGGAAGAAGAACAAGATATCCATTTATTCCTATGCAAGTTGCTCACTGGGCACATATCCCAAAAAAGTCTTGGGGGCCCAAAGAACATGTGCACTGGACTTCTGCATTCAAGACTTACACTGGCCAAGCTGGCTGACTTCCTGTTGGGTCGCTACACACGAGTGAAATAAAATTATTTAATCAAATGGGTCTTCTAGACTTTCTAAATGTTACTGGACCAAATCGATCACATGCTGATAATAAAAGAGTCAGTTCAGGGTGTTTGTGATGCTCAGAAAAAAGTATTCACAGTTTTACAGCTGTACCTTTTCTGATGATTGTGTATGGGGAAAATGCTTTTTATGAACAGTGTGCATCACATGATGTTGCCAGAAGTTGCAGTGTGGCTTTACTACACCTGAATTGCCCTGTGCTGTTCCTGGGGGATTAGTATGAATCACCTGCAGAGGCAGCACTGGACTCTGTATCACCCATGTGACGCCTCTTCCTTCTGTGATGCTGCTGGTGATAACAAATAAACCTTCATCAGGAGAAGAAACATTAGAAAACTTTGCAACAAGCAGGTCAGCTGACTGAAAGTGGCACTGCAGATCTTCTAAAGTGGTAGAACGTCACCATGTTTACATAACACAGGACTCATGAGTTTTAATGATGTAGTTGTCTACAACGTAGTACCAGAAAAATCAGCAGAAAGTGCAGAAGCAAGTATGGCCAACTAAATCAAAGCTATATCACCTAGGGCCAGCCAGGTGGTCTGGTCATAACAATGCTTCATTTTCACATGAGCAGTTGCTGAAGCATTTTGGTTAGAGAGCAGGCTTGTTGATGACAGTGTGATGACCTGCAAAACAAGTGTGTCACACCAGAAAAGAGAATGCATCATGGGCATAACTTTCAAGGGTTAACATCATGTTCAAACACTACTTCAGTAGGACTGAAATCCATTGTTTTTTGTGCAGCTTCACAAGTTGCTAAAAGAAATGAGAAGAAAGTCTCTCAGTCTTTCTGTTACTGATGAAATCTCTCCAGTGCTCAGCTTGGGTTTCAGCATGTAGCATGTAACCTGTCAGGTTTTGTGGTCAATATCCCTTGTTTTCAATATCTGTGCAAACAAATTGGACTGTAAATTGGGACCCGAGTCAGTTAAATCATCTTTGGGAAGGCTCATGTAGAGAAGAACTTTATCAGAGGCTCTGTGACCTGATCAATTTCCGGGTCATGTGAGGAATGATCAGATAAAGAGACTGGGATGTAATCTTAGTCTTGTTTATGAAACAATGACTGTCAAAGCTGCAAGAAAGACACACACTAGAAGATGTGAAGTTAGTTGTTGAGACTTCAACAGACTTAGTTACTGTCCTTGTATTTTGAGAGTTTTTGTTGAGAGTAGATGAGTCTTTTTTTTCTTTCAAATCTGATCTGGACAACATGCATAATGATGGTGGTTTCTTCCTGTTGCTGTGTTATATTAAAATCAGATATCTATCTACAGAAATCTTTCCAGTGTGACGTGGGAGGATTTTTCACTGCAGCTGGTTGTCAACACAGTAAAATAGACCTTTCACTTTAACCATCAGTTTCCTAGAAAAGCATGTCTAACTTACTTCCCCAACTGTGCAGTTAACCCTTAAATGGGCAAGCACATATAAATATTTAGTAAAATTAATTACTTGCTATTTTCTAACATATCTAGGCTAAAATGACAATTTCATGATTTTCTTTTCAAAATATAACCTTTTTTTCCAATTTACACTCTGTATCTCCCGAGATATATTGCCCATTTAGGATATAAATTTTACATTTTCTCCTTTTATTATTAGTTCATTTGGCAACTTTCAAAACATTTTATAAACAATTAATTAGGTACTTCATTTAAAATTTTGCATACAAAGTTTTAAAAAAAGTGAAAAAAAATGAACAGTAGTTACTCACATATGTTTTGAACGCTGGAAACAAATCTAATCTTTGAATAAACAACAAGCTATTAACATTTATAAACAAAACATCTTATTTGTGTTTTTATACTACCATCTTCCCTGTGGTGCCCGCAATATCCTATCGGCAATGGAAGCTGAGGAAACAGTTGTGAGCATTTTGACCAGTGACAATGCAAAACCTCACTTATTACCTACACTTCTGACACATGATGGAGGTCTGTCCATCCTAGCACATCCTGCATCGGCCTTTTACTGACAGGATATCCACAGACCTGGGGACTTTTGGCTGTTTGATTACTCTTGGTGGTGTATTGTCTTCATTTCCTTTGGAGGGCTGTCCCCCTTTCTGCTTTTCGGGGTAGATGAGTCCTTTGGCAGCATCCAGCCTAAAGTCCTTCAGACACTGATGTTTCTGACCCAGTGCTGCTGCATCACACTGGTGTGTTATTGACAGCAATGTTAACCATCTGTCAAAATATGCCCATGTACCACCGGTGGGATTTTGCTGGAGTGTGATACATGGCAATCATCATATCAGCCAAATCCACTCCTCCCATGTGAGTGTTGTACTCAGACACATTCTTAAGGCATGGCATACTTATCTTCCTCTTTTCCTCTTTAGAGTTGGGCCAACAGGGTTGAAAGTAGCACAGAGCTTACCAAGGTGACTGTTTTGTTGTCTGCCCCTTTGACCATAGCAAGCTTTGCATCGTTGTCTACACGAAAGTCAAAGCTGCCTCTTCCTCTTCGTAGGATGTCTCGATCTTCTTCCAATCTACAACCCATCAAGCGTTTTTTTCGAATGGTACCCAAACTTCTGAGGCCCATAGACTCTTTTAGATGAGTTATCAAACTAAACGATGTGAGAAAATTGTCAAAGTAGAAAACACAGTCGGAGGGGTTTCTGGTGGTTCTGCACAGCTGCAGAACAACATTTGCACCTAACCCAAACGCTTTGTCTGGAGTTTGAGTAGCACCATCAAATGTAGACATTCCTGTGTAAATCATGAAGTCATACACAAAGCCAGACAAACCAGCTCGCACAAAGATCTTGAACCCCCATTTCTTGGGTTTGCTAGGTAGATAATGCCGCAGACTTCCAGTTTTTTTGCCTTTGTAAGGAACCGTCATCTCATCAATTGAAAATTGGTTCTCACTCTCAATTTCCATACACTTGCTCCTCATGTGGTCAAGTATAGGCCTTATTTTGAGCAGGTGTTTACTGGAGTCAGAGCTCATGTTAGTGGCATGATACCTGCTACTTTGTCATATCTTGTATCTGTTGCCCAGTAGTTTCCCACTGCAGGCATTTTCACTATACCCATGATAAGCTTCATTCCAATGAATGCCTTGATTTCAGAGGCATTAGTGTTGATGCTGCATCCAATGAGCTGACAAGAATACAAGTTTCTCTGGTGAGCAGTGACCTCAAAGATGTCCTTTTCAAAGAATTAGTGGAATGGAGAGAAGCAGCTTGGTTTAACAGTACACTGGTGCTCAAACTCAATTTATCTCCAACTACTGAAAAAGAAAAAAGTTATCAGTGTAAAAAAATACATATACACCCTTTTCCTGCAATCACCAATACAAACCACCTAACTATATGTAATTTTACACATAACTCCTGTGTGTGTGTGTGTGTGTATGCGGTACACTGCCATTTTGGATTTTGATTCAAATGATGAGTATATTTTTTGTTATATATTTTGTTTGTTTTTTGTTGGTATGAAGTCACATGACCTGAGTACTTGACCCATCCCCCATTCAGTGTTTCTCATGATATAAAGTACACCCACTTAATGCCCCTCCCTCCCACAGCCTGTCAAATGACTGTATCCCCCAGGATACAGAGACCATTTATTGAGATGCCATCAGGTTGGAAAGTTAATCTACTGCCCATTAGAAACAGTGATGAGAGATTTTATATCTAAGCTCCTTTTGTTTAACGCTGTTTGTGAATGAACTTGCAAATTGCTCTGATCTGAAGACACAAAGTACTCTCTCACTCCATATAACAGACTGGGTAAGAGGTTGGACTGATGTGAATTGGTGAGAAACAGCCGGGAGTAAGAACCTCTTCCTGACATCAAAAGACTGCCATCTCACTTCTGACAGCTTAGGCAGGGAGGGATGACAGAGGGCCGCCAGGCAGACACATATCCCTCTGCAAGCTGAGCCCACAGAGCGCTCTGCGTTGAATGGATGTTGATGTAGAGGCCTGCACCACTGATGAAACCCTGGGTAAATATAGTGCCAAAAAGAAAACTGAGACAATAGGCGTTTTTGGACCAAACAATTCTGGAGACTCCCTGAGAGGAACTCTCCCCCGAGAACTATATACCCTTCAAGGGCTTCTTTCTGTTTGCTAACTAGAATCATTTAGGGTTCTTCAGTTTGTCCCTATAGAAGAACAATTTGGGTTTTTTGATAGAACCATATATAAAGGTTCTACCTGGAATCCTTTCAGATGGTTTTACCTTCAACCATCTGTGAAAGGTTCCATCCTTAACCCCCTGTCAGAGGTTCTACAGAAAACCCTTCTATGGTGTAATGGTTCCACCCAGAACCCACCAAGGGGGTTCTACCAAGAACCCTTTTATATTCCAAGAGTTTCATCTAAGTGAAACGCATTCTGTATTTCCTCAAATAGTGACCAGGACTTTTATTTACCCCCCCAGAAATGGCTTTTAAACTGAGCCAGGCCAAGTGAGGAGGGATTGCTGTATATTTTTTATTTATTTATTTTTATGTTAACAATTTACCTAGCTACATTTCAACTGTTTCGCTGTTGTCTGTAGATATTCAATAAAGTGTATATGTCAATTCATGAACATACCCTAAACAAGATGTTTTATGTACCTAAACCTAACCCAACCTTTATTTGTGAAATAGTTGAATTGTTGAATCTCAACTAATAAGTTTTTCAAATGTTACAAATATTCTATAAACTATCTGTAAGCGGACTATCCAAGTGTAACCAGTGATGACCATTATCAAAGGCAAACTCAATTTAGAAAGATAGGGCTGGCAGTAGCAGCGCCGCAAAGCAACGCTGTCTGTGTGGACACCACACACAAGCCACAGCAGTTCAGCGAGGTAGCCGTCACGCACAGGTAGAAGTGGGCAGTGTAGCCTGGGCGTAAGGACTAGTGATCCATTTCTTGTCATGTATGTATGAACTTATTGTGGTCTGTAATCCTGCCAACAAATCGCTATATCTTCTATGTTATTTTAATGCCACTGTATGAATGTATCTGTTAGGGGCCGCTGTGGCTCAAGAGGTAGAGCATGCCATCCATTAATCACAAGTTGCTCCCAATAGGCAGCGCCTTGGATGGCAGCAGATATTGTATTGCAAAATCAGAAAACAAATGAAATATGTTGTCAATTAACATTTTACTGATACTGTTCCTTTTTTGCAGTACATCTATAACCAGCTATTGTACGCAGTGGAGTTCAAAGAAAAAAACTTGCAACGCCTCCATGTTCACTAGCAGCAGTCTATTAGCTGCATAAATTCGAACAAGATTTGGTTGTTGTGTGAAGTTCAATACTCATAATGCTATCTGCTCTATTCTCATGCCACCTGTCTCTGCAAAGTGGACTGAAATCTGGCCTGTGTGAGCTGTGTTCTTTCACAAGCTAGGAGGGTATGCCTAAGAGTGAACTTTTCTGGTGAGTGAATTCTACTGCCAATCTTTGTGAGTGAAAAAAAGATCCTACCTATGTAAACTATTGAATGGTTAAAAGCAATCATTTCGGCTGTTTAGTTGCGGCTGAGTGTCGTAGGAGAGATTTCTGTGTGCATTGGTTGTTCATCAGTCTTCTTGTAACCGCTAATTCGAGTTCTCCTCCTAAACCATAGGTCCGATTGCTACCAAATTTTCAGTGGATCGTCATTGGATCAAGCTTGTCAAAAGTTGCATGAGGCTTGTTGATATCTTATTTAGTTTTCATGATATTGACCAATGAACTTCAAAAGGAGCATTGTCCACCACATAAATAGACCAAAGTCAACAACCGTTGGTCCAATCATCACAAAAGCTTACAGGATATATTTACAGAAGTACCTGAACCATATCCTGAAAGTTTCATTCAAATCGACCACTAGGGGGCGCTACAAATGCAAAAAGTGGGCGTGGAATAACACAAATCGGACACTGAATCACAAATTGTTTGTCCAATCATCACAAAACTTCCAGGATTTGTTCTCTTAAGTACCTGAAATATACCCTGAATGTTTCAATGTTTCATTTCAACCACTAGGGGGCGCTACAAATGCAAAAACTGGGTGTGGCATATTCACAGAACTACCTGAAACATATCCTGAAGTTTCATTCAAATCGACCACTAGGGGGCGCTATAAATGACAAAAAATGGGAGTGGAATAACACAAATCAGACTATAAGTCAGTGTGATTGGTCTCACTCCTTCTTTAAGGAGAATTAAAGTAGATGAAGTGACTTTGCCCGGCTTGAAGCCTGAAGCCCACTCGTTGCTGCTTGCGGATTTAGTATTGGACGATTGAGCTGCTTCCTTCATTTGAGCTTGCAGCTATATTTATTATTTGTTTTATGCCGCGGCTCAAATTGCCATAAGCTGGAATGAGCTAGAAATATGATACTTGGCCCAATAACTGGAAATGGTGTGCATGTGCTTCCGCAGAAATATGAGCCCAGTCGGTCACATGGTGAAGCTTTAATTAAGGCCCAAAAATGCAATTTTGAACAGGCCACGCCCCTCACACCGTAAATCCGAATGACTTGAAATTTCCAGCTCACTGTGCTCTGCAAAATGGACCTCTAATGTCCGCCTAACTAGATTTTCAGCCATTTTGAGTTTTTTAAAAACATATTTTTGACATCTCCTCCTAAACTGTAGGTCCGATTGCTACCAGATTTTTGGTGGATCATCATTGGATGAAGCTTATCAAATGTTGCATAAAGCTTGTAGATATCTTATTTAGTTTTCAAGATATTGACCAATGAACTTCAAAAGGGACATGGCTCAGCACATAAATAGGCCAAACCGTCAACAACCGTTGGGCCAATCATCACAAATCTTACAAGATGTGTCCACACAAGTACCTGAAACATACCCTGAATGTTTCATTGAAATCGACCACTCGGGAGTGCTACAAATGCAAAAAATTGGGCGTGGCATGACACAAATGAGACTATAAATCAGGCATTGTTTGTCCAATCATCACAAAACATCCAGAACCTGAAACATGCCCTGAAAGTTTCCTTCAAATTGACCGCTAGAGGGCGCTACAATGGCAAAAAATGTGCATGGCATAACACAAATCAGACTATTTATCAGAAATTGTTTGTTTTCTTCATTCTATTTGTGAAAATGCAAAACAGGGAGATTTCACTGCTTTTGTCACGTCTAGGCCATATTTGACCAGGTCCAGATCAAAATCTTCTTCTTCAGTCTGTGTTGGCTTTAACCCCGGAATTGCCACTTGCGGCTATATTTCTCCTTGTTTGTGTATCTTTTGTGTTGGATTCGTCATCTTTGGTAGAGAGTGGATTTCTTCTGCTGCTCCTCTGTGCTACAACAGTGGTGGTAGAGTTCAGCAGTTGTGGTGAGCCAAGCTAATTGATGAGACGATGCTGACAGATCTGTTGTGAACTGTTGTTTTCATCTGAAAACAATCCCAACATCTGGGATTTGTTGGGTCTCTGTAAATAATATTTTAAAGAGTACGGTCTAGACCTGCTCTATAGGAAAAGTGCAATGAGATAACTTCTGTTATGAATTGGCGCTATATAAATAAAATTTAATTGAACTGAATTGAAATCCTGGTAGACTGATCATTGCCAGAACACTGAAGGATACATTTCACAGACTGCATATTTTCATTCCTTTCACTGGACTGACAAAAGGACAAAACGGGAGAAACTGTTCATTACTTAAGTCTGTTGATCTGTTGATTGATATTGACATTTGGGAATTGATACTATTTCCTTTAAGAAGTTAAAAGGTATTTTGATACATACATTGAGGTCAAAAGATGTGGTGCTAATACACAAAGGGGTCTGTCTCATAACAAAAACCATAGTTTGTGAGTTAACTTAGTTGGGTTGCCTAACCCTAGGATAAATACTAATATAGGATCAACTTAGATTCTAAATGGATCTATAACTAAGTGACCACTAACCATTGTCTACTTAAGTGGTGTTTGGTTATACAGTGTGAGTGACTCCATTCAAAAGGGGAAGTAGTACATTGTTCCTGTTGTTATATGGTTTTTCCCCTCTTCATACAAACAATTAATACATTAACATTTGTTAGCGGGTCTTCTTT
Source organism: Siniperca scherzeri (assembly GCA_027580175.1). Lineage (NCBI taxonomy): Eukaryota > Metazoa > Chordata > Actinopteri > Centrarchiformes > Sinipercidae > Siniperca > Siniperca scherzeri. The sequence goes on along the minus strand of CM050855.1, from coordinate 34,968,624 downwards.
ACTCTTGCTACTTAATGCTTACCACTTAATACTCATTTCTCCTGTGAACGAACCCACACTCTGACGCATTGGTCCATGTGATTACTAATTTATAGATGTAGTGATACATGGCGTCTGTATCACCCAGTGTCTGCTATAATAGGCTAGAGTTGAGCCTGGTTACAATTATGTCAAAACATATTTGCTGTTGCAAATCAGTTGTATGTAAATGTGTTTACTAGGGGACAGGGATAACTGTTCTGTAGTCATATTTACAAATACCCACTTATCCTGCAGATATGATTTCTACTTATTATCTTAGAAACCTTGATCCTTTCAAAAAATTGATACTTACTGCAACTGCAATACACAGAATTAACATATTGTCAGAGGTCACAGTTCTGACCGCAGCTCTTTTCTCTCCCAGCTAATACTCTTATTTACTGGCAGCAATGAGACTCGTGTAATTGGGTAGGCCTTGCCCTGGTCTATATTTTGGTATGGTAACAGAATATAAGCTTCTGCCTGAGTTGTGCTCTTTTTTCCTATTCAGTATATTCTGCAACAAGTGGAGGAGCAGTGCATTCTCATCAGGCCCTGAAAAGAGCCTTTGTTTGGCTCTGAACACCTGGACAGAGTTGTCTCAGTGGTTCAGACCCTCCCTCCCGCCCTCTCGCCATCTCTCTCTCTCTCTCTCTCTCTCTCTCTCTCTCTCTCTCTCTCTCTCTCTCTCTCTCTCTCTCTCTCCTTTTTTCTCTTATCTGTCCACCTTTTTTAAATCTGAATTGTTTTCTCCTTCTCCCCTCCCCTCTTTCTGTTTTACACTCTGTATGTGTCTAACTGCAGCGTTATGACCAGTTCAGACAAATAATACACAAGCATGGGAAAGCGCTTTAAGTTTAAATAGAAAGCAGCACAAGGTAGGAATGATATTAATAGTCAAGGCCATTATCTAAGGTCAAGTCCCCCTGAGTTTGATTCCAGACCAGGTCCAAGAGATTCTCAAATAAGTCAAGACTGAGACCAGGGCAGTCAGGAGTCCTATTCAAGGACCTCAATATTGGTTTTATTTTAACCATAAAGGCAGTCTTTCCCTAACCTTAACCAAGTAGTTAAAGTTATTTAAACTTAAACCTGGTAGTTTAAATGAAATGTGGGCGATTTTGATCAATCAGTCCCCTAAAATATATATATATATATATGAATGAGCAAAAATATGACAGTACAACACCATATCACCATATAACCTCCCTCTTTTTTTGTATTTCTTTTATTATACAAAAGCACCTCCTGCATAGACAATGTACGTTTTCTTTCCTATTTAAACACTATATTATAGAGTGTCTTGTATATTTTATTGTATGTCATAGTCATATTTTACATGATACTTTAAAATATTATTTCCATGCAAGCTGTATGTTGTTTTTTGAGTACTTTTATGTTTATCTTTCTTTTATTTAAGAAGGGACAATGCACATTAATTAACATGAGCACTTGGGTCCATCATGTAAATGTGCCAGATTTAGTCATACAGGCTAATTTTCATCTGCAGTCCCTGGCAAGTTGATGGCATGTAAAAAACATCAAAAGAAAGCATTATATTTTGATGATTTGATTTTTTTCCTTTGTTTTAATATTCTGTTCCATTGTTATTTTGCACTCCATAAAACTTAGCCACGTGATCATAATGCATGGACCTGCATGTGCAAAATGTTATAGTTATTGTAACTCACTTCATATATTTTCACTCATACACTTCCACTCAATCTATTTGTGACACCATAGAATTCTATTACGTAAACTGCTGTTATTTATAATTCCCCTTATTTGCTTTGATGTGCTGTATCCGTTTGATCCTACAACGGCCCAGATTGCACACAGAGATCACTTTAGTTTTCACTTATTTTATCTCTGGTTTCATTACACGCTCCTAAATTGAGAATTGTTGCTGAAATGACCCTCTGTCTTTTCTGTGAAATGCTATTTAACAAGTAAAAATGTCTCAACAAAAGACATAACGCTGCAATTAGCTATCTGGGTAGTGATTCTAATTGGCCTTGAAGTCTTCATAAGAAGGTGCGCAATGCCAATTAGCCTGAGCAGCCAAGCCTGGAAGAAGAGGCCACCTAGCTCCATTTTCCCACGGCAGGACGCTCTCCTAACTCTCAGTCAGCTAGAGGATTGAATATTCACAATACACTGTAACAAAATGCTGTAAGAAAACGGTACTATACTGTAGAAAACAATGCATTATGGGCAATATTTGCCGTTTCTCATAAAATACTACAATATACTGTGAATAGCGTTGCATTCTGGGGGTGATGGTAGAATCAATCATTTCTCCAGCAAGTGAGCTTGGTGAAACTCCGCTACCAGTTGGGTAGTGTTAGCTTGTAGCATAAGCGTTAGTAGCGTTAACGTGGGTTTTAATCAGATTTTTGTCGTGCGTTAGATGTGTACGGTGCAGTCATTTATTGTCCGACATTGCGAGTGGGGCGAGAAGATTGTTCCAATAACATAACATTAACGTTAGTTATAGCCAGGCCAGGCAGTAGCAATTAAGGTTCTATGTACAGTCCGCTTGATACTTTTCTGCCGAAGCAATTTTTGTCAGTAGAGTTACACTATTGAGTCATGATATGACAAATTGAGCTAAAACGGTTTTTGTTTTTGTATTGTCAGTTGTTATTGCTGTTGGATTTGCTATCGTCAATCCTCATACTGAGCTTCTCACAGACCTCAATGTGCTGCGTCTCCTGGAGCTTACCATGGAAGAATGTGGGAGAGCGATCATAGAATACTTCCGCAGCAAACCCACCAGCAAAGATGTCCATACTGTCCTCTCCCAGGACGCTGAGGTGGCACTCCATGTTATCCAGCTGATGGCCCACTTCACAGAGACCACAGATGGGCTCATCCTTCTTGCAGACGTTAGTTTGTTTCTCTTCTTTCTTCATCTAGCCACTCGTTAAATTGTTGCCAGCTTAAAAATCATATATTATGAAACTAATATTCTCACTACAGTTTTATTGTCTGTGCCCTGCAGTTGTCTGCCACAGTGGCTGATGTCGACTGATGTTGAGAGGACCCTCACCCTACCCCTGATTCCTCATCTAATACTGCTCAGTATGTATTCAGTGAATTGCCTGACATACTGTGTATTGCATATGAGATGAGCTTTTCAAGTTATCTGTATTCCAGTAAGGCATGAATGTTTTTTTCAAGTAGAGATATTTACACAAGTCAAGATGCTCTCTGAAATTACTCTTAATTTCAAATTTTAGGTGGAACAGAGCATGTGACTGTTGGATGCTGGATCAGCCTTGAGGATCGTGTCATGTGAGGGCATCTAACTAACCTTTGTGACGGAGCTTGCTGCTCTGTTTTCACTGTACTACATCTTTAACCTACAGTACCAAGAAACGGCTGCCTTTACACTTGGGTAAGGCTTGTGTTGTCCAATTGTCCTTTTCTCTCTCTCTCTCTCTCTTTTTCACATTCATCATGCGCATCTTAAATCCTGACTTCATGACCACTTCATATAGTAGCAGACTTTCCTTCTATCCAACCTCTAATCTCAGACTACTGTGTTTTTCAGGCGCGTCATTGGAATCAACCCAGAAAGAGGGACAAAGGCCAGCCGAGGCAAGATTGTCTCCAAGAGGACAGGGAGAGTCGTTCAGAAGAAGCTATCTGCTATCTTCATAAATGTGGGTATTCCTGCTGTAGAACACTTCAGAAAAACTACTATTTATGTAAACAAGAAGGGAACATGTTCACTTGTCCCAGTGCAGGAGTGCTCTTGTAGGATATATAGGATCAGTTTTGCCTTTTAAGAGACCTGTTTAAGTTAATTAAGTTAAGCTAAAACTGTTGAGTCAGAATTTGTGCAGTGTATTTCACTCGTGTAGAAATTTAGATTGGTTATTGCACACATTTACTTTATATGTCACTTCTTGGTTTCCCCATGCAATGAAATCGCGGGGCTCCCACCGTCTGTCCCTCATACATAATATCTCAGATATCGCTGTTCAAATTTGTGTGTTTGAGTGTTTGAAGGAATGATGTATCTTTCCAGTGTGTTGTGAAATGTATCGTATTATAGCAATTTGTCTGATGGAGGCACTCTAATTTGCACTGAAGTCTGACTGGGTAGATTTTCCACCGTTTAGATTTTTTTAAAACTGCAAATCTTTCTCTATTTCTCATATTTTGGAAGTCTCTCTGCTCATAGATTATTATATTTATGGGATTGATGTTACAATAACTACATCATAAGTTATTTTTAAGATCCCAAATTGTTACCCCCTTATTCTATCACTTCACATCTTGTTCCCCAGTACCTACATATATGTATTTGTACGTACTGTACTGGTACACTGTTAGTACAAAAGATTATACTGTAACTCCGGAGTAATTACGCTGTACGTTGTACTAGAATCTTTCTTTATATATATTACACTACTGTAAATCTTACATTTATACTGTTATGCATCTGGGCATAAAACCATGAAACACAACAACACAACAGGAAGGCAATATATTACAACATTTTGACACGAAACAAAAGTGCATTGTAGAGTAATTAGCAGTTGTGTTGCAATGCTGCTCATATTGTCAGAAATATGAAGAAATGTTTGCAAACATGTGACTTTGATACAGTGATCTGGATGTCTAGTACAGTAATAAGCTGATATGATGTTGCTGTATCCTATGAATTGAGTATGTGGTTTGTTTTAAGCACTCTAATTGTTAGCACAGCATTTTTTGTTTACAGTAAAGTTAAGAATTTAGTGTAAGTCACTTAGGCTCTTTACATTTATAGGTTTGCATATTGAAGCTCTGCTGTGAATTGAACTAAATATGGTAAAATAATGTATAAAAAACATAAAAGATGTTGTCTAAAAAATGGCAAAACAATGGAAACAGTTTCCCAAAGAGAGGGGTGTGAAACAGGATTGCAGTATTAGTCCAACCCTACTTAAAGGACAAGTCTTCTCATATTCTATATTTGTCAACAAATCCCATGTGCAGAGCCAAACCAACAATGAATGTATCCTACTAACAAGTATTGTGTGTGTATCTGAATATATCAGAACCAGATATATCTTATTTTTCTGTGCTAGAGAGCTCCATTGTTGTCCAAAAACTATTTTCAGAACACATCAGTGAGACACACTGTTGCACTGGGTGACATGTTCCTTCATTACTATGAACACACACACTGTACTTTATTTTGACTGAATCCCACATACCACCGTCCGCTGCTGGAAATAGTCCCCAAAAAATAAATTTCTTCCTGTTTGAGTAACATTTGATAAAAATGACAGTGGCTCTGTTGGATACTCTACTAAATACTTCTGTTTGCTGACCCCATCTAAAGAATATTTATGGTGGCTGTGTTGATTTCTCACTTGCTGTTAATCCCTCAAACAGTTTGAGCAATCAACTCATAACTCATCCCCTCCAGAGCAGGTTCCTGCTTATTTGCATGGGTCTGGGCCCATGCTTTGCATTTGGGTCTCTCCCTCCTTTCAGTCAATCCCTTTGAGTTTCTCTCTCATTATGAAGTGTTAGAAAGTTGCTGAAGTGAGAAATGAGCCTGCGAAAGCTCGTTGTCCTAATTAAACTTTGACATAAAGACAAGAAGCGATGAAGGGGAAACAATAGCAGACTGTGTATGAGTGCAAGTCCAGAGCAAGCAAGCAGCTTTGTCCCCAAGAACAAAAGCATTTGTTTGCATGTGTTCAACTCCATTCAACTTCACCAGGCCCAGGTGCAAAAAACAACTTTGCGAGGAAAATCACAATTCATAACACCTTTGCATGGTTGAACAGCCCGCAGTCGGTCCAAATAGGCCGACTTAAGCAGATCAAAGCTGCTGTGTTGCGATGTAAATATTGTGCAGCAGAATGAATTCCGTCTCATTACTTTCATTGCCTTGACTGAAAGACACAGTTAAATAATTCAGGTGTGAAATTTTACACTTGACTCTCCCTTTGCTGTTTCAGAGGTCTCATAAAACTCGCTGTCACCCCACCAGTTAGAATGAAAATAAAAATCCACTGCATTTATTCACCATCGTCATGAAATGGTAGTTGCTGCCTCACAGCCTTGCTTAATACAGTAAGAAGGTAACAGCTGATAAACCTAGGCGCACATGGCCACCATCTTCCACACTATCCACATAGAATTAGTAATAAATACGATACATGCTGCAGGATGTTTCCAAGGTGCTGCAAGAACATGAATCCCCTCAAATATGGGCCCTTGATTTTTTGACAGGGGCGGAGTTGGGCTCTCTAAAACTGTTGTGCGAGGAGGGAGGAACTCCACAATTTTATAAAAAGCCAGTGGACGGGCCGAGTGTAGAGTATACGGAGCAGACAGACTGTCTCTGGACTGTACAGCTGACCTAGAATGGCACAGAACGGAACAAAAGAGAATGGAGTCGCCGAAGGGATTCCAGCTTTGCCTTTTCCTCAGCCTGTCAAAGTCCAGGAGATCAGACACACCAAGGTAAGGGGGCTCTACAAAGAAACCAAGTCCATCTGCTGCAGGTAGGGTTTTTAAGTGCCAAGACAGTCAAAACATTTACTCTCATTGTGTTTTTAACTTTGGTGACAGTATAAATCGGGTGTCAGTTGAGGCACAAAAAAAGCAAAAAGCAATTACCAACACTTTCCACTTTCCACAGATTTTTATCGACAATGAATGGCACACATCCAGCAGTGGAAGGACATTTCCAACTTTCAACCCAGCGACATGTGTCAAAATTTGTGATGTGGAAGAAGCAGACAAAGTAAGAAGGCATCAATTGCAGCTCTGCGGGCTTTATTTTATTAATAATAGCCTATTAAAAATAATAAATAATTAAACTTAGTGTATGTCTACACACTGTTCCACTGAATAATTAAATGAAATCATTTGCTGCTTAACTGCTTTGACTCTAATTCCATAGGAATAAACTTTTGCCAAACTTTATTTAAATATCTGTTGGTAGGAATATCTTTGAAAAACAGCATTACATAAGAACTTAATCAAAAAGATAATTAGTTTTTTTGCCAAATTCGGTCTATATGTTATATAGCCTACAAAGTAGCGTTTTAATTCCACAAAATAGGTTTAAGAATAGAGTTTTACACTACCGCACGCCACGGGACATTTTTTGACTTAACGTGGCTACAGAAATGTTTAAAAATAAATGTACTATTGTTGTCTTGTGCTTATAGCCTATGGGAGACGTGTGTCCTGACATTGTGCCGCTTTATTCTGCTTAATTGTTTTTGTGTAGGAAGATGTGGACAAGGCGGTGGAGGCAGCCAAGGCGGCCAGGCAGAGAGGCTCTCCGTGGCGGAGAATGGACGCGTCCAGCCGTGGAAGGCTGCTGCACATACTGGCCGACCTGATGGAGAGGGACCGGCACCTTCTGGCGGTGGGCTCATTGCCAATACTTTCTTTATGTACATATACAACGTGACTTTTCGGAATTGTTCGTAACCTACATACAGTTCATTTCCGCATACAGTAGGGTACATACATTTTATTTAAATACAATTTAAAGTTGTGATAGTTTTTCCTTGAAACTGTTATGGACCTATACCGTTCAAGAATTACAGATTCATTTTAAACTGGGATTTTAAAAGATGCGCAGCTAAGTGTATCATCCTGTTGTTAAATTATCTAGAAGACAAATAAGTTAATAGAAAACATTCTTAATAATGTTGCGATAGAGCGATAGAATCATTAGATTTACTTTAAGCTAATTCCAAAACTTAACTTCCAAAACTTAAAACACTATAGCAATATTACTGATAGCCTACATGACAAGCTAATTTGAAATGGTCAATTTCATAGTGACAACATGTTACTGATACACAGCAGATTTTTAGTAAGGATGCTTAGGTCACCAAAATACCAGGCTGACTACAGGAAGTTGCCCTGATCGCTGATTTCCAGTGGTAGAAAAGTTATGAAGTGTAAGTAGCTATTCAAATCCTATACTTAAGTAAAAGTAGCAATGCCACACTTCATTACAAGGTAGGTATTTTATATAGTGTACAGTAGTTTATTTTACTGTAGAACATTTTATGGTCATTATAGATTGAAGTTTTATATATAGAGTAGTCCCTATAGCATAAAATGTAAATACTCAAGTAAAGTAGAAGAACATTGGAACTTGGTATTTAGGTACTTGCAGTACTTTAGAAAATGTACTAAATTACTTTCTACCACTGCTGATTTATTTCTTCTTACAAACAGATTTAATATTTCTTTCCCCTTCATGTTTATATAAACTCAGTGTCAGATCTGGACAAACACTGGGCAGTAAGATATTCCCTTAATGACCAGTCCCTGCGGTACACAACTAACTAATGCTATATGTTTCAAATGAATGACAATAACAGGCCTTGTTAGCATTGACTGCATCTTTCTAGTTTTGCTGGTGGTTCAGATATTATTTTTAACAATGGATCTCAATTATAGAAGAAAGTACTGTTTCATGTTTCAAGCAACAAACTTATGGGATTTTCCTGCAGCAGAAAAATGTTCTGAAAAATGACTTATTCATATCAGGGATTGACCCACATTATTGCATGACATCATGACACTGTGACCCCACCCCAGTCTCTCTTTTTCTCTTTGTAGGATGTTACTTTCCCTCTCTTTCAGATATTGTTGGAATGAAATCCCCATTGCTGTGCCTTTTCCCTCTGTTTAGCTGCCAGCTTGCTTTAAGACTTAGATCTGTAAATGAACCCTTACAGATGTGAGTGAAGTAATAATACCAGATCGCATGTGACTGCTAATTGCAAACATGCTCTGGAGTGGTAGTGTGCAGGGTATGGCTAATTACACTAAACTCCCAGCTATGTTTGGGGAAATAAGGACCAGATTCAGACCATTTAAATGTATAGTAAAGTGGTACAGTGGTTTCAGTATCTGCTGGAGCTGCAGAGCCTCACTTTTAATTATTTTTCCTTTTACAATGAAATAAAAGGAAATCCAGTAAACATAGGTCAGGTGATATGTGCCAAAATTGAGGTGATATGTTCACTTTTTCATAAAAGCAGAAATGGAAAATTAAAAATTCCTCGTGGCTGCCTTTTTACTTTCCGCCATAACCGAATGATGTATTTTGCGTCATATCTCCTGAACCAAACATGATAACACAGAAAAGGTGATGTCTACCCTTATGTGTTGATGGTCAAGGACTACAATAATATCATATACAACGTCATAAACTGATCAGATGAATAGTTAATGGTGATGTCAAGTCAAGTTTCATGCTTTTATGAAAAAATGAACATCATTTTGACATATCACCTGGACTAACATGGTATATATGTTGGATATATGAAGGATTAGGGTACATAATACAGTGTAAATCATGTCTGATACATTCTTAACATAATCAATTATAAATTTAGTTTTACATGCTTGGTTTATTGCTATGTATTTATCAAGACACTATACATTGCAGTGGCCCGCTGTGGCTGATATCCCACTGCACCACCTTTGGCTCCACATAGAAACTACCTCACCAGCTATTTCAGCCTCATACAACTCACTGCCTTTGTTAGGCCCTAGATTAATTCCACATTATTATAGTAGCTATTATTTTTATATCTGGAACCAAGTATAATATCATAGTAAATTCCTGGTATATTGTATAACAGAGAAATAGAACAGTTTGTAGATGGCCAGCAAATGTATGGGCAACCTGCACTGTGCAAGAAGAGGCCTGGTAGGTACCAGGGATTATAGATATTTATTTAAGGATTGCTTAGCTATAATAAGGATTTATTACAATTTTGGTCTTATTTTTGTGGTTTTCTACAACATTTCGATCAGTTATGATAATATTGTGTACACCAAAGTAATTGCTGAGCTCTGTATCACTTCACTACAATGAAGTCTTAGCAGTCAAATGATCAGACAGGTTGGAAAAAAGGCAACCGTTTATCCAGATTATCTAAATTACTTCATTTGGAGGTCAAACTGAAATTGAGTGAAATGTTGCTAATCATCCCTCATTGCACAGGAAAACTGTGTTCAACTACAATAAATACAGTAGGTCAAAGTTGAAGCAGGAAGTGGATAGTAAACTGACGTTTACAACAGACAGTTTGGGTAATAATTTTACCATTCACCTTCATTTTGTCTTCCAAAAAAAGATACGTTTGACTAGTTTGACCATTAGTAGGGCCCTGCCGAAATCTCTCAAGCAGCGATCAGGCTCATAGGGAGTTAGCAGATCGCAAATATGGGCAGGAGTCTGACCATTCACAGCTTTAAAATCAAGCACTAAAATCTTAAAATCAATTCTAAAACTCACAGGTACCAGTTAAGTGCAGCAAAGATTGGTGTGATGTGGTCGCTTCTCTTAGAACGTGTTAAAAGCCTGGCAGCAGCATTTTGTATAAGTTGCAGTCTTTGGATGTTTTGCCTGCTGATACCAGAATAAAGTATGTTGCAATAATCAAGTCTGGAGTAGACAGAAGCAGAGGAAAGGAATGTCCTGATCTTGGTTAAATGTCTCAGTTGGATAAAGCAGGACTGCACCACTTTAGTCACCTGAGCATCAAAAGACAACACAAAGTACACCTAGGTTACGGGCCTCTTTTTTTAAACATTATTAGATAACACACCCAAACTAGAGATCGTTCATACTGCTAGTGCTGGGGCCAAAAGGGGTAGTAATAAATATTTCTGATTTGGAGTCATTGAACTGCAGGAAATTTCATCAAATTCTTAATTTCAGTGTGAAGGCGCAAAATCCATCTTTAGTCGAACCACTGACAAATCATAGAGGTTCAAGATATTCTGTGGCGTGGGGTCCAAAGTATACACTGCTTCATCTTTAGAGATCATTAGTACAAATCTGATCCATTAACTTGAGTATGAGTGCAATGTTATTATTACTGATAGGAATGATGACCAAAACTACTGAAATAAGATCCAGGTTGTAATAAACTATATTTACCCTTCAAGTCAAAGCTATATAACTAGGCCTTTTTCATTGAACCTGAATGTTTTGTTTTAGTGACACCCCTGCATCATTTACAGTTACAGTGACAAATTACATTTCTTTAGAGTAGTTATTACTTTGCCAAGATTTCAGCTAAACATGCAAAAAAGTCAAGAAGATGTATTAAACAGTGATGTTAGTTTTCCTGATTCTTTAGACACTGGAGACTCTGGACACAGGGAAGCCTTTCCTGCAGTCCTTCTTCATTGACCTAGATGGCAGCATCAAAACCCTTCGTTACTACGCAGGCTGGGCCGACAAGATCCATGGCAAGAGTCTGCCTGTAGGTGAGTGTGTGTGTCATCTTCTTCTAACTGTCAGGAATTCAACAAATGAAACCATCATGGCAAACAAAGATGTGAAAGATCCTGTGTAGTATCAATAAAGGTTTGACCAATGTGATTCTAAGGGAAGGAAAATTAAAAACATCTCACAAACATAGAGTATAAGACAGTAAGACAGCAGAGACAACACAAAAAACCTAAAGACATCTGAGAGAAAATAAAAATATATACAGTAAAAAAAATTTAAATATTCAGGCACAGTACTGCAGTGTAGGTCACCTAGATTTTAGCAGCACTCAGTGCTCAATTCACAATCACTTGAAGGCTTGACCCTTTGGGTCACAGTTATGTATGTAAAGCGTGAGTGAAATTGAGCCATTATGTGGCCTGTTTAAACAGTTTTATTGTTTAAAATATAAGCATTTCTGTTCCATCAGACGGACGACTGAAAAACGCAGCTACATTGTCTCTTGTGTTGAGTTATAGTTTGTAATGCACTCAAAATAGTTTCTGTTGCACAATTAAAAAGACTACTGGGTGTCAGGAGATTTTTACACTAATTTGACAATAATTTTAGAGCATAAAATAGGAATTAACCTATGTACACAAGTTAGTAATTTGTGAATTTCTCCTGAATTTCTTAATTCCTACCATCACAAATTATTGAATTTGTGCTATCACATGACTGATAAGTTACGGTAACAACAGGAACTGAAGTTAAAAGTTGTGTTTCAGGTGACCCGGTAGCTCACCTGGTAGAGCATGTACTATTAAGGATGAGTCCTTACTGCAGCGGCACAGGTTCGATTCCAACCCGGGGCCCTTTGCTGCATGTAATCCTGCCTTTCCTGTCTCTATCTGCAGATCTGCAGCTGTCACTGTCCAATAAAGGCAAAATGCCCCCCCAAAACAAGTCTTTGAAAACAAAAAAGCTGTGTCCAATCTAGTCAGTTAGGGAAGAGCACCCACAGTGTCAGCAGCAGGGTTTTGGTATTGTCGTGGCTATAATTAAAACTTAATGTATTCAATTATTTATTCTGTTACAAATTTGAGAGCATGAATTAATAAGATACAGTATGTGAACTCCATACAAAATAATGCAAAATGAGTATAATTTGTGGTGCACATGACGTGAGTTTCCAGTGTGCACTAGAAACATGGGGGACATTTTTGCCTATATCCCCTCAGGGGCTCCGTAACCAGTGCACCATTGGGAAAAGTTAATTACTAAAGAGCAAGTGACTTGGTCTGGCTCAGGATTGTGCTCAGCCCTGGGTGGTATCTCATCCAGCCTCTTAATACTTCCCCCTCCTGTCAGATCCTACTTTGCATCTCCTCTGCCTCTGCAGGACAGCAGATAGACAAAACACGCTTGCCTTTTCCTCCTGATTAGATCCCAATAGAGTGGTGAGAGACGAAAGGCATGGCAGGACAAAAGGAAGAGGAAGAGGCTGAGATAGTAATCAGTGAGGTGCAACAGTCTGTGAGGATTAACAATCAGTGTTGGCTCAATGCCTCGCCAAGCCAGCCAGAAATCCCCATTTATACTGGAGCAGTCTCACTACCAGTCATCAAGATGAGACACATAAGTGATATGTAGTTTGATATGAAAACTGCACAGTCGTAGGCTACATAAAAAAATGCAGACTGGAATTTTAATTTTACAAACTTTAGTGGTAGAACTGCTGTATAAATGGCTCGTTTCATTGGATGCAGTTGAAGGATGAAGCCAAAGTAACCATTGTTCTAAAAGTCAGGATAGACTAATCACTGTTGTATAGTGGAAATTTCAATAATGGCCAAATTCTACTCCTTTATTCTAAATTTATAACCCAATCACCAGAATAAAATGTAGCCATTTTACGTTTCTGCAAACCATGGATACGTTGAATCTCTACAAACGCTGTGGTTAAGGTCTGGTTATTTTTAGGCACAAAAACCACTTGGTTAGGCTTAGGAAAAGATCATTATTTAGGTTAAAACCCCCTGTTTTGTCACCACAAAACCGGCTACAAATGTCCTGACGCCTCACTAAAAAATACCCACTTTTGTTGCCACAAAAACTGCTACAAATGTCCTGACACCTTGCTATAAAATATCCACCTTTGTCACCACAAAAAATGGCTACAAATGTCCAGTTTTGTCAGGTGAAAAGGGAAGCTAACAGTGATCTACATCACTTTCCATATGATAGGTATAGGTACGATGGGTAGAAATGTTGATATGACATGTATTATACGTATTAAAACGTAGACATTCAACGTATCTGTGGTTTGCAGAAACGTAAAATGGCTACATTTTATTCTGGCAACTGGGCTGAAATTTACTGACTATTTGCTGACTAATGAATTGTATTTGAAAAATAAGAAAACCCAACAAATGTACCACTTCATGCCTACTACAACATAAGAAATAAAGATAGCATGACGATAATAAGGATGCTGGACAGGTTTCTCCCTGGTAAAATCATAATAAGAGCCTACTTAATGCAATCAAATGTAACACTGAATTTCCAGTGAACACTGTTATTAATAATAACTAAGACTGAGACAAAGACAGAGAGAAACATGGCAAATAAAACCAAAAGTAACTGCATTGCTAGACACCACTAGGTCAAAAATATTTTCCAGAAGTCAAGTTATTCTTCTTATTTGTCATGTTGACAGTAGCTGAATCACTAGTACTGCAGACATAATTAGTGGTTGTTCAGCTGCTTTCGTTTTCTATTTTTACGAAATTTTCACATAATCTTATCACTCTAGCTGACCTTCCTAGGTCAACCCAACCACATGGTGTGAAGGCTTGCTTACTAGGCTTAGCTAGCCTGCTCACCCTCAAATATCCGTCATGCCATCATCAGGAATAAGTGACAAAGAGTTTAGTTTAGTTTACAGTAGTTTAGAGTATTTGACATCACGAAATGCAGGACATTAAATTACACACAACTAGAAATTGTGCAAGTCCAAGACTTATAAATAGAGCAAAGATACAGGAGTCCTGGTACATCAGACTACCAAAAAATCAATACAAGAAACATCAACATTATCATCAATAAAACCGCTCCAACTCAAAAAATAAATCATAAAAATGATATACAACTTATTGTGAAAGGTAACTTATTCTAATTCCTGGTGCCACAGAATGTAAAGTTGCCCATGTTGGTATTAAACCTCAGCAAGTACAAGTCAACAACACTAGCTTGTGGGCATGAGTTCCCCCAACCCTATGAAGGTAGTCTTTCACTAAAATAAACCTAGTTCCTGTTGTTCACTTTCTCCAGGGTCTTTAATGCCATGCTCTCTCCACTCAAACTACCATCTAACAGACATCGTAGATAAGTAACAGAAGATTTGGCTGAAAGAAATTCAGACCATACTGGTCGAAGTTGTCGAAGTTTTGATCCAATTAATAATGTTTTTTTGAAAAGACAACTTAGACCAAAGTCAACTTGTGATGACCATTATTGTGTTCTCATTCTTATACAAAGCCAAAATGGCTGAATCAGCATATACAAATACATTTTTAGCACAAGCAAATTCCACGTTATTTACATATAAATATATAATATAAATGTTTAATGTATAACAAAAATGGTAGGGAGCCCAAGACACTTCACTGTGGGACTCCACATGTCAGGTTAGGTTGACTCCTAGATACATTCAACAGTACTGAATGCTTTTTGTGGGCCAATGATTTTGGGAACTTAAGTGAAATTATTCCAGTAGTAAGTAGGTAAAATTAACTCCATCTCAACCAGATGATATCGTAAAATGCAGCTTATACCTTAATGCACTTTTGATTCTTCACTATTTTTATAGTGTGGTATAGCTACTTTAAGTAAGAGATCTCAATACTTTTTCCACCACTGATTATTTAAACTCAGAAAAAAATTTGTTTTAGCTCTGCCCTTTTTGATACAATTCCATCAGTACAGTGGGATATTCCTGCCTTCAGATGAGCTCTGCCTCTGATTTTGTATATAGAACCTGAAGTGCCAGAGAATATCAGTGCGTGTCAGTTTGTAATGAAGCGCATAGCAAAGCTACAGTAAGCCTGAGGCTGCCCCTCTGATTCTTGTGTTACAGCAGCTCTCCCAACACGTTTTGTAAGAGGACTTCCGCGTTGAGTGAATGTAACCTTCAGTAAGCTGCGATTGAACATGGACTCACCCAGTGAGTCAAAGATAAAGGCAGCTGGAGATGAGTCCGTCATGGGGGAGTCTCCCAGTCTGTGATAAGTCACACGGGAAACTGGAGAAGGTCAGGGTGCAGACTGGGAGGCCAGGTTTGGCCACTTATCAGCTGAGCCTCTGACAAGTCCATGTACATTACAACTTATCTCATGTACAGGGAGTGCTGATCTCACGGTTAGTGCTGGTGGGAAATTCTAAAAGGATTCATGTAAAAACAGCATAACAATACAACATAAATAGTGCACTTGACATTCAGAAAGTTAAAGAGTACAATGGAACCTAGCAATAATGTAAGGGGAACTTATACATGATATTGATTATCAAAAACCCCAAAATGTGCCTTAATGTAGCGCAGTAACTGTTCCTGACTTGAAAAACCTGCCCATCTTTGCTAGTTTTTCTTTATTTCACTTGATTTAGTATAAAAAAAATACACTTACTGTTTTTTCTTCCACGTTTCCTTTAGAGAAGTATTTTCACTCCAACCATCATGTGAAATTTTTAAAGTTGTTCAATTTAAGAAAAGGCTATTAAAGAACCAACAAGTCCTCCAACTTAAATGACAAAATGCCTCATTCGCCCCCCAGAACTATACATAGAAGCGTTTTCTGATGTGACAGCTTTATCGGCAGGATGAGATCATTTGTCTGTGCCTTCCAAAACCGTTACAAATCATTGTTGACAAATAAATCTGTTTTATGATGTGATAATGCTATTGTTAAGGTTTGGAAACATCTTGGTTTGGGTTAAAAATACTACTGAATCAAGGTTAGGGGACATTTGTTGTCACGGTTACAATAATAACAATTGGTTATGGTTCACGGATGAACGTGGTCATGGTTTAAAAAAACAAAAACAATGTGGGCTGTTGTTTGGAAATAGGAAGAGAGCAGTCTCCCCCGCGTGAAAGTCTGATGTTTTGTTGACCCATCCACCCGCCCACGCAACCACCCCAACCTCCTCCCTACGCAGACTTTGTGGCTCTATAATGATATCACCTGACTTCCTGCTTTGCTCTCATCACAACTCCTATGGCTGCAAGAGGGCTTTGTCACTAGAACATATGTCGTTTTAAGGGCTCCAGCTGAAACAACTGATTCTGTCATTTCTCTTGGGAGAACAGTCTCTAAAAAAACAGAACAACCTGAAATCGAGTGTTTGCTGTCCTCGAGTGGTTTAATTTCTTACCTTGCTGCAGTGACATCCCTGTTGGGTTACAGGTGCAACAGATCATACTTCTGACCAAACCCAACTACACCCATCAGTGATGCTGGCTGTGGTCAAAAGTGAAACAGACTTGAAACTTTCAACCAGAAAGGACAGTGAAACACTGCTGTTCAGCCTGGTGCTAAGTCACTGTTTAAACCACAAGAAAGTATTTCCACAAAAAGCACCAGAAATTGCTTGAAATCAAGCAGTTAGCTAAACCCTTGTGTTTCTTTTGCTTCTTGAACACCAAAGACGTAATTTTGTGCAATAGGAAAAAAACGTTGTTGTGTTTGCTGTCAGAAATGAGCATTTGACCATTTTATTTGTGCCCGTTTTATGACCTTAAGAGATTGGGGCAACAGTTTTATTGTCGTTTCTCCACCTACTGAGTCTACATCTTATTAAGTGTATGATCTGAGTCATCAGCACAGGCTGAGGTCACAGTAACAGTGACAGTCACAGTCTGACAAGAACAGAAAGGAGTTACTACTCAAATACAACAGTAGACTTGTGAACAAATGAAAACATCATGATCCGACTTCAAACGCACTGCCAGTCGCTCAAATCGTCATCCCGCCATGAAAGCAAAATATATCCATTGCTGCTAAAGACTCCATCGCTCACCAGTTGTGTGGGGGGAAAAAAATATGCCACCTAATTTTTGCTTTTTCGTGTCAGAATTTTGGTTCCGACCTGGTGTGCAACCCACATTTCTTTGCAGCTTGTTTACAATTTTGTGTGTATGTTTTTGTGTGTTTGTTTGTTTGAAGCTGATTACCTGCGCTGCAATGTTTTGTTTTGTTTTATGAATTTGTTAATTCCATTGACATTGAAATGCTTGTCATTTCCAAAAACAAATGCAGAGTTTTATTATTTCCTCCAGAAATGTGTTATTTGCAGAATGCAAATTCATTCATAAAAAAAAATAGTACTATTAACATTACTACCACTATAATAATAATAATAATAATAATAATAATAATAATAATAATAATAATAATGATAATAATAATAATAATAATAATAATAATAATAATAATAATAATAATAATAATAATATACCATAGCTATGTTGATTCTGACCTGTAATATTAGTTATATACCTGTAAAACATGTAATATATTGATCCTGAAAGTTCAGTTTTGACCTTGGATAGATTAGTTTGATTTTTAATAAACAACTCCAGGTCCACTTACTAGCTTTTTCTGTAGGTGTCAACCACGTCTTTTCTCAGTATGGAACTTCAGTTATGTGATATATGATTGTACTTCACTGTTTTAACTTGTAACTAACTGAACAACTTTCTTGTGCAAACATCCACTTGACCTCAGTTTACCTTGAATGTTTATCGTACCTTAAAGCAATAACAAAATAAACTATGATGAAAATAAATGTAAAAAATGGCAGTGCCTAAATAAAAATCTCCACCTAGAGTACAATGGATCAAACTGATTGTGCTGTTTCTGTTTTTTACAGATGAAAGCTTTGTGTGTTTAACCAAACACGAGCCTATTGGCGTATGTGGAGCCATCATTCCAGTAAGTCAAGAGGGGATCTGGTTTGAATTTATGAGCAATAATGTATAATAGGAATTCTTATTACTTTTTGTATTACTTTGTCTTGGTGTGAAAAGGACTTCTGCAAAAATTAAACACACACATACACACTGGGGTGTGTAAAGAAAATAAAACCACACATAACGGTGTTTATATACTGTTACAGTGTGTTTGTGTGCGTTGAGGAGATCCAGTAACGGGTAATTCAGGATGTCTGACCATACTGCTGTAATACGATCTGTTCTTAAAGGCAGAACAAGTAGGATTTTTCAGTTGCTGTTTGCAAACACACGTTGGCCCTTCCTCCCCAGCTCAGAATGAGAGAGAGTGAGCTAGATAGTGAATGAAGAGAAAGAGCAACGTTGGCAAGAACAAAGCAGTGAATCAGAGAAATAAAACTTTCTTTCTGATTGTTTCATGGTTGTTACGTTCTAAAGCACAAATAAAATCGCCCACACCTCTGCACAACTCTGTGGGAAGGAGCCAGACTGAATGCAGCCGAAACCAGGCTTCATCGTGTCCGCTCTGTGGCCTCTCTGCTCTGAGTGTAGCTCTACAGATGTAGACACCTCCACACACTTCTAGTGGGTCATAAGTGATGATTGAGAGGGATTATTTTGGCTGGGATTGAGAGGAAAAATCCTACTTATTCTGCCTTTAATAAGCATTTTTAAAAACCTGAACATTTCATAATGTCTTATTTATAACTTAAGGATATAGAGTCCAACACACTGTTTGACTTTGACACTGGAGATAGCTGCTTACATAATGTTTCCTATCAACAGTCAACATTGTTTTGATTTTAACCATGTCCATGATCATTTACTAATCCTAAACAAGTAGTCTTATTTGCCTAAACCTAATCAAACCTTAACCATAGAGGTGGCAGACGAAAAAAAGAATAATTTTTCTGACGGTGACAAACAATATATTTTGTGATCCGAGTTTCCCCTTGTTTCCAGTCTTTGAGTTAAGCTAGGCTAAACAAATTCCAGACCTATCTTTATACTGGACTCTTACATTCCAATGACCATTGTTCTCCCATTGAATATGCCAAAAAAATGTTTGTCTCTTCCTGGTTTGCTCAACTCTGTGAACTGCATATGATCATAAGAGTCTCTTTCCCTGGCTCAGCCCCCTTGTCCCTATTGAAATTATATCACAATCATAGAAATTGCTTTTCTTGCCTTGGGAAACTTAATCATAATTGACCATGTTTGCAATATGAGGTGTCCTGTCAACAGTTCTACAGGCATCTATAGGGATTTTTGTTTTGCAGTACCACAGTTGGCCACTGGGACAAATTGTCAGCAAGGCCTCAATTAATTAATTCATATACTGGACACACAGAGATAAGATTTATATCAATCTTCTCATCTGACTCTGCATGGGCATAAGTGTATTTCCCAAAATGTCACGGTGTTCCTTTAATGCAGCAAGGGCCTTAAACTTCAGCAGGTTACAGTGTTTAAGTGAATGGTTCTATCATTTACACTGCTAATATCTCTGGCCTTCTTGGAACTATATTCAGGCTTAACTGGAACCACTGAAGACTGAACTTAACTTTCCAGAAAAGTACTCATCATAATAAATGTGTAGTGCTAGTAAGTCAGCTGCACTCAATTCGAAAGCACTGTCTGAATGTAAGGATGAAATGAAATCCTGGTCTTAATTTTTGCTCTCCCTAAACAAGCTAATACCTTTAGGGCTATTCTTACAGGAATACACAGCTCCAATCCTGTGCTGCTTGGATTTACTTTCACAAATTGGTATATGTATTTTTTTCCTTTTGATAATAACTTCATCAGATTTAGGGTGGGGCAATGTTTGGTGTTTCACCGTATTGTGTTGCACTTTGTTGTAGATCCAGACAGACACATGAGTATAATTTCAACATCCTGATAGAATACAGCCATTCAGTTTTTTATTTTGAGCATAAGCCTAAACCTCTGATGTTGCTTTGGCAACAAAGGAACAAAATGGCTATTGTTTGACATGGGCGATTATATCATAAAAGTGAAATTTATACTGAAGGACGTTGTGTAATTACTTAAAGTACTGCTGGCGCAGACACAGCATGAGTCATTGTCAGAGGAAAACAGGAAACCTTTCTCCTGACTTGTGATCCCAAGATCCCTTAATGGCGCTGAGTGTTTCCAAAGTGTTGTAAAAGTTAACAATGCCTAAACAATAATTATGCAGCGCTCACATATATTGCTGTCTAATTTGGGTTTGAGTGCCCAATTATTTGTCCATTGGTTTCCAACATGGAAAACTGCAACTGGAAAATAAATGACCTCTTTTTCTGAATTTGTTTACTTTGAATCACCTCCAGTCCTGATGACTTAGAGCTTCTTTTATTGTCTTGTATATTCTCCAGACCAACATCCAAGTTATAAAGTGGATTTTGTTAACTGGGAAAACCAAAGCACTGATAATGTGTGTGTTGCTTGGATTATTAGCCCCAGTTTGTGCCTCTCATGTAGTTGTTATTATTTCCATTGGAGACTGTTGCAGTGATAATTGTAGTTGAGTAACAGAAATAAACCAAAAACTTTAATAAACGCGTCAGGTCATTTAAAAAACAAGATAGAATATGATTTGGGTGTTTTACAATTACACAAAAATAGCAGCTGGAAATTACACTTGTTTATTTCTTTGTTTAGTTATTCCATATAGCCATGGCTGGTTTACTAACCAGACAAAGCAGGCAACTCGTTTGTGGTAATGTGATTATCAATCCATCCCTTGATTTTCCATCACTTATCCATGTCCAGGTAGCGGTGGCAGTAGACTAGATTGGACATGTAATCACTTCAATGTGTTCGGGGTCTGCCCCGGGGTCTCTTCCCAGTTAGAAATGGCCAAGGAAGGTGTCCAGGAGGTGTCCTTATCAGATGGCCGAATCAAGTGGTTTTTCTCAGTGGGCCTCATTCACAAACAGTGCGTAGAATATGCACAAATCTGTGCTTAGACCATACGTACTGTTGGGACCACTGGCACTTTACAGATGAATTTGTTCATTTGTGGGACTTTAACTGAACTTTTATTACGAGACTGCATGCTCTTTTGTTCTGTAAACAAAAGAAAGCCATAGAACTCAGTTTCCCACAATCCTCCAGACTTCGCACCTGTGAACTCACCCAGGCTCCAACTACCATTGGTCAGTCTGATTTGGTAAATCAACTGATTTGGCTATCATTTCTCTTCTTTAAGAGAGCCCCCAAGGAACTTTATTAATTAAAGTTATTATTTATGAACTAGTAGTGTCCCATTCCTTGCGTTAAATTGCAGTTATATCTATGGATAATGCACATATAGGGTCACAAAAATTAACATTCTGATTAATAGCGGATGGGTTGTGGGTGGGTGAAATAGGGTGAAGTGTCTCCCCATTAAGAGAGAGTCTGTGCGCATTTACGCATGAGGCACAGCAGTGTAACTTCATTGATTATTTAAATCTCCCGACACGCCGACAGGATCGGTCAGGACATCCTAATGGCATAGATATCCTCAGGCAGGGGCTCTTATCAAACACGTGAAATTTGGGGCCATGAACACTGAAGTTACAACAACGTCCTCTTTCATGGCGAATAATCAATCCATGGCTGCGGTAATGGTGTTTGATGGAAACTCACAATCTTCCCAATGAAGCATCATTAAGGTCTTAAGACTCTGCTTAACAAATTTGAGGTGGATCTGGTTAATCTGCTATGAGTAGTTTGTAATACTATAGGGATTGTAACTTCCTGTTGCCAGTAGGTGGCGCTATGACTATGACTAAATATTGGCATGAAGATTTCTTCAGGTCAGGATTTGACCACTTACAGTCAAGTTACAACAACTATCTCTTTCATGGCGAAACATCGAAATTCGACGCCACGCCACAGATACGTCGTTCAACAAAAACTCACAAGCATCACATTATAGCATGATCAAGGTCTTAAGGCTTATCTGCCCAAAATGTAGGTGAATCTGGTCAACCTGCTAGGAGTAAATTATAGTATAAAACATGTCATTTCCTGTTGCCAGTAGTTGGCGCTATCACTATGACTGAATATTGGCTTGTCTTCAGGGTGGGACTGTTACACTTAAGACCATGTACACTTAAGTTACAACAGCTTCCTGAGTCATGGTGAAAAAGACATTCGACACCACGGACATGCCCATTTAACAAAAACTCACAACCTTCACAATATAGCATCATCAGTGTCTTAAGGCTTTTCTGCCAAAATTTGAGGTTGATGTGCTCAACCTGCTAAGAGGAGTACGTCAAAGTATAAAAGGTCTCATTTCCTGTTGCCAGTAGGTAGTGCTATGACTATGACTGAATATTGGCATGTAGATGTTTTCAGGGTGGGACTCTTATAAAACATGTGAAGTTTGGAACAGATTAGACCATGTACACTTTAGTTACAGCAACTTTTTGTGTATCTTGGGGTGATACATGTACCTCCCAAATTTTGTACATGTAGGTGAAACGTAGGCCGGGGGCTGTTTTTTTTTCTCCAATTTTGTAGGGGGCGCTATGGAGCCATTTTGCCACGCCCATTCCCAAGACCCATAAAATACAAGTCCTCACAGTGGTCACAGCAAGGATGCCAACTGTTGGACGCAGCTCTGGCTAGTGATGTGTTTTAGTCACTGCACGTAGGGTTAAATGTTGCTTCCTGTGTCCACTATGTGGCGCTACACAACACACTTTATGCGCCACGTTGAAGGATATCATGCGTAGACCACACCACGAAAGTTTTGTGCAAATTGGATCATCTTTGTCATGGAAGGCTTACTTCCTGTTGCCACTGGGTGGCGCTATGACTTTACATCATTATTGTCCTCTTACGAAACGTGAAATTAGAGGCAGATTGGACGGTGTAAACTGAAGTTACAGCAACTTCCTGTTTAAATATTACTTTCTGTGTCCTCTATGTGGCGCTAGAGAACACACACTAATTATGCTTGCTGGATATCATGTGTAGATGACACCATAGAAATTTGATGTAAATTGGATGATGTTTGTCACAGAAGGCTGACTTCCTGTTGCCAGTAGGTGACAATAACTGAATATTGTCATATAGATGTGTTCAGGGAGGGGACTCTTATCATACATGTGAAGTTTGGTTAAGATGGGACCATGTACAGTAAAGTTACAACCAGTTCCTGTTTCATGGCGAAACATTGAAAATTGTCGCCCTTTAACAGCCACATCGGTCGACAAAAACTCGAGCTTTTAATAACTTGTCATCTGCAATCTGTTTTATTTATGCTGACTAGGTTGGAAGTTGATCAGATTAACAGTCTAGGGCGAGTTTGTTAAAATATAACCCCTATAAATCGCAAAAAACATGAAAATGATTTCAAAATGGCTGACTTCCTGCTGGGTTTAGGTCATGTCACTAGGAGTAAATCAATGCGTAAAATATGCCATTTCCTGTTGCCAGTAGGTGGCGCTGTGACAATAACTGAATTTTGTCATATAGATGTGTTCAGGGCAGGACCCTTATCATACATATGAAGTTTGGTTGAGATTGGACCATAAACAGTCATGTTACAAATCACTTCCTGTTTCATGGCGAAACATCGAAATTTGCCGCCTCATAACAGCCACACCGCTCGACAAAATTCAAGCTTTAAGCAACTTTTCATCGTGAAGGTCTTTTATATATGTCTTCTCTGGAGAATTTCCTCTGTCCTGTCAAGTTTATAACTACAGTTTTTAGTTTTTCTGCTTAAATGTCCCACGATATTTGCTGTGACATTACTGACCACATGGAAACGTTTAAAGTTACTGACAGCAGCCTCTCTAATCATTAAAGTAAATTGTTAAAGAAAACACTGACACATCAATACAACACACAATAAAGAAATCACCTGGAAAGCTTGCGCTGCTCAACATTATTTTAAAAGCAATATAGCCTACAGGAACTGGTAGAGGTGGAGTGAAATGTCCATGCGGATGTGGGTGTCTCGGAGAAGATAGTTTGTTCTGGTGGGTGACGGGTGGATGATTTATGTATACAAGCAGATTCAGGTGACATCAGAGCCAATCCGCCCATCACTATGGCCTATAATGTGCCTTTTCTGGCTTCCACCTCGGACACTATTGTTTCAATTTCTTCAGTAGTGAAATTCTTTTGCTTTTTTGCTATCCTCTAGGCAAATGTATTTCCTTATATAGAAATGGGGGCGCGGCAGTATGCTGGTTGCAAATAGTGGGCACATGCCTATCAATTTAGAATGATTCAACTGGTACATTGAGAGTTTTGCCTTCAGGCTTAGCTCCCATGCCACCTCCACAGTCTGGTTCAATCCTTGCATCACTGTGGACTCTAGGGTATGTTTGAAACTAACTAGTTTGTATGATGTGTTGTTTGACCACATCTGAAGTCAAGTGTTAATAGCTGTTCGAAACAGTCACACTTGAAGGCAGGACAAATAGCATCTCATCATAGAGAGAAGCGAGATGCAATAATTGTTCAAATGAGAATAATGGCACACACTGTGAGACAGTCTCTCCTCGAACACATTCATGGTGTTGCACTTTGATGTGCACACAAAATGTAATGGAAGTATTAGTGTGAAGAATGAAAAAAGAGAGCTTGAGAAAAAAGTGTAATAGTAGTGTCACATCTCCACACACCTGGCCAAATGCTGCCTGAAGTGGGCTTAAATCTCAGTCAGTTTTGGAAAGTTACAAAAGTTGCAGCCCCCACAATTTTGACTTCAGAAAGTTCTGGGAGGAGGGGTAATGAGAAAGTATACTGACACATTTACCCTCGCTGGTGAACAAGACCCCAAAGTACTTAAACTTTGCCACTATGGGCAGTAATTGTAACTTTAGGAAAACAGGAATGTGTTAATGTGTTAACTAATGCACAATATTAAGACATAACAAGAACCCTAAGGTGCTTGCTGCTTCATTACCTGATCTTGAGTTCCTATCTTGAAGAGTGGCCCTATGTTCAAATCTAGTTTTAAAAGCTTCAGTAAAACCCTCAGTAAAACTTGGATTGTGGTCTAACTGTGCCATTTATTTGCGATAGCATGCTTTAATCTAACTTGTGCAGTTACATATTGAAAGCAGTCAGCTAACGTGTTCTTTCTGTCTGTGCTAGTGGAACTTTCCTCTGCTGATGTTCATGTGGAAGATAGCGCCGGCCCTGAGCTGTGGAAACACTGTGGTCATCAAGCCAGCAGAGCAGACCCCCCTTACGGCCCTCCACGTTGGATCGCTTATCAAAGAGGTCTGATGTTAGGCTCAACATGTACAGTGGGATTGATCCAAGCTGTGGGCTGAAAGAGGTTTAGACTTTAAACCTCTGACAGTCCTCTTATTGAACAGATTCTGGGCCTGTATTCTTATAAAACATCCTGCTTCTAATGTGATTGATGGAGTACTCTACTTCTATTATGTTTTGGTGGTGACTTTTCCTAGCAGGGGAGAAAATCAGGACCTGAACACTTCAACTGTGGTTTCCAAAGTGTGGTTCGGAGACTCCCAAAGGTCCTTGTCCTTCATTAGACATAATCGCAGCTTAAGAAATGTCTAATGTTGTATTTGTAGGTTTCATTGTCACTGTGATCTGCTAACAATTTCAGAATAATAGACTTCATCTGCTAACATTCAGAAGTAAATCAACAACAGCATTCCTTCCATATGGGAAAAAAGACTTTACACAACAAGTGTACATTTTTTACATTTCTTTCATCCATAAAATTTGTTATGCACATAAAACTTGCACATTTAGTCTGAATGGATTATTTTCTTTTTTTTTCATTTCTTGCAAAACAAAAAGAACCAGGCCTTAACTGTTAGTTAAGTCTAAGTTATATTTTCTGTCAATTTTATTTGCTTACATAAACATCTATCAAAATGCTCTTTCAAAGCCTTCTCCACATTTGGGTGTGAAAATACTGAATCCTTTATAATCTTTCTAGTATTCCGACTACTCAAAGTGCTTCACACACGACATATCACATTCATACTCTGATGGCAAGGAAATTAACTAATCATTCACACATCTGTTGAATCCATTTTATGGAGGAAAGAAGACATATGGTACAGCCCTCAGGAGCAATTTGGGGTTTAATGTCTTGACCAAGAACACTTTGACATGTGGGAAGACAAGTTTAAACCGCTGACCTTCCGATTAGTGGACGACCTCCTCACCCACCAAGCCACCGCTGCCCCTAAACATTCGTTGGTGGAATGTTATTAAGTACATTTACTCAAGTACTGTACTTAAGTACAAATTTGAGGTACTTGTTTACTTTAGTATTTTCATTTCATACTACCTTGTACTTCTACTCTGCTACATTTCAGAGGAAAATGTTTTTGACTTCACTACTTTTATTTTACAGCTTCAGTTACTAGTTATATGCTCTTCATATGTTTTGCATCTAAAACATATGAAGAGCTAATAAAATATGATGCATGGTTATGGACGAAACTACCCAACACTTATACAAATAGAGCTGAAACGATTGGTCAATAAGTCGATTGACAGGAAATTCTGATTTTGGTTGGACAAAACGGAGCATTGTGAAGGTGTCACTTTGAGTAGTTGTGACAGCATTTCTCACTAATTTCAAAATTTTTACAAACCAATCAATCGAGAATATAATCAGGAGATTAATCCACAATGAAGATAATCATTAGTTGCAGCCCTATAAAATAGTTTAGAAATAGCTCCACCTCAACCAACTACAACAGTAATATGCTGCTTGTACATTAGAGTAATAATAATAATAATGAGTCATAATAATCTAATTATATAATATATGATAGTATAACACTAACAGGGGCCATTTTTCTGTACTGAGTACTTTCACTTTTAATCATTTAAGTACATTTTCTTGATTATACTTACATACTTTTACTTTACAAGTTTTAGTTGTAGAATGTTAACTCCCTCCATAAGTCCCTGAAATTCCCAAATTCCTTGAAAAAAAAATAGTAGGATATGACCTCAGTGTCATCAATGATAGCTACAGCCCTGGTCATTTGTTGATACAGAGTGGTACTAAAATTAGAAATATCAATATGTGACAATATTTAGACATAAGAACTGTGAAACACAGTAACATGTCATGTAATAATCATATAGAAATATGATAAAAGAAATACTGAATTATCACCCAGTCCTACCCTGAACTAGACAAATGAGGAAAAGGATGACCTGCGCTCCAAATCCTTAAAGAGGGTTATATGGCATCACAGGCTGTTATGGGGTCAAATATCTTTTGACCCCATATGTGGGGTCTTTTGCTGTTCCTGGTGCATCAAATGGCTGGTGCTGCCCCGCACTAACATGCTCTCTGGGTTGCCATCTCAGGCGGGGTTCCCTCCTGGAGTTGTGAACATCGTTCCAGGGTTTGGTCTCACAGCAGGAGCAGCCATTGCCAGCCACATGGACATCAACAAAGTGGCCTTCACTGGCTCTACAGAGGTATGTGAGTGTATGACAATGCACTTCTGCTGCATAATCATCATTTTGACAAATTAATGAAAGATAAATACTCTTAAACATTGGTTTTGATATAGAATCCAGCAGCCATTTGAGTGGTACAGTGCTGCTTTCAATGAGATTAGACCTTTCTTCATTTCACCTAGAGTCCTAATGTAGAGGTGATTCTGATGAATTCTAGAACTAAAGCAATGCAGATGTTGGTATAATAAGAAAATACAGAAGAAAATATAGAAGACAAAGTAAATATTTGGCTTGTGCTACTGTATGTGATGAAACTATTCAAAGTTGGTTGTCTTGGTGAGTTATAATTTAAACGAGTCGGGAAGCCGACCGCATAAGATTGTTTTTAATGCTAATAAACATTACAAGAAATGTTTGTCCCTTGTCCTAATATTGATACTAGTAGCACTTCCTTGCTTTGTGAATGAAGCTGTACACAAGTTGAAGTAGCCGTGGTGTCTGTGTTTGACCATTCAGCGATGGGCAGCCCTGCAAACTCTGCCTCGATATTTCCTGAGCCATCCGAAAGTGCTACCCCTGGAGCAGGGACTTTTTTATACCTGGAACTATTATACAGGAACTGAATTTAGTCCCTAGTTCCTCTGGCTGAAACATCAGTAAAGTTCCTCTAAAGTTTCTTGGTCCCTTGCACAGTTCCAACAGTGGAAAAGCCATATTCCATGCAAACTACAATCAAAACTACACTCTATACTCAAACTATACTCCATGTTAGATTATGGTAAAGGTTACTTTTTAGAGTTGTAACTGGTTCAATTTTAGCACATAGAAATCTGATTTGCCATCATGCCATTACTGTTAACACAGTGATAAAGTGTATATTGTATAAATACACAGCAAAAATGCAATTCTTAAATTCGAGAGGGGGGGACTCAAGAAAAAATGAATAAAATTAAGTAGCTTTTAAACAGACATCACTAAAAGTTGTTATGCAACTACCTTTTTATTCTTAATTTAAGAAATTCTGATTATTCAACCAAAGATTTTTTTTAATCTGGAGAAATCTGTTTACCAATGTAAAGACTGTTTCAATTCTTAAATATTCTCAGTGATTTCATAAAAGTTAAAAAGACATACCTATCGTCACTTTCAGACACCGGCCCTAACACTCACATCTGAAGACGTTTTTTGTTCTGATACTAGGTATATGTAAAGGAGTTCTATTTTTTCAGCATTTCCCATGATGCATTAAGGTATGGCTCATAATTTCTGTGTACCGTCATGCGGGCAGGTCGGCCGGCTGATTAAAGAAGCAGCAGCCAAAAGTAATCTGAAGAGAGTAACTCTGGAGCTGGGAGGGAAGAACCCCTGCATTGTGTTTGCTGACTGTAACTGTAAGTAAACATGCTCTCTGTCTGTCTCTCTCATTTTGAATAATGAAATGCAACGTCACAATGTTGTATTGTGATTATTTAAGCATGCACTGGAGTCACACTATAACCTATTATATGGTTACTTCATACCTTTGCAGCCCCAGGTGTTAATGAGAGGCAGTTTTGAATTCATTAAAGTTTGACTAAATCACTACTACTCAAAAATACTGAAATATGAAGCCTGTCAAGTCTCATCTTTCACCTGTGCAATTCACCTTTTTGTGCCATTCCTGTCATCTCACAACTATAAGGTGAAGATTATTAAAAAAAAATCCTGTGACTAAAATGCCGGAGGGCTGTAGAGAACCCTGCCTGGCTTCATTTGCTGTACTGCTGACAGTGCTGTCATTACAGAGCAGCAGTAGAGGAAACAGGCAATACTGCCACTGCTGTACCATTCCTGTGTAATATTTGACCAGGGTTATAAAGAGTACTAGAATATTTTACTCAAGTAAAAGGTGGGGGGGGGGCACACAGCATGTGCATACAACTGATTATCAATTATAAATATACAACTGCCTTCCTCAGTGTAGCCTTACTAGAATTAATCAGAAAACAGGGCAAAAGTTTGACAATAAAACAAATATGACCATAAAGTCAGAGTGGGCTACATAAATTAAATAACCTGCCACTTTTAATAGGATTAACAGCAGAATAAAACATAACCAATGTAGACAACACAGAGATGTTTGATACAGGTAGTGACTGTAGGAATGACAAAGTAGACAAAGCAGGCAAAGGGAAAGTGGATACATCAAAAATGTAAATTACTACCCCTTACCAACTCACCATCAACTCCTGAAATGCACTGAACATCCCAGACTGTGTGTGTGTGTTTCTACAGTGCAGCTGGCTGTGGAGGAAACCCAGAAAGGAGCTTTTTATAACCAGGGTCAGTGCTGCACGGCTGCATCTCGTGTCTTTGTGGAGGAAAGTATTTATGAAGAATTTGTGCGTCGCAGTATAGAAAACGCCAAGAGGATTGTCATAGGAGACCCACTCGACCCCCAGACATCACACGGGCCACAGGTAGGAACATGCAGTCAACATCATAGAATACTAATTGACAAGCAGTGCTTAAACCTGCAACAACAACAATAATAATTTTACACTTGATATATTACCTTTTAAGTTGATATGGCAAACTTGTGAGCAAACAGTTGCTTATTTACACATTCATTAGGTACAGAGCAACATAATCACTGATTTGGAGTTGTGTTTCTGGTCCAATATTCATACTCTTTTAGCTCTGTTTTTGGTCTCTACCAACTCTTGTGGGAAATATGTTGCTCGTTAGCTGCTAAATGCTCCACTATGTTCACTAGCCCAGTTCGGAGACAGTCCCGGAAGGTCCTATTTTTTCTTGGAAAACAAAAAATACAGTTTGAAAACACTTTTTATAAAGCATAAATCTCATCTTTGCATTGCTTGTTGAAGTTTCTTTTCAAGGGTGAAATGGGCTCATTGTTGCCCCTTGTGGCCATTTGGGGGAAACACATCCACTACAACTGCAGTTCTCACTAACGTTACATACCAGTGGGTGTTTTTCCAACCTCCGGGAGGCAGTGATGAGCACATTAAGGCTTGACACACAACAATGAGACAAAGAAGATGCTGCACTAGAAAATTTACTGAGAGAAGCAACACAAAGGTGAGATTTATGGTTTATCAAACAAGAATGAGGACTAACTGGTTAACTTCCCCACCACAGTTGAAGAGCAGTGCACAGCCGCTTCCCTGAGCTTTTATATGGGACCTTCTACAGGGCTATATTGCTGTGTCTGTCTGCCGTTTGGTGCTGCGTAATAAAACAAAGCTATGAGAGCAGTGAGAGCAAACCAAAACAGTAAAGTTGCAGGCCGGTGTTACAGCATATTCTGTGACCATCGCAATGTGTGACCACAGGGTACGCTGTTGCATGTATATTACTTTATACAAGTGGTTGTTGTAACCTTATTCAGTCTTTAAAAAAGGTGAAAGGGTACCTGACAATATTTATTTATTTCAGTTGAATTCAATTTATTTATATAGCGCCAATTAACAACATCAGTCATCCCACTTTTCCTATAGAGCAGTTCTAGACCGTACGTATAATATTATTTAGAGACCCAACCATCAAGCACTTGGCGACAGTGGCAAGGAAGAACTTCCTTTTAAAAGGTAGAAACCTCGAGCAGAACCAGACTCTGGTGGGCCATAAATATGTAATGGTAGTGGTAATATTAATATAATAATAAAATGATGATAGGAATGACAATGATAATAAGACTAACAATAATAATAATTGTAGTAGCAGTTGTAGATTCAGACTCTACAGCTCCGGAGGCTGAAAGCGACAGAAGGAGAGAGGAGAGAGACAAGAAAGCGCAAAACTACAGGAGAGAGAAGATGTGGCGTTAGTAACATGCATTAATGGGATAAGAATGCATACAGATGGGGAGGGAAAGGAGGAGAGAGGAACTCAGTGCATCATGGGAAGTCTCCCAGCAGTCTAGGCCCATAGCAGCATTACTAAGGGATGGTTCAGTACTCACCTGAACCAGCCTTAACTATAAGCTTTATCAAAGAGGAAAGTCTTTAGCCTACTCTTCAATGTGGAGATGGTGTCTGCCACCCGAACCCAAACTGGGACCTGGTTCCACAGGAGAAGAGCTTGATAACTGAAGGCTTTGGCTCCCACTTTTGGAGTCTCTAGGAACTACAAGTAACTCTGTATTCTGGGAGTGCAGTGTTCTAGTCAGGGGAAAAGGTACTATGAGCTCTTTAAGATATGATGGTGCATGACCATTAAGAGCTTTGTAGGTGAGGAGGATTTAAAATTTTATTCTGGATTTTACAGGGAGCAAGTGCAGAAAAGCTAATACTGGAGAAATATGATCTCTTTTCCTAGTTCTTGTCAGTACACGTGCCGCAGCATTCTGGATCAACTGGAGAGTCTTAAGGGACTTGTTTGGGCAGCCTGATAATAAAGAATTGCAATAATCCAGCCTAGAAGTAACAAATGCATGGACTAGTTTTTCTGCATCATTTTGAGACAGGAAATGCCTGATTTTTTTCAATGTTACATAGGTGAAAAAAGTCCTTGATGTTTATTTCATGTGGGAGTTAAATGACAAATCCTGATCAAAGTCCGAGGTTCATTACGGTGGTGCTGGAGGCCAGGCCAATGCCATGTAGAGTAACTATATCTTTAGATAATGTGTCTTAGAGGTGTTTGGAGCCAAGTAACATAACTTCAGTTATGTCAGAGTTTAACATCAGAAAATTGCAGGTCATCCAGGTTTTTATGTCCTTAAGGCATGTTTGAAGTTTAGCTAACTGATTAGTTACATCTGGCTTGATCAATAGATATAATTGGGTATCATCAACATAACAATAAAATTATGGTGTGTTTCCTAATAATATTGCCTAAAGGAAGCATATATAAAAAAGGTGAATAGAATCAGTCCATGCACAGAACCTTGCGGAACTCCGTGACAAACTCGTGCACGAAGGACTCACGGTAACGTGTACAAACTGAGATCAATCTGATAGATAGGCTTTCAACCAGCTTAGTGTGGTTCCTTTAATGGCAATTAAATGTTCCAGTCTCTGTAATAGGATATGATAGTCAATGGTGTTGAATGCAGCACTAAGATCTAACAAGACAAGTAACGAGACAATTCCATTGTGTGATGCCATTTGTAATTTTCATCAGTGCTGTCTGTGTGCTATGATGCACCCTAAATCCTGACTGAAAATCCTCAAATAAACTATTGCTATGTATGTATGTGATGGTCAATGGTGTCGAATGCAGCACTAAGATCTAACAAGTACAGAGACAAGTCCTTTGTCTGATGCAATTAGAAGGTCATTAGTAATTGTCACCAGTGCTGTATCTGTGCTATGATGTACTCTAAATCCTGAATGAAAATCCTCAAATAAACTATTGTTATTTAGAAAGTCACACAACTGACTGGCGACTGCATTCTCAAGGATTTTAGAAATAAAAGGTAAGCTTAGATATACAGTATAGTGGGTATGGAAAGTATTCAGACCCCTTTAAATTTTTTTTCTTTGTTTCATTGCAGCCATTTGCTAAAATCAAAAAAGTTCATTTTATTTCTCATTAATGTATGTATAAAAAAAAAAAAAAAACAGATGTAGAAATTTTTGCACATTTAAAAAAAAAAGAAAAACTGAAATATCACATGGTCATAAGCATTCAGACCCTTTGCTCAGTATTGAGTAGAAGCACCCTTTTGAGCTAGTACAGCCATGAGTCTTCTTGGGAATGATGCAACAAGTTTTTCACACCTGGATTTGGGGATCCTCTGCCATTCTTCCTTGCAGATCCTTTCCAGTTCCATCAGGTTGGATGGTGAACGTTGGTGGACAGCCATTTTCAGGTCTCTCCAGAGATGCTCAATTGGGTTTAGGTCAGGGCTCTGGCTGGGCCAGCCAAGAATGGTCTCAGAGTTGTTCCGAAGACACTCCTTTGTTATTTTAGCTGTGTGCTTAGGGTCATTGTCTTGTTGGAAGGTGAACCTTCGGCCCAATCTGAGGTCCTGCGCATTCTGGAAGAGGTTTTCTTCCAGGATATCTCTACTTGGCCGCATTCATCTTTCCTTCAATTGCAACCAGTCGTCCTGTCCCTGCAGCTGAAAAACACACCCATAGCATGATGCTGCCACCACCATGTTTCACTGTTGGGATTGTATTGGGCAGGTGATGAGCAGTGCCTGGTTTTCTCCACACATACCGCTTAGAATTAATGCCAAAAAGTTCAATCTTGGTCTCATCAGACCAGAAGATCTTATTTCTCATAGTCTGGGAGTCCTTCATGTGTTTTCTGGCAAACTCTATGCAGGCTTTCATATGTCTTGCACTGAGGAGAGGCTTCCGTCGGGCCGCTCTGCCATAAAGCCCCAACTGGTGGAGGGCTGCAGAGATAGTTGACTTTCTGGAACTTTCTCCCATCTCCCTACTGCATCTCTGGTGATCAGCCACAGTGATCTTTGGGTTCTTCTTTACTTCTCTCACCAAGGCTCTTCTCCCACGATTGCTCAGTTTGGCTGGACGGCCAGGTCTAGGAAGAGTTCTGGTCGTCCCAAACTTCTTCCATTTAAGGATTATGGAGGCCACTGTGCTCTTAGGAACCTTGAGTGCTGCAGAAATTCTTTTGTAACCTTGGCCAGATCCGTGCCTTGCCACAATTCTGTTTCTAAACTCCTTGGGCAGTTCCTTCAACCTCATGATTCTCATTTGCTCTGACATGCACTATGAGCTGTAAGGTCTTATATAGACAAGGTGTGTGCCTTTCCTAATAAAGTCCAATCAGTTTAATTAAACATAGCTGGACTCCAATGAAGGAGTAGAACCATCTCAAGGAGGGTCAGAAGAAATGGACAGTATGTGAGTTAAATATGAGTGTCACAGCAAAGGGTCTGAATACTTATGACCATGTGATATTTCAGTATTTCTTTAATAAATTTGCAAACATTTCTACATTTCTGTTTTTTTTTGTCAAGACGGTGTGCTGAGTGTACATTAATGAGAAATAAAATGAACTTTTTTGATTTTAGCAAATGGCTGCAATGAAACAAAGAGTGAAAAATTTAAAGGGGTCTGAATACTTTCCATACCCACTGTAGGTCTATAGTTGGCTAAAACCCCTGGATCAACAGTGGGCTTTATAGGAAGAGGTTTAATTACAGCTACTTTAAAAGACTGTGGTACATAGCCTGTTAATAAATACTGATCATATCTATTAAAGAAGTGCTAACTAAGGGTAAAACTTCTAAGAGTCTAAGAGACACGTTGATGGCTTAAATGAAATCGTTGAAGTTAGTTGAAGAAGCTCAATAGGAGAAAAGCAGTCAAAATATATATCAGGTTTTAAAGCCGTTTCTAAGGTTCTGTCTTTTAGGATAAAATGTTGCCAGTTGAGGGCAGGAGGTGATGAATTTTGTCTGTAATTATTAAAAAGTTAACATTAAAGAAGCTCACAAAGTCATTACTACTGAGGGCTATAGGAATACATTGCTCAATAGAGCTGTGACTCTGTCAGCCCCTCCCAAATTGACTATCTAGTTGATAGTGCTGCAGGCTCACTGCAAATGACACTCGATTCTATCGCCCCTCTAAAAAAGAAGAAAATAAAACAAAAAAGGTTAGCTCCATGGTATAAACCCAAACCCGCAAATTAAAACAAAACATCATGAAAACTTGAAAGGAAATTCCAACAACAACTACATGAAGTTCCAACAACCTGGAAGAATCTCATTTAGTCTGGCAAGAGTCTTAAAGGAAGTTTTTTTCTTGCCACTGTCACCAAATGCTTGCTCATGGTGGGATTTGTTGGATCTCTGCAAATAATATTATATAGTGTACGGTCTAGACCTGCTCTATAGGAAAAGTGCAATGAGAACTTCTGTTATGAATTGGCACTATATACATAAAATTGAATTGTCAGCCTGGCTACAGTGCTGAAAAGAAACCTGGGATTGTTTTTATTTTCCTCTATTAATGAGTAGTAGGTAGCTCTGGCATTACGGCAGGCCTTCCTATATGGTGTAAGACTATCTTGCCAGACTAAACAAGATTCTTTCAGATTGTTAGAAAGCCATTTCCTTTCAAGTTGTCACAATGTTTGCAGGTTATACCATGGAGCTAATCCTCTTTGTTTTATTTTATTTTTTAGAGGGGCAATAGTGTCATTTGCAGTAAGCCTGCAGCACTATCAACAAGATGATCAATTTGGGAGCAGCTGAAATTAGCACAGGAGTCCTGTTGTATTGAGACATAGCATTAAATTAAATGCAGATGGAATCACCTTAAATTTAGCTACAGCAATATCAGATAGACATCTAGTGTAGTTTTTGCCTAATGGCATGTAGTCCAGTAATAGGAGTTCAAAAGTTATTAAAATAATGGTCCGTTAATAAAGGATTCTGTGAAAAGACTATTAAATGTTCAATTTCTATGCCACATGCCAGAACAAGGTCAAAGGCGTGGTTCAAACAGTGAGTGGGTTTATATACACTCTGTTACAGTTAAGCAGGTAACACAAGGGCTTGGACCCAGATGCAAACAATGGAGACAGGCAGGTATACGATTCAATCATTTAATGAAACAAAACGCTTACAAAGTTCTCAGGCAGGCAATAGCCTGGTAACACCAGGAATGCAGTCCAACAAATGCAGACCAGTCCGAGGGAGCAAACTATAAAGTCCAACAAAGCTGGCAAGGTCCAAACGAAACATAGAAGTACGCCAAAACTCAGTGGCGGAAACAGCAACCAGGACACTTGACACGCAGACAACAAAGATGATCTGACATAGAACAAAACAAGAACACAGACTAAATACACTCAGGTAGGGGAGACAACGAGACACAGGTGAAATCAATAAGGGCAAACAATCAAAGACAGGAAGCACAACTACACAACACATGAGGGAGGGAGAATATTTCAAAATAAAACAGGAAACATCTATAGAAAACATGAAACTGAGGAAAACCAAAACTAAGAGGCAGAGCAGGACATGGCACACTGACAGAAGCCAATCAAATCTAATAATGAGATTAACGCAGTATTAAGGCTATCAGTATCAATGTCCATATGAATATTAAAATCTTCTACAATAATTACTTTATCCGTTTTAAGGACTAAACTCTAAGAATTCCGATAAAAATTCAGAATAAGGACCAGGTGCGCAGTACACTATAACAAATAGAATTGGCTGTCATGTTTTCCAGGTTGGGTGTGAAAGACTAAGAACAAGGCTTTCGAATGAGTTATAATTTAGTTTAGGTTTAGGGTCGATTAATAGGCTTGAGTCGAAGATGGCTCCATCTCCTCGGCCAGTGGCTCGAAGAATGTGACTATTAATATGACTGGGCGGAGTGGATTAATTTAGGCTAACATATTCTTCATGACCCAGCCAGGTTTCAGTAAAACAAGATATGACATTATGATAATCTAATATTAAATCGTTCATTAGTATAGCTTTAGATGGCAGAGATATGATGTTTAAGAGTCCACATTTAATTATCCTATTTTGTTGTGCTATTTCAGCGATAGTAATTTTTTTAGGTTTTTATGTATAACTCCTCTTAACTTTTGATTTAATTAATTTAAGTGGTCGGGGGGCAGACAGTGTCACTTTTAGAGTTTTGGGTGGGTAATTTCCCGGGAAGAGCAGAGAAGCATGTAGGACTGCAACTCTGCCTCCTTTTTTAAACTTTGGGTTGGTTTAGGTCATGACAACCCAGTCAGATTTCTAGATATGAGAGCTGCTCCATCCAAAGTGGTTTGAATGCCGTCTCTCCTAATTAGACCAGGTCTTCCCCAGAAAGTCTGCCAATTATCCATGAAACCCAAACTGTTTGCTGGGCACCATCTCGACAGCCAGCAGCGGAATAAAGACATGCGGCTAAACGTGTCATCACATGTCAGGTTTGGCAGGGGCCCAAAGAAAAGTACGGAGTCCGTCAATGTCTTTGCATATGTACACAATTCAACATTCATTTTGGTGATCTCCGACTGGTATAATCGGAAGTCGTTACCGCCGACATGAATAACAGTCTTACTGTATTTATGCTTATCCTTAGTCAGCACTTTTAAAGGTGGGGTGCGGAATTCCGGAGGAATTCAATACCATGACAAATACCATGATATAGAGCGAACAACGACACAGCACGTAATATAACTAACGTTAGCTAGGTTGTGGGTTAGTTTAGCTAGATTGTGGATTAGCAAACTGTCGCTACCGTTGCTGCTGCAAAGCTAACAGCCATGGGCTTATGCTTAGGGCTATGCTTCCTTCGGACAGTCACCCTGCCTCCCTGGTTTCCCAGCTGCCGGGGGACAGCTAACATGAGCTACCTCTGGTCGGTCCACACCGGCTACTGGGGGCTGGCTAACTACAGCAGTTAACAATGGAGTTCCCATGGTGCAGAACCACATTTCTAGTTCACTAAGCCTTGCCTCCAATGCTACAAATGAACTACATTTATTGCATGTACCATTATCACTAAAGATGGCAGAGGAATAGCTAAACATTTGACACACCAAGCAAGAGAGAGCAGGAGAGGCAGAGAGAGAATCTATCGCTAGCTGCTAAGCTAAAGAACAGTAGCTAGCAAAATGAGTGCTTGAGCATAACTAGTGTAGGTTTAAATGTATAGCAGATAATTAGCCGCTGTAATGAAGAATCTACATTTTTTTTAAACAAATTGCTACATCCTGTAATTATCAGGTATTTGGCATTTCTCTCACGTTCTTTAAAGACTGAATAACACAAAAACAATCTATCAAGGATCAACACAAACACAGCAGACTGAAGGCCATCAGAAAATGTGTATCTGGAAATTCACCAAAAATATGCAGCATCTAAATATCGTCAGGTACGTTGTCTTTCTTTCACCCGTTTTAGAGAGTGAATAACGTTAATTGCAACAACCACTTATGCTAAGTAACATCCACACAACAGTGGCCCCTAGGGTCACACTTTATGATAGTCACAGAATATGGTGTAACGCCGGCTAAACCAGTGGTTCTCAAACTTTTTCTGTACCTTCAGAAACCGAAAAAAGTTCATGACCCCCACCACATGTAAACGGATTGGATTCTTATCAGTCATTAACAATTCTGGGGGAGCAACAAATAAAAAATTCGATTTGAAATAAAAAATGATTCAGGTCAGCACCATAGTATCAGCAAACTCTTGTTTTTTTAATTTCCCTACATAAATCATGTTTATTCAATTTAGTTCCACTCCATATATTTTCCCCTGGACACCCACACCCTCCCTGCAGTGGCTCTATGCCCCCCAGTTTGAGAACCACTGGGCAAAACAGTGAGCTGAAACTCGCTATGAAGTTCCCTAAAGCTGAGGGGAGCTCCAGATTCAGGTGATAATTCTCTGAAGGTTCATCACTGCAAGTGATGCCTTTCACATTTTCATCTGTTGTTGTTTAACTTGTACACATTTGAGCTAAGTAGGGCCAAACACCATGGTGCAATCTCTGTGGTGGACGCACAGAAATGAACCTGATATTAATCTTATTGTTTCATTTGACTCTGTTTAAGGACAGCAAACAAGTGAATTTCAAATTTCCCAAAATTTGGGATCGTACCAGTATTATTAAACTGTCTCCTTCCCTTGTCTATTTGTCTGCCTGATGCTGGCTTCAGATTGACCAACAGCAGTTTGACAAGATTATGAATCTGATAGAGAGTGGGAAGAAGGAGGGAGCCAGGCTGGAGTATGGAGGAGCAGCTGTGGGCAAGAAGAGCCTCTTCATTCAACCCACCATCTTCTCCGACGTCAAAGACTACATGCGCATCGCCAAGGAAGAGGTTACAACTTGTTTCAGTTCATTACAAATTAACTTGACAGGGAGAGAGATAGCGCCAGTGGGTGAAAGTAAAGCCTGACACCCTGTGGAACAGTGCTTTAAATACAACACAGACAGTGCAGAGAGGCAGGCTGCACAGCCAACACTGGAGAGCAGGTGAACACACAGGAGAAGTCTATGACAAAGGAAAACATGGCCTGTTTCCAAACAACATAAGTCCCTGAATTACGCAAATTTATAATTTTAAATTAAATAACTTTGACTTAACTTTTTTTTTTTTTTTTTTTTTAATTCTTCATTAATTTTTAATTGGGTTTTTTTCTTTTTTCCTGGCAGAAATTGGCTTTCGTAGTTCTGATGTAAACATACTTTCTGTACAAAAAAAACAACAATACAATATAATCCTATAACCAGAGTCATTAGATGACCATAAATCCAAAATATAAAGTGTATAAAAAGAAAAACTGCTGTTGTCATTATATATACCATTGCCAGTTCCATTATCTCACCACAGTCTGTCCAAACATTTAACACCAGGGGCGACAATAGAGAAAACCGTATAGTACATCCAGGGCCATGAGCCTTTTAATTTAAGAGATTTAAATTAGTGACTTTTAAGCAATTTGTGGTGCACACTTGAATCTGTAGTAAGATGATTTTATCACTATTAAATTTCACTCACCAGTAAATATTACTCCTAATGGGTTGCACAGTAGAGCCAGAGAAGCTAAGCATATGCTTTGGCATGGCCTCATCTGGGTAAATCGCGTCTTTACGTTTCCCAACAAACCTCTGCCATAACCACGCCCCTGGGCTCTGACGTGTTCTCAGGATCGATTTCATTGGCCAACTCCTTGACCGTCGCGTCACACTGCGCTCACGCAAATCTGGATACCGGATCCAATGATAGCATCTATTCAGTCCAATAAAAGTTGCTCGCCTGTCGCATATGCCAAAAAAGTTTTTAGCTTCTGGGTTTACTTCCGGGGGTATGCGGCCCACCGAATATGCACAGTAGAGTTCCTGTTCCCTAAGAGTGGCCGCCTACTTTTTTAACGGCTCCGGTCCCGAAAGGGAATTTCTTATTCATTCATTCCATTGACGTTTCAGAAAATCCTTAGGGTTTTAAGCCTGGAACCAAGCAAACCAACTACGAGATCAATCGTGACCATAAAACATTTGAGTCAGACTGTGTACTACGCATCCCATAAATCACTGCAAATTATACTTTTTCCAACTTAACGATATCTTCTTGGAATTTAACCTTTGACATTATTAGTAGTAGTTTATCAAATAGCGTTGTAGTGATTCTCTAAAAAAACTTTAAAAAGCAGCATGTCAAAAAAGGAAATCATGGTTGCTCGGTAGTAAACGTAACATCAATGAACGTAGAGTTCAGTGGTAGCAGTGGGTGTTTCTCAAACCCTAGAATGCAAAGAACAGACTTGTGTTTTTGGGGAGAACATTCTTAGTAATCATTCTTAGAAGAATGAACTTGCAAGTTCACAAACACACAGAAGGCAGTTGACAGTTTGAGACGCATTCTTGCTGGTATTGCGCAATACCCCCAGCATAGAGGGCACCTGCAGTGCTCCAAAATAACAGCCAGGCTTTATCACCCAAAACAATCAGCTCAGAATCCAGTTTATTGCTTTTCACAAACACTATATTTGCTTTGGTATATTGGTGCATAATCAACCAATATACCAATATAATGACCTAACCAAATTATGCCAATATTCTCTATGCATAAATAAGCATAGAGAAAAATAGGAAATCTATAAAATAAAAGCAAATAAAAAGCAAGTACTGTAACCACAACTGTACAATAACAATGTAATGTCTATTTACAGACACTTTCATACTGTTTCTGTTTCACGAGCCAAGATTTTTTCTGTACATCACAAGCCAGATGTCTCTTGACTTAAGTTAAAATGTTACAACATTACTCAGAGTCTAATGACAGAATAACAGCAGTACGGAAAATAAAAATATCTTACAGTTGTGAGCCTGGCTCTCTTCTGCCATGGTTGCTGAAGGCGTCTGCTGCAGTGATCTGTGTGACAAGAGAGGGAGAAGCAAAGTTGCCTTGCTTCTCCCTGTTTAGAAGTTTTCAGCTCTAGTTAGAGGATCAAAGTATCAACAGACAGCAATGTTTGTAATCCGTATTTTAAACTGGAAGTAGAGAACTTTTGATTTTAACAGAATATAGTAACTTTCACCACTGCTCATTTTAGAAAACACACGTTGCAAGTTTTGTTGGAAAGCTAGACGCTGGCAGCTAATTGTTACGGTTATCAAGCAGGGGAACCAGGAAAACAGTGGTAGGACCCAAAATGCAGACACTGAGGCAGAGCAGGTGCAGTTCACTGATTTAATAAAGTACAAAAGCTTACACCAATGTTAGGCAGGCAGTGGTCGAAATAAGGGGAGCAATCCAAACACACAAGGCAAACACATCTGACAGGTAGCAAGCTAAGTCCAAATCCAAAGTCCAGGCAAGGTAAAGGAGAAACAGAAGATGACTCCAACAGAATACTCAGAAACCAAGTCAGGGACACACTGACAAAAAGACACAGGAAGCACACAGACTAACTACACTCAGGTGAAGGGAGACAATAAGACACAGGTGAGACTAATCAGGGTGGAGCAAACAATCAAAACTGGTGGGAAAAGCCAACTACTAGACACATGAGGGAAGGAGAGTCTTTCAAAATAAAACAGGAAGTAACATACATACACCCTCAAACCATGACACTAATGAGCTACCACAGGCTGTATTCAGTAAATTGCAAGCTAATGTTAGCTAACTCGCTAACCTCTATGGGAAATTACAGTTGTATGCTAACAGGCTAGAAAAGCAGTGGAAACCGGAAGTGTAGTAGTGCCCTTGCCTTACAAAAGTCAGAACAAACTTTTAAATTAGGCCTTGTAGATCTAATATGAGTTCAGTTTTAGCAACTGGATTGCTTATTTCTTGTCTTAAATTTGTTCAGAAACAGATTTTGGTGGACTGCTAAGGTGAAATAAGTGAAAGTTTACATAGTAGGGTTTCATTGTATGAAGTAGGCTATGCATGCTCAAACCCCACTGGTTCACAGAACTAGTGGCCTCAGGAGGGAGGACTGCAGTTGGACCCTTCTCTGCCATCAGGCACGATCCTGGTAAAATGAAGGCTCGCTAGCTAATGGCTGGAAGCCAGGAACAAACATCTATGATCATTGTTTGTTTGATAATCTAAACACATTTTCTTGTGGTGGCCTTTCTAAAATAAGCAGTGGTGAAAGTTACTATATTCTGTTATGATCAAGGAGTTGATAAGCCATAAGCAGACAGTGTTAGCTAGCTTGAAAAGTTGTCTGGTACAATGAAGCATGAGTTGTTTGTGTACCTCCCCCCTTATAATACTGTGAAGATAATACTGTAAATGTATTCCTGGGGCCAGAGCGGCCAACATTGAATCCTATTTAAAACTGCTGGATAGATAGTAAGATTGTTATTCACGATGGAGGTAACGACTCTCGATTATGCCAATCGGAGGTCACTGAAATGAATGTTGAGTTGGTGTGTACATGTGCAAAGACAATTTGCAGAGTTGCAGTCCTACACACTTCTCTGCACTTCCAGAGCAGTTACACACCCAAAACTCCTTAGTAATGGTGTCTGCCCCCCGGCCACTTAATTAAATCAAAAGTTAACAGAAGAGGAGTTATACATAAAAATCTAAATTAAATTACCACAGCTGAAATAGCACAACAAAATAGGAGAATTAAATGTGGACTCTTAAACATGAGGGCCCGTATTTATCAAGCCCAGATTTATCAAGCTTCTCAAAGAGAATTCATGAAATTTACTTCTACTTTCAAACTTAAGTATAAAAGCAATTTATCAAATTTCTTAAAGCTAAGAATCACTCTTACTCTCCCAGTTATTTAAGACAGCTTGAGAGGTCTCCCAAGTGGTTAGGAGTTGCTAGGGGCTTGTGATGGCACTGAGGAGACAGAGACGTGCGTGAATCTTTCAGGAAAGGAAGAATTGTTTGACGACACGCAGTTAATCAAACGGTGTCGTTTGGATAGAGCAGGCATTATCTTTGTCAGCAAGTTGGTGAGGGACGTCATCTCACCACTGAATTTATGCAGCAATGCGTTTTCAGCTGAATTGAAGGTGGTGATGACAAGAAGTGTGGTGGAGAGAGGGATTGGCCAATGGAATCACAGATTCCACATTCTACACTCAGAAATTCGGTACTCCCCTGAAAGAGTGTGCCGTATCATAATGGCTTGTGCAATACTGCATAATATTTGCAAGAGGTGCAACATCCCACCCCCACCAGAGGATGACAACGATGGAGAAGCAGGCGATGTCAGCCCCCCGAGCAACATCAATCCATGTGATGGGGCAGCCTTCAGACAACACTTTGCCAACCTCCACTTTGGGTACACATAATAATTAATACGTATCAATGAACACTTTATCAGGCCATTTTATTTGTCACTCTTGTTTTCTTTTTTTCAGTTACTAGGGTGTAGTATTTGTGTTGCAGTCTCAATACTTTAATTTGAAGTTTTAATTTTTCTCTCTACA
The DNA here is from genome assembly GCA_027580175.1 of Siniperca scherzeri. NCBI lineage: Eukaryota > Metazoa > Chordata > Actinopteri > Centrarchiformes > Sinipercidae > Siniperca > Siniperca scherzeri. The sequence goes on along the minus strand of CM050855.1, from coordinate 34,924,583 downwards.
GTGCTTGCAGCTCATCTGGGAGCAGGTCCTCTGCCGGGCCATCATCCACTACTGGGCATACCTAACTTGAGGAGCTTGGGAGGACATCCAAAGCAGGGGTGGCATACAGAGAGCCCGTGTTTAGGCTGGCCGGGTCAGGCGACTCACCTGCATCTTCATTATAACTGAAAAATAAAATGTTTGAAATGTTGAATATTGTTGTCATGGTTTTGAGTGAACCAAAAATAATTTGGGCCGTACCTTTGTGATAGAATTTCAAGTTTGATTGCTGCAGGATCCTGGATCCCCTCCATTCCGGAGATGACGACATTGTCCTCCCCAAGTATGCGCTGCACCACCTCACAAAGGGCGCTCAGTGGTTTGCCTGGGGGGCCTCCGCCTGAGTTTCAATATCAGTTATAATAAAGACTACAAGTAAATAAGGTAGGGCTAATGGCAAAGGGCCTAGGCATGCAAATGGGAAAGAATGTTGTACCATTTCTTCACGCAGTCAGATGGTGACCGAGTGTATGAGATCTGTGAAGCATTTAAATGTCTGAAGATGTTCTCCCATGCCTTTTTCTTGTCAGCACTGGTTAATGTTGGGCTGAACTTGCCTTTTATAATATGTTTCCTCTGTTCAACAAATTCAGCAAGCAGTAGTGCTTCTTCCCTCCAGTTTGGTTTTCTTTTGGAATCCATGGTGGCTATGATTACATCATAACATCTTGGATATATATAGGCAGGTCAGTTAACAGCACACTGCTTTAAATTTTGTAATTAAGAAATGGTGGAAAAAGTGTTGGAAACTTTTTTTTTATTTTCCAATGTGTATATCATAATTCTCTTGAAAAAATTTTACTATCAAATGTGTATTGAATGTAAACTCCTCTTAGGAATTTCACCATTCAATATGAATTTATTTGAGAATATTCTTAAATAAGGAAATCTATTCAGTGATTGGTCCTTGCCTATATTGTCATCCAAAATCCTGTTTGCGGCACAGCAATCTGTCGTGAATCAGCTCTAAGACTGACAGATTTAGTCCTACACTTCACTTAAATTAGGACTGAGACGCTTGATAACTAACATTTAAGTGCAGCTTTGAGTCAAGAATTTTCTTACTCTTCAGTCAATTCTTAGCAGTGTTCTAATGACTAATTCTGAGAAGCTTGATAAATACGGGCCCAGATCGCTGTCATCTTAAGCTGTACTAGTGAACGATTTAATATCAGATTATCATATTGACTTATTATAGTAATTATTGTAGGTGATTTTGATATTTATGTGGACGTTGATAATGATAGCCTTAGTACTCTCATTATTAGATTCGATTGGCTTCTGTCAGAGTGTAGTATAGTAAACCAGCTAACTGCTTTAACCAAACCCTCAACCTTGTTCTGGTATATGGCATTGAAATTGAACATTTAATAGTCTTTCAACAGAATCCTTCTTTATCGGATCAATATTTAAAAACTTTTAAACTCCTAATACCGGACTACATGCCATTAGGCAAATACTCCTACACTAGATTTCTACCTGATAGTGCTGTAGCTAAATTTAAGGAAGTGATTCCATCTGTATTTAATTCACTGTCATGTCTCAATATAACAGGGTACTCCTATGCTAATTTCAGCCACTCCCAAATTGACCATCTTGTTGATAGTGCTGCAGGCTAACTGCAAACGACCTTCAACTAACTTCAGCGATTTCTTCATCTAAGCCATCAACCTGTCTCTTAGACTCCATCCCAATTAGGCTGCTTAAAGAAGTTTTACCCTTAGTTAGCACTTTACTAGATATGATCAATCTGTCTTTATCTGTCTGTATTAACAGGCTATGTACCACAGTCTTTCAAAGTAGCTGTAATTAAACCTCTTCTTAAAAAGCCCACTCTTGATCCAGGGGTTTTAGCCAACTATAGACCTATATCTAACCTCCCCTTTATTTCTAAGATCCTTGAGAAAGCAGTCACCAATCAGTAGTGTGACTTTCTATATAACAATTTGAGGATTTTCAGTCAAGATTTAGAGTGCATCATAGCCCAGAGACAGCACTGGTGAAAATTACAAATGACCTTCTAATTGCATCGGACAATGGACTTGTCTCTGTACTTGTCTTGTTAGATCTTGCAGCATTCGACACCATTAAACATCACATCCTATTACAGAGACTGGAACATTTAATTAGCATTAAAGGAACCGCACTAACTATGCATTTGTTACTTCTAGGCCGGATTATTGCAATTCCTTATTATCAGGCTACCCAAATAAGTCCCTTAAGACTCTCCAATTAATACAGAATGCTGCGGTATGTGTACTGACAAGAACTAGGAAAAGAGATCATATTTCTGCAATATTAGCTTCTCTGCATTGGCTCCCTGTAAAATCCAGAATAGAATTTAAAATACTTTCCCTCACCTACAAAGCTCTTATTGGTCAGTCACCATCATATCTTAAAGAGCTCATAGTACCCTCTTACCCCACTAGAACACTGCACTCCCAGAATACAGGGATCCTTGTGGTTCCTAGATTCTCCAAACGTAGAATGGGAGCCAGAGCCTTCAGCTATCAAGCTCCTCTCCTGTGGAATCAGATCCCAGTTTCGGTTCGGGAGACCATCTCCACATTTAAGAGTAGGCTTAAGACTTTCCTTTCTGATAAAGCTTATAGTTAGGGCTGTCTCAGGTGAGTCCTGAACCATCCCTTAGTTATGCTGCTATAGGCCTAGACTGCCAGAAGACTTCCCATGATGTACCTCTCTCCTCTCCCCTCCTCTCCTTCTCTTTCTGTATGCACTTTATCCCATTAATGCATGTTACTAACTCGACATCTTCTCTGACCCGTAGTTTTGTGCTTTCTCATCTTTCTCCTCTCTCCTTCTGTCGCTTTCAGCAGGTGTTTCTGCCTCCAGAGCTGCAGAGTCTTGATTTATGATTGCAGGCCTCCTACTGCCCCCATGTTCCTGCCCGACAACTGCTACTACAATTATTATTAGCCTTATTACTATTGTTATCATTATTATTCCTATCATTATTATTACTATTATTATTTTATTCATGTTAATATTACCACTACCATTACATTATTATTATTTAAAAATTCTATGTGGAATTTGCATTGAGATACTGTATTCTCTCTCGCCCACCCTGAGTATGGTTCTGCTCAAGGTTTCTGCCTCTTAAAAGGAGCTTTTTCCTTGCCACTGACAAGTGGTTCAGACAGCTTTGACTGACAGTGGATTGTAAGCCACTGACTGGCCAAATTAAAAAAATATTGACAGTTTCATAAGGACACAAGTACAGATAAAAATGCAGATTGAGAAAGGACTAGTAACTCACTAGCTAAACCTATTATAAGTTGTAAGTGTGTAAATAAAGTATCAAAAAGAAAGCTCTCTAGCTGTTCACGGTAAACATTTCCATGGTAACAGCTAGCTCCACAAATCAGAGACATCGCTGGAATACTTTATTGTGGGTAGTGTAGTACTTCTCCGTGAGATTGTGAAGAAAACGTTTTTTTTTAACTAAGCTGAATTCATACAGACTTGTGGATTCTACAGGAGCATATACCATTCTTTCACAATCTCATAGCTTGTGGAATGTCTACCTTGGATGGCTACCATATTATGGCTAATAATCAACATCCTCTATTCAGAATATGAATGGGATTTTCATGTCCAGAACCTCACTGCTGAGCTCTATAGACTTTACATTGTGTGTAAAGTCCATAATGGTGGTCTATGGGGGAAATGATTTTCGGGCCACAGGGAAATTTTTTGCTGCAATGCCGTGAGTGACCACTGAGCAAAATTGGAAGCAAGGCTGAGCAGCAGCGCCTTATCTAGGTCTTATTATACATCCATGGAATCTTCAGAATGTTTGACATCTGTTTTCCTGTCGGAAAAGTTGACGCGGAATAACATTCTTTAAACGTGATTATGATTATCTGCATCTGATTAATGATGTTGTTAGCTAGCTAGCTTGCTAATCATGGTAAAATCAGTTCATATTGGCTCTGTCATTATAAAGCCCATTTGTAATCGAAAAAAGATCACCACGTTGATGCTGATTGCATCAAGTAACATTATGTCTGTAATAGGGAGATCTGCCAACCACTCAGGGTTGCGCAGCTCAACAAGTTGGAACAACTGTCCCACGACTAAGCCAGCAAACATCTGAGAGGTAGATCCCCATATTGCACATCAATTTCCAGAAAGCCCAAAACTCACGGTGATTAAGCACTCTTTATTGAATGGGAAAAATTGTTTTCACCACGGTACTCATCACATCACCTAGCTGGGCGACTGATATTCCCATATGGTGATAGTGACACCATATGGAAATATCACCGTTCACCATAGGAATTAGGCCATATAAATTAAAGTATCGGATTTGTGTATTTTGCCAACCTCTGAACTCAGATTCACTTACCAGTTCACCCAAATAATTTTTCACATTCGCACACTCTAATTTTCACTTTGATATGCAGTGAGATTTCCGCACAGTTGAGCCTGGCTGCAGAACTGCAACATGAGCAGGCTCAGGTGGACAAAACAAATTAGGATCAGAATTTGATCGGTTTTATTTTAGATGATACCGATCCATTAAAATATACACAGATTGCCCCCGAAACCAATCCTTAGGATCGGCTCTGCACATCTCTACCAGAAGTTAAAGTCAAGTTCAGTGGGCTTCAACAAAATTCATCCGCACAACATATTTACAATGGAGTAAAAAATGTGCTGCACCATATCTTCATTAGGGATTCTAGATATAAGACTCTGTGTGTTTAAAGGAAACAGCAAAGTGCTGAACTAGTGAATGAATTTGATCATTTATTTTTCTTTCTGTCACTAGTTATTTGCCATATGATGATAAGCACGAAGAGACAGTTTCACCAGTTACTTCAGATTTCAATTTATTAACTCAACACCAAATAACACGGCATGTAGTACATATATCAGATACAATAGAAAGATCACAAAACAATGACACATAGTAGCAATTAAGTGTTAACTAAATCACTTAAAGAAAGGATGGACATTATTCAAAAAGGCACCTAGTTTACCTTTACCTTGACTTAAACATGGATGAATGGTATAGCCCACATAATAGCAAAACAATTTCCCAATACAGGAAAATGTTCTTTATTCCTACATTCAAACAATAATGTTTCAGGTACTTTGAGGATTCTTGGGTTATTGATGCTAACGTTAAAAAACAGCATTTCTGTCATTTCTGTTTTCCTGCAAGAATATTTTTCAAGTTTAAACACATTTAATTTCATGTAAATATCACATGTTGACAAGTCTTGGAGCTCACTGCTCCACTTTTTTATAAACTAATCTTTTAGAAACCAGATTTAAACAGTTAATGTTGTCATATTTTTGTGTGATGCAGAGATTAAAAAATCCACTGTCATCTTTGTTAGCTTCTGTACTGTCCAATAACGACCTGCAAATAAGATTTTCTGAAACTGCTAAAATGATGAACACAGCTATAGAGGCTTGCTGTAGCAGTTCTTCAACAGCTAACCAAATTAACCATTGTGATTCATTATGTACTCTGATACTTAAAATAACAATCTCTAGATCTTCTCCATTAAATACTGTACCAACTTGAACATATTAATGTTAGCTTTTCTACAAAGGTAAAAATTTGTAACTTTAGTTACTTTCAAAAATTAGACATGTGATCCTCTGTTTTTTAAAATCCTTTTCTTGTTATGATAATAGTATCATCCATTATACTGTGTGTCACGGTATCATTACAACCAATGGGCTCACAACCATTCTGTTGTATGTACTCTTCTACATCGTTAATAAATACTGGAAATACATTTGCGAAAAAGCACATTTGGCCTACAGTACAGAATTGTATTTCTGTTTAATATTGGATTGTACAGTTCTATATTTATTTATTTTTAACTATTCCAGTTATTCTTTTTTCAGTTGCTATTACACATTAATTTTATTTACTTAGGATGAATGGCAGTCAGATAGGACAGCAAACTAAATTATTGAATTGCACAGTGTGACTCACTTCTCTGTATATGTGACTGATCTACTGATATCTTTTCCCTCTCAGATCTTTGGTCCAGTGCAGTGTATATTCAGCTTTGAGAGCCAGCAGGAGGTCATAGAGAGAGCAAATAGTTCACAATATGGCCTGGTGTCAGCAGTCTTCACAACAAGTATGGACAGAGCTCTGTCTGTGTCTGCAGCCCTGGAGACTGGCACTGTCTGGTAAGTCCCTGTTCACAGTCCTGACACCAAAGGGAAATATTTGGACAGACATTTGATTTCTGTTCATTATTCATTAAAAATTACTTTTCCTTTATTGTAGTGCCTTTCTTGCTCAACCAGTTTCTGCTATCCCTATTCACATATCAATGGTTATGTACATTAGAAACACAACAAAAAAAGATAAAGAACAGGGAGGCTGACTCCCCCTGACCCTCCATACCGCTAACATAATGAAATTCCTGCCATTTTGCCAGAAAAAAACATACTTGAGAAGTTTCACTCTTGTGTCTCAAAGTAGTCTGTTGTGTCAGGGCACGACTAACCATAAAATTAATCAGTTTGTCAGTCATGACAAAACAGCAAATTAGACTAAACAGCATATGAACACCATTAGAATGAAAGTAAATGCTGAATTTCCATTCAAAGCCATAACTGCAAACGCATGCAGTGAGACTGATTTTTCTTATCTTAAACCAGGTGATTTTTTTTCTTGTCTTCCTCTGTACAAAAGCATCCTTCATTTCCAAGACAGATACATTTTCCATTTAATAGACCTGATCGTTTTCTTTACTATCTTAAAATGGCTCTATAGCACCCCCTACAAAATTGAAAAACTGCCTACCGTTCACCTACATGTACAAAATTTGGGAGGTACACGTATCACCCCAAAACATGCAAAAAAGCCTCTTTGAGCCATACCCTAAACCCAATAGGAAGTTAGCAATTTAGAATTGAATGTGCAGTTTTCAGTCAGTGTCCGTGCCGTGTCGTCGAATGTCGATGTTTTGCCCTGACACAGGAAGTTGTTGTAACTTGAGTGTACATAGTCAAATCTGCCCCAAACTTCCCATGTTTGATAAGAGACTCAGCCTGAAGAAATCTACAGGCCAAAATTGAATATTAGTCACAGCGTCACCCACTGGCAACAGGAAGTTAGCCTTCAATGAAGTAGCCCCTGTGCTACGTTTCACCTAGATCTACAAAATTTGGGATGCAGATATATATCATCCCAAGACTTACAAAAAAGCCTTTGGAGCCATTCCCTAAACCCAACAAGAATTTTGCCATTTTGGATGGAATGTGCACTTTTCAGCCATTTTTTGGTATTTACAGGCTCCATACTTTAACAAACTCCTCCTAGAGAATTAATCAGATTGACTTCAAATTTTCGCAGTGCAGTCTAAAGACCTTCGCAATTAAAAGTTGTGCTAAGTGTGAGTTTTCGTTGAAGGGTGTGTCCATGTCGTGGTGTTGAATTTCAATGTTTCGCCATAAAACAGGAACTTGTTGTAACTTCAGTGTACATGATCAAATCTGCTCCAAACTTCACATAAGAGTCCCGCCCTGAAGACATATACATGCCAATATTCAGTCATAGTCATAGTGCCACCTAATGGCAACAGGAAATTACAGGTTTTATACTTTGACCTACTCCTCCTACCTGGTTGACCAGATCCATCTCAACATTTGGCTGAAAAGCCTTAAGACCTTGATGATGCTACATTTTGAAGCTTGTGAGTTTTCGTTGAACGGAGTGTCCGTGCCGTGTCGTCGAATGTCGATGTTTTGCCCTGACACAGGCAGTTGTTGTAACTTGAATGTACATTGTCAAATCTTCCCCAAATTTCACATGTTTGATATGAGTCCCAGTCTGTGGACATCAACATGAGTCATAGTCATTGTGCCACCTATTGGCAACAGGAAGTAGGCCTTGTGTGGCAATCATGATTTGATTCATGTGAATTTTTCATGTTGTGGTCCACACTTGATATACTGGAACATGTTGTATAATTAGGGGGTGTCTATCACCATATATGAAGTGGCATTTAACTCAGTGCAGTGTTAAAAATGCATGAAAATTCAGAGATGCGTCATTCGGCCTCCGGCAACACCGCCACAGATGCTGCATGCCCGACGTGCCGTCAGGTGTGAGTGCCCATTCATTGCTGCTTGCAGCTTTAATTTGATTTCAGTTTTGTTGGACCATTAAAAAGTTTTGCGTATGTTTACTTAACATATGAAATAATAAATACAAAAATAAAAAATAAAATCAATCTCTCTCATTTCAATTCAATGGGGCTTTATTGGCATGGGAAACAGACGTTAACATTGCCAAAGCATATGTGAAATAAAAACGTATACATAAACAGAAGAAATGTGATATTAAAATATATACAGATAAGTAAGATAAGATAATAAAAATAATAATAATAATTTAAAACATTGTATTGAATGTGTGTGTGTGTGTGTGTGTGTGTGTGTGTGTGTGTGTGTGTGTCCAGGTCATTGACTATCCTGTGGCATGTTGAAACTGGGCAGCAGTCTGATCTACTCTGGCTTTTAGTTTCTTCTTTCCAATGTTCCAAATAGTTTTCTTTTTTACATTGCATTATAATTTGGTATACTCTGATTGGTGTTTGGAAAAGCAGTGTTGTTGTGAGACTGGTCAGTGTGTCTGAGAGGGGTCAGATAGTCTCAGCACCAACTGACATAGGGGACTCTGGGCTCAGTTCTTGGGTTTGGAGGGCTTTGGAATGGAGGGTGTCTAGGGGGGTGGATTTAAGGTGATGAAAAAATTTGAGCGTTCTCTTTTGAATGTTAATTAATCAGAATCAGAAATACTTATTATCAGTGGGTATCTGCCTAATTCTGCTCTTCATGCATTTGTTGGTGTTTTTCTGCGTATGTGTAAAATGTATCTGCAGAATTCTGCATGTAAAGATTCTGCTGAATGTTTGTCCCAATGGGTATAGCTATAATGATATGAGTGGTCCCCATACTTCACTACCATACAGAGCAATGGGCTGGATGACACTATCAAATGCCAAAAGCCAAATTTTAATTGGAATTTGGAAATAATAAAACATTCTCTTAATTGCATTTAGAGCTCTTCAAGCGTTTTCTTTTAGTGCATTCACTGCTATGATGAAACTCCCTGATGCTGTTATGGTTATAGCAAGGTAGGTATAACTCATACTGTATTCAATGATATGATTATTTATGGTAAACTGGTATTTGTTCTCCTGACATCTGGGGCGTTTTTGAAAAATCATGATAATAGTTTTCTTCATATTTACTGCCAGAGCCCAGTTCTGACAGTACTTTTCTACTATGGTCCTTGTTCAGTAGGAGACAGTAGAACAAGCTAATCAGTGTAAAACAGAGAATTCTTTTATTTATTTTATTACCAGGGTCAGATTCGTCCCAACACTTATGAAGGGGGGAAATGAGCCCTTTACAACAGATGTCTGGAAAACATCCTGACTGTAATACGATATTGAACAACTTCTACACTGCAACCTGCATCTCTGGAGAGCTGCATTTGAGCATTTCATTTTTAATGCTGTCTGGACCACAAGCTTTCCTTGGCTGGAGAGACTTAGTCTGTGTGGTCAATTCTTCCCAAGTAATAGGGAAATCAAGGGGGTTTTGGTTGTCTTTAATTGTTTCTTCTAATATTTGGAGTTTTTCTTTTATAATACATTGATCTGAATTAATTTGATTTATTGGTATGTCTTTGTACAGATTTTCAAAATGTGCTCTCCAGATGTCACCATTTTGGATGGGTAGTGCTTGTGGTTGCTTTGTGTTGAAGATGTTCCACATATTCCAGAATTGATTTTGATTAATGGCATTTTCAATATCTTCAAGTTTCTCATGGGTATAATTGTACATTTATATTTGTTTAAAATTTCATTGCACCTAATGCGTAAGGCTGGGTTGTTTGGTTGGTGATGTTTTTCATTTGTGATTTTTCTCAGGTCTTTTCTGATGGTCTTGCATTCTTGATCAAACCATTTGTCTGCGTTTTGCTTTTTAACAGGCTTCCATTTTTGTTTTTTAAGGTTATCTTTAACAGCTGCCTCATGAAATATCATATTGATATCATCAATGGTCTTTGTTACACCATCTCTGGTAGGGACATATTGATTTTGGTTATATACTGATATGTCATTCATTAGATCAGGTGAGTTCAAGGCCATAATGAATTTGTCTCTACTGTCTTGGGCCCATCTGTAAGTAGGATTTAATTCACACAGCTTACTGGGTTCCCTTTTTTTGTCACTCATTTGACCTGAGAGTTTAAAAAACACATTTATTTGGTTGGGGTCTGAAAGTGGGGATTGCTGTCTGACAGTGAATGCACTGATAGTGGAGGGGTCCATGTCAGTGATTGCATAGTCTACAACACTAGACCCAAGAGGTGAGAAGTATGTGAATCTCCCTAAAGAGTCCCCTCTGAACCTACTGATAACTATGTACAGGCCTAAGGCCTGACAGAGATGCACCACCTCCCTGCCACTTTGGTTTATTTCAGATTCAAGATTGTTCCAATGGGTGATGGTTGGTGTGGTAATAAGGGGAAACTGACCAAACACATTCCTGTTCGTCCGATCTCCAGTTAGAAGTACGTTTCCCTGGGCCTGGAAATGGACGATTTCTGAGTGGAGAGTTTCAAAAATGTCTTCTTCAAAATAAGGATAATCTACTGGGGCTATATAAATAGATAGCACTTTCTTACCAGGAAAAAGTTTGTTTGTGTCCAGGAATTTCCCATTAGGGTCAGCCAGTAGGACTACTTGTGCGGCTTACTCTTCAGGCTGAGTGGAGGGAAGCTAGGATGGGCAGAGCTGGCTGTTGACAGCTGGCTGTGTGGATGTATCAGCAGGTACCAGGGTGTTGTTGGGCTGAGTGTAGAGCAGAGAGGGTGGGACAGAGAAAAGGCAGGGGTTTGAGACACTGGCATTGAGAGTCTGTGTCTCTGTACTTGTCATTGTGAGGACTGATGAGAGTTGGTCTGTCAGGTGTTGGGCTTGCCTGGTGAAGCTCCTTTCTCTATTCTCTGCATCCTCCTTCACTTTGGCTAACTGAGCACGGAGCACACTGTTCTCCCGTTTGAGTGCCTCTAGACTTCCTCTGAGGTCAGATGCTAAGGCCTGGTTGTTTCTCTTTAGCTGCTGGAGCTCCTCTTTAAGCTGCTGCAGAGTGTTGTCTGGGTAGTCAGATGGCCTGGCTTGGCTCAGCTCTTTGAATTCAGCAAAGTCCAGTTCCAGCAGGGCCATATTCTCCTTTAACTGGTTGGTGACGCTGCCAGGTGTGGGAGGAGCAGAGATGGACAAGGTGGTGGGGTTCACTAATGGGCTCTCATCATCTTCACTGTCAGAGGGGACATTGATCCTCTTGGTGTCCACCTCAGGTTTCAATAGGGGTAAATGCCTCTTGAAAGGACTCCAGGTGTGCTTCATTCCCTTGGACCATGACCTTTCCTTTGGTGTTGTATGTGATGGTAAGCAGAGGGTCATCCTTGTCAAGGTGTTCATCTTTACAGATCTTCTGAGCCAATGCCCTCGCTGGACACATATGCATAATTGCTGCACAGAGTATCTTTCCAGATGTAGATGGAATCAGTAAAGAATATGGGCATAGTCAGTGAAGAGGACCTCTGGGTTTTCACGGAGTGTCTTCTCCTTGTGTTTCAATTTACTTTGCAAGCTATTCTAGCCTACAAACACTGGCAAAAAACTGAACTATGCACAGGTTACCAGATATATTGTTACCTTTCATTTTTCTTCTTGTCTTTATAAAGTACATTTTCTTTTAGCTTCTTCAATGCAATTTTTCCTTTGGAAAGTTGGTAACCGTAGCAGGTAGCAATTGACAGCTAGCTAGCTAGCTTGACAGTTAGCCAGTTGTTTTGATTTAAAAAATATATCCAAAGATGATATTTCCTCTTTTGTTCTTGTTGATTAATGCAGTTACCTCTTCTTTAGAGTCCTTTCTGAAGATTATTTGAAGGTTATTTTGCAAAATGTTCCACTTTTTTAGGTCCAAGTTTGAAATGTATTCAGGAGTTCATCTTTTGGTGCAGCTACTCTTATGGAAGTCTCTCTCTGTCTCTCTGTGTGTGTGTGTGTGTGTTAAGGATAAACTGCTATAACGCCCTTCATGCCCAGACTCCCTTTGGAGGGTATAAGATGTCAGGCAATGGACGAGAGCTGTAAGAACCATCACTGTTTCTTCATATTTCATTTTCTTCCATTATTCCTGTTCACTGTGTATTCCCTAACCTGCCTCATGTGTTGTCTCTGTTCTCTCAGTGGAGAGTATGCCCTGGCTGAGTACTCAGAGGTGAAAGCAGTGACCATCAAACTGAGTGAAACCCTGTGAGAAGAGCTGGGAAAGTCCAGCGCTCTGCACTTCCCATTCCATCAGGCCACAAAACAATTCTTTACAACCCATGCACTCTCTTCTTTGTCTTCAGTCATGCACATGATGTTGAGATTAGGGTTAGGCCAATATGTCAGTTGGCCTATACAGTATATCAGTGCCCCAAAAGAGCCATCATTTGTTCACCTTTTCTTTGATATACTGTAGGTGAGGACAGGGTTTTACTCAGCAGCTTCAGTAATGTCAGTATATAAAACCAGTAATGCTCTATTTTACAGGTTGGTATTTTCCTAATAATTTATTCAGAAGTTTCCCAGAAATAATTATGTGATTTGGTACTACAGTAATTATGGAGAAAATAGAGACAGTGTTTAGTTGGTACATTTCCAACTAATAAGTAATTGTTGGCTTAACCCACATCAGCTGAACATGCACAAATGTGAAATTTGTCTACAGCCAAGCATACAATTCAACATATAGGCTAGGAAGAATAAGGTTTCCAATGATAGACAAATAAGATCCAGTCATTGGGAAATTTTGGCCTTCATCAATGGATGGAGTTTGCTCACTCGTCATGTTGATGGGTCAGTTGATGTAAGGTAACCCCTGTCTCTGTTCAAAGATGGTCTCTCATGTCAGATGTGAATGTCCTCCTTGATCTTTCTCTGGATATTCACTGACTCCTGGTCAATAACCTCTTCCAGTGGATGCTGTGAATGATTTGGTCCGGTGTTCACAGAAAGCTGATGTTATTTGTTCCTGCTGTTCATTGTCTGCTGTCTCTTGTTTAGGGTCCTTGCTCTCTCACTGATGTAGTGTTTCTGTTGCTTGAAGTGGAGTGCGAAGATCCACTCCTTCTACCCAGTGAGTGCCCCCTGGACCTGCTGCACCTCCTCTTTTTTACAGCCTTACTTGTTTATGTGTCCTGGAAAGCATTTTCCTGACTCTGTGTTAATGGACTTACATACATAATCTTTGAACAAAGACAGGGGTGACTATCTCTTATCAAGTGATGGAAATTCCAAATGAGATAAAAACTGAACCATCTCCATGACAACTGAAGAAACTTCATCCGCCGATTAAGCCAATGAGATGTGGCTGAAATCTCTGAAAAATTCCCAGTAAGTGGACCATGTGCTATTTTTATTTTATTTTTTGTCAAATTGATCTTTCAAGGTCAATAATGAACCTTCAAGTTCAACTGGTTTTAGTGTGTCAGTCCCAGTTTAGTGTCCCAGGAAAAGTAGTGGAAAGAAATGAGAGGATGTCTCTGAGGTTGTTTTCTGTCATGTTGACTGTCTGTGTTGACCCTCAACCCAAGTGTGTTCAAAAATACTCTAGTAGTTATAATGTTACATTTTTTGCCTGTCTAGTCCAGTCATTAAAGCAGACTGATTATATGAGATGAATAAATGCACAAAACATAGTGACAGCAATGATAGGATTTTGCATATGAATTCCATTGATTAGTTGTATCTGTTCATCTAATCTCCTTACATGGAACAATGTGGGAAGTTCAGGAGAAAAAAATACTGTTTATTTAGTAGCTGATGTATGCAGATACTTTTTATTTCTAATTCCAAGCGCAGATTCTAACCTTTCCCAAACAAGGTAACATTTACCTCGCCAATAACATTTTAGTACTGTAACAGCAGCAATGATATCATTGCATGGATAGTGTAACTTTTTTTTAACCAAAATATATGTTTGAGTCTTTCTTTATTATCACACATGGGAAACAAGTCTGTCTCTGCATTTTTCTCACATTAGTTTTGTATTTAAATAGAAATTATGAATAAAGAAAACCAAATACACTTTGTGTGTCATTCTTTGCACCTGGTGTATAGGAATGTATCATTTATACAAGAAAGTTGCTCAATGAATGCATTTTCAATGTCCACTCACTACAGATTACAACTCTAGTGACAAACCCATTATGTTCTTTAAATTGTGTCATTTCAAGTCTTATAACATTGCAATATCCGATTTTTTAGTTTATCTACTCTCAACTATTCCCACCGTTGAAATGTACTTTACTGATACGTGAAGATATTATTCCTATTCTCGCCGTGGAATTGCTGTTGTTGAATCTTCGTTACCTTATCGTAGCCACCAGGGTTTCTCTTGACATTATTTTGAAAATTATTACCGGAAATGCCTCCGTTGTGCAGTCTGATTTGACAAGGCGTTCGTCTGGATTGGAAAGTTTGCATCGTGGAATCAGGAAGTTCAGTAAAACGTTAGTGTTAAACAGTAATCTATGCCTGCCACTGCTAACGACTTAAAAACTGTGAAACCCTATCGTGATGCTCACTGGACTTCTCAACCATGTGGTGAGTTGGCTAATAATAACTGGTGTGTCATAATAGTTTATGTCTGGTGTTTTAGCTGCAACTATGAACAAGTGCTCACGTTTTGTTTCATTAGGTCTGGTACGTCGTTGGCATTAGACAAAACAAACCAATCTGTATTTTAGAAAATCTGCCAATTTTTTGTTATTTGTAATCGTAAGTATAATACAGTATATTTTCCATTCTCTCAGGAGGTACGTTTTATTTTGGTATTCTTATAATTCATAAAGAACTGCGGTAACGTGAGCCGCCGAATGTGAAACTGTGGTCAAGCCAGCCGCCGTCTGTATTTTGTTGCGCCTAAAGTAGTGTTATTATGGTAAGGATGGAATCTGAGCGAGGAGAAGGTCCTGAAAGATACTTATACGTGTTTTCTTTCATGAGCTTTGTTTTTTCATGAACATAAATACATATTAATATAATTATAATAATTGAAAATAAATACAAAATGTGCATGTTATTTTATGAACATAAATACAAATATATTACATATAACAATAAAAGTAATGGTAATAATAATTGTTATTATTATTATTATCATTATTATTATTATTATTATAGAGCAAATGCTTGATTGCAGTTGTTGCTGCTAAGGGTGGCCCAACCAGTTATTAGGTTTAGGGGGCAATCACTATTTCACACAGGGCCATGTAGGTTTGGATTTTGTTTTCCCTTAATAATAACAACCTTCATTTAAAAACTGCATTTTGTGTTTACTTGTGTTATCTTTCACTAATATTTAAATTTGTTTGATGATCTGAAACATTTAAGTGTGACAAACATGCAAAAAAATAAGAAATCAGGAAGGGGGCAAACACTTTTTTCACACCACTGTACATAGACCAATTTTTCCTAGAGACTGTGATGGACAATAAATGATAACACTCATACACACTTGTGTTCCTGTGCCATCTCTTTCTTTGTTGTACCAAATGCCTGGAAAGGCCTCCCTGATTGCCCTTGCCATCTCCAAAAATGACACAATATGTGTTGTACATTGGTTAACTATAGTGCATATTGTAATGTTAATTACAATTATTGTAATGTTCTGTAAAGAGCTGTTCCCCAAATATGGGGATTGGAAACACAGTGAAACAGAATTAAATTGTAAGTGCTGAATTTACGCATATATTTGAGAAAAAGCAGGTGTTTTAAGAAAGATTCATCTTACCTTTATGACAATTACCCCACAGCTACTTCCATCCTGCTAAACTGGGTGTTGCATAACATCTCCTTTCAATTTTATATCCACCCAGTCAGTTTTGCTGTGGCAGCTCCTCCTCAAGTACTCACTGTGTGACAATTATTTATTAACTTATAAATGTACCATATTTACATACACATTTGTATATAATATGAGTACAATTTATTTATTCTGCTCTTCAAAACACGACTTAGAAAGTAACTTAACAAATGTAGGAATGAAAATTTGAAATTGAAATGAACAAGACATGGACATTAAGTGTAAAAAACTAGAAATCTAAAGCTAGAACATCACAAGGTTTAAAATTTTAGGATACTTTTAAATGATGTCTATAAAATTGGGCTTTTTCGGGAAGGAGTATGTTTTCAAGTGAAAGAGTGACCGCAGCAATATTTCGATCCCTTATACTTTTCAGACAACCTGAAGTCCCAGCTCTGAAGAAATAGGGCTCAGTGGCCGCAGTGCACAACCGCTCTTCAACGAAAAAATTATCAAATTTAAAACTGAAAAATTGTTATTCAGTGTCTCAGCACTGAAATCCACTCACAAACTGTGGTTTTATGTAATGCATGTGCAGATGCTTCTGAAAATGTGAATTCTAAGGGGTAACATTAAAATGGGAGGACATCAATTTAAATAACGTATTGTGTTGGCAGTGGTAACCACGCACCCCTGTTATAATTTCAAATGTACAGCTGATCCAGCTGTGCCTTACTCATGAGAAACTGACGTTGCTTCAGATGATGCCTGACATTGAAGGACGTCTCATAAGTACAAATGTGTTTTTGGAATTATTTTCCTTGCATCTCTTTGTTGCATCCTGAGTTGGAGGGACTAAGGTGCAAGGAAAAGATGCAAATGAGGCAAACGATGCAATTAAGGGAATTGCCACGTATCCTGTGTTCCCTGTTCTTGCTCTTTAAACCTGCCACTTACCTGTAGAGTTGCAAGTAACTATTATTTTCATTATCGATTAATCTGTTGATCATTTTCTTGATTAATCGATTTGTTGTTTGGTTCATGAAATGGGTGAAAAATGTTGATCACTCTCAAAAGCCCAAGTCCTATGTCTTGTTTTGTCCACAACCCAACAATATTCAGTTTACTGTCATTAAGGTCTAAAGAAACCAGAAAATATTCACATTTAAGAGGCTGAAATCAGAGAATCTGAACATTTTTTCTTAAAAAATTATTGAAAGCGATTAATCGATAATCGGAATAGTTGGCGATCAATTCAGTAGTTGTAATTGATTAAAATCGACTAATCGTTGCTGCTCTACTTAACTGTTACCTGTTTTTATGAACTGCTGCCAGTTACTATGAGGCAGTTTTTGACCATTTCCTCCATAGTAAAGTTCATTTATGCGGTGGCACATTAAGGCAACATAACATACGTGTTATATTAATGTGTAGTGGAGATAATAACATTTCACTGTAAGTCTTTTCAGTGTAACATCCATTTTATGTTTTATGTTATATTATTAGGACTACATACCTCGCCTGTAAGCCACGGGTGAGGTATAAGTGATCGTAGCTCACTGTGGTGGATTATGAAGCTGTGCCCTTGGATTTGAGAGGGGACCACAGAAACAACCACTTCTGTGTCATTTTTTTCCAAAATGCAGTGAGCTGAGGGTCCTAAAAAATAAGTGTTGTATTAGGGGCTAGACAAAGAAAGAGTTCTTGACAGAAGATAAGTTAAACATGGGCAATTCCATTTCACAATGTATGTACATATTCTGTTATCACTCCTTCCTACCTCCATATTGTCTTCCTCTATTAGTCTTCATGTTCTTTCCTTTTTAAAAACAAACAATTCTTGTGTTCTTTCAATCCTTTTTTCCTAATATACTTCTCTCCTTCTTTCTCGCATTTTCATTTCTATCAAAAGTTTATTTAGTTCAGTATTTTATTGTAATTCTTATGTAATCATGTAATTATTTATTCATGTCTTTCTTACTGTAAATTTGGTACCTTTTCTAACTTTGAGTCTTCATTAAGAAAAAAACATAAATACACCAGCTGAAATACTGATGATATTTAATTTAAGATGTTACAAGATGTTACATTACGAAAAATATTTTACACGTCCAATAACTAATTTATAACTAAATAATTAATTTTCCAATTAATTGCAAAAAAATAAGAAATAAGGAAGGGGGCAAACATTTTTTCACACCACTGTATATGTGTATATAAAAAAAAAAAAAACTTCGTCCTTCACCCTCCGCGGGTGGTCTCTCATCCTTCGAGCTCGGGTCCTCTACCAGAGGCCTGGGAGCTTGAGGGTTCTGCGCAGTATCTTTGCTGTTCCTAGTACTGCACTTTTCTGGACCGAGATGTCTGGTGTTCTTCCAGGGATCTGCTGTAGCTACTCCTCCAGTTTGGGGGTCACTGCCCCGAGTGCTCCGATGACCACGGGCACCACTGTCGCCTTCACCTTCCAGGCCTTCTCCAGCTCTTCTCTGAGCCCTTGGTATTTCTCTAGTTTCTCATGTTCCTTTCTCCTGATGTTGCCATCACTTGGTATTGCCACGTCAACCACAACGGCTTTCCTCTGCTGTTTGTCCACCACCACAATGTCTGGTTGGTTCGCCATTACCATTCTGTCAGTCTGAATCTGGAAGTCCCACAGGATCTTGGCTCGGTCATTCTCTACCACCTTTGGAGGTGTTTCCCACTTTGACCTTGGGGTTTCCAGTCCATACTCCGTGCAGATGTTCCTGTACACTATGCCAGCCACTTGGTTATTGCGCTCCATGTATGCTTTTCCTGCCAGCATCTTACACCCTGCAGTTATGTGCTGGATTGTCTCAGGGGCCTCTTTGCACAGCCTACACCCTGGGTCTTGTCTGGTGTGGTAGATCTGGGCCTCTATTGCTCTGGTGCTCAGGGCCTGCTCCCGTGCAGCCATGATGAGTGCCTCTGTGCTGTCCTTCAGTCCGGCCCGCTCTAGCCATTGGTAGGATTTCTTGATATCAGCCACTTCAGTTATGTTCCGGTGGTACATCCAATGTAGGGGTTTGTCCTCCCATGATGGTCCCTCCTCCAGCACCTCTTCCTCTGTTCCCCATTGCCTGAGGCATTCACTGAGCACGTCATCTGTTGGGGCCTTATCTTTGATGTACTTGTGGATCTTGGATGTTTCATCCTGGATAGTGGCTCTCACACTCACTAATCCACGGCCGCCTTCCTTACGGCTAGCGTACAGTCTCAGGGATGGAACCCTCCATGCATGGTGAGGAGCTTTCGCGTCTTAATGTCTGTGGTCTGTATCTCTTCCTTTGGCCACCTTATTATTCCCGCAGGGTATCTGATCACTGGCAGGGCGTAGCTGTTTATTGCCTGGGCCTTGTTCTTGCCATTGAGCTGACTTCTTAGGTCTTGCCTTACTCGTTGGAGGTATTTGGCAGTTGCTGTTTTCCTTGTTACCTCTTCGAGGTTGCCATTTGCCTGTGGTATTCCAAGGTACTTGTAACCATCCTCAATGTCTGCTATTGTTCCTTCTGGGAGTGAAACCCCTTCTGTGTGGACTACCTTCCCTCTTTGTCACCATTCGACTGCACTTCTCAAGCCCGAATGACATCCCAATGTCAGAGCTGTAGATCCTGGTGGTGTGGATCAGTGAGTCGATGTCCTGCTCGCTCTTAGCGTATAGCTTGATGTCATCCATGTAGAGGAGGTGACTGATGGTGGCCCCATTCTTGAGTCGGTATCCATAGCCAGTCTTGTTGATTATTTGGCTGAGGGGGTTCAGACCTGTGCAGAACAGCAGTGGGGACAGAGCATCTCCTTGGTATATGCCACATTTGATGGATACTTGTGCAAGTGGCTTGCCATTGGCCTCAAGGGTGGTTTTCCACAGCCTCATCGAGTTTGCAACGAAGTCTCTTAGAGTCCTATTGATGTTGTACATCTCCAAGCATTCAGTGATCCATGTGTGGGGCATTGAGTCATATGCTTTCTTGTAATCAATCCAGGCAGTGCACAGGTTGGTGTGTCGGGTTCTGCAGTCTTGGGTGACTGTTCTGTCCACCAGGAGTTGGTGTTTGGCTCCTCTGGTCCCTTTGCCAATGCCCTTCTGTGCTTTGCTCATGTATTGATCCATGTGTCCACTTATCTTAGCCGCGAAGATGCCTGACATGATCTTCCATGTGTGTGTGTGTATGTATATGTGTGTGTGTGTGTATGTGTATGTGTGTATATATATATATAAGCGGCTGGATAGCTCAATTGGTAAGTCATGAGATGATAAATTGGCTACTGGAACAAGACGGAGATGGGCGAGATGCGATAACAAGGCTCTGTTGGAATGCTACTACTCCAGTAACCCTAGTCTTGGGTTACATGCAAAGGATGTGGGATGAATGGTGACTTCGAAACCCACAATCAAGGCTTACAGCGAAGCAACTAGTAGCTCAGTGTTCCAACATCCACAAGCGGCAACTGCTATCACAACTTGAGATTGACGAGATACAACACAAATGCTACGGCAAGGGGGAGCCAGGACAACGGCGGCTCCCCAACCGGAGATCGAGATCGAACGAAGCCCCAACAAGTGCAATCACGCTGAACGAGGCAGCGACTGACCTGAAAGATAAGATCATGGCGAGAATGAATGCAAGGCAACCCCGACGCCAATTACAACGGCTAAATGAAGTAACATCAGAAAGTCTCCTAGAAGATGTGAATGCAGCATTGTGTGCGATCCCTACCACAACCATCACTGAAACCAATGAGCTGATATACGCCTCAGCAGCAGTGATCCTCGAGATGCTTGGCTATAAGAGCAACCATGGGAGCCATGAGAAACAGTACCCACCATGAAAACGAAGGCTGGAGGCAAAAATTATGGAGGCACGGAGAGAAGTGAGCCAACTGACAGGGGCCGAGAGAGGTGCAATGAGAAAGCAAGTACAACCAGATGCCCATACCTGAAGCACTCAAAACTGCCAAACAAAGGCTCCAAGCCTTGGCCAGCCGCCTAAAGAGTTACACGAGAGATAATGAAGCCAGAAGAATAAACCGGCTGATCGCAACTCAACCTGCGAAAGTGTACGCTTAATGGTGGGGTAATAACAGCAGAGCAGACCCACCAAGGCTGGAAACTGAACAGCACTGGAAAAGTATTGGAGAGGGAGGCATCACACAACAGCGATGCACAGTGGCTGGTGGCTCTGAGAGAGGACCACAGCAACCTCCCTGAACAGAATCCAGTCACCATCACAGCGGCAGACATCCAAGAAAGAGTCTCTAACTAACTAACAACTTTCTAACTAAAAGATTTACTTAAAACTGCAAAGTCTAAATCAAGTAATACAGTATATATATAAATATAATATATATATATATATATATATATATATATATATATATATATATATATAAGAATCAAACTACATATATTTCAAAATTTTTAAGATGTGATAGTTATGGTTCCCTCCGTTGGCGAGTTACAACACCTTCCCAACACCAACAAAAATTTGCGTTGATGACCTAGTGTCATGTGGTGCAGGTAATTGATTGTAGTGTGGGAGTACATATATTTCCTTCACTTTTATTATTAATCATTAAAATTAACTTTTAAATATACAACAAAAACAAAAACTTTTCTAAAAAAGTAAAAGACATTTATTAGGCTACTATAATGTGTGAAGTCTGGACCATCACAACATGCTATTTTACGTTGGCCCAGGGTATTAGTAACGCATCAGTTCCCGTCTGTGTAGAATGCCTGTATCAATGGTTTAGAATGCAGATTCAATCCCTGTCTAATTTCATAGCTGCAAATTCCTAGTGAGACTAGACAAACCTAAATAATGAAGGCAAGATGGAAGGTTGAGCTGAAAATTCATGCCTGACTTGATTGTCTCTTTATTGCCTTGAAAGCAGAGACCATTTCTGTTAAGATAATCTCATGAATTGACTCTCTCTCGTTAAAAGTCAATCTAGCTCACCCAGCAGTCAAAGATCTCTCTCTCTCTCTCTCTCTCTCTCTCTGCCTTCAACTTAAATAATAATTCAGCCAGATCATCCAAGCAAGATCGATCCACACAAACCACAGCAAAAAACAAGGGAAATAGAATTTATGTAACTGATAACAAATCCAAAAGCCAGCAATTTTCGGCCAGACCTGTGACTGAATGGAAATGTCTATAAATTATGCAAAATATAAGTGTGTTTTTCTTGCTGACAAACAGACTCTCCCTGAAATCAATTTTAACCATATCAGAAGTTAATGGGGGGAAATAAGAGATCATGGAAAGAAAAATGTTGGTAATTTTGTTAATGTTACTGTAGATAATACCTGACGACCGCTTTTATTGCATAAAACAGATTATTTTCTGATTTTCACATCATTGTATGTAGGATTTAGTCATGTTACAAAACAATGCAGCACATTTTTTGTTCAAATATTAATTGATGCAGTGATAGGATGGCATTAGGAAGTGGATGCCATGACAACAGTGAACTAACTTATTGAGGAATTAGTTTGGTGATAGGTCATGTAAATGTAAATGTCGGTGTAATTTTTGGTGTAGGAGGGCATTTTGAAGTGTGATTTATCCAAGTTGGTGTAGTGAAATGTTACCAAATTTGTACCAGTGATAGATTCAAATATTAGGAAGTTGATGTCATGACAACAGTGAACTAACCTATTGAGGAATTAGTTTGGTGAAAGGTCAAAGTTCATATAAATGTAACTGTGTAATTTTTGGTCTTGGAGCGCATTTTGAAGTGTGATTTCTTCACCTTGCAGTAAAATGTTACCAAATTTGCACTAGTGACAGAATAAGACATTTGGAAGTGGACGCCATGACAACAGTGGACTAATCTATTAAGGAATTTGTTTGGTGGTCAAAGTTAAGACAAATGTATGTGCTTTTTTTGGTCTTGGAGGTTAATTTGAACTTTGAAGATTTTAAGTAAAATATTTAAAAATTTCATGCAATGATAGAAGAGGATATTAGGAGTTAGGGTGTTACTTTATATACATATAGTAGGTGGTTATGTACAGTTTATTAATTTATTGCAAATTATGTATTTATTTCCAATTATATAATAATTATTATTATTATAGTTATTATATTAGCATTTATTTTCATTCATAAAAACAGAAAGAACAAGCACATTTTGTATTCATTTTCTTTTATATTATTATAATTATATTAATTATATTAGTATTTATTTATGTTCATAAAACAACAAAGAACATGAAAGAAAACGCTTATATGTATCTTTCAGGACATTCGCTTCGCTCAAACACCATCCTTATCATAAAAACACTACTTTAGGCGCAACAAAATTCAGACGGCGGCTGGCTTGACCATAGTTTCACATTCGGCAGCTCACGTTAACCACAGTCAGAAAGAGTCACTGATTTTAAAAACATCTCAAACTTTAGAATAGGTTCCAAAATTCTGCATGGCGCAGCAGTCCTCTCACCATTCTGCTGTGTGGTAAAGTTAGATGAAGCTATTGGGGAATAAAATCCGAATAAATTATAAAAGGTGAATCTTATAAATCAAGGAATTTATGCATTAGGTAGGCTAATATCAGTCAAAGGACTGCCGTCGATCGCAGCTGACATTTGGCGGGAGGTGGGGTACACCCTGGCAAGGACGTGCAAATACATTTGGAGTCCCAGTGACTCAATTAAAAAAAAAGAAAGGGCCACACCTACTGTATTGTCATGCCTCCTCCTGATGTTGGCACACTAGGCCATACGAAATTCATATGGCCAAACACACAAATACACACACATGCATGCTCATGTATCCAAGGATGAAACACAGATGAAGATGTATTTTTAAAAGAGAAAACTGAATAAACTGTTTATATACACTTAACACATGATGATGATTACAGATGATGGTTCTCTGCAATGCTCATTCCCAGAAACCTAAAACTGTTCACCTGCTCCACCTCAGCTCCACTGATGTAGACAGGGTTGTGTGTCTTTGTCTCCTTTTTTCTAAAATCAACGATCAGCTCCTTGGTTTTGCTGACATTGAGGCAGGTTGTTTTCTGTGCGCCACTCTGCAAGATTGTTGATTTCCTACCAATATGAATTCTCATCATTGTTTGTTATCTGGCCAATGATGGTGGTGTCATCCACAAACTTCACAACAGAGTTCTCTCCATGTTGGGGATTGCAGTCATGGTTGTACAGTGTGAACAGGAGGGGGCTGAGCACACAGCCCTGGTGGGGGATCCAGTATTCAGCACTAGAGTGGAGGAGGTGTGACTGACAATCCAAACTGTCTGGGGTCTGTTTGTGAAGAAGTCCAATATCCACTTGCAGACTTTCATGGGGGAGATTGTGTTTCAGCATAGGATGAAGTCAAATTTGAGACACTGTAGTAGCATCTTTACTTCTCCTGTGGCCAGATCAAGCCGCTCAATCCTGGTCAGATCCTCCAGGAAATGCTTGTAATGCTGCTGTTAATCAGGGAGGACCTTTTTAAGAGTTTTTAGCGCTCTTTCTCTGCAGCTCCATTGGGTATTTGAGAGTTTCAGTAGCTCAAGGATGCGGTGACCGGGATTCATGGCTTCCTGGGTTTTCACGAATACTGCATGGCTTTTTGAAGAATTGGTGATGTTGTAAAGTTTTTCAACAACATTAAAAAAATGTTAATACTTTCCACTTTCCACTAAAACGCGATTCAAGCAATGGGCCAATAGTGCTTTTTCATTTTGCCTGTCGATTCTGGACTGAAGACCTTTGTAAGGTCTACTCATGTTGGCTACCCCATCATAACCCTGGCCACAGATGTCTTCTACTTTCAGATGGTTTTCCCTCATCACATTCATCATCACTAAGTTTTCAAGATCCTCCCCTGTTGTTGACTGTACATTACACAGCTGGATGAAGTGTTCCTTTATGGCCATGTCAACAAAGGATGCCTTTTCAATGTGCATCACATCAATAGTCTCATCAAGCCAAATGGAGAATATTTATGCTTACCACACCTTTTTCTGCACGAGTAGCCAAAACTTTGATCATTTTGAGTTTTGTTGGAAAGGAGAGATACCTGTTTGTTTTTTTGTGTGTGTGTGAGGCTCCCTTTCCTTGATTGCATCAAGATGAAACTTGAGGACACTGTCATATTGGCTAAGCAAGTCCACTAGCTCTAAGAAGTTTCGTCTTTCTGAACTTGAGAGGCTTTCATCACAACCTCTAAAGCGCATCCTTTGTTGTGCTACGTACAATGTAATGTCAGTTAACTGAGAGATAAGCCTTTCTGTCTTTGGCAGTTTGCATGTCATGGTCAGCCTCTTCAAAGGCAGTGTCCACTGCCTTTCTTTTATAGGCATTCTACTTGATCATGCTTAGTATGTGTGACTTACTACTGCAGTGGTCCATGATTTTGTGTGTGGCCCACTTCCATAGGTTTACCCCTACGGATTTCCATCCAGTCCTGCTCTTCAGTTAAATCAAAAACTAAATTAAATTAAATTATAAATTAACTTACATTTGATTAAAAATTAACTTACATTTATTTTCAATATAATTTTAAATTCAATTCAATTTCAATTTATTTATATTAATTAGAAATTACATTCAAATTAAGTTAAATTAAATGTCATTACATTTAAATTAAATTATATAAAAAATTAATAGATAAATACATAGAGAGATAGAATTCATTAACAAATGTTTTAGATATTTTAGAATTTGTGTCACAATCATCATATATTCATATATAAAACAAAGTAAAAGAAGAGGCTAAAAAATTAAGCCAACACACAACTGCCAAAAACTGCAATTCCTTGAATAGCCACTTGAGGCTGGCTCCAAAAGCGAGTCAATCCCCATAGAGCCCCATGCTACAAAAATGGTTTTGGTCTCTATAGCTAATTTCCCCTGTCATGACAACTGTGAGGGGGGTGAATTTTTTTATAACTCACCCGTTTAAATTATATTAAGACTTAAAGTTATGCATAAATAAGGACGTGGCCGTTTTGAGTGACAGGTGGGTGCCCTCTTAGTTGGCTAGCCGCTAGGTGGTTCAGCAACCAGGCTTCATATGGCCCGCCTCAGCTCCAGCTCTTTGCCCATTTTTGGATTAGCCGGAGTCAGGCACTGCCAAGGTGGCGACGGCTGGAGCCGCAGGGAGCCACTTTGAGCTTCACAACGGCTCTTCAGAAAACTATGGGTGACGTCACTGATGCTACATCCATGTTTTATACAGTCTGTGGTATTGACACATACTTGGGACTAAAACTCAGGATATCTCTGGCTCTGCTACTTTGATTTTGACCAGTCTTTTTTTTTTTATCTGTCTGTCTTTTCTACTATTTTAGAGGATTGTGCTGCCTTGTTGGAGGTACTGTATGCACACTCACAGTTTGTGATGTTGTTTTATTGGATTGCATTATTTTTAAAATAATTTCTTATATTTTGTCCACCGCCATTTTTATATAGAGGGGAATTAGTTTTTTTTAGAAACACTTCTATATACGTTTATAGCAATCCAATGAAAGACCAGCACAGCTCCTCAATTCTTTTTCAAACATAAAAATAGTCAAGAGTCTTAGCCAATAGATTTTAAATAAATTTGGTACCATTGGTCTGTACAGCTAAATTGTGTCTGTTTGTGCAGGGTGACAGCTGAATTCAGGCCTCCTCTATGTGGAGGAACTCTGCCCTGATAGTGATTAACCAGTAACTCCAGTAGGAATGTCCTACTGGACTGTTGGCCTTCCCCAGGACTCTGGAGACACTCCCAGCAACATGGAGCAACAAAACAGTGAGTAATCTCCCTTTATCTCATTCATCCCTAAATTCTGTCACTACACACTGCCTTGTTTTCTTGCTGTGGTGTAAGAGGCATCAGAAAGGATGTGACTGCAAACTGAAATGTATCGATGTGTGGAGCGACTCCAGCACTGCTTAAATTTAGCAATAAGAGAACTGAAACCGTGATTGACAGCCACAAGCCTTATCTGTTGCTGTCTAACTGTATGTGTGAACCAGACTGTGCTCACTGAAAACAGGGAGAATATTTTAGTCTCAAATAACACACACAAGGCTTTTCTAGCTTCTCTACCAGCAGATTACAGTAGATTGTGGTACAGTTGTGTGGTAAATGACAACTGAGCTAATAATAGATGATGGGGCTTTACAGTAGGAGATGGAAGAATATGGCAGCGTATGGTAGATTAGATTATATTAGGTTTACTATCCACCTTTGTTTCCCAGCAACAAGGAAGCTGTTGTAATCTGCTGTTATATTTCCTGTCCTACTTCCTATCTATGTCAGAAGTGGGGACGTCTTGTTGTGCTGGTTGACTTCTTCTGCTTGTGACACATATCTGACCAGTTTTACAGTGTAACATAAGTGTAAGTTTTTAATGGTAAATGGACTGTACTTGTATAGTGCCTTTCTAGACCACTCAAAGCGCTTCACACACTACTTTCACCCACAGATGGCAGATGCTAACTGTTCATTAGTTCAAGGAAATTAACTAATCATTCACACATACTTACACACCGAACCCCAATTGCTCTGGAGCAATTTGGGGTTCAGTGTCTTGCCCAAGGACACTTCAGAAACCGGGATCGAACCGCCGACCTTCCGATTGGTGGACGCCCCGCTCTACCACCAAGCCACAGCCGCCTGAGCTGGAAGAAGACTGCCAGAGCTGGAAGAAAGTGAGAGACTTCCTTCCACAACAGTCTTACAAACATCCACTGCTTAACAGCTTAGTGCTCCTGCATGGTGCCGAATTAGCTAGTCATGTTATTATAGTTAATAGTCATGGTGACCAATCACCATGACTATGGACTATGGCCTGCTTGGCTGTGTCTGTTGTCTGTTTTTTGCAGTTTTCTCTGAATTCAGCCTGACAGGTAGTGGTTCTTTCCCATGGCTCAGTGTAGGTAGAATGTTAGAATGACTTTGCTGAGATTTGGCCTGGTGGAGGTCAGGGTAAAGTACCTCAGACAGTGGTATATCTAAGGAAATTGCTTTGTTGGGTTGGTCTGGATTTGTAAGCACTCCAATTTGACAATTTTTGTGTAATATAGTTTGCCTCTTGAACTAACTAACTAACTAACTAACTTAACACAGGGATTAGTTGCTTTTACATGTATGTTCAATTATGCGATTACAAAATGGCAAAATCCTGTAGGGATGAAACTACAGCTATTTACAAAATGCATCCAAAAACTGAGAAAAGTCCAATGAATCATCTGTAGTTCATTTATTGAAGCCATAAAAGGGTATCTGTTTAAGTTTGAAAATTACAGTTTGTTAATATATAATCACTGCTTTTCTAAAACTGATGATCAGATGGAGCAGTTTTCTTTCTTTTAGAACTGACAGAAGCTTTGAGCATGGAAGGTCATTCTTGGGAACAGTATGTGCAACAAAATAGGCTCCTAGTCCACTTACTAGCTTTTTGGAGCTTACAACTGCATCTTACATTTTCTTTTGCATCTTCATTTAGTGAATGGAACTGGTGCAGGTGTCATTATGTGAACTAAGTATGGATCTTCAGTCACATGATAACATGATTGTACAGTATACAAGGGCAGATGGAAATCACTGTCTTTGTTCAAAGATGGTCTCTGATGTCAGATGTGAGTGTACTCGTCCAATGAATTATTAGTATTTTTAGTTACAGTTACATTTAAATAAATC
Organism: Siniperca scherzeri; assembly: GCA_027580175.1. Classification (NCBI taxonomy): domain Eukaryota; kingdom Metazoa; phylum Chordata; class Actinopteri; order Centrarchiformes; family Sinipercidae; genus Siniperca; species Siniperca scherzeri. The sequence goes on along the minus strand of CM050855.1, from coordinate 34,895,985 downwards.
TAGCAAATATGATTTTTTAACGGTATGAGAAAAAATATAAATGCTACATAGACCTCTGCTGTATTGTTAATGCACTAACCATACTTAAAAACATGTTTAGTTTCTTGATAGAGATGTAATGTACTGTGTTTGCATCTTTACTATAGAGAGCCCTGTGCTTTTACTGCCTTAATTTTGATTTAGGTTCTAGTGTCTGTGTTTAGGAGGATATTCACTGTAACAAAAACTGACATCAAACTAACATCAGATATGGATCAGCCAGTGTGCTCTGCAGATCCATGTGATGGATCTGATGACTTTATACTGTAGAGCTCATTAATACAGCAGTATTGCAGTATGGTTGGACAAAAGAAGACATCTGATGATGTCACCTTGGACTCTGGCAAATTGTGATGGGAATTTTTCTCCATAAACCACATGATCAATTTAATAAAGGTTTCACTGGACAGTGTGAAATTACAGTAGATCAGAACAGATGCAGTGTGAGGGAGAGAGAAACAGGAAGCTCAGAGGCTGGCGTGGCTCTTAAACAAAGGAGCATCATTCCCCGCTCTCCCTCCCTGCCTCCCCATCCTCCCTCTCTCCTCAGGCTGTCACAGGGTTAGAGGGGAGGGAGCTCATCCAGGGAACACAGCCAGGATGGCTGAGGATGCTGGGTAGAAGCCACACAGCAGCTGAATGGAAGCCGTGAAAAGAAAGCGATTAGCTTTAGATCTGATGGAGGCTGGAGGAAGAGGAATGGTCGCTGCTTCGCTATGAGCAGGTTAGTAGGAGAGAGGAGCAGAACTAGGAGAATTAGGACTGGAGCCTTATTTATAAGCTGCACATGCAGGACTGAGTGAGCCTTAAAGCTACTTTGCTCTGACTCTGCTAGCAGTTTACTGACATCAGATCTGGATCAGCCAGTGTGGTCTGCAGATACATACTGTAGAGCTCAATAATACAGCAGTGGTTATTTATGAGAATCCGTGAACCTGACTCTGATGTCCCACTCTGAATATATTTCACTCAAGTACGCACGGATGTATTACACTGGGTTTTAATGGAGGATTTTAGTGGGGCATGGTCTAAATGTTGCTTCAGATGCTTTTCAACACCTTCAAGAATACATTTCACATTTCAAAGGGAAATGGAATTTGTTCACTGACCTGGCTAGAGGTACCACTGCTGGGAATTTAACCCCAGGTGGTGGGCAAGTATTTTGCTCCTGTGCACTGGAAAGGTTTTAATTTAAGTAACAACAATGATACTGATATGAGTATGATTTCTTTTAAATCAAAAGGATAGTATTGCTTTTTCAACATAAATTAAATCACACCGTCTGGCCACTGTAACCATTTTAGTACAAAATAGTTATGGCTTCATCTGCATAACTTTGCCCCTGTGGCTACAGGCGACATTTTATCCTACTAACCTAACCTGTATCATACATTTTAGCAGCTACAATCTCACAGACTTTTTGACCCCTTTATGCACACTTTCCGTTAGTCTGCATATCTGCTGTCTTTGCCTGAGGGAATAACCCACAGTTCATAGCGTTGTGATGTTAAACACGGGGTTACCAGGGGAAGCCCGGATGTATTAAAAAAAAAGGTAAACAAACATGGAAGGAGCAACTACAAGAAAAAAGAAGTTTACATGTAAGTGCATGATACTGTTTTGATTAAAAATGAGTAAATTGATTATTTGAAAATTACCTCTCATCCACTTTGTAAGGCAAGAGCCTGGAATAGGTTAAAATCAGGCAGTCGGTCACTTAAGTGCCTTGGCTGTGAAGAAGAAAAAACATAAAATAAAAAGCCCCAAACCTCAATTGTAACTTTATGTAACATATTTTGGCGTCGTCAAGGTAACACGATATGTCGCAAAGTGCTGTCCCGTTTCAGGCCCTTGCAGCCTCTCACACTCAAGCACTTACCAGGTGACGTCAACTAAGCCTGTGAGGGTTCAAGGTTTAGACTTTATGGTGAAGATTGGGATTGGGCCAGTAAGTCCTTCCTCTAAAGGAGGATAATGGGATGGGCTCTATTACCGTCCCACATATGTGGGGAAAATGCTTGAAAAATCTGCACCTAGAAGTGATTTAAGGATGGGGATGACCAAAACATAAGGGCTGTTACTGCTGCTAGTTGATTTATGGAAAAAAGCAAACTTTTGGGAAAAAATTAGTTTGTAGCCTGAAAGTCTCCCAAACTTTTGCAGCGTATTAATGAGCTTTGGTAATAATTCTAACGGTCTGGCTATGTACAGTAAGTGGTCATCTGCATAAAACTATACCTTGTGGGCTTCTTCATTTCTAGTGATTCCCAAGATGCTCTCCTCCATTCTTAGAGCAATGGCTAGTAGGGTTGGGTCGGCCTCTGGTTTTGCCGGTCTGAACTTAAACCGGTTTGATTTTATGCAAACTGACTGAACCGGCATATGTCATTATGAGACATTCTGGCCAATTAAAAAGATACAAGAAGCAGCTCTCAGCGATGTCAACTCTTTAACGACATTTTACAGCTGGGCTCAAGAAATATAACACCCACCTCACTAATAATTAAAACTATAAACCAGCACAAAAATGACAATTACCCACTAGGGTTGCAGCGGTATACCAGTTTCACATTATATCATGGTATGAAAACTGATGGTTATCATTCCATGTACATTTGCTTATCTACGGTATTGAATTCTACCATATTACTGTTAGTGAAAAATATATATTTCAAGTTGATATCAAGTTTCATACCTACAGGGAATCCATCCAGGCCAGACGCCTTACTGCTCTGCATGGAGTTTATTGCCTGTACTATTTGCTGATTTGATATTAGGGCATCAATAATTGCTTGATTTTCCAAACTAATCTTAGGAATTTCGATCATCATTCGACCATCTAGGAAAGCCTGAATCTCAGGTGCATGAGTGGATGTTTGTGATGTGTATAGTTTGGTGTAGAATGATTTAAATTGATCATTTATAATTTGGTGATATGTGGATGTTGAGCCTGCTGAAATACGAATTTTTAGGAATTGCACTGCTCGCTGCCACTTGCCTGAGTTGATGACGCAGCAATTTACCTGCCATGTCACCATGCTCCATAATATATTTGTTTTGTTTTAAGCATGAGCTGTTCAATTTGTTTGATGGAGAGGTTATCAAATTCTGTTTGTAATACTAACATCTTTTCAGTTGTTTGGGAGTGGTTCCCTGAGCTAGTCTGTAATCTATGTCTGATATCTGTTGTGCTAGTTCTGTGAAGCACCTAGTTTGTTCTCTTTTTTCATGAGCAGCGTATGAGATGATCTGTCCTTTTGAGGTAGGCTTTGAGTGTTTCCCATATAGTGGATTATGACATACTGGGGATAGTGTTGGTTTCTAGGTAAAAGTCTATTTCGTCAGTGATGAGTATTTTGAAAGAATTGCAGGGTTGAGTTGCCAGGAACGTTGAGGTGCAGTGCTGTTTGGAAATGACACTATACTGTGGTATTGGCAGTAACATAAGAAATGATTCTATGGCCTCTTTAATGTTGCACAAGAGTGAGTAATTTGCCAACCTGTGCTATGTTGAACTCCAAATCCTTCAACCTACTAGCTATTAATGGTAATTATGGTTATAGTTATTCATTTAATTATTAATCTGATATCTGAGTTCCAAATTGATAGTTTAGTGTATTTAATGAGACTCATTCAATTAATTGGCTATCATTTCTCTTCTTTAAGAAGAGTGGTGCCCCCCAGCACTTATTCATTACAGTTATTTATAATTATCTTTGATAATTCTGATAGCCATAATTAATTGATTGCCGCTACACAAGTGGGTGCCCCCCTTTAAACATTGTAAATCCCAACATAGTATTAGCAGGTATGAATTGAGGTTGGGGAGTTTAGCTATGAGGTGGAAGAAGAACTGGGGGTAATCCCAATTCGGGCCATAAGAACCACTTAATGCCAAATAGCTTTCCCAATACAATAATAAACCTACCCTTATTGTCTGGCAATACTGTGGTTGATAAACAGAAAACCTTTTCTTATTAATATAGCTGCACCTCTAGATCTTTAATCACAGTTAGAATTAAATACCTGTTCTATGCAACCCTTCTTGAGTTTGGTGTGCTCATTTGTCCGGGGGTGAGTTTCCTGGAGGAACATGATGTTTGGCTCTCGACTTTAGGTCTGCTGCATTTAATATGATAATTGTATCCCATTAATGTTCCAATAATGAAAAGAGTTTAGCCTAAAATTAGAGAATTAGCCATGGTTATGCTGTACTTTAAAGTGTGAATATGTAACTAGTTGGTTGGATGAAAATATGGTTAAGGTCCCTAGCATGACGACAAGTATCCTGTATGTACTAAACAAATATAAAACCAATTGTCAAAAAATATATACAGAAAAAGCACAAAAACAGTGGCCTTGTGTTCCCATGCTGACCTGTCACTAACAGGAAGGTCACTCTAGCCTTCCCTAACTTCAGGCTAAATCCCCACATAGGTTCTTAACTGGTTTACCACTAAGCTAAACTAAACTCAACTAAAGCCCCCAGATCCTGGCTCATGAAACAATAATTTATATCAATCATTTTCTGTATGCAGCTGTAATAATATTCTGTAGATGTCTCCTCCTGCGTTCGGAAGATCCGCTCCTGGTTGCTGTGTGTAATTCGGAGTTGGGCCAGAAAGAGGATGACATACTTGACAACCTCCAGTCCTAAGAGCTGTTGTCTGAAGTTGTTGAATCCTGCTCGAGCTTTGGCCACTCGTGCAGTGTATTCAGGATAGATGGATATGGTCATCCCATCCACTTCGATCTGCTGTTTTTCTTGTAGGATGTTGGCACATTCCTGTGAATTGTGCAGGCAGGCCACAATGACGTGTGGTGGGTCTCCCTGCAGTGATCGGTAGGCTCCCAGTAGTGGTGCTTCTGTCAAGCTGAGTGGTGGTAGAACAGCTGCCTTGGCTCTCCAGTACTCCTATTTTCCTAATGTTGTTCTTTCTCGACCTTGACTCCAAATCCTCACATTGTTCTGTAGTGACCCAGTCAGGACAGTGAGCCGGTCCACCTCAAGCCACTGAGTAAAGATGTCATCCGTGCATGGCGACAGGCTCTGCTCCATTTCACTAATGGTGCCTCTTATGTTGGCTAACTCTGTCATGATTGTCCCCTGATGGGACTTTAATTCAGTCCTTAGCGTATTAATATCAGTTTTGATGACCGCTTTCCAATTCGGTTCTGATCTCAGTTTTCATGATGTCTCCAATGTCTGTACGCAGCGAAGTAAGCAGCTCACGCCTGAAGGCATCTCTAGTTAGCTCTGTGGGTACAGGGTTTGTGGTTGCGTTTCCAGGTGGGATGTCACCACTTGGCACTCAGGACATGCCGGGGCAGCTAGGCCTCGAGGCCGTTGTGGCGGAGCTTCTACCTTTTGACTACTTGCCAACCATTCCTACTAAGTTGATTACTTTTCAAACAATAGATAGATCAATGAAAAGAAAATAAACATCAATTCTGTATCGAAAGGTGCCTTTAGAAACTTATTTAAGTGAGAAGTTGTGCGGCGCTCAGTAGATAGCTCCCCTGGCGGCCCCCCAGTGGAATGCTTTTAATGTGAACTAGCAGCAGTAGTAAATGTTGGGTTAGCATTAGCAGTAACAAAATACAGTTCTAATACAGCATTAGGAGAGTGAACAGTAAACAGTGAGGTTGTTATCGATGAGATAAACATGCATCATTTCCTCTGTACCCCTCGTGCGTAGGTTGGCAATTTAAATCCAGCACAGAAATGGCGGACTCCACTACTAGCAATGAGACCTATTACAGAATGTAAATACAATTTTATAGCTATAGCTGAAAAAAATAACCATAAATAGGGAAATTATGAAATGAGGGTTTGATTTCTTGAAAATCTTAAGGATTATTTTTACACATGTAATTTAGGGAAAACAAACACCATCCTTTTACAGAACTACATAGTGTAAGTGATCCCTTCTTAACTTCAGTGTTTCATAAAAAGAGGAAGCCTGTGGTGTGGTTTTCTGTTGGCCTTTAGGATCACTGGGTACAAATAAGCATAATATACATTTCCAATACTTTATTTTAATAAATTCAACAATATAATCATGCTATTTTCAACACTTTGTTGTTCTGGATTACTCATCTCAAGTGTTATTGTCTGATTTCAGTCACTGTGGGTGTATATGTGTTACTGTCTTAGCCAAACTGTATTTTGTAGTAACGTACAAGTGCAACAAGATGGCTTTAGCTACATTTGAAGTGGTGTATGGGAACCGTCACTGAATGTTCCACAACACGGTCCTGCAAATGTTTTACAATAAAGCCTTGTTAAATGAAGGGATCCTGTCCACTGAAACTCTAGAGGGCTTTTAGTTTGAAATAGATACAGGAAGTGTTAAGTTTGTGTTAACAGCATAATGCAGTAACAAAACTTTAACAGGGCAAATGAGACCGGATCAGAAAACAAGGAGGTAATGAGCACCTTGATAATAGGGTCTGTAATGAGTACTTTTTTTTTTTTTAAATGGCCTGTAACGAGTACTTTGATAACATGATCTGTAATGAGTACTGTGATAATATGGACTGTAATGAGCTCCTTGATAATAGGGCAAGATAGCACAAATATACATATAGTATCAGAATGTCACGCAGTACCAAAGATGGAGGTTTTATTATTATTTTATCTTATTTCTGTGGTCTGTACTGTGCCAAAAAGTTTAAATAAAAAATAAGTTCCAAATAAAGAGCACTGATTTGTAATTTACTTGTAGCAGTCTCCTGTCCAGCATGTCCTGTCCTGATGGTTCTGTGTATGGTTGAGTACAGTAGTGAAAAGTAACTAAGTACATTTACTCAAGTTTTTTGAGGTACTTGCACTTTACTTGAGTATTTACATTTTCTGCTACTTTGTACTACTACTCCACTACAATTCAGAGGGAAATGTTGTACTTTTTACTCCACTACATTTATTTGACAGCTGTAGTTACTAGTTACTTTTCAGATTAATATTTTACATTAAATACAGATGATAAGCTTATAAAATACAACACATTTTTAAAAATTAAACCAGTGGTTTCCAACCTTTTTGGCTAGTGATCTCTTACAAGAAAACTGTCTGGTTGGGGCCCCTTGTCATTTCCCCTCTAAACTTCTCAGATGGTTTAAATCACTGTTAGAGGCACAGAGAGGTAAAATTATTCAATATTTCACAAAACGCAAAGATTAGCTTGACTTGTAAATGATGTTGCCATCAGTGTGTGTTTTGCCAGTTAAGATTGGAAACTGTCCACAGTGGATGTGAAGCTGGTTCCTTCTTGTGGTCCAGCACTGACAGAGGGAAAGTGAAACAGTTGATGAATGTTTGGTGTCGAGAGGCTCAAGGTGGAAATTGCCCTGAACACTTCACACTGATACTGATCAGCAGTACTCATGAACCTCTGCTGATTTGTGAAGTTCATTTTATAAAACACTGTAAAATACTGATCCCTCCCTCAAGTCTCACAGAATCTGACTCAGCATGTAGGGAATTGTGGAGAGCTAAAAGTCTCCATTGAAACCACTGAATGAAATTCTATTAGGTGGTTTCTTAAGGTCCTCAAGGCTCCATAATCCTTGAGGCAGGATTCATTGCTGTTTTTCTTTAAAGATTATTTTGGGGAAATGTGCTGTGCCTTGCTCTCTGTATATTTTCCTGCTTGTTTGTCCTTTGCAAATCACATGCCTGATTAGTTAAAATGGCCTTCATATTTCATCGTCTAACCAGTACCTTAAACATCATGCCCCCAGCAACGCAGTCCCTTGCATTTTTCATTGTAGTGCTGTTTTTGGTTTGAACGCCCAGCTACGGTGGTGTCAGAGAAAAGGTCATTATTATACCCCTCTGATGTGATTTAGGGATGTCTGATAGTCTTATCCCACCCCCTGTCTGATATCCCACCCCATTGATACTATATGTAACATTAACGTAAAGTCCTTCATATTTGCACATCTGTGAACCCTCCACAGCAAACTTAGTAATACTATGCACATTGACTTATCGTCTGTATTATTATTATTACTATTCCATATCTGCTTACCCTCCACAGCAGACACCACTCATCAAATTAACGTAGTTCTGTATGTCTGTGTATCTCCATCTGTCTATTTGCACATTTCACATATTCTTTATATTATGAACATTTGCACATTCCCTGTTCAAAATGTTGTACATTTCATTCTCTTTGTTCTAATCACTGTACATCTCCTTAAACTATAGAATATATATTGTACATATTATTATTGTAAATTATAATAATAATATAACAATTAATTATTTTATATTTTATATTACACTTTTACGGTACTTGTATTTTCTCCTATTTTGTATATTTTGACTGTTATGCACCACAACACCAAGTCAAATTCCTTGCATGAGAAAACCTACTTGGCAATAAACCTTCTAATTCTGCAACACATAGCAAGACAATACCTTTGGTCATCAGTGATCCTATCTCACTGTGAGACATGTTCACCAACAGCTGATTTAGAGCCGAAAGGCTGCTTCAAAATTCTGACAGAGTAAGAAATTTAGGACCAAATTCTCACAAGATGACTGCTGCTATGACGCACGTATACAAACCAACTAAACAGAATACAGCATGAAATGACACAGAATACACTACCTGTTGTGCCATTGTAAACGCTCAGTAGATAATATGCATCTAGATGCCACACTGGTGTGTATGTATTTGATGAAGTTGGAAAAACTTGTGTCAATGGCCAGTGCTGTTTTTTGACATTCATCGCAATCATCACAATCTGATATGCTTCAAAATTGATATTGTACAGTCTGACAGAATGTGACCCAGATTTTAGTAGACCATCTCACACATACAATTAACCAGAAAGATTGCTGTTATCTCTGCGCACAGGGCCCTTTATAGTTATGTTGAGTTGTAGAGTGTAAGATAAGATATAACTTTATTTATCGTGAGGGAAATTGTTCTGCAGCAGTTGCAGTACAAAGTAGGAACAGTGCAAATATAAATATAAAATATCAAAAAGGTGGAAATCCAAAATATACACAATGCCAAAAAATATAACCAGGTTAATGGTAAGGATCATAAAAATATAAACTGGTTAATGGCAAGGTGCAAATCCAAAATATACACAATGCCAAAAACATTAACAGGCTAACTGTAAGGATCACAGATATGTATGAGAAGTGACATATGTATGTACAATATGAAATCTGAAGTTCAGGTAAGTGTTTATTGTGTAGTTATTTTAATTCTGTTTTTGTTTGTGTTCTTTTGAATGTTCTTGTCTCTCAGAAAAGAGATCTTAATCTCAGGGTTGCACAATGAAATGAAAGTTGTAGCCCCCATCACGCTACACACACAGATATACAAATATTTAAAATTAGAATAGATAAAAAATAAAAACAATATATAGAGTTATATACATATATTATACAAAAGGTAGTGGTATGGTAATGTGCAAGAAACAACATAACAGAAAGTTCCATATCATTTATTTATGGTGGAGTGTGAAGGATGAGGTGGAGTTGAGGAGTCTCACAGCCTGAGGAACGAAGCTGATCTGTAGTCTTGTGTGTCTTTGCCTCCTTTTTTCTAAAATCACAGATCAGCTCCTTGGTTTCGCTAACATGTATAAACATCAATTTTGATGGGAATTTGAGGAGACAACAATATGCTTGACCATGAGACTCAATGAAGAGACACGATTCAAGTTAATGACAAGAGATTTAATCACAGATCAGCTCCTTGGTTTTGCTGACATTGAGCAATACAATGGTCTCTGTGCACCACCCTGCAAGATTGTTAATTTCCTAGTCATATGAAGTCTCATCGTTGTTTTAAATCTGGCCGATGATGGTATTGTCATCCGCAGACTTTGAAACAGAGTTCTCTCCATGTCAGGGGTTGCAGTCGTGGGTGTACAGCATGAACAAGAGAGGGCTGAGCACACAGCCCTGGGGTGCTCCGGTGGACATGCTGGGGGAATTTAGGTAAAATAGTTTTCACTATCCATGACCAAAATTAACATGTATAAACATCAAATTTGATGGGAATTTGAGGAGACAACAATATGCTTGACCATGAGACTCAATGAAGAGACACGATTCAAGTTAATGACAAGAGATTTAATATTGGGCTGGATGTAGCCATCAAGTTCTTAAAAGAACTCCAGCACAGAGAAGAGAAGGAACAGAGAAACAGAAATATATAAACATTACAGGTTGGCAAGTGTGGAGACACAATGGGGCAGCACACAGTCCGGATTCTGCTAACAGACAGCCTGCGAGAGGAAGAAAAAACAAAACACATGAGCACATCACTTCTGGAAACACTGCCAGGTTGTTCAGTTGACTACAAGCTGTGAAGCAAAAGCATTCTAACACGGCCCTATTGATAACCAGACCAGCCAAGCCAAACGTCACCACAAGCGGTGTGACCGAAACAGGAAGAAAGGAAAGAGAGGCGGCATAATGTCCTGTCCTGGCTAATGTCCTGTCGCAGGAAAATAAAATGGATGAGACTCAAGCTAACTCAACAATGGGAAATCAGAGACTGCTGTGCCCTCATCTTTACTGAGACCTGGCTGCATCACAAAATCCTGGATGAAGCTATTGCACTCGACGGGCGGAGATTATTCCGTGCTGACAGAACACAAGACTCCGGTAAGACCAGAGGAGGCAGTCTTTGTGTTTACTTGAATGATGCTTGGTGCTCAAACGCAGTGAAAGGACATTGTTCCCCAGATGTGGAATTTTTCTTGTTAAGATGTTGACCATATTATCTCCCCAGAGAATTCACCAGTGTTTTTGTTTCTGCTGTTTACATTCCTCCAGAATTCAAAAAACGCACTTCAGGAATTGTATGAGGTCATCAGCAGCCATATGACAAAACAACCCGATGGTGTTTTTATTGTAACTGTTGATTTTAATGAAACAGATCTCAGAACTATTGTACCTAAATTCCACCCACATGTCCACATCCCCACCAGGGGAACAAATACCCTAGTCCATGTGTACACAAACATTTCTGGCAGCTACAAAACCAGAGTGTGGACAGATGAAGCTACAGCATCTCTACAGGACTGTTTTGAATGCACAGACTGGCTCATGTTCAGAGATGCTGCCACCCAGGAGAACTACATCAACCTTGAGGAATATACATCATCAATGACATCATACATCAGCAAATGCGTTGATAATGTGGTGATCACTAAAATCATTCCCCAACCAGAAAGCCTGGATGATGCCAATCAGGTAGTTGATGTTATTACTGACATTTTTAACAAATCACTGTCACAGGAGATTGTTCCCACCTGCTTCAAGACAGCCACCATCGTCCCTGTACCTAAAAAGTCTACAGTGTCTAGTCTAAATGACTACTACCCTGTGGCTCTGACCCCTATTCAGCCACAACAGAACAACAGCCTGGACCCTTACCAGTTTGCTTTCAGAACCAACTGATCCACAGAGGATGCCATCTCCACTGCCCTCCACTCAGTCTTCAAACACCTTGAAAACAACAACACCTACATCAGAATGTTGTTTGTTGACTTCAGCTCAGCATTCAACACAATCTCCCCCATGAAACTTACTGGGCACTCTGAGCTTGAGTACCACACTCTGTAATTGGATATTGGACTTTCTTACAAGCAGACCCCAGACAGTTTGGATTGGCGCATCACATCTCATCCCCTCTAGTGCTCAACACTGGAGCCCCCCAGGGCTGTAAGCTCAGCCCCCTTCTGTTCACGCTGTAAACCCATGATTGCAGCCCCATGGAGACAACTCTGTTGTGAAGTTTGTGGATGGCACCACCATCATCGGCCGGATTGCAAACAACGATGAGACTTCATATTGGGAGGAAATCAACAGTCTTGCAGGGTGGTGCACAGAGAACAAACTATTGCTCAACGTCAGCAAAACCAAAGAGCTGATCGTTGATTTTAGGAAAAAGGAGGCAAAGACACACACCCCTGTCTACGTCAGTGGAGCTGAGGTGGAGCAGGTGAATAGTTTTAGGTTCCTGGGAATGAGCATCACAGAGAACCTGACACGGTCCTCTCACATCTCCACCCTGGTCAAGAAAGCTCAGAAACAGTTCAGAAAAAGCTCAGAAAAATTCCCGTGCCAAGTTCTTATTAACTTTTACAAAGGAGCAATAGAAATCATCCTGACTGGAAACATCACACACTAACATAGGATGTGCACATCCCAGGACAGGAGGGCTGTACAGCGGGGGATGAAAACCACTCAGAAGATCATTGGTAGCAACCTACCGAGCATCAGTGATATTGGTGAGGTGCCTGCATAGATCCCAAAGGATACTAAAGGACAGTACCCAGCCAAGCTACAGTCTGTTTATCCTGCTGCCATCTGGCAAGAGATATAGAAGTGTCAGCTGTCATATCACCAGACTACAGAGCAGCTTCTTCCCTCAGGCTGTGAGAATTCATCCTCAGCACTCCACCATGTAAAATATTTTTAATTTCTATGACTTATTTATTATTATTTATTCACTGAACTACTGTATATAATTTTTTTGAGTAGCATAAAGGGAACTACAAAACAAAATCTCATTATACAACCCTGTGTTGTAAAATGATCACTAAATCTATCTTGTATTATTGTATAAATAAAAATGAAAAGCTCTGTTGCGTTCTGGAGCTTTCCATAAGTGCCTGCTGACATTTCCAGCCGATTACTTTCTTACTGTTTCAAATTATGATCACCGATTTTTAGATATTGGTTAGCTATATTTTACTACTTTAACTATCTATAAACCGGATAAATGGAAATTATCTTCAAGTCCTTTTCAACCTACTCTACTTTGAAATGCTTCTCCTTCTGCATACTTTCAGCTACAGACTCCGTTTCAACTTTAAACAGATCACAAGACTTTCAACTATTAAACTTTTCAGCTTTTTGATATCTTGTACAGTTTTTGTAGTATCACAGTTTAGTATAATGCTTTTTTCAGTCCTTTTCTCAGTCACATGACCTGTGATGTCAACCACTGACCCTCTATTTTGTACTTTATCCCTTGTAACTTCCACAACTTTCACTTCTCATACACAATTTCCACATCAATTAGTAGACAAACTTGTCCTGGTTCAGATCATGTAACTATTTAAGCCATGGGACATACAGTGTTTGAATTGTCTGCCTCAAAGCACCAAGAGAGCCCTTCAACTGTCTCATTGACTGTCCTGTTATTTTACCTCTCACAGTCTTGAGCAAAAACACAAATGTGGGGACAAATGTGGGGAAACTGTGATTTCTCTGTCATTTTTAACTTTATCCACACCATTGTAAAACTTTGTATAAAAGGTAGAAAGAACAAAACTCATAGCACACATGTCCTTGAAGAGCTGAACATTTTGACATTTGAAAAACGAAATGACGTTGTAGTCCCTTCATGCTACACACATAGCATGAAGAGACATTCTAACATAAATATTCAATTTATATTAGAATAGGGTAAAATATAAAATAAAACAATATATACAGTGATTTATATACATATACACGTACTACACCCAGGAAATAATAATGCAGTGCATTTTTAAAATTTGCGTCTGGTCGAATTTAAACAGCAGATAGAGATAATGATGAAAACATGGTTTCATCTTCACATAAAAAGCTTGACATTTGGGAAACAGTGTCCATCCACTTTGTTTGTGTTTGAGCACCAAGTATCATCGATGTAAACACCGAGTCCTCCTTTCATCTTGCTGGAGTCTTGCGCTCTGTCAGCTCAGAACACTGTCCACCCGTCGAGTGCTTGATCCGGGATGTTGATGGAGCAGGTCTCTGTCTCCTAGAGCAGTCTTAAGTCCAAGCTGGTCCAGCATGGGTCCTATCCCAGCTGTCTTTCCACTCCTCGTGGGGCAATCACAGCACTCACCACCGTGCCTGGTCCGGTTGATCTGACTGGTTGGATCTTCTCCAGGTCCGCTGCTTTTTAATCCAAACCCTGGCGTCCTTTTCCGATGATGACGATGATATATGTCTGTCATAGGTAATACATGTTTCAGCAATAAAGCCGAAAAAAATAAATAAAATAACAATGAAAAAACAAAAATGTAGCTAGCAGAGTTTGCAGGAGCTACAGGCCCTAGCATCTGCCATGCGCAGCCATTGCCATAGTCAAAATCTCCTGTTTCACTAGATTTGAACAATGTTGCCTTAGCCAATGTTGTCTTAGCCAAAAAAACCCTGAAAGTATGCAGAAGTATTAGTCGAAAGAAAAACATAGAAGAAGAATAAATTGCAAAGCATTGCTGAAAATGCAGAAATCTGAAATGAATTACTTATTTTGAAATTCTTTCCTTGTCCGTGGCCCTCCAGTAAGCTCCTATTAACATCTGGGGCTTTTATTTAGAAAATCCATCTTTTTCTGTGTTCACCCTGTAAGTTCCTGTTATAATCTGGGGGCTTTTATCTTGACAATCCAACTTCCTGTGAAGATACTGTTACTGTCTATGGCTTTTATTTTGAAAAACTTGGTCCATCCCTAGTTTACTGTCAAGATACAGTTACTCTATGGGGCTTTTATTTTGAAAAACTTTAATTGTTGGACTTTTATTTTGAAAATCAGAAATGAACTTTGTGTGTGTGTGTGAGTGTGTGTGTGTGTGTGTGTGTGTGTACGTGCCTGCTGGGACACACATGTATGCATACATGTGTTTCTCTTATACTGTGCGGTTTAAAGGTCCATGATTTGAGTGCTGGGATTTCCTACTATAAGTGAATGCACTTCAGAGTAACTTCAAAGTGTGAATGGGATTTAAAAGTTGAATAGACCTCATAATGCATGAATGATGTGGAACATTTTAAGGTTTGATTGTACTTCATAGCTAAGTATGAATAAAGAGATAAGACTTGTAAGATCAGTGTTGGAAAAAGAACTCAGATATTTTACTTAAAATATATTTTATATATTTTTACCCAAAGTAAAAGTACTCATCATGCAGAGTGGCCCATTTCAGAATACTATATATTATATCGCTGGATTATAATTAGTGATGCATTAATGTGTAAGCATCAAATTTAAGTACTGTATATATTGCTGGATACCTTAATCCATAATAACATATCATAATTTATTATTAATTTAATGTAGTGGAGTAAAAGTGCAATATTTGCCTCTAAAATGTAGTGGAGCAGACGTTCAAAGTAGCATAAAATGGAAATACTCAAGTAAAATACAGGTACCTTTAAATTGTACTTAAGTACAGTACTTGAGTAAATGTAGTTCAACCACTGTGTTTGAAGAAATGTGAGGCCTGCATGTGTGTGTCACATTGACCTTATTAGCTCATCTCAATCAGCTGTGTGTGTGTGTCCTGAGATCGAAGGTTGCCATAGTGATGGTAACTGCTTTGTGACTTCTAGCTCAGAGAGTTCATTTCATAGAGATTTTACCACTCTTGTCATTTGGGAGCTCACCATGCCAAATGTATAAGTCAGTTTGATTCCATAGTTATATGGTTAGAACCAACACACATTTTCCTACATGTTGATGCAAAATATTGTATGATGAGTGAAAACTGTGGGCAAGTTTAAGATAATTTTTAAAGATTTTACAAATCTAGCCATTCTAGCGATGGTGTCACCCACTCTAGTTCTGAACATTCCCCCCAGTACCACCCATTATAAAATCAGAAAAGGACTGAAAAAAGCATAAAAGATAAATTGCAATATTGCAAAAACTGTAAAAGAAATCAAAATGCTGAATCAAAGTTTAATATTTGAAAGTCTTGTTACCAATTTAAAGTTTAAATGACGTCTGATGTCTGAATAAAGTATGCAGAACTAGTAGCATTTCAAGATTGCTCCATTGACTTACATTGTAAAAATAGTTGAAAAAAGCTGAATATTTTAAATAGTATAAAAGGTAGATAGAAGAAAAGTCACTGCATAAATATCCTTAAAGAGCTGAAAGTATGCAGAAGTAGTAGTCGAAAGAAAACATAGAAGAAGAATAAATTGCAAAGCATTGCTGAAAATGCAGAAATCTGAAATGAATTACTTATTTTGAAATTCTTTCCTTGTCCGTGGCCCTCCAGTAAGCTCCTATTAACATCTGGGGCTTTTATTTAGAAAATCCATCTTTTCTGTGTTCACCCTGTAAGTTCCTGTTATAATCTGGGGCTTTTATCTTGACAATCCAACTTCCTGTGAAGATACTGTTACTGTCTATGGCTTTTATTTTGAAAAACTTGGTCCATCCCTAGTTTACTGTCAAGATACAGTTACTCTATGGGGCTTTTATTTTGAAAAACTTTAATTGTTGGACTTTTATTTTGAAAATCAGAAATGAACTTTGTGTGTGTGTGTGAGTGTGTGTGTGTGTGTGTGTGTGTGTACGTGCCTGCTGGGACACACATGTATGCATACATGTGTTTCTCTTATACTGTGCGGTTTAAAGGTCCATGATTTGAGTGCTGGGATTTCCTACTATAAGTGAATGCACTTCAGAGTAACTTCAAAGTGTGAATGGGATTTAAAAGTTGAATAGACCTCATAATGCATGAATGATGTGGAACATTTTAAGGTTTGATTGTACTTCATAGCTAAGTATGAATAAAGAGATAAGACTTGTAAGATCAGTGTTGGAAAAAGAACTCAGATATTTTACTTAAAATATATTTTTATATATTTTTACCCAAAGTAAAAGTACTCATCATGCAGAGTGGCCCATTTCAGAATACTATATATTATATCGCTGGATTATAATTAGTGATGCATTAATGTGTAAGCATCAAATTTAAGTACTGTATATATTGCTGGATACCTTAATCCATAATAACATATCATAATTTATTATTAATTTAATGTAGTGGAGTAAAAGTGCAATATTTGCCTCTAAAATGTAGTGGAGCAGACGTTCAAAGTAGCATAAAATGGAAATACTCAAGTAAAATACAGGTACCTTTAAATTGTACTTAAGTACAGTACTTGAGTAAATGTAGTTCAACCACTGTGTTTGAAGAAATGTGAGGCCTGCATGTGTGTGTCACATTGACCTTATTAGCTCATCTCAATCAGCTGTGTGTGTGTGTCCTGAGATCGAAGGTTGCCATAGTGATGGTAACTGCTTTGTGACTTCTAGCTCAGAGAGTTCATTTCATAGAGATTTTACCACTCTTGTCATTTGGGAGCTCACCATGCCAAATGTATAAGTCAGTTTGATTCCATAGTTATATGGTTAGAACCAACACACATTTTCCTACATGTTGATGCAAAATATTGTATGATGAGTGAAAACTGTGGGCAAGTTTAAGATAATTTTTAAAGATTTTACAAATCTAGCCATTCTAGCGATGGTGTCACCCACTCTAGTTCTGAACATTCCCCCCAGTACCACCCATTATAAAATCAGAAAAGGACTGAAAAAAGCATAAAAGATAAATTGCAATATTGCAAAAACTGTAAAAGAAATCAAAATGCTGAATCAAAGTTTAATATTTGAAAGTCTTGTTACCAATTTAAAGTTTAAATGACGTCTGATGTCTGAATAAAGTATGCAGAACTAGTAGCATTTCAAGATTGCTCCATTGACTTACATTGTAAAAATAGTTGAAAAAAGCTGAATATTTTAAATAGTATAAAAGGTAGATAGAAGAAAAGTCACTGCATAAATATCCTTAAAGAGCTGAAAGTATGCAGAAGTAGTAGCGAACCAAAAAATGTACGGAAGTTAATAAAGATTTGAATAACTATAGTGTGAATGCAGAATCAACATTCAGATTAGTATATCTAGAGCTAATAATATGCAGAATAAGACAGAGGAGCTTACCACTTGGCCACAGACAAGGCTGGATTTTCAAAATAAAAGCCCCAGATGGTAACAGGAGCTTACTGGGGGGCCACGGACAAGGGTGGAATTTCAAAATAAGTAATTAATTTCAGATTTCTGCATTTTAAGCAATGCTTTGCAATTTATTCTTCTTATGTATGTTTTTCGGTGGACTACTACTGCATATTTTAATCTACAGAAACCAGTCAAATGTTAAAACTTGCTCTTCATGATCATTTATACTTAGCTTCCAGCTTTTCTACCATTGTATTTCAGCTCTTAGCTTATTTAAGTAATGCAGTTCGGCTTCCAATTCTGGCAATTAATTTCACATTTCTGCATTTTCATTTAATTTAATTTATTCTTCTTCTGTATGTTTTTCGGTCGACTAATACTTCTGCATACTTTGAGCTACAGAAACAATTCAAATGTAAAAACGTTATGCTCTTTAAGGACATTTATGTTTCTTTTCAAGTTTTCCAACTCCCAATTCTAATTTTATTTATATAGCACCTTTCAAAACCTAGGTTAGAAAGTGCTTTACAACGGGATAAAAGTAAAGAACACACACAAAACAGAATAGGGTACATGACTCAAGCACAGAAACACTTAGAAAAGAGATGGGTCTTCAGCTGTGACTTAAAACACACAAAGGAGTTTGCTTACCAGACTCCCAGGGGGAGACTGTTCCACAGCCTGGGACCCAGAACAGCGAACACTTGGTCCCCTCGTGTTTTCAGTCTTGAATGAGGTACAACTAGGCCTTGTTCAGAGGACCTGAGAGGCCTAGCAGGGGTATAAGGCGTTAGTAGTTCACTAATATACTCTGGAGCAAGATTATTTAAAGCCTTATAAATGAGGAGGAGGATCTTGAACTGAATTCTCGGAAGCCAGTGTAGTGACATCGGAACCGGGGTGATGTGAGAGCGATATGAGGTCTTGGGGAGTAATCTAGCTGCAGAGTTTTGGACAAACTGTAACCGGGCAACTGCATCTTGACTTAGGCAGGAATACAGAGCATTACAGTAGTCTAAGCGAGAGGACACAAAAGCATGGATAACCATTTCCTACTGCTGTAAGATAACAGAGGGCGTTTTGCAATATTCCTCAGGTGAAAGTAACAGGACTGAATAACTGCCTTGACGTGTTTGTCAAATTTCAGCTGGTAGTCAAAAATGACACCTAGGTTTTTGTAGAAAGGTTTTCTATTTGTAGCCAATGAACCAAGTGTTTGAGGATGTTAGAAGAGACCTGATCTGGGGCGAAAACCAGAACTTCAGTTTTACTGTGATGTAGTTGAACAAAATTATGAGACATCCAGTTACTAATTTCAGCCAGACACTTGTGCAGAGTAGTTAAATTTGAGAGATCACTGGGCCTAACGAATAAGTAGAGTTGTGTATCATCAGCGTAGCACTGATAAAACACAGTCGAATTGACGGATCAAGTGGCCTATATATAATGAAAATAAAATGGGTCCTAGAATTGACCCCTGAGGCACTTCTGCTTGTCTACATTCTCTTTTCAAAGAGTGGATGTCATCTAGTCATTTAGCCAAGGAGAAGAATTGCTGTTAGAAACTGATTTGGTCTTAAGGGGGGCAGCAGCTTCTAGAGCAGACAGACACATATCATTAAAGTGGTTACCCATGTCATTAATATGTGAAAAGGATGACCCACCTTCATCCAACACAGAAAAAGTGGAAGAAAATGTGGCTATAGACTGACTGTTAATGTGGTGACATTACATGTTAGAAACTGATGACGCTCATGCGTTGTAATGGAGTAGTAGTAGAGATGGTCAGGGGAGGCCTACGAGACACTGCAGGAATGTTTTGAGGTGACAAACTGGGATGCACTCTGTGAGCCTCATGGAGAGGACATTGACGGGCTCACTGAGTGCATCACTGGCTACATTAACTTCTGTGTGGACTGCAATGTCCCAACCAAGATGGTCCATTGTTATCCAAATAACAAACCGTGGGTAACAAAGGACATCAAGGACATTCTGAATGCCAAGAGGAGGGCCTTTACTGATGGCAATAGGGAGGAGGTGAGGGCTATCCAGGCTGACCTGAAGGTGAAAATCAGGGAAGCCAAGGAGAAGTACAGGAAGAAGCTGGAGTGGAAACTCCAGCAGAACAGCATGAGAGAGGTCTGGAGCGGCATGAAGACCATCACTGGCTTCAGACCGACTGGCAGCAGAGGAGTTGAAGGCAGCTTGGACAGGGCCAACGAAGTTAATCTGTTCTTTAACAGATTCGACCCACCGGCCCCTGCTCATCCCCCCTCTAACTCAGCTGCTGCCGGCCCTCAAGCTCCTCTGAGTACTCTGCTCCCCCCTCCCCATCAGGCTAATGGCCCTCTCCAGACCGACGACTCCTATGTGGAGTCCTTCAACATGTCTTCAACCTGAGCCTGAGTCTTTAAAGGGTCCCCATTCTGTGGAAGACATCTTGCCTCGTTCCTGTGCCGAAGACGCCGCGTCCCAGTGGCTCCAAGGACTAAAGACCGGTGGCACTGACCTCCCACATAATGAAGACCCTGGAGAGACTAGTGCTGGAACAGCTGCGGCCCATGGTCAGACCCCTCCTGGACCCCCTTCAGTTCGCCTACCAGCCCCGGCTGGGAGTTGAGGACGCCATCATCAGCTCAATGCCACAAAGTCTAAGGAGCTGATTGTGGATCTACGGAGGGCCAAGGCACCAGTGACCCCGGTTTCCATCCAGGGGGTCAGTGTGGACATTGTGGAGGACTACAAGTACCTGGGAGTACACTTGGATAACAAACTGGACTTGACCAAGAACACTCAAGCTGTTTACAGGAAGGGCCAGAGCCGCCTCTATTTTCTGAGGAGGCTGAGGTCCTTCAACATCTGCCGGACAATGCTGAGGATGTTTTATGAGTCTGTGGTGGCCAGTGCTATCCTGTATGCTGTTGCATGCTGGGGGCAGCAGGTTAAGGGTAGCAGACACAAACAGACTCAATAAACTGATCCGTAAGGCCAGTGACATTGTGGGGGTGGAGCTGGACTCTCTGGTGGTGGTGTCAGAGAGGAGGATGCTGGCCAAACTACATGCCATCTTGGACAGTGTCTCCCACCCGCTCCTTGACGTGCTGGTCAAGCAAAGGAGCACCTTCAGTGGAAGACTCATCCCACCAAAAAGCACCACAGAGCACCACAGGAAGTCATTCCTGCCTGTGGCCATCAAACTCTTTAACTCCTCCCTCTAAGGGTTAGTCTGTATGACCCTAGGTCACTAAACTGGACATTGATCATTACATCTCTGCCATACTTGAATAATTGTGCAATATTCTGTGTACTACTCCCGTGCAATATTAGTTTCCCCATGTTAGTTTTTCTTATTTATTGTTATTGGTATTATATACCTCTATTACTCTCGACAGTACATGCACCTCTGCTAATTACTTATTACTTATTTTGTTACATTGTATTATTATACTCTACTGTCATCATCAACCGGTAAACCCACTTGGTACTTGACACTTGGTTTATCTTATACCTATACCAACCTGATACTTAATTTATTTTCTGACCTGTTTTTATAGTGTTTTATAGTGTATCATATTGTTTGCTAGTACTTTCTCCTGTGTGCACTGACGTAAAGGCTAGCTACTGTAACAAAGAGTTTCCCTACGGGGATCAATAAAGTATTTCTGATTCTGATTCTGATGAGCGCCCCCAGGAAAGTTTGAAAGAAGAAGACGGCTGAGTACATCTGCATCAATATGTTGAATTTGATACTAAAGACACCTGCTCAGCCCTTTTACCTTAAGTTTTCAGCCTATGCATTATGCCTTGGCTCTTAGCTTTTGTTAACATCATATCACTAAAATAGTCAGGTAGATAGGTCAGTGGAAGACAACAAAAGCAATAGAGTGAGTATGATAACAGTGAATGAGTTTGAACAAAAACAGGAAAAGTGCTCCTTTTTTTGTTATGCAACTACCCTTTTAATATTATTGGACCAAAGACCTCTGTGCAAGATACTGTAATTTTTTATGAATTAATGATCATTTAGATGACTAATTTGTTCTTGTTTTTATGATGGCTAATGCAGTTCATAGGAAGATGGTAACCTGAATTGATTTTATTTTGGTTATTATCCTTGAAACTGTGCTCAGATGCTGCTTCTGATGTTGTCTTAAAAAATCTAGACACTAAACCTAACTTTATTTTTCTTGCATATTATATTTCTGTCACAACCAAGTGCTTTTAGGTCAATTGTGTATTTGTATTAGCAGAACACCCAACAGTATGTTTTTATTTATTTATAGTTTAATTTGCATCTCGTTAACCCATATTGCACAAATTGCAACAGTGTCTCACTTGCTCATTGTATTGATGTACTAATTCCATTTTGCACATGAATCCTTAAGAGATGAAAACATTCACCACACATCTTGCTGGAAAGCCTTTATACTCTAAGAAAGTTTCATATGCCATCATTTTATATAGAAAATTTGAGCTAAATACTGTTACATACTATTGACATTTTGAGTCCAAGAGTGTTAGTTTTAATATTCCACCTGCAACCACAGGCTATAACTCTTTCACAGTGTGCACTAATCCACTCAGCTGTATTGTAGTTCATGCCATGAGAGCATTCTTTAATAAGGTGACCAAGTTCTCGGCATATGCTGCTAACAGGACTACAGAAATATGTGTTCAATCTGCGGCATGCTGCCAAAAGCTCCATATGATCCCATTCCTCCTCATAAATACTCTTTTTAACTCCCATTTGACCCCTGTTTTCCCTCTGTGTTGTCTGTGCTGTCAGGCCCTGGGGAGGAAATGGGAGCCAGGGCATCATTGGTGGAGGGTCTGGGGTCCGGCTCTTCACTGGTTCATTCTGCCACTCTGGAGAACATCCAGGCAGCATATGAAGATGGAGAGGAGGAGGCTGCCAGGGAGCTGATCCAACAAGCCTGCTGCGTGGAGTGCAGCGCGGGCACACCTCACATCGATGGGGTGAGTACACCCATATACATGACAGTCACATTGTCAACTACACCGCTTGTTGGGCTATGGACATCACTGTAAAATTATGTGTTATGCAGGGTGGAAACTAGGGTTACAGTGATATGCTGGCAAGTCTTTACTTTATGGAAAGAAAAAAAGTGTTTACTTTGATACACTACATAGTCAGTGAGTGTGGTACATTACATTACATTTATTTAGCTGACTCGTTTATCCAAAGCGACTTACAATAAGTGCATTGCAACCATGTGGATACAATCCAAAAATTGCAAGAATCATGCAAGTATATCAACTTCATCAAATATGCTGAACTGCTTTAAATGCTACATTTAGAAACAATAAGTGATAGAGAAAAAGTTTACTTTTTTTTATTGGCCAAGGTGCAGTCTCAACAGATGAGTTTTCAGTCTGTGATGACAAACCGTTGTGATTTTGTTGAGCGTTGGCTGGGCCACCCTCGTAGTAAGGGAGTAACAAGCCGATTGGTAGTAGCAGAATGTAGTGGACATGTATGGTTTGATTATGTCCAGGATGTAGGATGGGCTTGAGCCATGGTAGGCAAGTACTAGTGTCTTCAATCGAATTCCAGCAGCCACCGCATAACTCAGAACAAGATAATAACAATTAAAAGGATCTATTTGATTCTGAAAAAGTTTGTTTTAACATTTATAACACATCTATAACACAGACGGTAATCGGAAAAGCTGGAAACGAGCAGATCTAACGTTAAAATAAGAGCCACGAATGAAGTTTAGAACCATATAAAACAATTGGGCTACTACTTTCATATTAACTAATTACATCAATAATGTGCTTGGCTATTTAAGCTTCACAGTCAACGCAAGTGACCTCTGTTCTCCATGCACAATTTCCACACATGGGTTTGCGGCATTTGCAGCAGGTGTCGGGTGTTTTGTTTGCAGCTTCTCCGAACCTGGCACTGCCACCGTTTTCGTGTCTGCTGCGGTGGTTGCTTCTGCTGCTGACTGGGACCTTGTGCCAACTGCCATGCTGCCCCCTTTCCTTCCATGAACTCCGCTCTCAGCTCCTCTGCCAGTTGCTGCATGAACTTCCTCCATGCTATCTTGCTGCTGGTGCACTCCTTGAAGAGGATGTGGGCATTGATTCCAGCCAGGTCGAGGATGTTATAGAAGACAGCCACTGGCCATCTACGCGTACCGCCTTTCACAGAGTACGCCCTTGCCATCTCATCCAGGACGTCCATGCCATATTTGGTGTTATTATAATATGTGACCGACTCCGGCTTTGCCTTCGGCCCATCAGTAATGCCCATGCTTGTGTGCACGGAGCTCAGAATGCACACATTCTTCTCACTTTGTTTTCCCCAGGGTGCCAACAAAACTGGTCTTCTTGGCCTGTAAGGTGGTGGCCAGTTTGAAAGAAGTGAAGAAATTATCTGTAGTAATATTTCTTCCCTTCCCCAGGAATGGCTCTGCCAGTCTCAGCACCACACTCTCTCCCACGAGCTGACCTCTGCTCCGTGTCTCCTCTTTTCCCAGATATGGACCCCCGTTCAGCATGTATTTTGAGTTGACATCCGCAGCCAGCCAAAATTTGATTCCATATTTATCAGGCTTATTTCCCATGTACTGGATAAATCTGCACCAGGCCTTGGTGGGGAACAGCTGCTCATCAATGGTTATGTTGGCACCGGGCTTGTAGCAGACTTTGCTGTTCTGAACAAACTTGCTCAAAGTGGCCGTTACCAGGGCAAACTTGTCATCCTGCAGACGCACACGTCGGGTCTCTTTTTTTGTTGAACCGCAGGAATTTCATTATCTCCCTGAAGCGATTTCTGGCCATGGTTTCCTTGAAAAACGGGAAGCCCCATTTTTCCGACCAAAAGCTGCCCAACTCCATGTTTTTTGCTCCCTGTGGTCCACGGATATATAGCAGGGCTATGGAGGCTTTCAGTTCAGCCACTGTCAGGTCCCATGAGCTGTCACCACGGTGCTGATATGCCTCAGCCACAGTGCAGTCCCTGATGTGTTTCAGCATGCCATCATCAAACACACAGAGGAAGGCATGAGCGCATCTCCGATGTTGCGCTTTGCGTGCGCTGTGGGGCCAGCAGCTCCAGTCAGGACATTTTGGCTCTGCCTTCTCCCTGGACGTTCAGTTGACTGAAGGACCGTCCACACCATCCTTCCCCTTTTCCATAGTGGCCTCCGGCCGAGATGACTCCAAGGGCGGGCTGAGCACTCCAGTTGGCTCAAGAGCAGGTACTGGTTCGGGAAGGCCTAGGACAACAATAATAAGTTCTAGTGTTAAAGTTCTGCATAATTAAGGGCGTGGTCGCTTTGAGTGACAGGTGGGGGATGTAGGTGCCATCACCGCTAATGCTGTCTGCTAGCCACCCATCACCTTAGCTAGTCACCGAACTTGACATCTCGGCTGTGTTTCTGCTTTTTGGAGACTTTTTCATGAAAATATCTGAAGAATAATATGGCTTGCTGTGCGGTTAATTGTACCAACAGACCGTCCTAGACGTCTGTGCTACAGTTTTTCTGGTAAGTAAAATTGTACTACTTTATATGTTAGCAATAATAAGCAGGTATATGTGTGGTCTGCGCTCACCATACATGGCTTGTTAACTAATTAGCCAGCTAATAAATTAGCCTTGGGTTAGCTAATGATGCTAACTTAACGGGAGACGTAACGTTAATGTAACGTTAATGCAAGACTTGGCTAGGTACTGTAATTGTGATCAGGGAAGGGAGCTGCTGCGGACACTGAGTAGAATAAATGGCTGCACCTGTGCCTCATGAGGACTGGAGGGAAGGACTACGAAGTGTTTAAATGGAGAGAGTTGAGGTGGGTACGCTGTTCTAGGGAGTGGCGCTTAGTGAGGGTGGATGCCGTTCGCATGCTGATTAGGGGTGCCAGGGGTGAAGACAGGTAGCTGGGCTGTAGGGCGAGGTTCCTGAGTTAAGTAAGGTTAGATTAGTAATATTAGGACATGTGATGGCCCCTGCTTAGTCTACTTGTGTGTGTGCTTTGTCAGTAACTGTGTCTTCCCATGTTGTCTTGAAAGGTGCTAGAGACCTTATTGCAGTATCAAAACAGATCTGGAGCAGCTGGGCCCAGTGCTGTACAGGATATAAAAGTCCCAGCTTCCATCGTGGCTCGCTCTCTTCCCTGTCAGCACCCTATTGCTTTGCTTAGCATTTTGTTTTACTTTTACTCCACACACATCCACATGAACACTACTGATTTCACTGACTAACACACCTCATATCCAAAGTATAGTTCTTTCTTTTTTTCTTCATTACAATAAATAACTTCTATTTATTGGTATTTAGTGTCCTTTCCCGTTTTTCTCATGGCCTATGGGCTGGGTTATGACAGACGCTTATATGTTGCCTAGGCCAATGTTATGTGTAAATGGTAAATGACTGTACATGTATAGCGCCTTTCTAGTCTTCCGACCACTCAAAGCGCTTCACACACTACATATTGCATTCATACATTCAGTGAGGCAAAAGTTAAAAAAATGGCTGATTGTTTCTTTTTGCCTCACAATATAAGCCTCACAGTGCCTGTATATTTGCTTGAGGAACACAAAAATGTAGGCAATATTTAAAACTATAAATGTAAAAGTAAACACATTTATTAAAATAACATCAACAGACTGGGCTATGCCCAAAGAGCTCCAGAGTCCATGGGGTGGTAGAGGGAAAAGGGTGGGATTGTAGGAATGAGGAAGACCAGAGGTGGTAACAGTGTTATGGCTACAGATTGTATTAATTATCAACCATAATGAACATAAAAAATAAACATTAGTCATGACGGTCAGGGCTATGTTTACTGTAGGTGTAAAATAAATGTGTCCTAAAGCCCAAATTCAAAAGCAGTGACACTGCCAACTGTAAGCAGTTGACTGCATTTGGAGGTGGTCTTTAAGGCAATAAGATTCTGTACTTAAAAACATAATTTCCTTTAGGTGTGAAATTAACTCCATCTTTCAAAAATAGCCCAGGACTGTCATGTCTAATGTGAGGGTGCTCAATCATAACACCATTTAAGCTACAAACAAATGTAGCTATAAAACTGTTGACAAATTTCCTGGCCTTGTCGAGCTTCACCGGATTGGCACCAGCCTTCCACCGGCACCTTTCGGATCACTGACAAAAACATGATCTTCATGCCAGGGAGTTGGAGGTGAAGCTGGTGCAGGTCCTCCATCATGTTTACAAGCTTGATGCTGCTGACCTACCCATGTCGTTGCCTGAAAGACTGAAAGAAATAAACATCTTGTAACAAATGTAAAAATGCCTCTTTCTTTCTCAACAGTCATATCTCACACAGCGCTGTCTGCAGCAGTACACAAATCAAAATAGCGGTGTGGGGAATTATAATCTATTAAGGCGTTATGCATCCGCACTGAGAATCGAACTGCAGATTTTCTAATTTCTTGTTGGGTATAATTCCTTAATAGGCTAAAAAAAGCAGCAATAATAATTATGACTATGCAATCACATGTACAGTGGTGTGAAAAAGTGTTTGGCCCCTTCCTGATTTCTTATTTGTTTGCATGTTTGTCACACTTGTTTCAGATCATCAAACAAATTTAAATATTAGTCAAAGATAACACAAGTAAACACAAAATGCAGTTTTTAAATTAAGGTTTTTAAATATTAAGGGAAAACAAAATCCAAACCTACATGGCCCTTTGTGAAAAGTGATTGCCCCTCCTATTAAAACATAACTTAACTGTGGTTTATCACACCTGAGTTCAATTTCTCTAGCCACAGCCAGGCCTGATTACTGCCACACTTGTTCTCAATCAAGAAATCAATTAAATAGGACCTGCCTGACAAAGTGAAGTAGACCAAAAGATCTGCAAAAGCTAGACATCATGCCGAGATCCAAAGAAATTTAGGATAAATTGAGAAAGAAAGTAATTGAGATCTATCGGTCTGCAAAAGGTTATAAAGCCATTTCCAAAGCTTTAGGACTCCAGCGAACCACAGTGAGAGCCATTATCCACAAATGGCGAAAGAAATGGAACAGTGGTGAACCTTCCCAGGAGTGGCCGGCCGACCAAAATTACCCCAAGAGCGCAGCGACGACTCATCCAAGAGGTCACAAAAGACCCCACAACAACATCCAAAGAATTGCAGGCCTCACTAGCCTCAGTTAAGATCAGTGTTCATGACTCCACCATAAGAACGAGACTGGGCAAAAATGGGCTGCATGGCAGAATTCCAAGACGAAAACCACTGCTGAGCAAAAAGAACATTAAGGCTCATCTCATTTTTGCCAGAAAACATCTTGATGATCCCCAAGACTTTTGGGAAAATACTCTGTGGACTGACGAGACAAAAGTTGAACTTTTTGGAAGGTGTGTGTCCCATTACATCTGGAGTAAAAGTAACACCGCATTTCAGAAAAAGAACATCATACAAACAGTAAAATATGGTGGTGGTAGTGTGATGGTCTGGGGCTGTTTTGCAGCTTCAGGACCTGGAAGACTTGCTGTGATAAATGGAATCATGAATTCTGCTGTCTACCAAAAACTCCTGAAGGAGAATGTCCAGCCATCTGTTCGTGACCTCAAGCTGAAGTGAACGTGGTTTCTGCAGCAGGACAATGATCCCAAACACACCAGCATGTCCACCTCTGAATGGCTGAAGAAGAACAAAATGAAGACTTTGGAGTGGCCTAGTCAAAGTCCTGACCTGAATCCTATTGAGATGCTGTGGCATGACCTTAAAAAGGCAGTTCATGCTTGAAAACCCTCCAATGTGGCTGAATTACAACAATTCTGCAAAGATGAGTGGGCCAAAATTCCTCCACAGCGCTGTAAAAGACTCATTGCAAGTTATCGCAAACGCTTGATTGCAGTTGTTGCTGCTAAGGGTGGCCCAACCAGTTATTAGGTTTAGGGGGCAATCACTATTTCACACAGGGCCATGTATGTCATATGGTGCGTAGTGGTATGTGGACCCAAATGCAGATGACCAGGAAGCTGTATGAGGTGAAGTAACCAGATGGCTACAGTGTTTATTGGGGTTGATGGTTTCCAGGCAGGTACAGGCAGACATACCGGTAGGCAGACAGTGCAACAAACAGGCAAAAGGCAGATAGGTTACCGGCTGGTAGTGTTGGAAGCAGGGAAGTGAGTCCAAGGTGGCAAAACAGTTCAAATAGGGAGCAGGCAAGTTACAAAATTCAGGATCCAGCCAATGTCCAAGGGAGACAAACAATCCAAAAACAGAACTCACGGTAAAACTGCCAGGGAACTAGGCACTGGAACCAGGTACAACAACCTCGGGCGGACGGCCCGGGGGCTGGACAGGTGCGGAGCTTATCTCCTGAGGTCTGTGACGAAGATTGACACCATCTGGAGGCCCGGCGGAATGTCAGTGGCACAGGAGGACGGTCACAGAAGGCCGGCGGCGAAGACGGAGAGTCACCGGAGGCCGGCAGCGAAGACTGAGACCTTCTGGAGGCTGGCGGCGAAGACTGAGACCTTCTGGGGCCAGCGGCAAAGACTGAGACCTTCTGGAGGCCAGCGGCGAAGGCGGGACCCCTCTGGAGGCGGCGAACCAGATCAGGGCCCGGCAACAGGACAGCAGGACAGGGGACCGGCGGCGGGACAGCAGGACAGGAAGCTGGCGATGGAGAGACTGGTAGAGGAGCTGGCAGAACCAGTGATGTCCGGGAACCCAGAGCCCGCCACTCCGGCAGAGAAGGAGGATACTGCTGCGATCCAGCAGAGAATTCTGTGGTGTGCTGCGACCCAGCAGATGGTTCTGCGGATGGCTGCTGCTGCGATCCAACTGGGGCAGGAGGCGGCTGCGATCAAGCGGCGACGAGGGATGGCTGCTGCTGCGATCAAACCGGGGCAGGAGGCAGCCGCGATCCAGCGGTGACAAGGGATTGGTGCTGCTGCGATCCAGCCAGGAAAGAAGGCGACTGTGATCCAGCAGGGAGTCCAGGAGGCTGCTGCGATCCATCAAAGAGTCTAGGGACTGGGGGCTGCTGCGATCCAGCAAAGAGTCCAGGGACTGGGGGCTGCTGCGATCCAGCAAAGAGTCCAGGAACTGGGGGCTGCTGCGATCCAGCTGGGACTGGAGGTCGCCGCGGCGCTGGGACTGGAGGCGGCAGCGGAGCAGGCGAGCAGCCGGGCAGTGAGGCAGGTGAGCAGCTGGGCAGCCGTGCAGGCGAGCAGCTGGGCAGGCGAGCAACTGTGAGAGCCACGCTCCCTCCTGGAGCATTTCCCGGAAGTCGCCAAGAAAGCAACAGACTGAGGTGCCCCCTGGCTTGCAGGCTGAGATGCTGACTGGAGACTAGCACGTAGGAGGTAAGTATGTAGGGATATGAACTGGGGGCCAGCAGGCCGGGGTGCAGGCTGATGGCTAGCAGGCCGGGGTGCAGTCCGATGGCTGCGAGGACTACCGAGAGCCAGGCGAGTGCCTAGGTATGGATTCGGGACTGGGACCGGTTGAGGAGTAGCAGGCTGGTGTGTCTGCATGTGAAGGAAGTCCATGAGCCACCCAGGAATGGCCTCCCTCAGCCCAGGCGATGTCAAGAGTCTGGTTTCGACCCGACCTTTGATTGCCTCTCTGCGGGACTCGTCACGTATTTCCCCCCAGATGTCCCTTAGGCACACCAAATCTCGGACCATCTGGTCCGCTTCCTCGGACAACTCTGCTGGGTCCATGATTGGTTGGGTCATTCTGTCGTATGGTGCGTAGTGGTATGTGGACCCAAATGCAGATGACCAGGAAGCGGTATGAGTTGAAGTAGCCAGATGGCTACAGTGTTTATTGAGGTTGATGGTTTACAGGCAGGTACAGGCAGACAGACCGGTAGGCAGACAGTGCAACAAACAAGCAAAAGGCAGATAGGTTGCCGGCTGGTAGTGTTGGAAGCAGGGAAGTGAGTCCAAGGTGGCAAAACAGTTCAAATAGGGAGCAGGCAAGTTACAAAATCCAGGATCCAGCCAAGGTCCAAGGGAGACAAACAATCCAAAAACAGAACTCACGGTAAAACTGCCAGGGAACTGGGCACTGGAACCAGGTACAACAAAAAGTGCACCAAATGGCAACACACACAGGTCAGGAACACTCACAAAACAGGAACAAAACTCAAGGCAGGTATAACACCATGTGTAACAACAATGACCCAACACTGAACAAAGACAGAGACACGGACTAAATACCCTAGGGGAGGTGAGACAACGAGACAGAGGTGCAAACAATTAAGGAAGGGCCAACAATCAAAACTGGAGGGAAAACAAAGCCAGGAAGTAAAACCACAAGACACACAAGGGAAGGAACACACTACAAAATAAAACAGGAAATGAAAACCCTTAAACTACCACAACGTAGGTTTGGATTTTGTTTTCCCTTAATAATAACAACCTTCATTTAAAAACTGCATTTTGTGTTTACTTGTGTTATCTTTGACTAATATTTAAATTTGTTTGATGATCTGAAACATTTAATTGTGACAAACATGCAAAAAATATGAAATCAGGAAGGGGCCAAACACTTTTTCACACCACTGTAGGTAACTTAAAGTTAGCTTATTAGCATTAACTTATTAAAAGCAATGTTATAATCAAGTGATATCCAAATAAATGACTCGCCACCAGCTAGCAATAAAATTATACATTCTCTAAAACGGTGGACAGCCCACTTGCCGCACAGAATTATATGCGCTCTTACTGCACAGCTTTATGTGCGCATTGTTTGTGGTATTTTACAAGACGAAGTGAGCATGCACATTTGTGTTTATTTGCCGTGCTGTGCTTGTACTTAACCATACGCACCTTGCTTTGCGCTCTATATATTTTGGTCCTTTGCCAATCACATGCCTGAGTGTGGGAGAACTTGGGTGGGTTGAAGACCAGCCGAGCTGCTGGATTCTGGATGAGCTGCAGAGGTCGCATGGCACATGCAGCTCACCAGTCAGGAGCGAGTTGCAGTAGTCTAGGCACGAGAATACGAGCCTGGACCAGAACCTGCGCAGCCTCCTGGGTGAGGAACGGATGTATCCTCCTGATGTTATGGAGGATGAATCTCCAGGAGCGGGTTGTCGCAGCAATGTTGGCAGGAGGACAGTTGGTCATCCAGTGTCACACCCACGTTCCTTGCAGTACGAGCCGAGGACACCACAGAGTTCTCAGTGGTAATGGAGAGGTCATGGATGGGAGATGCCTTCCCTGAAAGGAAGAGTAGCTCAGTCTTGTCAAGGTTGAGCTTCAGGTGTTGAGCAGACATCCACTGAGAGATGTCAGCCAGACACGCAGAGATTTGTGCTGCCACCTGTGTTTCAGACCGAGGAAAAGACGTAATTAGTTAAGTGTCATCTGCATGGGCCCCAGTAGTTAGGCTGCAAGGTTCAGACACAGATTCTCTCCAAGTTACCCTGTAAGTGCCATCCTTGAGGTAAAATGTAAACAGAGTGCAGAGCCTGAGACTCCCAGTTCTTGGAGGGTTAAGAGGAGGATCTGGTGGTTCACCGCTAAAAGGTCCAGTGGGATGATGACGGAGGAAAGGGAGGCCACTCTAACAGTGTGAAGTTCCTCTGTGACAGCAAGGAGGGCAGTCTCAGTTGAGTGGCCTGAAACTAGACTGGTGGATGTCAAGTAGGTTGTTCTGGTGGAGATATGCAGAAAGGTGAGTGAAGACAACACGCTCAAGTGCAGGTCTGTAATTCTTTACATCAGAAGGGTTGAGGAGTGTGGGTTTCTTTAAAAGGCGGTTCAGTCAAGCAGCTTTTAGAGTGTTAGGAACGCAACCAGTCGTCAAAGAGGTATTGATGAGGTGGGTGAGGAAAGGAAGGAGATCGGGCGCAATAGACTGAAGAAAGTGAGAGGGGATAGGGTCAAGAGGGCAGGTGGTTGGGCGGTGGGAGGTAACCAGGGTTAGTGGGAGAGAGGGGTGAAAAGGTAGTTGGAATAGGAGATGAAGAGGTGGATATAGGACAGTACACTCTGTTAGATTGGAAATGAGAAATCTCTTGTGAATCTTATATGACTGTATGTATGTACAGTATATGTATCTGGTAATTAAAGGTACAGTCCATGATCTAAATGTAAACCAAAATTCTATATACAAGATTGGAACATGCACTCACTTGGTAACAGGTTTTTAATTCAGGAATCAAAGGACCTTTCACAACAAGTCTGACATTAAATTATAGTCTGCTATCTGAAACTAAAAAAATAAATGAATAAATAAACTTGGTGACATTGGGGATCTAAAGCAGTAGTTCCTAAACTAGGGATCAAGACTCGCAAGATAAATCTAAGGGGTCTATAGTAACTCTCTAACAAAGTGTATGTGAAAGAAAATAGTAATAACTAAAGCAAAGAAATAGAAGACTGGCTGGTGGAGGGTAGGGCTTTCATAATCATGAAATTTTAGTTGACGGTTAATTGTGATGAACAATTTAACTGTCTTTTTCTGTTTATTTTATGCCATACATCAGTGCTGTTGTCTTTGGCTTTGCAACTAGGCTTAAATCCATGTTTATTTCATTGGCTGCTCATCGAAATGATGTCTGTCTGCGGCTGTCTGCAAAGGAGTGTCAATTAATCTTCAAATAGTTTGCACATGTGTGCGTTCTGAAATGTTTCACCTCTCGCTCTGCTGCACATAGACTAATTTTAAAAAGCTTATTCTAAAACTGTTGTGTAGGCCTACCTAATGTAACGAAAAAGTGGTTCAAGACTTTTTTAAAATGTTTTAATTAATATAGAAGGATGCTTGGGTTTAGTTAATATACAACAGGGAAACACAAAGCCATGTTTCCATCCAAGCATTTTTATTCAAATGATTTAATTAGAAAAGCTGGATGAAAGTGGCAAAATTTAACAAAACATCCACAATATCGTTACAAGATTTTACACTCGCTTGAGGTGGGGTTTTTTCCATTTAAGAGTTTTTGCATCAAATAGGCAATGGAAACGCGTTTGCAGCAGCACCAATCCCTCGTCGCTGCTGGATCGCAGCCGCCTCCTGCCCCGTTTGGACCGCAGCACGCCGCAGAACCGTCTGCTGGGTCGCAGCACGCCACAGAATTCTCTGCTGGATCGCAGCAGTATCCTCCTTTTCTGCTGGAGTGGCAGTCTCCGGGTTCCCGGACATCACTGGTTCTGCCAGCTCCTCTACCAGTCTCTCCATCGCCAGCTTCCTCTCCTGCTGTCCCGCCGCCGGTCCCCTGTCCTGCTGTCCTGTTGCCGGGCCCTGATCTGGTTTGCTGGCCTCCAGAGGGGTCCCGCCTTCACGACTGGTCTCCAGAGGGACTCCGCCTTCGCGGCCGGTGTCCAGAGGGACTCCGCCTTCGTGGCCGGTGTCCAGAGGGACTCCGCCTTCGTGGCCGGTCTCCAGAGGGACTCCACCTTCGCCGCCGGACTCCAGAAGGGTTTCGTCTTCACCACCGGCCTCCAGAAGGGTTTCGTCTTCGCGGCCTGTCTCCAGAGGGAATCCACCTTTGCGGCCGGCCTCCAGATGGTTTTGATCTTCGTCGCAGACCTCATGAGGTCCTCAACTCCGCACATGTCCAGCCCCTGGGCCATCCGCCCGAGGTCCTCAGCTCCGCACATGTCCAGCCCCCGGGCTGTCCGCCGGAGGTCTACCACTTGGTCCTTTTCCTTGGTCCTTGGCCTGTACCTGCCTGTAAACCACATCACCCCCAATAAACACGGTAGCCATCCGGCTACTTTACCTCATACCGCTTACTGGTCATCAGCCTTTGGGTCCACATACCACTACAAAGCACATACGACAGCCACTCTTTCTTCAGAGCCAAAATATGTCAATGTTTCAGTATTACAGATGTGATTGGGCCTGACAGAGATGAAAAACTGAAAGTAAACACACAAGAATCTTATTTGACTACAACACTTGCTGGCTGCTTGCTGGTGCTTTTCAAACAAATAGTACCAGGAACTAAACTAGAATGAAATCAAAAAGTCCCTTTTCTGCGAACTCACTTTTTGTCCATTAGGATTAGGTACTTGAGCTCATAAAAATGTTTTTGGAAGAGTTCCTGTGATCAAACAGGGTTATACATGTTTCTTCTTCAGAGGAACACATTTTTCACAACCAGAAAAAAAAAAATTATTTGATAGGATGAAAACTGTTACCAGAATAGACAATAGAGACAGTGCAGGCTTGGTGTAAATAGTTTGAGACAAGTTTTAACTAGACCAATTAGCATCATCCTGGCTCTGCTACAGGACAAGCTCTCCCAGCTGAGTGGAGCACCGATTTCCCCCAAGGCTGCCTCCTTTCCCCTCTGCTCTTTTCCCTGTATACCACCAGCTGCACCTCCAGTCATTAGTCCGTCAAGCTCCTGAAGTTGGCAGATGACACCACCTTTGTTGGGCTCATCTCTGGCTGGGATGAGTCCGCCTACAAGTGGGAGATTGACCATCTTGTGACCTGATGCAGTCAGAACAATTTGGAGCTCAATGCTCTAAAGACAGTGGAGATGGTTGTGGCTTTCAGGAGAACCCAGCCCCACCCACCCCTATCTCTCTGTGTGACTCCCTAGTTGACACTGTGGAGTCCTTCCGCTTCCTGGGCACCATCATCACCAAGGACCTCACCAAGAAAGCACAGCAGAGTATGTACTTCCTGCGGCAGCTGAAGAGGTTCAACCTGACAAAGTCAATGATGGTGCACTTCTACACTGCCATCATTGAGTCCATCCTCACCTCCTCCATCACCATCTAGTGCGCTGGTGCCACTGCCAAGGAAAAGGGCAGACTGCAGCACATCATTCACTCTGCAGAGAAGGTGATTGGATGTAATCTGCCATCCCTTCAGGAGCTGTATGACTCCAGGTATGGAGCCAGGACAGTGACTTGAAAATGTGGCATCGAAAATAAAATTTTGCATTGAAAAAAAAATGGAACTGAAAAAGGAAACATTGGCAGTGAAACATTTGTACTTGAAAAAGTTTTATTGGCACGGAAAAATGTTTCCGTGAAAAACAAAACACAGGCATTTAAAATTATTTAAGTTTTTTTGGATATTTTTTGCATTCTGATGTTTTTCAATGACAAAGTTCTGTTTTTTCTTCACGTCACTCTTTTTTCAGTGACAGTTTATTTTTTATGCTGTCAGTTTTTTTTCAGTGCCACTGGTTTTCAGTTTCAACTTTCTGTCACCTATTTTGGTGTGGTGAAGAGGGTCTGAGGGGAGGGGGCAAGGAGAACGTGATTTACATATAATCTGCATACTCAGGAGAGGACGTCACTCTTCCTGAACCAGCCGTCCTCTTGTCCGCTCCAAAGCTTCTGGCATTGCCGCAAAGTAAGTCTGTTTCTCTCTGCCGTTGTTTTCTTACATAGAACCGAGCTGGTTAACTTTTAACTGAATTTATGCTGGTCTGGCAGAAGTCTGCTGGAACAAGCGCTAATGTTAGCTAATAGTGACAGCTAGCTAACTTTAGGCTCTGTGTGAATAAACAATGGCAGAAAGAAACAGACTTAATTGTGGTTTGGGAGTTCCAGATGAATTCGTGTAAGCCATTGCTGTAGGTGTGCGGTATTTTCTCAAATAAGTAGTCAATAATAATAATGGCCAGTCCCCAATACAGGCCAGTGGGGAAAAAACAAGGGTGGATAAAGGGGGCCTGTCATATAATGTGCATGCCAACTAAGCATAATGTACATTTCCAGTGGTGGAGGAAGTATTTTACTTAAGTAAAAGTACTAATACTACACTGTAAAAAATACTGTTACAAGTAAAAATTCTGCATTAAAAATGTTACTTAAGTAAAAGTATGTAAGTATTTTCAGGAAAATGTACTTTAAGTTATAAAAGTAAAAGTAGGCCTACTCAATGCAGAAAAACAGCCCCTGTGACTGTTATACTATTATACTGTATATTATATCATTAGATTATTATTACTCATGCATTAATGTAAAATCAGGATTTTGCTGTTGTAGGTTGAGGTGAAGCAAACTGTTTTGTAATGGACTGCAACTAATGATTATTTTCATTATGGATTAATCTGCTGATTATTTTCTCAATTAATCAATTGATTGTTTGGTTTCTATTTTTAAAATAAAGTAAAATAATTAAAAGAAAAAGCAGCAAATGCTTGCATTTGAGAACCTGGAACCATGAAATGTTTTTGTATGAAAAATGTAAATGATTATCAAAATAGTCTTTTGGGTAGTTTAATTTATAACAAAACATATGCTCTTCGTATGTTTTGTGCAAAAATCTTAATTTGTAAATTAACTAAAGCTGTCAGATAAATGTAGTGAAGTAAAATGTACAATAAAAAGAAAATTCTCAAGTAAAGTATGCACCTCAAATTTGTACGTAAGTACATTACTTGTGTAAATGTTACATTCCACCACTGCATATCCATCACTTTAATTGAATAAATTCAACAATATATTCATGCTATTGTCAACACTTTGTTAATCTTCCCAACTTTATATTTTCTTCTTACCATGTTTATTGTTAGTCACCAATATAGCAAGCCTAATTCCTTGTATGTGAAAACCTACTTGGCAATAATCCTGGTTGAATTGACATGATCTGATTCTGAAGAGGGGTTTGAGCTAATTAGTGATTCAAAGACTGAAGTTCATATCATAACTGAATGTTGGCTTCAAACTGTTGAAATAAACATTGAATCTTTCCATATTTTTCAGATTACCACTGAACACTAAAATAACCAGCTCTATACTCTCCATCGGGTGCTCGAGGGTTCATGGGAGTTTGCCCAACCAGTCCACATGTGCTTTGTGGATCTGGAGAAGGCATTCGACCGTGTGCCCCGGGGCGCTTTGTGGGGAGTGCTCTGGGAGTATGGGGTCCGGGGCCCTTTGCTAAGGGCTGTCCGGTCCCTGTATAACCGGAGCAGGAGCTGTGTTCGCATTGCCGGCAGTAAGTCAGACCTGTTCCCGGTGCATGTTGGACTCCGCCAGGGCTGCCCTTTGTCACCGGTTCTGTTCATAATTTATATGGACAGAATTTCTAGGCGCAGTCAGGGGCCGGAGGGTGTCCGGTTTGGGAACCACAGGATCTCATCTCTGCTGTTTGCAGATGATGTCGTTCTGATGGCTTCTTCAAACCAGGACCGGCAGCATGCACTGGGACGGTTTGCAGCCGAGTGTGAAGCAGCTGGGATGAGAATCAGCTCTTCCAAATCTGAGGCCATGGTTCTTGACCGGAAAAAGGTGGTTTGCTCTCTTCGGGTAGGTGGGGAGTCCTTGCCTCAAGTGGAGGAGTTCAAGTATCTCGGGGTCTTGTTCACGAGTGAGGGACGGATGGAGCGTGAGATTGACAGGCGGATCGGTACAGCGTCTGCAGTGATGCGGGCGCTGTATCGGACCGTTGTGGTGAAGAAGGAGCTGAGTCGAAAGACAAAGCTCTCGATTTACGGTCAATCACGCTCCTGCCCTCACCTATGGTCATGAGCTCTGGGTAGTGACCGAAAGGACAAGATCGCGGATACAAGCGGCCGAAATGGGCTTCCTCCGCCGAGTGGCTGGGCGCTCCCTCAGAGATAGGGTGAGGAGCTCAGTCACACGGGGGGAGCTCGGAGTAGAGCCGCTGCTCCTCCACGTCGAGAGGAGCCAGCTGAGGTGGCTAGGGCATCTGATCCGGATGCCTCCTGGACGCCTCCCTCGGGAGGTGTTCTGGGCATGTCCCACCGGGAGGCGGCCCCGGGGAAGACCCAGGACACGCTGGAGGGACTATGTCTCTCGGCTGGCCTGGGAACGCCTCGGGATCCCCCCGGAGGAGCTGGAGGAAGTGTCTGGAGCGAAGGAAGTCTGGGAGTCCCTGCTTAGACTGCTGCCCCCGCGACCCGGCCCCGGATAAGCGGAAGAAAATGGATGGATGGATGGACTAAAATAATTTCATCAATAGCCTACATCTGCCCTAAAGTCTTTCTTCACATGTAGTGTGATTCCCCAGCCCTGGTAACTCATGTCTAAATCACTGAATGAGACAACATGGCTTGTTGCTGACATGCCTAATTGCTTGCCCTTCTTGGTTGTGAAATCACAACCCTTAGGCAGTTTTGAACCACAGTGAAGTCAGACTCAAAGAGAGGAATAACTAGCCTAGCCAGTGCCAGTTGTTGATCCAATATGTTAAAGCAGTTGCACACTGGGTTTGAAAAGTCCAATGTGAAAATGCAAAAGAATTGTGTGCTTAAATTTCGAAGGGTAACAGTGCACATCAAGTCTGAGAGAAAATTATACTCTTCTTCATGTTCTATTGCTTGCCATGCTTCTTAAACCAAAGAAAAGGAAGGTTTTGTGTTAAGCCGATCTTGAGGAGGTGACTGGCACTGTTTAAGGTCGGATCATTATGTCTTTATCTGTTTACAGGGGCACTAAATCTTTTTTGTATTTGAGTTAAAAGAAGACTCTTTCCTGTTCCTGTCATTCACCTTGATCTGATGGCTTTTGTCATTATGGTGACTAGGACTGTCACATTTATAACATGATCGCCTGATCGCGATTATTTGAGCTGACCGCGATCATTTTACATCATCATTAGATTCCACAATCAAGGGAAGTTTTGAAGTTGAATACTATTTGTTATTATTTGGATTTTGATATTTAGTCATATTTGCTTCTATTCTTAATATGTTTGATCCAGGTGTACTCTGAATAATTACAGTTATATTGTATTTGTTTGTTACCTGTAATGCAAAATAAAGAAATACACGCATGTCCCTTCAGGACTGACTGCTGACACTTAATGACACTTTAGGGCAGTGAGTAGCAGCAGGTGCAGAGTGGAGCTACACAGTTTTCCGTGTTGTGGACTTTTGGAATATACAGAGATAAACAGCGGTATTCTCTGTCAAAATAGGTTTTTGTTTTCACCAAGTTTATTTTTGTATGAGTGAAAGTGGTTTAATAAACCTTTTTACCTTAATCTACAAGAGGAGTCGGTGTGATCTCTGTGGATTTAGCATAAGAAACACGTGTGTGACCTAAGGTTTGCACTCTGTACCAAGTTTTAGATCCTACAGGTGTGTTTCCATCTGTTGGGTTGAGGAAAATAAACTGTCTACCTGAGCACAAGGTTCCAATGTCAGGACAAAAGAGAGAAAAAGAGCTTGGCTGTCTACTCTTTACTGCTATTGGGCAGGTCCTTTTGCTTCAGCTCATATTTGACACATTCGGGTTATGCCGTCGTAAATGACGTGTTTGAAGTGTATCCACAGACATACCCGACTTGAGCTGAACAATGTGGGCATACAGTTTGACACTAATCGTTGTCCATTTTTGCTGTAACTTACCGGGAAACCGTAATGCTCCATACAGTGGATCTAAATGCCATGGGAGGATCCTCCAGCTCTGGTCTCTCATTTGTGTTTGCCATTCGGAGGTAGCAACACTACATGATCGTAGAACAGGTTTTAGTCTGTCTTCCTGAAATTTAGTCAGTCTTCCTGAGGGCAGGGTTTAAGCAACACAGAGTAGCTTAAATTTCTCAATGCAATTGAGAATGACTTCCGGATGGGAGCCGAAACGTCTTGATTCTGAAAAACAGTGTCCAGATGACTACGACTGAAACCTTTTCTACGATGGAACACTCCTGGACGAATGAGGGACTACACCGTCTAACACTACATGATCTTGACTAACCTGGCTAACCAGGCTAAGCCGACTAGCAAGCTACTGTATAGCTGATAGACAACAACTGGTGTCTCGAATGCGAGTAGTAGACATAAATAGACTATTTTGACAGTAATTGTTTGGGTCACAGGGCGTACTGAACCGAGGAAGTCGCATACCGAACATCCTGTACTGAGTCGTTCGGGACGAATACACATACAGTTACACCCCTAGTAGCTAGACATTCATGCTCACCAAAGGATGAATCCTACTGACTTTGGTGATCTCTGATTTTTCCTCTAGCGCCACCATGAGGTGGACATTTGTGGTTATGAGTGACATGTCTCAACAACTATTGGATGGATTGACATGAAATTTAGTACAGACATTCATGTCTCCCTCAGGATAAATGTATGTAATGCAATAACTTTGGTGATCCTCTGACTTCATCTAGCACCATCTTGAGGTCAAAATTATAATTTGCAATTTCAGATTCTTTGATTTATAACTGAATACTTGCAAAATTAATGACATTCCCATCAGCCTCATATATACCTTGTGTTTTGTGCTAATTAGCTAATGTTAGCATGCTAACATGTTAAACTAATATGGTCACATTTACACATTACAACATTATACCTGCTTAACATCAACATGTTAGCGTCATTGTGAGCATGTTAGCATGCTGATGTAAGCATTTAGCTCAAGGCACTACTGTGCCTAAGTATAGCCTCACAGAGCTGCTAGTATAGCTGTGTACTCTTAATCTTGTTCTGTCATGTTATATTGTAAATGGAACAACTAAGTGATCCCTACTTTTTCTCATCACTAGATTTTTTATTTTTTATTTTTACAAATACTCAATATTACTATTTGATGTTTTTTCTTCAATATATCTCAGCTATAATTATGAGAAATGCATTATTCAGCAAGTTACAATACAGTGCAGACCAGTGCACCTGCAGAATAGCTGCCCCACAATAAACTCCTATAACTGTCACGGATACGCCAGGCTCCACCGTCTGTTAATCACACACACCTGCTCCTTATCACACTCCTGCTCCCCATCAGCACCTAATCACAGCCAGCATAAAAGCCTAACACTCACCTTAGTCAGTTGTCCAACGTCGTTGAACTAAGGACTCCACCTGAGATTCTTCAGAACCCCAACAGTCTACGCCAGTGTTCTTCCACTCTAGTGTGTCCTACCACTCTAGTGTGTCCTACCCCAGCTCCATCCTACTCCTGCGTGGTTCCCTGCATGGTTCCCTCTCCATCCTACCCCAGCGGGTTCCCCACTCCATCCTACACCAGCGAGGTATCCATTCCACTCCACTCCTAGGCACCGCCGAGGTGCCCTTGAGCAAGTCACCGAACCCCTAACAGCTCTTCTTCTTATAGTTTAGCTGATTTCACTAACATTCAGCACCAGGGCTGAAATTGTCGAAGCAGTGAACAGAAATGAGTCACACTGCTCTCTGTCACTCTGCTCTCCGTTTCCATCACCATTTTCTATTTACATTACACTTAGTTTTATATTTAGTTCATATTGAGACAAGATTCAGTTTGTTAAAGTTTATCTGCCATGTCTGCCATGCTGTGTTATAGTCCTGTGTCCTGTGTACAATGACGGATCTTAAATAAGTGCAGTGACTCAACTGACAAATTGAATGAATTATTGTTGTTTAGTTAGCTGCTCTTTGACACTTTGACATGAAGAAGTTGATTCAAACCAGCTGTCATTAAAATAAGCAGAAGCAGCAACTTGCTGCATCCTGGTCCAAATGTCCAGTCCAAACACTGCAGTGAACACCTTTTTTTTTTAATAAGCTGTAAATCCACTACTCTGTTTAGCATATTAGGTCTACTGTTGTAAATCTATCTGTGATGTGTATGGGCCTACTGCTGCAGACCTGCAGACCCAGGTCTGCATGAACAAAAATGACCAGGTATTTCCCAGAGCATCAGTCTGATATGAATGGTTCAAATGCAGTCAATGCTTGTTCATTATCCCACATCAAACAAAAGGTTTGTGTTTGAAAGTGGTGGTAGTGTCATTCAGGCTTGGGTTTGATTTCAGTTTGCTGTGCTCCATCTTAAGTTCTTAAACACCAGTGAGTGTTGAAGTGAAAAGTTGCCTTATTGAGTTTGAAGATAAGGGTCATCCAGTTTTAGACAGAATGGTGATAATGTTCATAATGAGTTTGGCTCTGTTTGGTTGATATTGTTGATGGGCTCTTGTGCAAATGTACATGGACCTAGAATTTAGCTTTCCTCTTTTCACCTAGTACTACAGGGAACTCAAATTTCAGATTCTTCATCCCAGTCTGAGCCTAAATGTTTATGCAATAGGAAATATAGATGATAGAGGGTTGCCAATTTGTTTCAACACGATTGCTTCATTGTGTTCATCAATTTCAATCACCAGCATTAAATGACCTGAATCAAATTTAGGGGCATAGTCCCACTAGTCACCAATAGTGATTTTCTCATTGTGTGTGTTTTTATAGGTACGTCTCCTGTGTTTGGCCACTCAGTATGGTGATCTGCAGAGTGTGCGTTACCTCCTCAAAGAAGCCCGTATCACTGTGCCCCAGGAGCCATCCAACAGCAACCCAGCCATCCTGGCAGCATATTACGGCCACACCAGCCTGGTCAAAGAGCTGATGAATTCTATACCTGGTAGGAGGAAAAACAGCTCAACATTCATGATATATGGAACAGGGCTGGGCTGGAATGCATTTATTAATGTTTAAATCAAAGGCCAGTTGATGTCCTGCAGCTGTGACACGATGAATCTGATGCAGTTTATTTAATGACATATTTAAGGTGTTACTGTTACTGCTGTCAAAGTTAATGCTTTAACACCTTATAATAATTAAAGCAGGGGTACTCTGCCATTTTTATGTCAGTCTGTTTACTAGTGATGGATAGTACTACTCAGCCTGTGAAAACCGTTGTATAATGTCTCCTGTGGCTCTGGAGGAGCTGTATAAAGTCTGAGGAAATATCCCTAATGATGTCATAGTGATGCCATCAGGGTTATCTCGGCCTGGAAGTGGAGACAATAGAGTTATAACAAAAAAACAGCATTACAAACTGTAGGTGTGGAGTTGTGCAAGAGATGGGCATTTACCAGTCAGAGTGGGTCTACTAATGTAATAGGTGTTGAATTGTAGGATTCAGTGTCTTTGGAGCTTAAATCAAACTAGGAACTAAAAGTTGGGATATCTGGGCCTCTGCTGCTTTGATTTTGACAATTCTTTTTAAAATCTGTCTCTTGTGAGTCCCCCAACTTCATGAATGTGCAATACTAAATCATAGGAGTACCCCTTTAACAGAGAACATTATTTAATTGCATAAATATTATTTCCTTGTTAGTCTTGCTAATCTGCTTTTCTGGTGTTTAAAGGTTATCATAGTACAATATACGGGAATACCTTGCTCTTAAGTAGGGCTCTGACGCAGTGTCATCACCATGTCATGATTGTTGGAAGAGCCAACATGATATTGACATATTTTGGTCATATTCATATTAAATGGTTATTTACCGCTGATCTGAAAGTAGAATTTTAAGTACATAATTTTAACAAAGATAAATTGGTTGTTTTGATAGAATACAGACTGAGTCTTAT
This sequence comes from Siniperca scherzeri, assembly GCA_027580175.1. Taxonomy (NCBI): domain Eukaryota; kingdom Metazoa; phylum Chordata; class Actinopteri; order Centrarchiformes; family Sinipercidae; genus Siniperca; species Siniperca scherzeri. The sequence goes on along the minus strand of CM050855.1, from coordinate 34,851,943 downwards.
ATGCACACCAGGTTTGCTATTAAAACTTCATAGGTCGTTTTAAAGCTTACAAAATAATTATTTTTCCTCTAGAATAATTGTTTTTACAGTGTATTTTCATTAATATAACCTGGTGCTCAAACTTTAGTAGTTATCATGTTTGAACTTCTCATCAACACTGGGGAAAAAAAAATATCATTGAGAAAATAGTCTGTCTGACACGGCAGAACTTTTAAATCATCTGTCCCAGTTTGAAACTCTGCCATATTGGTCACTGGACTAAAGGAATCTCTGCAATGCAGTCTGTGTGGTTGTTAATGATGAAAATGTCCCCGGACTGATCTCCTTTGACTGGTGTTGCGTTTCTGGCTCCCTCTCAGGTCCATGTCTGAGGAGAGACTTGCTGAACTGGATGCTGGCCACATCTTGCCAGCACGGTCACCTGGACGTGGTCCGGCTGCTGGTCCACGGCTACAATGCTGATGCCAAGGACTGTGCCATCCTCAGCGATGAGTTTGCTGTCATCACTGGGCTGCCGCTGTACGCTGCTGCGCGAGCAGGTAGGGAGATGCACACATGAATACACACCAGATATTACTTTTTCTGTACTTAAAACACATTTTGGATTTGCTTCTTTACTGATAGAAAATCCTCAAATCAAAAAACATTATTTCTACAGTGCCTTCAAAAAGTATCCAACTTCTGCATTTGTGTCCTGAAAATACAGAGAAATACTTAAGTGTTTGATCACTTTTACCATGGGTGCTTTCCATTCAGCTAATGTGGCTCCTTACTTCCCTCACTCGCGTCTCTTCCTTGCGTCTTACAGCAGCTACACCTGTGGTTCTTTGCTCTAAACTCCTTCGGAAGCCTCCTTTCTCCTAGCTCCTCGTCTTCTCCAAGAAACATTTATGGGATTGGAACATTCTCGATGATGGTGGAACCCAATCAATTTCCGGGTCAGGGGTCGGAGGACTGAGGGCGGAGGAAGGGAGGAAGCATAATTACCAAAATGGAAAGTACCTTATATCTGACCTCATAAGGACTGTGTACCAGATGTACACATTTGTGTGCTGATAAGTAAATTGGCACCTCAGCGCACAGGTGGGAGGAGAGGCGCAAACAGGTGGGAAGTTCATTCAAATGAGGCAGCAGAAAGCGAGTTGTTGGTATTTTGGAGGAAATTGGATCAGGGACTTTGCGCTGAGAAAAGATGTCTCAGAACCACATCTAGGTTTTGGCGCAACGTTAATTTGCTGCCACTTTGGTGATTTTTTTATAAACAGGACCAAACTAAATACTTGGAGCAAATGCGCAACCATAACAGAATAATGCTTAAAATTTAAATACACCATTTCAATTAATCACTCCCCAACCAGTAGATGCATTTTATAACGTCATCAAAATGAATGTTTAATGTTGGTAGAGCAGGAACGCCAGTAAAGCAGGCTGAATTATTCTATACATTAATATGACTGATTCTTACAGTATCTGTAGTCTACAGCTGCTTTATACTGTATGAAAAGCTTCTCCTTAAGTTCATTAAATCTCTGAAGCCATCTGAAGGCAGCATGACAGATATGTTGATACATTTTCAGCCTTCGGTTTGAGAAAAGCTGTGCCAGAGCGCAGTCATGTGCAGATGACACCATGCTGCTACAGAATAACCCCATACAATTCTACACAAATCAGACTAGTCATTATAACTTGGTATTCTGTTGTTTATGTGGGAGATGTCAGATTACAGCAGTTCATCAGTTCTGTGTGTCATTGCCTCCTTTCCAACTTGAGTGAGCCCTGTGTCCACTTCTGGTACTGTGAACAGAGTGAGTAGTGTGTTTTGTGTTGTAGGTAATGAGGAGATAGCTCACTTCTTGCTGCAGAATGGAGCAGGATTCTCATCATACACCCTGATGGACCATCCAGCCTTCAGCAAACACCTCCTCAGGCTCAGACTACAAGAAACCTCCAACGCAGAAGGAGAGGAGGTCTGTGTTCTGGAGGGGGAGCTTTGTTGTTAATCCGGATTTGTTTTTTAACATTTTCTCATTACTGTTTAGCTTTTGACCCCCAACAATGAACCCAGATGATCTCTGAGAGCTCTACAGGATTTTGACAAACTTAGGGACATCCCTGTGTTCAGACAATGAACAACATAATCTCAATTTATTGCACCAGTACATCAGTCTATTCTAATAGATGGGTATCTGAATGACCTCTTTCAACAATGCAGAATGAAAGACCGCTTATAAAGAGGCCAACACGAGGAGTTACTTTCATGCTATTAACTTCATGCATCACAAAAGTGATCAGTTCGACTTGTTTAGAGTTCAGACATGTGACTTGGTGACAGCTGATAGAGGTGCAAACTGATGGATTTGGATCAGGGTCTTCTTAGGCATAGGCGAGTTAGGCGGTACAGAAATTATGGAGACTATCTGGGAAGTTGAGGAGTCCTTGACTCTCCTGCACAGATGAATAGAAACCGTATAATGTTAGAATCATACAGGGATATTAATAACCCAGTTATGTTCTATATCATGTCCTAAATATGACAATTTTAAGACATAACAGGGACAAGTATGTAAAGATACTTATTTATAGATGATGTTGATGACATGATACAGAAGTTGAGTGAAGCTGAATAAACGTTTTTAATGTTAACATTACTTTTGTGAGGGGAGCTTTAGTGCTCATTAACTGCCTGTTGATGATTTGGGACACAGTTAGTTCTGCAGGTAGTAAGAAATGAACTATGTAGTGTGGGTTAGTAATATTACTGCTAGTGGCTGCAATTCCTCAATAGACATCCTTGTGTCATATTACAGTAGCTAGCCAGAGCCGACAGATGCCTATCAGCTGTGGCATGTAGCTCTGGAAATGTGCGGACGAGTGCCACATACAAATTTACCTCCTAAGAACTTATTTTACAAGTTTATATTTCTAAATACTGAAAATGTCCATATATAAGATGTCATGATATTGTGGTGATGAGTTTTATGCCCCCCTGCAGCACACACATCCTTGATTGTTTATAAATTCGAAACCTGTCTATAGAAATAACGAGTAAATGAAATTGAAAACAAAATTACTAAATGTGCAAGATTTACATACAAAAAATAAAATTTGTTTTCAATGGATCTCGACTAGACTGGATTTGAAATGTTAGGACTATTAAAAACTAAATCAAATTTCAGTGCAGCTTCAAGGAATTTTTGCTTATGAAAAAAATATTTAGCCAATGCAGTAACAAAAAACCCCAATAATTAAAAAAATTTCTTTGTATATATCATACTAGTTGAAAATTAAAACAAATTACCTTCAATATTATCAAAAATAATTAATTTCAAAAAGCACTGCTACATTCTTTAAAATGGGGCTGTTATATACTTTCTAGTGTCAAAATATGTGATATGTGAAATTCTTAATACTTTTTAGTCAAAGTTGTTAGAGATAGTCCTAGGTAAATCTATGTTCTCAACCCTCTTCATTATATAAGCAGGCTGTCAGTGTGTATTGGAGTGGTCTGCAGCTGCCCTGGTTGGAGCTGGATTGGTTCATGGATGTCTCCTCACGTATCAACCACCTGGATCTGTCATCCAACAGCCTGGCTGCTCTGCCCTCTGTGGTGCCCTGGGGTCTCATCCACCTGCAGACTCTAGATCTTTCTAATAACTTGCTGAAAGAGCTGCCAGCTGCTCACAACTCCCAGGAGGTCATCTGCTCCAGGTAAACATGGCAGGAGGTTGTCTGGTCTAGATGCAGCTGAGACAAATATATTTTCACACAACACCAGGATAGTAGCTAGTCCTCCATCTTGGATATGATGGAATTCCTCCAGTTAATTACATTTGTTGTGTAAATGCAAATATATCAATGCCACATTAGTTGCCTACTGGAAGCTCTTAAGCTGATTGATTGAAAATTGATTCCAGTCCACCATGGTGATCTGATTTCACATGTGTGCATGGGTATGTTATTATTGCTATTGTCCTTGGTTTAAATTGAGAGTTTAAAGGAACACTCTTACAATTTGCATGTTTTCTGTCCATAGTATGATGTGAATCGATATCAAATTCAGCTGTGTGTCCATTACAGAGATAGCTCTGGGAAATGTTAACTGGTAGCCCAGTTAAGCATAAAGACGAGAAGACAAGGGAGAAACTGGCAACTGCCATCAAAAATAACTTATCGTAGTACATTTACTCAAGTACTGAACTAAAATATAAATTGGATGTCCTTGAATATTTCCATTTTATGTTTCTATATACTTCTATATTAAAATTTTAAAAACCTTTTTTAATTATATGGAAGTTTTTATTGGACTTTATTATTTGTAACCCACAGAAGACAATCCACAAATGTGTACCATATTTCACTATCCACAAACTATATAATTTTTTTTTATTCTGTATTTTTAATTTGTGTTGTGTAAAGTCATATCCACAAAAATACAGAGTGATTTGCAAATATGCATAACTTACTTGGTAAAAACACATTTTAATTTCACACAAAATTATAGAGGTTCTACAAATGTAAATAGTTTCATCACAAAAAATGCATGCAAAGTGATATTTACACATTTGTAGATCCATTTTCACATGTGAAACAGGTTTTGCACATTTGTAGACTGCTTCCTGTCAGCTTATGGACCCCGTGACATTTGTGACTTCCCTCCTATTTATTTGTGGAATTTTGTCCAGTTCGTACAGTAGAGTCTGATTGCAGCTGCAGTGGGGCGTTCCTGTAGAATGTGGGAACACCCACTCCTTTGATTGGCTCATGTGGTACAATAACGGCCACTTTTCTTCTCTACTTTGCATGCTTTTTAGATATATAAATAATATTGTTTCACTTTCAAAACTTGACAATAATTGTAATCTTAAAGATCATCAGTTTGAAGTCCTCTCTTTACAATGTCAGCATATGATACCTGTGGTACATATGATGCATCATGTTGATCTCCTTCCTTGGCATTGTTGTTGTGCTCAAAAACCACAAATGTAATGTTTTATTGTAAACAACCAATATATTAAACACAATATTAATGATAAAATATTACTGTTAACGTAGCAGGATCTGACGATAGATGCTTTTAAATCGGAAGCACTTAGGAATGGTAAAATAACAGAAAAGTTCATGTTTATATGGTTCAAAACTATGCAATTTATTTTTGTCAAGCCTATGAAAATATTATAGAAATCTAAGGTAAAACAAAAGTTTAAGGTACACCAGAAAAGATGAACTATATATATATATATATATATATATATATAATTTTTTTTTTTTTTTTTTACACGTACTTAAAATCATAATCACCACCAAATACTGCATGTCCAGTTGTTACTTGATTAGCTTGAAACAAATGCATGCACTATTTTGGCATAATTTTGAGACAGGATGTGCCTGGTTTTTGCAATGTTACGTAGGTGAAAAAAAGGGTAGTCCTCAGGATAAATCCTGATCAAAGGTAACTCCAAGGTTCCTTACCTATCTAGAGTAACTATCTTTAGATAATGTGTCTCGGAGGTGTTTGGGACCAAGTACAATAACTGAAGTTATTCAGTTATGTCAGAGTTTAACTTCAGAAAATTGCAAGTCATCCAGGTCTTTGTCCTTAAGGCATGCTTAAAGTTTAGTTAACTGGTTAGTTTCATCTGGTTTGATCGATAAATATAATTGGGTATCATCTGCATAACAATGAGTGTTTCCTAATAATATTGCTTAGAGGGTATGTATGTATGTATGTATGTATGTATGTATGTATGTATGTATGTATGTATGTATGTAAGATAGGATTTAAACCAGCTTAGTGTGGCTCCTGTAATGCCAATTACATGTTCCAGTCTCTGTAATATAATGGTCAATGGTGTCGAACGCAGCACTAACAGAAGACAAGTCCATTGTCTGATGCAATTAAAAGGTCAGTATTCAGTACTCTGCTAAAAGTGGAACAGCTAGGGAGAAACACAAGGGGAAGACACTCCGTGAAAACCCAGAGGTCCTCTTCACTGACTACACCCAACAAAAACAACAAAGGAAGAATAACAACCTCATATTCTTCACTGATTCCATCTATATCTGGAAATATACTCTGTGCAGCAATTATGCATATGTATCCAGCGAGGGTATCGGCTCAGGAAGCAGATTAAAGATGAACACCTTGAAAAGGATGACCCTCTGCTTACCATCACATACTACACCAAAGGAAGGTCATGGTCCAAGGGAATGAAGCACACCTGGAGTCCTTTCAAGAGGCATTTACCCCTGTTGAAAGCTGAGGTGGACACCAAGAGGATCAATGTCTCCTCTGACAGTGAAGATGATGAGAGCCCATTAGGGAACCCCACCACCCTGTCAATCTCTGCTTCTCACGCATCTGCCAGTGCCACCAACCAGCTGAAGGAGAGTATGGCCCTACTTAAGGAGGAGCTCCAGCTGCTAAAGAGACCTTAGCATCTGACCTCAGAGGAAGTCTAGAGGTACTCAAACAAGAGAACAGTTTGCTCCGTGCTCAGTTAGCCAAAGTGAAGGAGGATGCTGAGAATAGAGAAAGGAGCTTCACTAGGCAAGTCCAACACCTGACAGACCAACTCTCATCAATCCCCACAATGACAAGTACTGAGACATAGACTCTCCCTGCCACTGTCTCAAACCCCTGTCTTGTCTCTGTCCCACCCTCTCTGCTCTGCACTCAGCACAACAACACCCTGGCACCTGCTGATAGATCCACACAGCCAGCTCTGCCCATCCCAGCTTCCTTCCACTCAGACAGAAGAGGAAGCCCCACAAGTGGTCCTGCTGGCTGACTCTAATGGGAAATTCCTGGACACAAACAAGCTTTTTCCTGGTAAGAAAGTGTAATCTAAATGCTGCAGCACTACAGGCCAGGCAATGAAGCTTTTGAAAAAGGAGACCCTCAAGAGCCCTCAACGCCTGGTGATCCACACAGGAACAAATTACTTACACAGCCTCTATAAAAACACTGCTGAGGTAGTGAGGAAGATGGTGGAGCAGGCCAGTAGGGAGTTCCCTGACACCCGCATTGTGGTCTCCACCCTACTTCCTAGGACAGACACCCCTCCTCATGTCATCCATGACATTCATATGGAGATCAGAAGAGGATGTGCTACCTTACCCAATGTCCACCTGGCACCCAATCATTGGCACTTGGGACCTCTATGATGGACTCCATCTACACTGACAGCGGGTTCATTTTGATTGTTTTAATGCATTCATTTAATATAAGCTGCTGGAATATTCAGGGTCTCCACTCCTCAACCTTTGAGCTTACGAGTGGAAACCCTGAATTCATTAACTCTATCAAAGATGTTGATGTAATTGTGTTAACAGAGACGTGTCAAAAAAATTGGTCAGTCTCTCCTGTTTACCACACCAACCATCAGCCCTCGGAACAACCTTGACTCTGAAATAAACCAAAGTGGCAGGGAGGTAGTGCAACTTTGGCCTTAGGCCTGTACATAGTTAACGGTAGGTTCAGAGGGGATTCTTTAGGGAGATTCACATACTCCTCAGCTCTTGGGTCAAGTGTAGTAGACTATGCAATCACTGACATGGACCCCTCCACTATCAGTGCATTCACTGTCAGACAGCAATCCCCCCCTTTCAGAACACAACCAAATAAATGTATTCTTTAAACTCTCAGATCAAATGAGTGACACAAAAAGGGAACCCAGTAGGCTGTATACATTAAATCCTACTTACAGATGGGTTCCAAGACAGTGGAGACAAATTCATCATGGCCTTGAACTCACCTGATCTGATGAATGACATATCAGTATATAACCAAAATCAATATGTCCCTACCAGAGATGGTGTAAAAAAAAAAAAGGCTATTGATGATATCAATATGATATTTCATGAGGGAGCTATTAAAGCTACACTCATAAAAACAAAAAAGGAAAACGCAGACAAATTGTTTGATCAAGAATGCAAGACCATCAGAAAAGCCTTGAAAAAAATAGCAAATGAAAAACATCACCAACTGGCGACTGTGGCTTAGTGGTAGAGCGGGTCGTCCACCAATCGGAAGGTCAGTGGTTCGATCCTGGCTTCCCCCTGGCCCACATGTCAAAGTGTCCTTGGGCAAGATTGGCCAAATTGATTGTGTGAATGTGTGTGAATTGAGTTACTTTGAGCAGTTCTGCCATCAATGAATGAGATATGTAGTTGAAGCTTTGAGTAGTCAGAAAGGCGCTATATATAAGTACAGTCCATTTATAAAAGAAAAACTCCAAACATTAGAAGAAACAATTAAAGACTGCTTGATTTCCCAATTACATGGGAAAAATTGACCACACAAAGTCTTTATTGACTTCAAGAAAGCTACCGACTCTATTTGGCAAGAAGGGCTATTACAGACTTTTACATTGTGGTATAGGCGGCAAAATGTATGATCTGGTTAAATCAATGTATTTGGAAAATAGATGTGCTGTAAAAAATGGAGACAAACAAACTGAATCCTTCACCCAGAGAAGAGGTGGTCGTCAGGGCTGTAACTTATGCCCGACTTTATTTAATGTGTATATAAATTAACTTGCTGTACAGCTGGATCAGTGTGCTGCTCTGGCCTCTCCCTCCCAGAGGTGAAGTCTCTGTTTTACGCTGATGACCTTGTTCTATTACTTGTTCTACTGAACAAGGACTACAGCAACAGCTAGACATAGTAGAAAAGTACTGTCAGAACTGGGCCCTGGCAGTAAATATGAAGAAACTAATGTCATGATTTTTCTAAAATGCTCTGTCAACAAGGCAAAATTGTATCCCTTCAATATCTCATCTTACTGCCTTGAATATCTCATTCTGCTCGTCTGGCTGTGAGTTGCCTAAGATAAAGCATCAGTACTGTAGAGACTAAATTACACAAGTGGATCGCTACTGTTAAATATTAGCAGCATCATATGATCAAAGGTAATGTGTAAATCAAGCTTGCAATCAGACCTGTCTCAATTCGTACTGCAGCAGATCTGTAAAAAGGAATCTGTAAATTGAGGTGCAGTTACTAGCTCCCTCACATGAGTTGACAGAACTGCAGTCTGTAAGCTAGTGGAAGAAAGCTAAACAAAAGTCATGTACAACAGGAGAAAACATGCTGGCTTTTAGGTGCTTTTTGGAGCATCTTGCTCAGGAGAAAACAACAGGAGATTGATGAACCCCATCCTGAATCACGACCCAAAGGTCGTGATTCAGGATGGGGTTTATCAATGTCAACTCCGGGTGAGTGTGCTGTGCTTGCTGACTTACTGGCATTACCTAAAGTTTGCTAACGTTAGTGTTAGCTAGCTGTGGCAGTGGTGTAATCAGAATCAGAAATACTTTATTGATCCCCGAGGGGTAACAGCTAGCCACTTAACCCTGTGGTGAGGGAATCTCTGGGTTTTCATTTCCAGAAAGAGAGGTAACTTACGCCGGGGACACACAGGAGGTGGAAGCGCAGCGAAGCACTGCCCGCTTTCTTTCGGCGCCCATGTTAACCAATTGGGCTGTTCAGACAGAGTGTGCGTCGGCTCGCGCTCAGCAGCGATAGTTTTGGTGTCTGGCCTGTTTTTTCTGCATGCCGCAAGTGAATCTGGAAAGAAAACACACTGAAAATCAATTATAAATGATATAAATTGATATTATATATGATATAAATGATCTGATTCTGATAAAGAATATCAACCCTTTTGATTTCTCTGCCCCTCTACCTCTTGTTCTACTGGAGTGAACAGCCAGGCTACTGCTCGCAGGAGAAATTACCTATCGTCCCTTAGCGTTTTCTGAAACAGGACCCCAAACTAAATGATCTAACATGAGCTAGCTGTTACACCACTGTCACTGCTAGCTAACACTAACGCTAGTAAGTAAGCAAGCACAGCACACTCACCTGGAGATGACAATGATGAATCCTGAATCACAACCTTTGGGTTAAATAAAGATGCTCCACCTTGTCTTTCACCTCCTGGTAGAAACCAGCATGTTTTCTCCTGTTGTACGATGACTCTTGTTTAACCTTCTTCCAGTAGCTCACAGACTGTACTTCCGTCAGCTCATGTGAGGGAATCTCTCCACCTGCTGGTAGAGCTAGTAACTGCACCTCAAATAAATAGTCACAAATGTCACGTGGCCCACAAGCTCACAGGAAGCAATCTACAAATGTGCAAAACCTGTTTCACACGTAAAAATGGATCCACAAATTCATAAATATCACTTTACATGCATTTTTTGTGGTGAAACTATTTACATTTGTAAAACCTCTATAATTTTATGTGAAATTAAAATATGTTTTTACAGAGTAAGTTATGTATATTTGCAAATTGATTGTTGTATTGTTGCAAATTGTATTTTTATGGATATGACTTTACACAACACAATTTCAAAAATACATGTTTGTGGATAGTGAAATATTTGTGATATATGGTACACATTTGTGGATTGTCTTCTGTGGGTTACAAATAATGAAGTCCATTAAAAAAAATCCATATAATTAGCATATATGCTTGCTCATGGTGGGATTTGTTGGGTCTCTCTAAATAATATTATAAAGAGTACGGTCTAGACCTGCTCTATAGGAAAAGTGCAGTGAGATAACTTCTGTTATGAATTGGCGCTATATAAAAATTTTATTGAATATGTGAAACAAAATAAATGAAAATATCCAACAGTATATAAAGTAGTTCAGATGAAACCACAATGTCTCATTTTCTATTTCTACATGTGTTAAACACAGATAACACAATGTAAATAAATAGCTTTCCCCGTTTTCAGTCTTTCCACTAGTACTAATCTAGGCTGAACATGTCCTGAAGTTAATTCTGTTACTAGACACACAGAGATGAAATTAATATTGATCTTCTCCTCTCACTTTGGGTAAAATGGCAAACAAGTTTTTTTCCCAAAATGTCAGTGTTTAAGTATTGCCTCATTGAAGGCATTTAGTATAGTATACTCTAAAATGATGTAAAATTTAGTATAATATACAGAAGTGTAGGTAAACACAGATTACTTGACTCAGTCCTGAATGCTTTTTGTATGAAAATAATCTGGTGTGTCAAAAGTAGCTGCTTATCTCATATAGAGGAAACTGTCAGCTCTCACCTTTTTAGCCTCCCTCTCTTCTGTGCTTCAGTTTACAGCAGGTAAATCTTTCTCAGAACCAGCTCACCAGTTTGCCACCCGGGCTACTCCATCTGACCCACATCCAGAGACTTTCTGTTGCCAAGAACCAGCTCACAGTCCTGTTTGACATCCCTACCAGTATGTTCCAACTCCACTTATATATACTATTGTATGTATGTAGGAAGAAAATTTGAATATAGATTTAATATAGTATTAAAGAACTAAAACTGAATTGTAGTCAGTTGCATGTCACGGCCATTTTGAAAGAGCTGGCTCAAGAGTTGCAAGGGCGCCATTGAGTATGGCAACCCCTGACTTAAGCATCAGTGAAGAGCCAACCAAAGATGACAACTTTGCTAAGTATTTCAGGCATAGAGCAACTGATGCACTCAGCCAGTTTTCACCAATAAAAGTACCCTGTTTCTAAACTGATTTTCAGTTTAGTTCAGCTGCATTTGTGTACCCACACTTCTGTGTTCTGCTGCTAGAGAACACTGATTAGGTCGGTAGAGATACAAATGTGGAGAAAGTTAAAAAAAACACACAATGAAATTACAGAGTGTTTTGTGCTGCAAATAGTATTTTTAAAATGTGGTTTTAAAGAATTTTGTGTCAATGATGGTGGTCACTTGTAACTCACATAAATGGACCAATGAAAAATAACAGAAGCCAGACAAACTCCACTCATCTGTAGGGTGACAACCAAAGACAAATCTTGGAGTCTGAAATGTCAGGAAATAGTGAAACATGTCCACCACAGTATACCCATCACAGAGTCCAAGGTGAGGTCTTCAAATGTTTTGTCCAACCACCAGTCCAAAATCCAAAGATTTAGTTTACAATGATATAAAAGAGAGAAAAGCAGTAAATCCTCACATTGGAGAGGAGGGAACAGAGAATGTTTTGCATTCTTTGCTTAAAAAATGTCTACCAAAATGTTACCAAAATAGTTAATCAACTAATTGGTTCAGCACTAATCATCTGTTTGTCCTAGTTAACAGCCTAGATATATTGTTAATCAGTACATGTATGTTATTACATCCGTTTAAACACTTTGTCAGATAAATAGAGGTAGCCATATATGTGCCATTAAATTTACCATTTAAAAACTGATTCAAGCTGATTTAGGGTATCAACTGCTGGAAGGGCTTTTGACATTAATTTGTCATTTGTACAGGTTTGATTTAGACTTTGGTTGTGTTCTTTAATTCCATTCTGTCAGCTACTAACTGGATCGGTCTTCGTAAGCTGGAGGAGCTGGATGTGTCTGATAACTGTCTGACCAGTCTGCCCACGGCAATCCTGCGCTGTTTGAAATCTCTGAGCTTCCTCAATGTGTGCAGGAACAAACTGAGCACCTTCCCTGACCCCTGGGCTTGTCCACTGGTAAGAAACCAGACTGATAATGATCCACTTCCTGTTTGTTATATCTGCTGATTTTAGAGGATTTTTCTTTTAATTAAAATAGAATATTCCCGTTGCTGTCGTCCATATTTGATATTGTGGGTATTACTCTATGGAGTTCATTTGACATATTTTAATATAATTGTTTATATATTGTATATTGTAGTATACTAAAGTTGCCGTCTATAAGTAGCCCATCACCGCCATTAGGTAATAGAGATATTTTGATTGTTACACTAAGTCATGGGTTCTGACTGTCTTTATCAGTGTTACATGATGGTGTAAAAGCTGTTTGAGAAGTTTCTCTACCATGTCAAAGATAATATTTTGGGAGGATAAGGACTGTTCACACAAAATGTTTTTGAACATTTTTATTGCATGCCACAAATGTATGTATGTCTTTTATTATTGTTGTTGTTCTGGATTTTGGTGCCAGGACAGGAGAGTCACAAAGAAGAACATATGTGTGTGTAGCAGGCTACAACTTTAATTTCATTGTGCAGTTTTGTGTTGTAGAATGACAAATAAATGTACCTTGATTATCTCAATACTGTATATATCTGAAAGATATTTACTGAAATCACAAAATCAAAAAGTAACAGCTGAAATTTGCATCCATCACATTGAGGCTGATTGTTCTTTTGAGTTTTACTCGAACAAAATGTATAATTAAAAAAACAAGGCAGTCAGTGAATTAAAATGACTTTCAACATAACACAAATGGATTTTCTTCTTTCTCCTCCCCTGCAGAAGCAATGCAAAGCTTCCTCCAATGTGATCGAGAGTCTTCCAAACACCATCTCCATCTTCTGGAGGTCTCAGCTGCAGGAGGTGGACTTCTCTGACAACGGCCTGAAGGAACTGCCCTCATACATCTTTGAACTGGAGGTAGGAATCATCATCTGGATCTGTTATTGTACATCTGTATGTGCACCAAACTGGAGTGCAATTAATAGTTAAAAGTCTATGGATTAAACAAAAATAAATTCATTAATATAAGAAATAAAAAAAACACACAAAGTAGTCAGACTCCTCTGTTTGATCTGTTAAGTAGCCTCCAGATGGCACTGCTGCTCTGTAGTTGGCTCCATGTTCAGGTCATTGACTTAAATTTTTGTTCTGCAGCTTAGAAGTACAAGGAGATGGTTTACAGGTTAGATGCAGAAATATTTGTCTCACTTTGCCAACACTAATGATGGAAAGAGGTGTACATTTTGGGATTGGATTGTGGAGCTCTTCAATATAATTGCAAACCAAATAAGGGTTTTGTACATGTTTAGCCTCTGAACGTACCAAGACAAGCAGATAGATGCAAAATCTAATTTAAAAGGAATAAACAGAAAGGCAAAATTGTACAACAGTGGGCCTCATGCAAGAAACACTCATATAAACAGATTTGTTCTGAAGTGGCACATATAAGTGATTTCAGAGAATTTTTCTCATTCACCAATGTTCTCATATTTACATTTTTTTCTTTGATATGAATGAAATGTATGAGTGGTCCAGCCTTGTCTTACAAGTCACGTACAGATAGTTCCTTTCTCCACAGTGGAAAAACATTTATTTGATTTAAGATTTTGTTAGTGTTGTGTTGTTCACAAACATTTTGTTCAAAAGACACACACATAATGTTACTGTTTTGAAAAGAGGACAGCTATAAGCAGTAGGCGATTTGACCAAAATCCGTCCCCCTTCTTAACCCGCTCAAAAGATGCTCTGTGCTTTAGTGTCATAGTGGCGCTTCACTTTGCCGCTTGAGACATACGAGACATACTGGTTTTGAACTGCCTGTGGGAAGATTGAACATGTGAGAGTCTTTCCATTTTTGATTAAAAGCTCTGTTTTCGCTGTCTTTATAGAGCACGCCCTGTGAAATGATTTCTCCGACATGTCTCTTCTCACACGTGTGTGTGTGTGTACGTCACTTACTGACTCGACTCGCAGGACGCTAAACCAGTGCAGTAAAGGCTAGAAAAGCTGTGCCGGTTAAAATAGAAACATCTGTATGTTTTCTGCTAGACTTGGCTGCACTTTATTTCAGATCACTGTTTAGCTTTTAAGCCGTTAGAAACTTCTCTTAGATTTGAGACAGTGCCTGATTTGAAGGAATGATGAATTCATGAATAATTTGAGACAGCAAAACACAGTGAACACAAGAATAACTTTGGATATTATGTTCTTATCACTCCACAGGAAAGCTGACCAATGATAGTCAGCCAACTGTCTGTGTATGCCATGAAAGGAAAATGTGAATGTGTTGTTTACAGTATCTTACCCCTCCTCCCACTCATCCTCCCATCAGACTCTGGTCTCGTTGAGATTGTGTGGGAATCGCATTGCGACACTCCCAGCCCCCAGTAAGTGGAAGTGCTCTCAGCTTAGGACCCTCGACCTTTCCAGGAACCAGCTGGGCAAGTAGGTCCACACAGATATACACTTACGTGTGTGTGTGTGTGTGTGTGTGTGTGTGTGTGTGTGTGTGTGTGTGTGTGTGTGTGTGTGCGTACACTGTCTACTGGAGTCAGCTGTTACTGAAAAACCCAGCCATTCTCCATGGAGTTCAATAATATTATTGTGTGAAGAAACATGCAGTTTTAATGCACATCACAGTATATCAGTCAGTCAATCAGCTTTGAAGCATGACATTTTTAGATAAAAACAGATTCAGTCAAGTCTAGGGTTGGGGTTTGATAACATTTCATTGAATCTGAATTGGCTTAATGAAGTCAATTCATTTTGAATACCTTATGAAAGCTTTCAGTTTGTCAGTAACTAAAGGTATAATTAGCAACTACTCAAAGATTCAGTTTAGATCTGTCAATACTTTTTGTTGGATGACAAGGCAAAAACACTAGTTTTGAGCTGTAGCCTAATTCATGTTTTCAACTTGCTGCTACAACCTGAAAATGAGAATAGCAGCAGAAGATATGAAATGTTGATCTGAATATGTACACATTTAAAAAACAGCTGGAGCCTACTGACTTTGCTCACCTTATGTTTTACAAACTATTTGATCCAAATACTGTAGGTCCTGATTCAGAATTATTAAGCTGATCATCTTAAAATATCAATATGATATGTATAAAGGTTCTGGAGATTCTGACTAATGAAGCTGGCGTGATTCAATAAGCTGATGTTAATCATATTGAACTGTTGCAACATTAATGTTAACGTTTGTCATTTCAACCAGCAAAAGCAATGGTCAGCACCAGATAAAAGTGCTATGCTGCTACCTGAATGTTTAGCACATTGCTCGTTGTTAAAAAATAAAAGAGCGAGAAGAGCTAATAAAAAAATGGATTCGAGATTTGTTAGCCTCAGATCTAAGAGGATTTTAGTATTTGATCTACTTGGAACCAATTCCAAAAATGAACCAGCTGTTGGAACCCAACCTTAGTCCAGTCACGATAGGACATGCAGACTAGATGGATCTGATACAGCTTGTTTGGTTACAGCCTTTACAGGTTACATTTATTACTACACTAATTGTATCATACAACTTGTATGCAGGTTTGTACTGAATATAATTTACTGTATCATACTAGGCTTAAGGTAGAGTTCTTGTCAATTGTCCTTAATTTTTTTTAAAAATTAAGGACAATTGGCATGTGTTTATAGATACCTCTAGACAACTGAATCATATTAAGCTAAAATCCATACAGTATACTGTTACCATAGTTTGTTGATGAGGGCTATTGTAATTCCTTTTTAATGTTAGTGTACTTGAATTCAGCAGTCTAATTACTGTATTTCAAACTGTGTATTTTAGAACAGAGGAGGGGCCCAAATCCAGAAGGCTAGCCTTCCTGACTACATGGAACAGGAGGGACCCAGATCCAGGTAGCTCTTCTTTACATACATGGAAATTATTTGAACATAAATACAAATGGGCATAATGATGTTATCACAGTGTTACTCCTTGCTACTAATAATGTGGACTTTGGAGATGATGTTAGGACTATAGTGTCAGACTAACATATTGTTTCTGCCAATATTCAGTCTTTCACTTCGTAAGGTCTTGTGATTGCAACAATTAACATACATTCAAACATTTCCCAGGATGTGTGATCTTGCCCTGTCCTTGCAATAGTTCCACAAACTGAGAACGTGTTTACAACATGTTATTTTTAGGTGAGATCTTTTTAACCACTATGAGAGGATCTCCCTGCAAAGTTTTTTATCTTCTGCCTTTGATATTTTGACTGACTATTGCAATTGGCCTTTGATATAATTACATTTTAGGCAATATTTGCCTATTTTCATTGTTGTTTTATGTATGGGGAGTCCAAGGTGAGTTGGTGATTTGAGTCCAAAAAATGTTTCATTTAGATTTTTACTCAAATAACACATATGTGGAAAATTATAATGCTATTGTGGAATTACAGTTTACATTATCATAGGACTATAGTCCCGTAAATGTTTCCATAAGTTACATTCTAATAAACTGTATCTAGTAACTTGCTGTGTGTGTTTAAGCATGCTGTGACCCTCTGCATGGTTCTGTCTTGGCAGTGTGTCCCATAGAGTTTCCCATGATTCTGCGGGATTCACTGGAAGTGCTTTTCTTGAATGACAACCAGCTGGAGTGTGTTCCCCAATCAGTGTGTGGTCTGCACAGCCTCACTGAGCTCTACCTCTCCAAGTGAGTCCCTCTGTCTGTCTGCCAACCTTTACCTGCACGCTGTCCCTCTCAGTCCTCCCTCTGTCACACTGATGGTATTTGTGTCAACTTTGTCAAGTTATAATCCTCAAATGTGTTTTTTCATCTCTTCTTTCATTGACAAATGATGTCTGAGAGGTGCAGTGAAGAGACACTGCAGTTATAGAGATTTTTCTGATGGGGGAATTCTTGTCTCTGTAAGTGCTCAAGATAAAAATGTAAAACAACAGTTTCTGGGTGCTAGAAAATTTCTCCATACACTTGCCAAGATTAATTGTAGCAGACACCGGGGACCATATTTACCAACATTCTGCAGATACTCACAGAGCTGTTAACTTAAGTTCAACAGTTCCTCGCAGGTGGACTTATTATCTTACTAAGCTTCCAGCACCACTTATTTCATGAGGACCTTAGATTACATTTTGCCTTTTTTATCCTTAATGATTTGCATCTTGAAATGAACGAAATTGTGAACGAAAGTCAATCGCAAATCCTGTATTCCCACACAGTATTGAATTTGGATGAATAAAACTGAATAAATCAAACACATTACACATGAATTTCAATTTAAAGCAATAAACCAGTCATAAGTTTTCAATACAATCAATTGTGAGGGTTAGCAGCTGGTCAATTTACACATTGGCTAAATGTTTTTTGTTTGTTCGCTTTTTTTGACACTGAAGAACACTTTCTAACATGTCACCATAAAAAGTTAAATGTTAAAAGTCAGTTTGACTTTTCAAAAGAACAAATAATAAAGTAAAAAATTTAAAATCTTCTTGGATTCACCCAAATCTATTCAGTCCATTGGAACCACTGCTTTGTATGAGGTCAGTCCTCCTGCTACAGCTGTTTGCAGCTGTTTTATACAAGCAGCAAACTGGTCTGCTCTCACACACTACCCAGAATGATGAATTGTTTGGGAAGTCATGGATCCATGGTATCCTGTTGATTCCAAAAATGACTTTGGCGACATATCCATCTGACTGTTTCATAAAATGGGGTTTAGAGACCCTGGTGGGCTCTTTCAGTGAAAGTCCATGAGGTCTAAATAGTTAATTTTAATGAAATGAGGAATAATTTCATTTATTCAATTATTCAAAACTGCCAACATCATTTAGATGGTAGGTAGCTTTCAATGTCCTGTCTTTAATGTGAATCATTGACCCATGTTGTCTCACCTGCTCTGGGAACAGTAATGCTGGAATCCGGGAGCTTCCAGCAGAGCTTGGCCAGCTCTCCAACCTGTGGCAGCTGGACATTGAAAACCTCAACATTACTAATGTCCCCCAGGAAGTAAGAAAAGAAGGTAATGTCTAATTGTCTTTAAAGACACCCTCAACAACTTTCCAAAAGTCTGCTTAGCTGGAACAAATGCGTAGAAATGTTTTGCAAAAGATCCAGTATGTAACATTTAGGAGGAAGTATTGGCAGAAATGGAATATAATATTTATAAGGATGTTTTCATTAGTGTATAATAATAATAATAATAATAATAGTAATAATAATAATAATGAAAATAAGAATTGTTGTGTTTTCATAACCTTAGAATAAGCCATTTTTATCTACATATGGAGCGGGTCCCCTTCCACGGAGGTCACCATGTTGCACCGCCATGTTTCTACAGTAGACCAGAACGGACAGACCAAACACTGGCTGTAGATAGGGTCTTAAGCATTTTTATAATAAAATAATTTATTTAAAATGTAATAACAGTAACCCAGTCAAATGGGAACAACAGTTAAACACAAAAACAAAAAAAGTAACTAGATGGCAGAAGGGTACTTTACAACAACAGCTTGCAGTTTCCTCACCTGCAAAAAGCCACCAGGATTAGAATTTCTAATCACCACAACACATTCATTGTTGACATAACTCACAGGGAAGGCAAAATGTTGCCACACTGGTGTCTTCAGGGAAGCAGGAGGTTTTTTCCAGTTCTGTTGTTTCTCCGTTATCTCCTACTCTGGCAGTGGCCATGGTGTCTCAAAAAGTGCAGCTGCAGGCTATCAGTAAGCCACGCTGTGTTGTCTTTGAAGTGTTTTTTTTCTTTGGACACAACACGTGCAAGTAGGCAGTGGTGGAGAAAAAACAATACTGGGAGAATCGCCGATCCTGCTTTTGATTTCGAAGGTCGAAATTGAAAGCTCATTTCGATTGATTTTTTAATTTAGAATCAAACATGACACCTCTAGTTATGATAGAACTGTACTCACCAAGTTAATAGCTGAGATCTGAAAACATGATGACATCTCTAAAAAGCAGTATTAAGTTCTTAGAACCCTTTAATACGTATTAAGGCCCAAGCACGAAAGTGCCAGGAACCTATTGTTTTTGTTGAGATTATTATTATTAGGGCCCGAGCACTTTCAGTGCCAAGACTGAATGGCTCCTCGCACTGAAAGTGCAAGGAACCTATTGTTTTTGTAGGTTCTTTGCAAAAACAATAGGGGGTTCATTGCTCTCATAAAGAATATATTTCACTTTCTTTTGAGAGAGTTTTTCCAACAGGTAGTCAGCCATTTTGGATTTCCTGTGTCAATTAAATTTTTGACATGTTTGAGAAACTTTGCACCCAGACTTGAACTGGTAAATACTTCAATTTGAGTTCACTTTTGGGCTTGCGGGTGGTAAGTTGGCTCGACAGTGCCCCCAACAAAATTTCTGCAGTGGTGGCACCTGTGTGTAGTTTCTTGGTCATTGGTAATATAATTTCCAACACCCAGAAAACCAAATCTTGACCTCTCTGGTTTTTCAGGTACTGCGTCTGTCCTGGCTTTCCTCCGGGCACACCTTCGAAAGGCAGAGCCTTTTAAACTGCTGAAGATGCTTGTGATTGGTCCACCGAGGCAGGGGAAGACGGCCCTTCTGGAGGCTCTACAGACTGGCAGGGCATCCCCCTTCACCCCAGCAGAATGCAGCATCTCAACCTCCATCTGGGAGTTGGACAAACCCAACGGAGGCAAAAACACAGTGAGGAAAATGCATATGTATACTGTACATTCAATGCACACACACACACACACACGGTATATGGTCTAAATTTCAGACCATAAAGAAAGTTTTTTCAAGAACTATACCAATGAATAGGGAATTGTATTGTATTGTATCTGTAAGGTTCTACTTTTGAAACTAGTTTAAAATCCAGTAATTACAGTCCTGTACCATAGGACTGCTGAATTTAGTTAGTGTTTTGATTTCTGTGGCTTGCTAGTTCAGAAATGAAACAGACTTCACATGTCTGAGAGCACGTCCAACTGAAATCACAATTAGTCATCCCTTTCAGCATATTGGCAAAAATCATGTCAAACTGATTTTTAGCCATGCTAGCTGCGTGGCTATGGAGCCAGGATGGTGACTTTAACATTTGGCATCGAAAATAAAATTTGGCATTTAAAACCAAACCAGAACTGAAAAAGGAAAAATTGGCATTGAAACATTTGTACTGGAAAAAGTTGTATTGGCACTGAAATAAGTTTCACTGAAAAATAAAACACATACATTAAAAATTATTCCATTTAAATTTTTTTTTTTGCATTCTGATGTCTCTTTCAAAGAGAATGTTGTGATTTTTTTCTTCATGTCTGACAGCATAAAAAATAACTGTCACTGAAAAAAAAATTTTCAATGTCTGGTTTTCAGTTTCAACTTTATGTTACTGTTTTGGTGTGGAGAGGAGGGGTCTGAGGGAAGGGGGCAAGGAGAGCGTGATTTACATATAATCTGCATACTAAGGAGAGAGCATCACTCTTCCTGAACCAGCCGTCCTCTCTTCCGCTCTGAAGCCTCTGGCATTGCCACAAAGTAAGTCTGTTTCTCTCTGCCGTTGTTTTCTCACATAGAACTGAGCTGGTTAAAGTTAACTTTTAACTGAAGTTATGCTAACGCTAATGTTAGCTAATAGTGACAGCTAGCTAACTTTAGGCTCTATGTGAATAAACAATGGCAGAGAGAAACAGACTTAATTGTGGTTTGGGAGTTCCAGGTGAATTCGTGAAAGCCATTTACGGTACGGTAATCATGCAGTTACGGTACTGGTGCTTGGAGCGGCCAAAAGGACAAAGAAAGATTTGTATTTCAGCAATCATTTGTCACATTTATATCGTATTTAATCAAATGAGTAGTCAATAATAATAATGGCCGGGGGTGTGGTTGCCACGAACAAAGGCTGGTCACAACTACGGGCCAGGGGAAAACACAAGGGTGAATAAACTCCTGGTTATATAATTTCCAGTGGTGGAAGAAGTATTCAGATCTTTTACTTCAGTAACAGTACTAATACCACATTGTAAACATACTCTGTTACAAGTAAAAGTCCTGCATTGGAAATGTTACTTAAGTAAATTATGTAAGTATTATCAGGAAAATGTACTTTTAAGTATTAAAAGTAAAAGTAGGCATAGTCAATGCAGAAAAATGGCCCATATGACTTAATTGTTTGTTGCAAATCCTCATATTTGAGAAGCTGGAACCATAAAATGTTTTTGCATGAAAAATGTCAATGATTATCAAAGTAGTTGCCAATTAATTTTCTGTCTATTGGGTTTTTTAATTTATAACAAAACATCTTTATAAGCTTCCAGTCGTAGTCATCTGGACACTGTTTTCAGAATCAAGACGTTTCAGCTCCCATCCGGAAGTCATTCTCAATTGTGAAAATGGTCTGAGAACTCAGAAATTTAAGCTAATCTGTGTTGCTTAGGCACTACCCTCAGGGAGGAGTCTTCCTCAGTGTCTGCTGTTTACCCTGCCTAGTTTCAACTGAAACTGACCTTCTTTGTTTCCATGATGGCCCAGTAATCAGGCCTATTGTTACAATAGGCCTACACAGATTAGCTTAAATTTCTGAGTTCTCAGACCATTTTCACAATTGAGAATGACTTCCGGATGGGAGCCGAAACTTCTTGATTCTGAAAACAGTGTCCAAATGACTAC
Source organism: Siniperca scherzeri (assembly GCA_027580175.1). Taxonomy (NCBI): domain Eukaryota; kingdom Metazoa; phylum Chordata; class Actinopteri; order Centrarchiformes; family Sinipercidae; genus Siniperca; species Siniperca scherzeri. Next base: position 34,829,847 of record CM050855.1, on the reverse strand, counting down.
GACTGAAACCTTTTCTACGTTGGAACACTCCTGGACGAATGAGGGACTACACCGTCATCTTTATAAGCTCTTCAAATGTTTTGTGCAAAAATCTTAATTTGTAAAGTACCTAATAACTAAAGCTATCAGATAAATGTAGTGAAGTAAAAAGTACAATATTTCCCTCTGAGATATAGTGGAGTAAGTAAAGTACAAGCACCTTAAATTTCAGTAAAAACTTCAGTAAATGTAATTAGTTACATTCCACCACTGCATTTCCATCACTTTAATTTAAGAAATTCAACAATATATTCATGCTATTTTCAGCACTTTGTTAAAGTTTGTTAAAGTGTTATCGTCCTATTTCAGTCTTAGTGGGTGTATATGTGTTAATGTCTCAGCCAAATGGTATTTTGTCGTAACAGGGGATTAAAAGATTGCCATGTTGCCATTTGTTCTAATTCCCTCTGTTTGAGTAAAGTAAATTTGCTCATATTTTAGTATGAAGCCTCCTTGTTTCTGATCTACTCCCATTTGCCCTGTAAATTTTCTGTTACTGCATTATGCTGTTAATACAAACTCGACACTTCCTGTATCCGTTTAAAATTAAAAGCCCTCTAGTGAGTCAGTGGACAGAATCCCTTCATTTCCTAACAAGGCTTTTATTGTAAAACATTTGGAGGAACGTGTTATGGAAAATTCAGTGACTTGCACAGTTCCCATGTAGCTGCTGCCATTTTGTGACACTTGTATGTTACGACAAAGTACCATTTGGTTGTCGTATTTCACTCACTGTGGGTGAGTGAAATAGGACAATAACATTTTAGATCAACAAAGTGTTGACAATAGCATGATTATATTGTTGAATTTATTAAATGAAAGTGATGGAAATGTACCTTATGCTTAGTTGGCATGCACAAGCAGGCACCAGGAGTTTATCCATCCTTGGTTTTCCCACTGGCTTGTATTTGGGACCGGCCTTTATTTGTTCGTGGCAACCACACCCCTGGCCATTATTATTATTGACTACTCATATGAGAAAATTGTCATGGTTTATGTATAGTATTTCCTGTTTTATTTGGAAATGCTCTTTTTCCCTCATGTGTCTGGTAGTTTTACTTCCTGTCTTCCTTGTTTGCTTTTCCCGCCAGTTTTGATTGTTTGTTCCGCCCTGATTAGTTTCACCTGTGTCTCATTGTCTCCCTTCACCTGAGTGTATTTAAGTCTGTGTGCTTCCTTTGTTCTGTGTCAGTTCGTCTTTGTCTCTTCGTCAAGCGTTCTGGCCTTGGTTACCTCTGTGTTCCATTGGATAAATCTTCTGTTTCCTTGGACGTTGCCTGAATTTTTGGATCCTGTTCCTGTGGACTTGTTTGCCTTGGTTGGACTGCTTCTCTGGTATTGACTACTGCCTGATAACTCTTAAGCCTTTTGTATTTTATTAAATCGTCGAACTGCACCTGCTCTGCCTCCTGTGTCTGTTTTGGTCCAATCCCTTGTTTCCCCTGCTACCCTGCTTGATATGAATCCCAACAAAAATGCAATATAAAATGTGAGAAATGATTGCTGAAATACAAGTTTAAGCCGCTCTAAGCACCGGTACCGTAACTGCATGAATAAACACGCATCAAAATCCAAAAGGCGGCTGGCTTGACAGGCTTGGCAGTAATCGTCTGACATGACAGCAGTAATCCCCTGACATGACTGCACACCTACGACGATGGCTTTCACAAGTTCACCTGGAACTCCCTAACTGCAATTAAGTCTGTTTCTCTCTACCGTTGTTTGTTCACATAGAACCTTAGTTAGAAGTTAGCTAGCTGTCAGCTAACGTTAGCGCTTGGACCAGCAGACCTCTGCCAGACAAACGTCAGTTAAAAGTTAACTTTAACCAGCCCGGTTCTATGTGAGAAAACAATGGCAGAGAGAAACAGACTTTACTTGCTTTGTAGAAAAGGTTTCAGTCATAGTCATCTGGACAATGTTTTCAAATTCAAGACGTTTCAGCTCCCATCCGGAAGTCATTCCGTTCTTGAAAATGGTTCAAGAACTCAGAAATTTAAGCAACTCTGTGTTGCTTAAGCCCTGCCCTCAGGGAGGAATCTTCCTGAGTGCTGTTTACCCTGCCTAGTTTCACCTGAAACTGACCTTCTTTGTTTCCATGATGGCCCAGTAATCAGGCTTATTGTTTTCTGGCTGCACCTCCCTCATCACTGTTAAGTACCTGATTAGCATATGATTGGCTTGACCAAGGTGTTAAAACACTGTGGTAAACGTTGGGCAGATTGAATCTCAGACCACCATTTCTGTTCAAAGAGGGGTTTTCTTTTTTCACAAAAATGGCTTCTTTGATTCCTCTTTCAAACCAACTCATTTTTGAAAACATTGTCCAGATGAATTTGAAAACATTGTCCAGATGACTACGACTGAAACCTTTTCTACAATGGAACACTCCTGGACAAATGAGGGACTACACCATCTCACTTTACTTGCTGTTAGAGAGTTCCCGTTGAATGTGGAAGCTATTGCCGTAGGTTTGCGGTGATGCTAGAGGCTTCGGAGAGGACGGCTGGTTCAGGAAGAGTGACGTTCTCTCCTTAGTATTCAGATTATATGTAAATCACACTGTCTTTGCCCCCTCCCCTCAGACCCTTCCTCTCCTCGCCAAAACTGTGACAGAAAGTTGAAACTGAAAACCATTGACACTGAAAACCTGACAGCGTAAAAAACAACTGTAACTGAAAACAGTGATGAGTGAAAAAATTAGACAATTGTCATTGAAAAACACATCAGAATGTAAAAAATATCAACATAAAATGAAATAAATTTTAATGTCTGTGTTTTAATTTTCAGTGAAACTTTTTTCAGTGCCAATACAACTTTTTCCAATACAAATGTTTCAATGCCAGTGTTTCCTTTTTCAGTTCCAGTTTTGTTTTCATGGTGGAAACCGTATTGCCAAATCTCTACCGGTGGACACATTTCTTCCATCGCACGGTATATACCGTCATATTGCCAACCCTAAGTGCTAGTAATTAGCACGTTAGCATACCTACTAAACATTAGCATGTTGGTATTGTCACTGTGAGCATGTTAGCATGTACACTCTTAGTCTTGTTACATTTAATGTTAATATTTTTTATTATTGAAAGAAAGAAAAATTGTTCTTTTTGCCTCTAAGCCTCTGAAAGGGTGGGCAGGTAAACGCCACCGACTGTCAGGGCCACCAAGACACAACGGCAGCGGCGGATGGCTGCCCACCATTGAGTCTGGTTCTGTCCAAGGTTTCTGCCTCTTAAAGGAAGTTTTTCCTTGCCACTGTCGCCAAATGTTTGCTCATGGTGGGATTTGTTGGGTCTCTGTAATTAATATTATAAAGAGTATGGTCTAGACCTGCTCTATAGGAAAAGTGCAATGAATTGTTATGAATTGGCGCTATATAAATAAAATTGAATTGAATGTAAAAACAACTTTCTGGTAATTGTAGCTTACAAGAAAAGGAAAGACAGTATTTTGTTAGCATTGGTTTTGAAAAATATGGATATGTAAATCAACGATGTTGACATTTGCAGGTATGTTTTTAAAGCTGTTCAATTTGCTAACAAGCTGATTAGCTTTCTAGTTTGCAAACTCATATTAGCAGTACACATTTCCCCGGTGGATGTTTGTTTGATAGCTCGTTCAGCAAGACAAGGTGCAGGACAGGAAGCGTGTCCATGCTTGTACAGTAGATTAGGTGGGACATAACTAGAAAGCTAATGTGGGTTTCGGATCAAAGTCTGAGGGTCGTGTCATATAGTGGCTGCTGTCTGGCCTTAACTGCTTAATCCAAATACAGATTAAAATTAAGTGATTTGATTGACTGCATGGACAGAAGTTCCCCATCTACTGTATGTAGACAGAGAACTAGTAATAGCATTCCAACTGGTCAATACACAGACAGACCATCATGAAACCAAAACATATAAAATGTATATTTTATATATTTGTAGCATTGAATGACAGAATGTCAAGTTGAGACTTTCCTTTTTTTCCTGGATATTAATTTATTCATAAATAAACACTGAAGGGACAGACAATTGGTCAGATTATTAATGTGGTTGTAAGAGGGTTTTTTTTTAAACTTCTTTTGTCCCAGTCACACTGCAAGAGGAAATTTGTTTTTATTCTGATCTGAGAAGAATCTCTTCAATAACTTAAAATTGGCTCTTTTACAGTGTTTCCTAGTTTATGAATCTGATACTGTGCGTAAGAGATGATTACTGTGATAATAAATTATTTAAAGTGATCTTAGAAGGTGGTACAGGACGCACATTTCTCTTGGTCTCTCTCTGCATGTTTTACCTTGTGCTGCTCATGCAGCCTTTATGGATCTGACAGCATTCGATTCAGACTTGTGTTGAAAGTGACACAGAATGTTACTAGGTCCAATCTAGTGAGATTGCGGGTACCGAGATTGCCATCGTGACTATTATGTAAACGTGACCATAGTGCGTATACAGACGTAAGAACGACATGTTAAATTGCCATCAGATTAACGTAAAGGGGTGAATGTCTGAAAAGGGTGTAAGAGGCTCTTTCACTAGCCCCTTTTAGACATGAATCTGTAACATGGTTGGCTTCATCTCTCTGTGAGTATCTGTGTCTGTAAGTAATGGTGTTTGGGATTGCAAACATACGGTAGGTCTCTGTTATGTTAGCTCTATTTAAATATGATAGAACTGTTATGGATAGAGACACAATGCTCTTGTGATATTTGGCACCTGGTTTACAGAGGGAGCAGAGTCACTGTTGGAGAACAGTTTCTGCTTGAAACAAATGAGTTGGTACGAAGCATCATCTGGCCGCATGTAAAGGTAAAAGTGTTGAGAAGCCCCTCACTTAGTATGCAATTCGGGGCGTCGCTTGGTCGCGAACCGTTGGTAATAACATCCTTTTGCACGTAATTGCTTACAGTGAGGGAATCTTATTTGAACAAATTTGAGCAGTGAGCCTAGGTCTTGATGTACATGTATCTAATCAATTTGACCATTGATTATCTGTGTTGCTTCAATGTGTGCCTTGTTGCATTTGCTCACTGTAATGTATTCAGGCTCTGTATGTGTATTGTTGATGCTGATGGCCATTACCTACACATAGTGATCCTACACATTATAGGAGAATCAACTACTTTAATCAAGTAATTACACTGTAATACTCTTGTTGGTGCACTACCCGGTAAACCAGGAAACAAGACCGAATTAATTAAAACTTGATCTTAAATTGATCTGTCTTTTAAGAAGGATTGAATTATTTTCGAAAGATTGACCTTGTCTTCTGCTTCAAAGAAAACACACAGACAACTTCTCACTGATTAAATAAGGACATTAATTTATAGCTAAAGGCCTAAAAACTAAATAAATGAAGGATTAATAATAATAATAATAATAATAATAATGTATATGATAAAGAAAATGAAATAGCAGTTATTATGTGTTGAAATAAATGTATGTGATCTAATTATAAAAATGACTGCAAGATTAACATAACGATAGGGCAATTAACTTCTCTAAATAGGAATTCATATATTTTATTAAACAATAACTCTTTATCACAGCAAAACCATGGTTTAACCTAGTGTTTTGAAGCTCTGGCAAAGATGAGGCGTTTCCACTGGCTTTCCGGCGTGGTGTGCAGGTCCTGAATCCGCTGTGCAGATGAAGTTGCGGGTGGTCTGCCTGTGAGTCAGACTCCGTGATTTAGGAGCCCAGCAGGTTGCTCCCAGGTGACTGTGAAAGCGGTTGGTCACCAAGCTGATAAGATCTCCTGGTCGGTTTGACGGTTTCATTTCAGGGCCGACTGCGAAGGTCCGGGCCAAGAGGCTGCTGGCACAGTTCTCTGGGAGATGCAGGATTCAAAGTTTCTTCGGTTCTAACCTTTGTTGTGTTAGGACACAGATGTTCTTCAAAACAAGACAGTGTAGTCCCTCATTCGTCCAGGAACGATGGAACACAGACGTTGTTTAGGCTTCTTTCAGAAGCGCTTTGCTTTTAATAATAATAATAAATAATATATAAAATATTATATAATATAGCACATTTAAAACAACCACTGTTGACCAAAGTGCTGAACAGGATAAAATACCAAATTTAACAAATACAGAAGTTAATAACAAATACATTAGAAAAACAACAATAAACATACTAAAAGAACAGCAGCACAATAGAAATTGAAATCAAGGTGTCAACCTCAACTAGAATTGAATGCCAATGAGGAGAGGTGGGTCTTTAGCAGCGGAGTTTCCAGGCTCTGGGCAGCTCTTATATGAAGAGGTAAACTGTTCCAGAGATTAGGGGCAGCTACCGCAAAGGCTCTATTTTGTGCCTGGATCTCAGAACATCCAAGAGCATCTGGTTGGTCGACCTCAGTGCTCTAACTGGAGCATGATAATGTAACAGTTCTGCCAGATAAGGTGGCGCCAGCGCATTTAAAACCTTTAAAAGCAATCAATAAAATTTTAAAATCAATCCTGACACGGACAGGAAGCCATGAAAACTGGTGTTATGTGATCGCGCTTTGTCTTACCAGTTAAAAGCAGAGCAGCTGCATTTCGTACTAACTGCAGACAACAAAGCAGTAATCCAACTGAGAAGTAATAAAAGCATAACTCTCTTGAAGTCGTTGGGAGAGACCTTGGCTAAAAGTCTCAACTGAAAGAACCTGTTTTTGACAACTGAACTAATCTGCCTATCTAGGAGCTTTAAAAAATAACTCCAAGATTCTTAGCAAAAGATCGACTGTAAGATGCTAGCGGGCAAAGAGTACCATTAAATCCATCCAAGTTTTGATGTCATTTAAGCAGTCCAACAAAGGCTGCATTGAATCTTTACTTTTAGTTTTACTTTTAGTTTTTTAGTTTAGAATCGATGAACTCCTATCTGTCAGGTATGACTGAAACCATTTAAGGGCAACACCTTTGATACCTACGCACAGTTCAAGGCGTGATAAAAGCATCGTATGATCCACAGTGTCAAAGGCAGCAGTCAAATCTAAAACCACCAGAATAGCAGAGTTCCCTGAATCAACAGTTAAGAGAAGATAATTAAAAACTCTTAAAAGAGTTTTTTCAGTGCTGTGGCGTGGTTTAAACCCAGACTGAAACTTTTCATGAATGCCATGATTATGTAAAAATGTTTCAGTTGATTTCAGATTTGTTTTTTTAATAAGAGGCTGCACTGCAGCATGTTTAAGCAGCTGGAACACACCCTGAAAGAAGACAGGTATTTATCAGAATGACGATACTAGACTCATACTATACCGTACTAAAAACGTCTTTTAGTAGATGAGAGGGAATACTGTCTAAGGGACAATTTGTAGCCTGCATATTATGAAGTACCTCTGATAGTAAGGAAAGTGATACTGGCTCAAACTGATCAAAGACATCTGGTCACAGAGGAGGAACAGAAGGGTCTAAGGCAAAGGAAGTGGGTGAAGACCTAAGAGCAGAAATCTTTGCAATAAAAATTAAGTTTACACAAAGTGTAGGCGTTTGAACAATACGCGCTGAGTCACAGAGAATTAAAAGTATTGAACAGAACCTGAGGCCTATGACTGTTACAAGAGACACGGTTAGATATAAACGGCTCTCTGGTAATTTGCTAAGCAGTCCCTTAAGATTCCTAAGGAGACGTGAAGCTTATCCTTCTTCCACTTCCTCTCAGCTCGTCTACATCCGCGTCTGAAAGAGCAGGTAGTATCATTCAGCCACAGCTCTGAAAGTGCCTTTAAATGTTTAGTCCTAAATGGTGCGACAGAGTCCAAAATATTAGTACAAGTGGAGTCAAAGCACTGAGATCACAGCAGCCATCCAGGGTAAAAAGCATAGAATCTTTAGAAGCAATAGAAAACTGTGACGTAGTTAGAGTGTTAATCGCATGCAGGAGGCGTGCAGGAAGACAAGCTGTAAGCCTAGAGCAAGGAACTGTAGCAGGAAGTAAAACAGGCAGATGATCCATGATATACATGTGTCACAAATTTCACTGATACATACACAATAACTATAAGACAGCACAAGGTTCAATGTGTGTCCTTTTTCATGTGTCGGTCCAGTCACCGACTGGGTCAGATTAAGACAGTTGATAAGATTCATTAAGTCTTTGACCAGAGGTCTGGTTTCACAGCATACGTGTATATTAAAATCCCGACAATTAAAAGACGATCATATTTTAACATAATCCTTTTTGATCTCTGGTGGACGGTACACCACGGCGCACAGCACGGGAGAAGGATAGTTTAACTCGAATAGCTGCAGCTCAAAGCTGGAGTAAATGTCAGATGGAGTCTGCCGGCATGGTAGATTTGAATACAGACACTAGCCCTCCCCCTTGCCGGTGGTCCAAGGGGAGCTGAGAAATGCACACTCAGAAGTTCAGAGAAAGGTGTAAACTCACCAGCATGAAGCCAGGTTTCCATCGGAAACATAAAATCCAACTTGCGAGAGATGAAGTCATTAAGCAGGAAAGTCTTATTTGCTACGACCCAATTCAATTTTAATAATATAGTGCCAATTCATAACAGAATTTATCTCATTGGACTTTTCCTATAGAGCAGGTCTAGACCTTACTCTTTATAATATTATTTACAGAGACCCACCATGAGCAAGCACTTGGCGACAGTGGCAAGAAAAAACTTCCTTTTAACGGGCAGAAACCTTGGACAGAACCAGACTCAATGGTGGGCTGCCATGTTAGGTTGTGAGAGAGAGAGAAAGGGAGTGGGGGGGGGGAAGCGGTTGGGGAGCACAATGCAAATACCACCTAGAATTTTAAAATAATAATAATGTAATGGTAGTGGTAATATTAATACATTTATAATAAAAGGAATGACAGTCATAGGAATAATAATGACAATAATAGTAACAGAGCCAATAACAACAACTGTAGTAGCAGTTGTCAAGCAGGAACACGGGGGCAGCAGGTGGCCCACAACCACAGATCCAGTCTCTGCAGCTCCAGAGGTAGAAATACCTGCTGAAAGCGACAAAAGGAGAGGGGAGAGAAACGAGAAAGCACAAAACTACGGGAGACAGAAGATGTTGAGTTAGTAACATGCAGTAATGGGATAAAAATGCATACAGATAGAGAGGGAGAGGAGAAGATAGGAAAGAGGTGCATCATGGGAAGTCTCCCGGTAATCTAGGCCTATAGCAGCATAACTAACGGATGGTTCAGGACTCACCCAAGCCAGCCCTAAGTATAAGCTTTATCAAAGAGGAAAGTCTTAAGCCTACTCTTAAATGGGGAAATGGTGTCTGCCTCCCGAACCCAAACTGGGATCTGATTCCACAGGAGACGAGCTTGATAACTGAAGGCTCTGGCTCCCATTCTACTTTTGGAGACTCTAGGAACCACAAGTAACCCTGCGTTCGGGGAGCGCAGTGTTCTAGTTGGGTAATATGGTATTATGAGCTCTTTAAGATATGATGGTGCCAGACCATTAAGAGCTTTGTAGGTGAGGAGAAGAATTTTAAATTATATTCTGGATTTTACAGGGAGCCAGTGCAGAGAAGCTAATATTGGAGAAATATGATCTCTTTTCCTAGTTCTTGTCAATACACGTGCCGCAGCATTCTGGATCAACTGGAGAGTTTTAAGGGACTTATTCGGGCAGCATGATAATAAGGAATTGCAATCGTCCAACCTAGTGCATGCACTCGTTTTTCAGCATAATTTTGATCAATAGATATAATTGGGTGTCAACCACATAACAATGAAAGTTTATGGAGTGTTTCCTAATAATATTGCCTAAAGGAAGCATATATAAGGTGAATAAAATTGGTCCATGCACAGAACCTTGTGGAACTCCGTGACTAACTTTGGTGTGCACGGAGGACTCACCGTTAACATGTACAAACTGAGATCAATCTGATAGATAGGATTTAAACCAGCTTAGTGCGGTTCCTTTAATACCAATTGAATGTTCCAGTCTCTGTAGTAGGATGTGATGGTCAATGGTGTTGAATGCAGCACTAAGATCTAACAAGACAAGTACAGAGACAAGTTCATTGTCTGATGCAATTAAAAGGTCATTTGTAATTTTCACCAGTGCTGTCTCTGTGCTATGATGCACTCAAAACCCTGACTGAAATTCCTCAAATAAACTATTGTTATTTAGAAAGTCACACAACTGATTGGTGACTGCTTTCTCGGGGATCGTAGAGCCTAATAAAATCAGTCAGATTTCTAAATATGAGTGCTGCTCCATCCAAAGTGGGATGAATGCGGTCTCTCCTAATCAGACCAGGTCTTCCCCAGAAAGCCAATTATCTACAAAGCCCACATCATTTGCTGGACACCACCTCGACAGCCAGCAGCGGAATGAAGACATGCGGCTAAACATATCATCACTGGTCAGGTTTGGCAGGGGCCCAGAGAAAACTACGGAATCTGACATTGTCTTTGCATATGTATACACCAACTCAACATTAACTTTAGTGACCTCCGATTGGCGTAATCGTGAGTTGTTACCGCCAACGTGAATAACAATCTTACTGTATTTACGTTTATCCTTAGCCAGCAGTTTTAAATAGGATTCAGCGTTGCCCACTCTGGCCCCAGGAATACATTTGACTATGGTCGCTGGTGTCGCTAACTTCACGTTTCTCAAAATGGAGCTGCCACTAATCAGAGTTGGTTTCTCAGTGGATGTGTCGCTGAGTGGGGTGAACTTGTTAGAAACGTTAACAGGTTGGTGGTGAACTGTGGGCTTCTGCTTAGGGCTATGCTTCCTTTGGACAGTCACCCAGCCTCCCTGGTATCCCGGCTAACAGCAGCTACCTCTTGTCGGTCCGCACCGGCTACTGGGGGCTGGATAACTACAGTAGTTAATGACTTGAGTTCCCATGGTGCGGAACCGCGTGTCCAATTCACTAAGCCTTGTCTCCATTGCTACAAATAAACTACATTTATTACATGTACCATTATCACTAAAGGAGGCAGAGGAATAGCTAAACATTTGACACACCGAGCAGGAGAGAGCAGGAGAGTGAGAGGGAGAGAGAAAAGCCATTGCTAGCTGCTAAGCTAAAGAACGGTAGCTAGCAAAACTCAATAGCATGTAAACTGTGGGATTAGCGAGAAAGTCATTAAAAGGACAGCGCTATGAGTGCTTGAGAACGTGTACATTTAAATGTATAGCAGATAGTTAGTCACTATCGTAGAAAAGGTTTCAGTCGTAGTCATCTGGACACTGTTTTCAGAATCAAGACGTTTCGGCTCCCATCCGGAAGTCATTCTCAATTGTGAAAAAATTGGACGGGAACTGGAAATTTAAGCTACTCTGAGTTACATAAGCCCTGCCCTCAGGAAGGAATCTGCCTGAGTATCTGTTAATAGCTAGTTTCACCTGAAACTGACCTAATAGTTTCAAGATGGCCCGTAATCAGGCCTATTGTTCTCTGGCTGCATCTACTTCATCACTGCTAAGTGCCTGATTAGCATGTGATAGGCGTGACCAAGGTGATAATACACTCTGATAGACTTTGGGCAGATTAAATCTCAGACCACCATTTCTGTTCAAAGAGGGGTTCTCTTTCTTCACAAAAATGGCTTCCTTGACGCCCCGTTCAAACCAACTCTTCTCTCTACTAAGAATCTTCACCTCGCTGTCTTCAAATGTGTGGTTTGTAGCTTTTAAATGCAAATGCACGGCGCTCTGTAATCCTGAGTTAGCGTGTCGTCTGTGCTGATAAAGTCTTCTGTGAAGTGGCTGTTTGGTTTCGCCTATGTACCGTTCTTTGCAGTTTTCCTCACGTAACGGTACCAATGACCATCCTCACGTAACGGTACCAATGACCATCCTCACGTAACGGTACCAATGACCATCACCGCTGTCACTGTTTCCTCAGAAGCAGTGACAGCGGTGATGAGAAGACTGCAGGAGGACTCCACCTTGCAGCAAAGGACCAAGCTTACACCTGAACACATATGTAAACTATTAGACATCTGTCTCAACACAACCTACTTCCAATTCCGGGGACACTTCTACAGACAGATTCACGGTTGTGCTATGGGCTCTCCGGTCTCTCCCATTGTGGCCAACCTGTACATGGAACAGTTTGAGAAGAAGGCATTATCCTCGTTCCCGGGCACACCACCAAGTCATTGGTACCGTTACGTGGATGACACCTTTGTGAAAATCAAGAAACAAGACTTGAAAGCGTTCTCAGAGCATATTAATACGGTGGACCCCAACATCAAGTTCACGCGTGAGGATGCAAAAGAGAACCGCTTGGCCTTTCTTGATTGTTCTACTCTCAGAGGAGAGGACGGAAAGCTCCAGATAGAAGTGTACAGGAAACCAACACATACGGATCAATACCTGCTCTTGACTCACACCATCCACTACAGCACAAGCTGGGTGTAATCCGGACATTACAACAGAGAGCCAAAGAAGTGCCCACAGGCTCAGAGGGTAAGAAGAAAGAGGAAAGGCATGTCCAGAATGCACTCTCAGCCTGTGGTTATCCTACTTGGGCTATCAACAAAGTTAAAAGAGCCAAAAAACAGGACAAAAGTGTAACTGAACCAAGAAGGAACGGTGTCTCCATTTCTTATGTGTCTGGACTGTCTGAAAAACTACAAAGGATCTTTAGACAGCACGATGTTACCCACACAGAAACAGAGCAATGTTGTCTACTCCATTCAGTGCAGTGAGGAAAACTGCAAAGAACGGTACATAGGCGAAACCAAACAGCCACTTCACAGAAGACTTTATCAGCACAGACGACACGCTAACTCAGGATTACAGAGCGCTGTGCATTTGCATTTAAAAGCTACAAACCACACATTTGAAGACAGCGAGGTGAAGATTCTTAGTAGAGAGAAGAGTTGGTTTGAACGGGCCAAGGAAGCCATTTTGTGAAGAAAGAGAACCCTCTTTGAACAGAAATGGTGGTCTGAGATTTAATCTGCCCAAAGTCTATCAGAGTGTATTATCACCTTGGTCACGCCTATCACATGCTAATCAGGCACTTAGCAGTGATGAAGTAGATGCAGCCAGAGAACAATAGGCCTGATTACTGATTACGGGGCCATCTTGAAACTATTAGGTCAGTTTCAGGTGAAACTAGCTATTAACAGATACTCCTGAGGGCAGATTCCTTCCTGAGGGCAGGGCTTATGTAACTCAGAGTAGCTTAAATTTCCAGTTCCCGTCCAATTTTTTCACAATTGAGAATGACTTCCGGATGGGAGCCGAAACGTCTTGATTCTGAAAACAGTGTCCAGATGACTACGACTGAAACCTTTTCTACGATAGAACACTCCTGGACGAATGAGGGACTACACCGTCTTATAGTTAGTCACTATAATAAAGAATCAAACAAAATGAACTCTGATGAGCTAGAGCAGCAAATATATGCTACTAGTAACACAAACACCGGTAACCGGAAATGAGACAATACGCTTACCGCAGCATGTCAGCACGTCATGAATCCTCTGAATATGGCAGACCCAGCGCGCGAAGGTTCCCTTGGTCCATGCCGCTTCTGCTGACCCGCATCCTCCAGGGTTGAGGAGGCTCCGTCGGCAGGTCAGGAACAGCAGTCAGACTAGGAACAACAGGCCGGATCCATCAACCTCTAAAATCTGGTGAGTGCCGGACAGCAGGAAGATGATAACATCCACCCCAAGAGAGGTGAGGATCAGTCCCACAGGAGGATGTCAGATAAACCTTAAGTCTTACTAGTACACCTCCCCGCTTTCCCCGTCTTCTAAGATGTTTCTTACGGGCAAAGCCACAGGGTAGGTGGCGCGGGCCTGTAGGTATGTCAGTTAGGAAGGGAGGAAGAGTTGTAGTTTGGTCAAAGTCGTGCTTTGACCAAACTAGTGCTTGGCAATCATAAACAAGTAAAGCAGAGACATCTCGACGACATACACAGAAAAACAAAGCAGCAGCAAACAATACGCTGAGCAGATGAGGCAGACGTTTTGTTATTCTTGTAAATAACGTGTTGTAACAATCACAAGGCTTAGTGATAACGTTACAAAAACATAAAGGTCAAAAGAAATAACTCTTCAGTTTAATACTGATGCATTAAAAAGAACTTGCTTGGAAAAAGGTTAAATTGTGAATGGACTTTAGGTGAGGAAAAGAAAACTTACGTATTAAGAAAAGGTCAAATAAAACAACCATAGAGCTCAAAGGTGAGGATCAGCCTGGAGCTGATATGTCGGTGAAACTGGTTTTGTCAGCTTGCCAAAGGAGGAGGAGTTTCAGGTGTGGAGGAAGGCTTTCATGCCGAAAACTGTTCCTTTGTTAGAAACTTTTACCACGGCTCTTCATGTTTTTCTGACTCTAGTGAATTTCGTTTTACGCACAAAATATCACATACTCAAATATCACTATGACCATACAATCATGATTTGAGACATAAAAATACAATACATAGTGGTTAGAAAATATTCAGTGAAAAATTATTCAACCAACAACTATTTCAGCAGATCATTCAACCAGTTACCAGAGACTCTTACTATGAAAACACAGATTTTTAACACTACTAATAAGTGGCATAAGGTTAAACTATACAGTTTGCTTTACATAATACAGTATAATAGCTACAATCTTATACAGATTCATAATGGCGATGGTTGCAGAGACTGTTGTCTGTTGGTCAATAGGTGGCAATGCTCTCACCTGGTAAACAAGAGGTTAACTCCCTGAATTAATAACTTGCTCATTTCATGTTCAAAGCAAGGATATCACAGTTATTTCACTTAGGAATGTATTTTCAACTTTTGGTGTGTGGCAAACCTTATCTCAGATCACATCAATGGGTGAGGGAAGAAATAGTGTGTTTGTTTGCGTGTGTGTGTGTGTGTGTGTGTGTGACGTGTGTGTGTAAGACAGGTAAGGGAGGAGAAGATGATGTTTTTAGTCCTCCTCTAGTTAGACTAATCCAGAGAATCAATTTATTATTATCTTTAAATTTTTCAGTTGCTCCATTAGCATGATAAGACATGACTTTCCTCTGGGGTGGAAAGTTGTGCTCTTGTCTGGCAAGTATCCAAATTGACACCTTTACTGTTTGAGAGGGGAAGAAGTCATTTTGCATATCCTGAGGTCTGAACACAGTTTATTCAAACCTCCCCCCATGGAATTCCACCAGATTGTAAACGGTGCTGCTGTGTATTTGTGAATGTGGGGAGACAGTCACCCCCCGTTCTCACTACAACATAGCCTACATGTGAGAGGTTAATTGATATTTAGAAGGTTGTTTATGGTTATTATTTTGGTATTTCCCACAGTTAACTGTTTGATATAAGATAAGGGACCCACTTTATTTATTTATTTTTTTGTATAATTAAATTTAATTCTATTAGTTTGCTTTCTAGGCTGCAGTGTTAATAATTTAGTATTTTATGCAGTATTGATGTTTGTAAAAGTGCTGCACGGCTTGCCTTGCCTTTGAATAAGTCTAGCAAGTTTTGAAGCATAAGTAGTAGAAAAACAATTGCTTTTCTGTGGTTATTCATTGCAGTTTGTAGTATTTTTTCAGCAGCAGAGAAAACATGCTGGCGGACTATAGAGAAAGAGCATATGTTCCTTTGTTTTCGTTGCAAAGAGGAGAAATAAAATCACTACAAGTTAAACCACGTACCAGCGTCCGCCTGAGTCTCTGGCTACAACATACACATAGTATTGTGGGCGGAGTCAAATGTTTGACTCAACCCACATTGAGCGACACCCTGAATTGCACACAGCAGTGAGGGGTACTTGAACGTGTTTCTACCTGTTCTGAATGGCCCCACTAGAAGGCGGGGCCAAAAGCCTGCCATCACAAAGAGTGACGGGAGGTGATGAATTGTACAAGCAGAGATTAAAATGTCAAGATGTCAGGTTGTGACTAATGATTTGCTTATATGCTGAATGTAGAGCAGTTTGTTGCGTATTTGGACTATAAGCAGTCGACATGGATGAAAATTTTAGGAGATTGATGGTCTGATGGTTATTTTGTTTTTTCCCCCTCTTTTACCCTGGGATGGTAAAAAATTGAAAAACACATTTTATATAGACAGATCTGATGTGGAAAGAATCTCATTCACAAATGAAAATGTGTTCAATAACAGTGTTTTTTGGTTAAATAAACATCTTTTTTTGTGCATAAGAGATGATAATTAAGTGATACATTTATTACAGTGCTCTCAGATGGTGAAACAAGACGCACTTTTAATCTCTCTCTGTGTTTAACTTTGTTCTGCACCAGCCTTAATGTTAATCTGATGGCACTCAGTTCAGACTTTTGTCTGTTGGAAGTGTTACAGAAATGTTACAGGTCTGATCAAGATCTAGTGAGATTGCAGATGTGACTTTTACGTAAAAGTGACTTGGGCACTTATTCAGACATGGGACCAACATTTA
Organism: Siniperca scherzeri; assembly: GCA_027580175.1. NCBI lineage: Eukaryota > Metazoa > Chordata > Actinopteri > Centrarchiformes > Sinipercidae > Siniperca > Siniperca scherzeri. The sequence goes on along the minus strand of CM050855.1, from coordinate 34,813,473 downwards.
AAATTGCCATCACATAATGAGGTGCATGTCTAAAAGGGTCCTCTTGACTCATACATGAGAAGAAATAAGAGTCAGCCATTGCTGGTAAGTCAACATCCTTTAAAGCACAATGAAATGGTTCATATGTCCTGTTTATGAAATCCAGCTGAAGGAGAATATTTTGAAAAATAAAAACTGAAAAGTCAGTTAAGAATAGAACTGAGGCAAGAATGGGCAAAAATACCTTTTGCAGTTGTTTCAGTACTTTTTATATTCAAATGACTTGAATGGACTCATGGTATTCTGCCTCATAACCAGCAGATGTTTGATGTTCTCTCCATTCTTCACCTCTCTTCATCAGCATCAGCATGATCTTAGCTGTCCTTGTTGTACTATACTGTAAAAGATCATACAGGATTTTAGTGGCACCAACTAATCTTTTATCTTTAACTTAATGTAAATGTATGTTTTATTGTTTTAAAGTCAATTAAACTTAAATGTCTAGTTTTCATTTTCAGACCGTTTCACAACTTACGAACATAATTTCTTCTGAATTTAGGTATTTTGACTGATGAATGATATAAATTTAATTAATGCTGAGAGTTTCTAAAGAAACATAATCAGTATATTGGTAGACTTCCCAGCATGCAGATTCTTTTTTGTAGTTTGAAGAAAACATGCACAATTGAAACTTGCTGTGTATTGGTTCTTAATATTGAATTCTGTCCCTACCTCCAGACAAATACAATTTTACAGATGGACAACACCTTCTGGAAGGCACTGGAAAAACAAACAGTCTGACAGAATGACAGGACGGCAAAATGAAACACGCATGACGATATATGTTGCTATGGTGATGTCGGCTACACAAAGTTAATAGCTAGCCAGATAGCTTGCTAAGCTAATATAGCATAACATACTTTCTATATTACCTGGTATTCCACCCAGCTCTGTGCTGATCACCTAATTTTACCATCTCATCCACTAAAATGATGTCCGGTTTGCCGTCTACCATCTCCCTGAATTCATGTGAATGCAGCAAGGATTGAAACAGAAACAGAAAAGCAGAACTTCTTCTGTTATATTTCCAGCAGATTAGATGCTTCACAGCGGGCGGAACCACTTTGCGCATGTCAAAAAAGTTATTTTCTGATTAAATGCTTTGGGGCACGTAAACGCAGATCTTATCGGATCACTTTATTTGGCGTCCAAGTAAACATTTAAGTTGGAATATTTAATATTATAATATATAATATTGTCCATCTAACCACAGCTGCTGTGACTAAACAGTTAATATCTTAAGTTTATTGAATTTATTTTCTCAAGTTCAGTGAACTTAATTCAGCTGGTTTTACATTTTCAGAAGCCCACTTTGAACTAATTATTTAAGTTTAGTTCAGTTAACTCACATTTTCAAGGCATCAGGGAAATTTGAACTAGCTTAAAATGTTTTACAGTGTACATCAAACGGCTCTATTTTCAAGAACCATGCTGCACAGCGCAGATAGCTCTGGGACTAGTAAGAATACATCATATATTATAGGTAGGCATGTTAGACTGGCATCGGCTGGTGCTATTTTAAAGTAGGCACCATCAGTCTCCAGTCCAATCGGTAGCCACCACCTGCAACTCAACACACTTGGAAACGCACAGAACAGTGAACAGCACAACATTCAGTCAGGGAGGAAAAACCACTCCGAAAATAGGAAACGCACGCTTGAATTTGTCTGTTCTGTGCTTCAATAGAAGTGGATGGGAGACAGAGCAAATATTCGTATACTGGAAATGTAACGTGACAGTGCCTTTAAGCACAGGGCTTTCCACTTCATGATGCACTGACAGTGGTGGAAATAAGTACATTTACTCAAGTACTGTGCTTAAGTTACTTACTAATTACTTTGTAGATTCAAATTAATAATACAAAATATAATCAACAAATAAATTATGATGTATTATTATGGATAAAGATAAATTAAAGTGATTAATGCATAAATAATTATAATCAAATTATGTAATATACATTATTCGTGAAAAGTTTCAAATATGAATACAGCAGCTCAGATGTTCTGCCAAGAGCAGATGTTGTCTCTTTTTAAGTTGAATTCACTTTTTTGGTCATGTTGAAGATCTGATGGTCATTGTGTTTTCTGTGCGTAATAGTGTGCAATTTTATTTGTCATCATAATGATCCATACATTAACTATCAGCGGTTGATTGCCATGCAGTGCCACATATAAAATGAAAGTATAACTAAATATATAACCTAGTTTTTTGCATGTTTGTGCTTGTGAAATTATTTTTAAGGTTTAATCTCCAGGCGATACTTTGGCCATGTGCGCAGTTGTTGCTCCTGGTTATACCTGGTGTTTTGGATAGAAACACCTTGGAGGATTGGTAGGAACTGATGGTCCTGAGAGAGTTATTAATGGAGAGAGAAGTTTTTATTGACCTTAGATTTTTCATGGAACTGTGTAAATTGTTTTCAATAATTCATGATTGCTTGGGTATTAGCCAAATTTACAAAACTTGAAAATGAAAGAAGCCTTGATTTATTTTTAAAAAGTGTGTAGTTTTGGTTGGAAACTGTAACAAAATCAAGGAGTGAATCTTTAATAATGACTTTTTGATATTTTCAAAACACTGAGCTACCTCAAACATCATGTGTTTTTTATTCCTGACTCATTACATGTTCATTTTCCAGCCCCTTCTTTAGAGTTGACTTAACTCTCATCTTGTTACACACAGAAGGACTCAGTGGCGTTCAACGTGTGGGACATCGGTGGTCAAGCCAGCATGTCCACAGTGAACCAGTGTTTCTTCACAGATAAGGCCCTGTATGTGGTGATCTGGAACCTGGCTCTGGGAGAGGAGGCTGTGGCCAACCTGCAGACATGGCTGCTCAACATAGAGGTGAAATGTAGCTCTCACACACGCACACTTCTGCAGACCTACTGAGAACCTGGTTCGAGCTGTACTTTAGTGTGAGTGGGTCAGAAAGTGAAGGGTGTGACTGTGAGAACCAGACAGTTGTCAGTGCTGAGCAAAGAGATGGTGTTTTGGTTTCCAGTGGGAAGGAGGAGTAATCTGATTTAAAGGAAAGTCATTTGGTTGTCAGACAACATAAACCAACTACAGTCCAATGGATGTAATGGAAGCATGATGACGTGAAAGATGTTGACAGCTTGCATCATTTTCAATTCAAGTCAATTTTATTTATATAGCGCCAATTCATAACAGAAGTTATCTCATTGCACTTTTCCTATAGAGCAGGTCTAGACCGTACTCTTTATAATATAAATTACAGAGACCCAACAAATCCCACCATGAGCATGCATTTGGCGACAGTGGCAAGAAAAAACTTCCTTTAAGAGGGCAGAAACCTTGGACAGAACCAGACTCAATGGTGGGCGGCCATCCACCGCTGTCGTGTTAGGTTTTGAGAGAGAGAGAGAGAGGGAGACGGGGGGGTTAGAGAGAGAGGTTTATAGATAGAGAGAGAGAGGTTATGAGAGAGAGAGAGAGAGAGAGAGAGAGAGAGAGAGATTTTGGGGGTGGGGGAGAGGGAGGCACAATGCAAATACCACCTAGAATTTTTAAAATAGTAGTAATTTAATTGTAGTGGTAATATTAATAATAGGAATCACAGATATAGGAATAATAATGACAGTATTAGTAATAGAGCCAATAACAACAACTGTAGCAGCAGTTTTTGAGCAGGAAAACGGGGGCAGCAAGTGGCCCACAACCACAGATCCAGTCTCTGCAGCTCCGGAGGCAGAAAAACCTGCTGAAAGTGACAGAAGGAGAGAGGAGAGAAACGAGAAAGCACAAAAGTTAGTAACATGCAGTAATGGGATAAAAATGCATACAGATGGAGAGGGAGAGAAGGAGAGAGGAAAGAGGTGCATCAAGTCTAGGCCTATAGCAGCATAATTAAGGGATGGTTCAGGGCTCACCCAAGCCAGCCCTAAGTATAGAGACGAGCTTGATAACTGAAGCCTCTGGCTCCCATTCTACTTTTGGAGACTCTAGGAACCACAAGTAACCCTGTATTCTGGGAGCACAGTGTTTTAGTCGGGTAATGCGGTATTATGAGCTCTTTAAGATATGATGGTGCCTGACCATTAAGAGCTTTGTAGGTGAGGAGAAGGATTTTAAATTCTATTCTGGATTTTACAGGGAGCCAGTGCAGAGAAGCTAATATTGGAGAAATATGATCTCTTTTCCTAGTTCTTGTCAGTACACGTGCCGCAGCATTCTGGATCAACTGGAGAGAACAAATGCACTAGTTTTTCGGCATAATTTTGAGACAGGATGTGCCTGATTTTTGCAATGTTGCATAGGTGAAAGAAGGCAGTCCTTGAAGTTTGTTTCATGTGGGAGTTAAAGGATAAATCAAAGATAACTCAGAGAGTCTCCTTACGGTGCTGCTGGAGGCCAGGGCAATGCCATCTAGAGTAACTATATCTTTAGATAATGTGTCTCGGAAGGGCCAAGTACAATAACTTCAGTTTTGTAACAGTTTAACATCAGAAACTTGCAGGTCATCCAGGTCTTTGTGTCCTTAAGGCATGCTTGAAGTTTAGCTAACTGGTTAGTTTCATCTGGCTTGATCGATAGATATAATTGGGTATCATCTGCATAACAATGAAAGTATATGGAGTGTTTCCTAATAATATTGCCTAGAGGAAGCATATATAAGGTGAACAGAATCGGTCCAAGCACAGAACCTTGTGGAACTCCACACCACATACACCCACAAGTGTGTACATATACCCGTTGTCACGGGTATGTACACAATTACACTGATAACAAATGTACAGAGTCCTACTTCATTTTTTCCCTCACCCAAAAACCCATATCCCTCCCCTCCTCCCTTCCACCCTCTCTGCCACTGTCCCCCTCTTCTCTTTACACTGTCTCCCTCAAGGTTACCCAGCATCTAACAAACAAAGTAACACAACTTTTACTTTTATTATACTAATTAAAAGGCACAGTTCTGTACAGTACTTTTTACTATTTCCATTGTTAGAAGTTTGATAAATATGGGTTTAGGCTCCTGTTTATGGAATGTGTTTAACAAATTTTAATCAGTGTCAATCAGATATCAGCCCCTGATTTGATTCTCTATGTAGGCACTAATGCTAAAAACTGTAAGTTGTTGATTGACACATCTAACCAATTGCATATGTTGGCTAAAACATGATTTGTTTTTTGACACATTTATTGAGCTTTCAACTGCAACTCATGGTCTTCATCAATATAAGTGCACTAGTTGTCATGTGACCAAAGTTCCATACTTAGGTCATATGATGACCCAACCATCTCCATGATAAGTGACAAATCTCACTCTGCTGAGGAAGACAATGAGAAGCGGTGGAAAAATCTAGACATTGGTTGGAGTTAATATTATTTTTCTGTGTGCCTCAAACAACTCTTTCCAACGTTAAGAATGAACCTGCACGCTAATTTTTTGTTTTGTTTTTCATCAGGCTAATGCACTTTTTGTGTTAATTGATATGCAAAGCTGACTGTCCAATTTACAAATGAAATATGTGTATTTTTTCTTTTTTTCTTTAATACACATTCAATAAACATGTTAGTTCCTGTGTGTATAGGCGCGAGCGCCCAACTCTGCAGTGGTGGTCGTGGGAACACATTTGGATCTCATCGACACCAAGTTTCGCACTGAGAGACTGGCTACGCTGAGAGCTTATATTCTGGCTCTTTGCCGATCCCCGTCAGGGGCTCGAGCCACCGGCTACCCTGACATCACCTGGAAACACCTGCAGTAAGCACACATTTTACATTTTATTGTTTGTTTATTTACATTGATAATAAGCACTGTTTGCGTATGCTTCATGCAAGTTGTGGCATTATCACTAGTATCAGCCTGTGTGTGTGTGTCTTCGTACTCAGTGAAGTGTCCTGTAAGACCCTGGAGGGTTTGGATGTGCTGAAGAAGCTGATCTACCAGGTGGCTCTCTCCATGAAAGACAACAGCAGCACAGCCTGTGGCAGTAAACTGCTGGGCAGACTGGTGAGTGAGTGTGGCTGGTGATGCTCTACACTGTGTATCTGTGTAGAGAAAGCTTCACAGTTTGGACCAACAGAGAGAAACTGTTTGCTTACTGAATAGATACAGTAGTACATGTATACAGTATGTCACTATTATTGTATCTCCAAAATTGAAACATTTTATAGCTGTAATATTCACTATATAGTTACAAGAATTTAGAATTGTAGTAATTCTGCCTTTTTGTCAACAAAAACTCAGCAGAATTTCAGTGGATTTTACTCTGTAGGATGGATTCAGATTCATAAAACATGAGCATATTGCGGAATACTGTATGCAGAATGCATTCAGTATTTGTGTGTGTAATGAAATTTTCATTTTATATGTATGTATATGTATCTACAGTGGTGTGAAAAAGTGTTTGCCCCCTTCCTGATTTCTTTTTTTTTTTTTTGCATGTTTGTCACACTTAAATGTTTCAGATCATCAAACTAATATAAATATTAGTCAAAGATAACACAAGTAAACACAAAATGCAGTTTTTAAATGAAGGTTGTTATTATTAAGGGAAAACAAAATCCAAACCTACATGGCCCTGTGTGAAAAAGTGATTGGCCCTCCTCTTAAAACATAACTTAACTGTGGTTTATCACACCTGAGTTAAATTTCTCTAGCCACACCCAGGCCTGATTACTGCCACACCTGTTCTCAATCAATAAATCACTTAAATAGGACCTGCCTGACAAAGTGAAGTAGACCAAAAGATCTCCAAAAGCTAGACATAATGCCAAGATCCAAAGAAATTCAGGAAAAAATGAGAAAGAAAGTAATTGAGATCTATCAGTCTGGAAAAGGTTATAAAGCCATTTCTAAAGCTTTGGGACTCCAGCAAACCACAGTGAGACCCATCCATCCATCCATCCATCCATCTTCTTCCGCTTATCCGGGGCCGGGTCGCGGGGGCAGCAGTCTAAGCAGGGACTCCCAGACTTCCTTCGCCCCAGACACTTCCTCCAGCTCCTCCGGGGGGATCCCGAGGCGTTCCCAGGCCAGCCGAGAGACATAGTCCCTCCAGCGTGTCCTGGGTCTTCCCCGGGGCCGCCTCCCGGTGGGACATGCCCAGAACACCTCCCGAGGGAGGCGTCCAGGAGGCATCCGGATCAGATGCCCTAGCCACCTCAGCTGGCTCCTCTCGACGTGGAGGAGCAGCGGCTCTACTCGAGCTCCCCGTGTGACTGAGCTCCTCACCCTATCTCTAAGGGAGCGCCCAGCCACTCGGCGGAGGAAGCCCATTTCGCCGCTTGTATCCGCGATCTTGTCCTTTCGGTCACTACCCAAAGCTCATGACCATAGGTGAGGGCAGGAGCGAGATTGACCGTAAATCGAGAGCTTTGTCTTCGACTCAGCTCCTTCTTTACCACAACGGTCCGATACAGCGCCCGCATCACTGCAGACGCTGCACCGATCCGCCTGTCAATCTCACGCCCATCCGTCCCTCACTCGTGAACAAGACCCCGAGATACTTAAACTCCTCCACTTGGGGCAAGGACTCCCCACCCACGCCAAGAGAGCAAACCACCTTTTTCCGGTCAAGAACCATGGCCTCAGATTTGGAAGAGCTGATTCTCATCCCAGCTGCTTCACACTCGGCTGCAAACCGTCCCAGTGCATGCTGCAGGTCCTGGTTTGAAGAAGCCATCAGAACGACATCATCTGCAAACAGCAGAGATGAGATCCTGTGGTTCCCAAACCGGACACCCTCCGCCCCTGACTGCGCCTAGAAATTCTGTCCATATAAATTATGAACAGAACCGGTGACAAAGGGCAGCCCTGGCGGAGTCCAACATGCACCGGAACAGGTCTGACTTACTGCCGGCAATGCGAACACAGCTCCTGCTCCGTTATACAGGGACCGGACAGCCCTTAGCAAAGGGCCCCGGACCCCATACTCCCAGAGCACTCCCCACAAAGCGCCCGGGCACACGGTCGAATGCCTTCTCCAGATCCACAAAGCACATGTGGACTGGTTGGGCAAACTCCCATGAACCCTCGAGCACCCGATGGAGAGTATAGAGCTGGTCCAGTGTTCCACGACCGGGACGAAAACCACTCTGCTCCTCCTGAATCCGAGGTTCGACTATCGGACGAATTCTCCTCTCCAGTACCCTGGAATAGACCTTACCGGGGAGGCTGAGAAGTGTGATCCCTCTGTGATTGGAACACACCCTCCGGTCCCCCTGCTTATACAGAGGGACCACCACCCCGGTCTGCCAGTCCAGAGGCACTGTCCCAGACCGCCACGCGATGTTGCAGAGACGTGTCAGCCAAGACAGTCCCACAACAACGGATGTTGTGGGACAGTGAGACCCATTATCCACAAATGGTGAAAGCATGGAACAGTGGTGAACCTTCCCAGGAGTGGCCGGCCGACCAAAATTACCCCAAAAGCGCAGCGACGACTCATCCAAGAAGTCACAAAAGACCCCACAACAACATCCAAAGAACTGCAGGACTCATTTGCCTCAGTTGAGGTCAGTGTTCATGACTCCACCATAAGAAAGAGACTGGGCAAAAATGGCCTGCATGGCAGAGTTCCAAGACGAAAACCACTGCTGAGCAAAAAGAACATTAAGGCTCATCTCATTTTTGCCAGAAAACATCTTGATGATCCCCAAGACTTTTGGGAAAATACTCTGTGGACTGACGAGACAAAAGTTGAACTTTTTGGAAGATGTGTGTCCCATTACATCTGGCGTAAAAGTAACACTGCATTTCAGAAAAAGAACATCACACCAACAGTAAAATATGGTGGTGGTAGTGTGATGGTCTGGGGCTTTTTTGCTGCTTCAGGACCTGGAAGACTTGATAAATGGAACCATGAATTCTGCTGTCTACCAAAAACTCCTGAAGGAGAATGTTCGGCCATCTGTTTGTGACCTCAAGCTGAAGCGAACTCGGGTTCTGCAGCAGGACAATGATCCAAAACACACCAGCAAGTCCACCTCTGAATGGCTGAAGAAGAACAAAATGAAGACTTTGGAGTGGCCTAGTCAAAGTCCTGACCTGAATCCTATCGAGATGCTGTGGCATGACCTTAAAAAGGCAGTTCAATGTGGCTGAATTACAACAATTCTGCAAAGATGAGTGGGCCAAAATTCCTCCACAGCACTGTAAAAGACTCATTGCAAGTTATCGCAAACGCTTGATTGCAGTTGTTGCTGCTAAGGGTGGCCCAACCAGTTATTAGGTTTAGGGGGCAATCACTTTTTAGTTTAGTTTTAGTTTTCCCTTAATAATAACAACCTTCATTTAAAAACTGCATTTTGTGTTTACTTGTGTTATCTTTGACTAATATTTAAATTAGTTTGATGATCTGAAACATTTAAGTGTGACAAACATGCAAAAAAATAAGAAATCAGGAAGGGGGCAAACACTTTTTCACACCACTGTATATGTACAGTATATATATTAGGGGTGTAACGGTACACAAAATTCAGTTCGGTATGTACCTTAGTTTTAGGGTCACAGTTCAGAAACATTTGATGTAGCTTATGGCCTTCAGTGAAGATGTTTTACATGATTACATTTGTTGCTTTTTTAATAAATATTGATTGTATAATTGAAATGGATTGATGAATCGAAATTTCTTTAACAACTTAAGATCATTGAAATCTTTTGGGATGATTGACCTAGTGGTTTTGTCAAAAAATAGGATTTTATAAAATTGAGAAAAAACTGGCAAAATGTGACAGTTTTAGAACAGAAGACCAGATGCAGATGACTTGAGTGATTATGATGACAAAAGAAGTTTGACTCTAGGCAAAGCCATTTTTGAGATAATTGTGAAAACGTAAACTTGATTATTACAGCAACTGTGTCATTATATGTGCCTGAGTAGTGGGTGGAATTTGCAATCCACCTATCAATTATTGTGTTTCTAGGTCTGACGGTTTTTGCTGGACAAACACTTTTTAGCAGAGAAAAATAATTTTCACAGCGTCACAATAGGCAATTTTTAACTTGATATGACCTCTATGACACATCACATGCATGAATTGCCACATTTTGGGGAAGTAGGACTTGACCACCTGGGAATTTGAACCCTAGACCTTTGTATCCCCAGAGAAGGTGATTTACTGACTACACCACTGGGGAGAGATGGCTTCCACACAACTTGAGGCAATGACATCACATGTGCAAAACTGGGGTATTTTTGTTTATTTAGGGGTCCAAGCAGCAAAGCTGCTGGAGCCCTATTGTTGTTGTTCTCAATATTAGGGGTCCACGCCCGAATGGTCTTCTGCTCTAAAAATGTCAAATTTTGTGACTTTTTCTGAAAATACAATTTTCTCGACCATATCATAGACCGTTGGGCCATTTGTCCCGAAACTTTGGCAGGATCATCTACAGACTTTGCTAATCTAAAGTTATCAAGGAAATTTAGATATGTTAATCCATTTGAAATTAAACATTTTTAGACCTGTGTTTAGATCTGTGTAAAATTTTACCTAAACGCTCATAAATCAAAATTAGCTTAAGCTATTGTAACCAAACTTGGTGCAGATGTTCGGATGCTAGATCCGAGCTTTGTTAAGCAATCCTGGAATATTCTGCCATTAGGGCGCGCCACAAATGTGAAAAGTTTATATCTCGAATTCAGTTTGCACAATCTAGGGTCATGAGTCATTTGATGCTTAAAATTTAATAACGATTGATTAAAGTGGGCTTGGATTATTACAACAAATATAAATTTCTAGACATTTCACATTCCAAACTTCAAAAAATCGAAACAAACCATCTGTCTTAGAGAGCTGAAATGTTTTCAGCACATCCACTGATGTGTGACAAAAGTTTGCCTCACTGCCACCTATGTTCAATTTATAAGTCTGTCACTCTATATTTTTCAAAATATGCAAAATCAATTAACAACTGTATCTCCACAAGTATTAATTCATATACTGCCAAAATTGACACAGACATTCTCTAGATGGTAGATAAAGTGTTTCAAATGGTGTTCAGATCGGTCAAATGGTGAGTTTGCAATGACATTCAATCTTGCTGTAATTTGTACTGTATGCACAACATTTTCTTTTTTTCCTCAGTGTTGGATCACACATCACCAAAATATTTGGCAATACATCTGAAACCAGTGATTTTTTTTCAGAATTTTATTACCAACATTTTAAGCGTTTTAAGTTCAAACAGAAAAAAATACGCCAGTCTGGGGTATGTGATGTCATTGGCTCAACTTGTGAGACGGTGACCATGTCTCCTCAATGGCACACTCAGTAAGTCACCTTCTCTGGGGATACAAAGGTCCAGGGCTCAAATCCCCAGGCAGCCAAGTCCTACTTGCCAATAATGTGGCAATTGATGCATGTTTCAAGTGTTCATTGAGGTCATATTAAGTTGAAGATTGCCTATTGTGACCCCGAGAAAATTTCTTGTCATTATTTTTCTCTGCTAAAGAGTGTGCAAAATTTGGTGGCAATCTGCCACTTGGTGGTGCTTTTGTTGCAAAATCATGAAATACACTAAAATGATTCTGATGGAATATTTTCCAATCTCTGTGCTGCTCTCAAGCTGCAAATTGCATCGTGCCGGGTGCGACTTGCTTGGACCCCGTTAGAACCTGCCTGCAGGTCTAGTTAAACTTAAAACAGTCAAAATGTTGTTCAAAAAATTCAGAAAAAAATCACACATTATTTTCCTGGTTTCGGGTGTAGGCCTATTGTCAAATACTTTGGTGAAGTTTGACAAACATTTGTTTGAATAGAAAATGTGCATACAGTACTAATTACAGTAAGACACTGAATGTCACTGCAGACTCATTGTTGTGTTCATATCTGAACACCATTTTAACATTATAAAACATGTGATATCTAGGATTCAAAGAATGTCTGCGTCAATCCTGGTAGAATTGAAATGAAGACTTGTTGAAATATAGATGTTAATTGATTTTGCATATTTTGAATTATATAGAGTGACGGACTTCTGAATTTACCATAGGTTGCAGTAAGGTAAACCTTTGTCACACATCAGTGGGTGTGCTGAAAAAATTTCAGCTGTGTAGGAGATACAGGGGATTTTTTAAAGTTTGGAATGTGAAATGTCTACAAGCCATGGGGGGGACTCAAAGAGTCAAAACACACCATCTAGGCTACAACAAGTGGATTGAGGACAGACTACATACAGTATATTTAATGTTAAGAAAAACAATTTTCAGTTTAAAATATTCTTTGAAATATGTTATTGGGGTTGAAAGCAAGGGCCTACGCTAATGAAACTGTGTCCCAAATGACCAAAAATGTCACTGAAAAATTGTTTTGTGTCACTACAACAAGATGGTGAACCATGCTTTGTAAAGATATCATACACACTTAATTTCTTCATATAAAGAAACAGTTCCAGTCTGTTTTATGACCCAGCGGTCATGTGAAGACAGGGTGTTTGGGGGAAATCCATCCTTGAGTCCTAACAGACTTGTTTCAACAACTTCAGGGAAGGTTAAGTCTTTTATCAATAAAAGATACAAAATGTTCATCAGCATGCATGTTGATCACGCTACACCATGAAAGCGCCAAAAGATTAGTTATTCAACAGAACTGTGTGAAAAATGAAAGCAATACGGGTTGGAAATTATCGATATACAATAAGAAATAACCATGTGTGCGACGGTGTCCGCTTGCCTCATCTGTGTACTTTATGTGCTGTTAGCCTATACGCTGGTACAGAAACACCCTGGGACAAACTTACACAGTGTTTCTTATGCAATGTAATGTTTTACATTTGCCAAATTTACAAAAAGGGGCAAATAATGAAAAAATTGACATAGCATTTCACAGTTTATAAAGCTTCCCCTAACTCAACTCACAAAACTCCAGATGTCAATGCGATTACTGTTTTTGTAAAATTTGACGTTTAATTTAATTACATTAAATTTTATTTATATAGTGCCAATTCATAACAGAAGTTGTGTAACGGGTAAAAAATATATTTATATAAATTCATGGGGACCAGCACAGGTAAAAATGAACTAAATGGCTTCCGGTTATGTCTGCGGTCCATCGCTACCAGGTGAAGGAACTGACCATAAAAAAGGCACCGTGACCTATCAAGGCCACACGATTTGGATCTTCGAAGACTATAGTCCTGATGTCCTGAAGCTGCGCGGTGAATTCAAAGACGCCATGGCGGAACTTTACAAACGCGGACTTAAACCTGCTCTCCTTTTCCCAGCCAGATTACGCATCACACTTGCTAACGGTGAGAAAATGTGGTTCCTATCGGCTTCTGAAGCCAACAACTTCGTTCAAAGTTTAGAACCACAGTAGTTTACATTGAAGCTTTGGGCTGCGGCCAGTTACTTGGGTATCTTATTGACTTTAATTTACGAATTGTAGTCACAAAACGGTCTGGTCCAGTTTTTGTTTCAATGCATCTGACACTTAAAAGGGCTACTGTCTATGTATAATGCTATCTTCCGTAGGCACTTAATTTTTTTGTTATTTTTCTGAACGATATTGTATTTTTTTATCAATTTTGGAGCCAACTATCTGCAGAGTATTTGACCTTTGTATGTAGTTTTTTTTATTTGTATAAGTTCCTTATCACAGTGCTCTGATTAATACACTTTTGTGCATTGTTAGCCATTTTTGTTTTTGTTAACTGTTTATACAGCTGTATACGGTTGGCATAAATATAATTGAGAGGTTGTGCAGCAAAATATAGGGAGGGCTTGTAGTCGGGAAGTTTGCTGGTTAAAGTGTTGTTCGATGCAGACCATTGTATCTGCATCTGATAGGGTTTTGGGGTGGAGTCATGTATGTGGGTTTTTTGGGTTTTTTTTTGTTTTTTTTCCTCTTTATATTTATTTTCTTACTACTTTTATTTTGGGGGTACAACCTTTCTCATTCAACCGATGTGCTACAAGCAAAGAATATTTGTCTCTGATAAAGGGTTATATTACATTCACAACAGGGCTTTATGGCTTGTGTAATCAGTGCTACACCACCTAGTGGTTCACTTAGGTCCGCCAGCTGGAATGTCAAAGGGCTCAATTCACCGGTAAAACGAATAAAATTCTCAATCATTTGAAGCATTTAAACACCAAAATAGCTTTTATTCAAGAAACTCACTTTACGATTGCAGACCACTTAAAGATCAAAAGGGACTGGGTAGGCCAGCTTTGCCACTCTTCTTTTTCTAGTAAGTCACGGGGCATGGCTATTCTTATACATAGATCAGTCCCATTTTCTATGTCCAAGGTCATCTCCGACCCAAATGGACACTTTTATTATTATCACAGGCCATATTAACGGGGTGTGTCTAGTGTTAGCGAATGTGTACGGACCAAATTGGGACAATGACATTTTTTTCAATAATTCTTATTTTCCCTCGCTGATTTAAATACTAGCTAACTTATTCTAGGTAGAGATTTTAATTGTTGTCTGAATCCTCTTTTAGATTGTTCTTCTTCAAAACCCTGAGCTCAATAAATCCTCAAAAACAATTGAGCTGTTTATGGAACAGTACACAGTCTCTGATGTTTGGCGTTTTTTCAATCCCAGTGCAAAACAGTTTTCCTTTTTTTCCACCTGTTCACCAAACGTTCTCTCATATCGATTATTTTCTTTTGGGTAACAAATTACTTCCACTCATCCGGGACTGTACCTACAATCCTATTGTAATTTTGGATCATGCCACAATTACAGTGGATCTCTCGCTTCCCTGGTGGGGCAACATCCAGGTCTTTTTGGCGTCTAAATTCTTTATTACTTATCGTTTGCTGATTTTGTAAAAGTTATTAATGACCGGATCGACCTTTTTATCTCTACAAATGTCACCCCTGATACTTCAGCTGTTACTATATGGGAAGCATGCAAAGCCTTTTTGAGAGGAGAAATTATATCTTTTTCGCCGTTCCAGAGGAAAAAGGCTGCTGAGAGGAAATCATCTTTATCTAGGTCTCTGGCTGAGCTTCAATCAAGAGTTGTAGTTTTGCCCAGCTCAGATTTGTTCAATAAAATTCTCACAACAAAAGCTGAATTCGATCTGCTTGCAACGAGTGAAGCAGTTGAAGCTCTTCATAAATCTAGTTATAACTATTATGAATTTGGTGACAAACCTGGTAAATTGCTTGCACACCACTTCACTTCACACCACACTACGTCAGTCTTCCATCCTGAATCATATTACTCAAATTGCTACATCTTCTGGTCCCACAATCAATCCTCTTACCATTAATGATCAATTTAGGGATTTCTATAGCTCTTTGTATACCTCTGAAAGTTCTACTGAAGAATCTCATCTTGAAAGTATTTTTAATTCTCGACATTCCCACTATTGACCCCGAATCGGCCTCTAAACTGAATGAACCCCTTACTTTAGATGAAATCAAGACTTCATTGAGCCTGCTGCAAAATGGAAAGTGTCCAGGTCCTGATGGGTTCCCCATAGAATTCTATAAGACGTTCTCAGATAAATTGTCCCCTCTTTTATTAAACATGTTTAACAAGTCTTATAAATCTGGTATTCTTCCCCAAACCTTGCGCCAAGCCGTAATTTCCCTAATTTTGAAAAAAGACAAAGATCCTTTTCAGTGTAGCAATTATCATCCAATTTCTTTACTGTGCAGACGTAAAACTGCTAGCTAAGATATTAGCACGCCGTTTGGAACCGCTCTTACCAACTATCATTTCACCAGACCAGACTGGTTTTAATGTCAGACGTCTCTTGAATATCCTTTACTCTACTCTTCATAAAAAGATCCCAGACTTAGTTATCTCTATGGACGCCGAAAAGGCGTTCGATAGAGTTGAGTGGGATTTCTTGTTTTATACTTTAAAGAGATTTGGAAATGGTGATTATTTGCTATCTTGGATTAAGCTTCTGTACACTTCTCCCCTAGCCTGTGTGCACACAAACAATCATTATTCAAAGTTTTTTCCTCTTGGTAGAGGGACAAAGCAAGGTTGCCCGCTCTCCCCGCTGCTATTCGCTTTGGCTATCAAACCATTAGCCATTGCTCTCAGACGTAGTCCGATGTCATGCATTTCCAGGGGGGAAGTGGAGCACAAAGTGTCCCTATATGCGGATGACCTTTTGTTGTTTGTTTCTGACCCGGTCAATTCTATTCCTCCGGTGCTTACCTTGCTGTCAGAATTCGGTCTAATTTCTGGCTATAAGCTAAATTTGACTAAAAGCGAACTAATGCCCATTAGTAATGCTGCATCTGAAGTTCCTCTATCTTCTATGCCATTCAAGGCCTCTTTACATAGCTTCAAATATTTAGGCGTACAGGTGACAAAGTGTTTTGCAGATCTATTTCATCATAATTTTTCACCATTGCTCAGCCGTCTCACAAAGGATTTTCACTGTTGGTCTCTTCTCCCTTTGTCTTTAGTACGTAGAATTAATTGTGTGAAGATGAACGTGCTCCCTCCTTTTATCTCTACAAATGTCACCCCTGATACTTCAGCTGTTACTATATGGGAAGCATGCAAAGCCTTTTTGAGAGGAGAAATTATATCTTTTTCGCTGCTCCAGAGGAAAAAGGCTGCTGAGAGGAAATCATCTTTATCTAGGTCTCTGGCTGAGCTTCAATCAAGAGTTGTAGTTTTGCCCAGCTCAGATTTGTTCAATAAAATTCTCACAACAAAAGCTGAATTCGATCTGCTTGCAACGAGTGAAGCAGTTGAAGCTCTTCATAAATCTAGTTATAACTATTATGAATTTGGTGACAAACCTGGTAAATTGCTTGCACACCACTTCACTTCACACCACACTCGTCAGTCTTCCATCCTGAATCATATTACTCAAATTGCTACATCTTCTGGTCCCACAATCAATCCTCTTACCATTAATGATCAATTTAGGGATTTCTATAGCTCTTTGTATACCTCTGAAAGTTCTACTGAAGAATCTCATCTTGAAAGTATTTTTAATTCTCGACATTCCCACTATTGACCCCGAATCGGCCTCTAAACTGAATGAACCCCTTACTTTAGATGAAATCAAGACTTCATTGAGCCTGCTGCAAAATGGAAAGTGTCCAGGTCCTGATGGGTTCCCCATAGAATTCTATAAGACGTTCTCAGATAAATTGTCCCTCTTTTATTAAACATGTTTAACAAGTCTTATAAATCTGGTATTCTTCCCCAAACCTTGCGCCAAGCCGTAATTTCCCTAATTTTGAAAAAAGACAAAGATCCTTTTCAGTGTAGCAATTATCATCCAATTTCTTTACTGTGCAGACGTAAAACTGCTAGCTAAGATATTAGCACGCCGCTTGGAACCGCTCTTACCAACTATCATTTCACCAGACCAGACTGGTTTTAATGTCAGACGCCTCTTGAATATCCTTTACTCTACTCTTCATAAAAGATCCCAGACTTAGTTATTCTATGGACGCCGAAAAGGCGTTCGATAGAGTTGAGGATTTCTTGTTTTATACTTTAAAGAGATTTGGAAATGGTGATTATTTGCTGTCTTGGATTAAGCTTCTGTACACTTCTCCCCTAGCCTGTGTGCACACAAACAATCATTATTCAAAGTTTTTTCCTCTTGGTAGAGGGACAAAGCAAGGTTGCCCGCTCTCCCCGCTGCTATTCGCTTTGGCTATCAAACCATTAGCCATTGCTCTCAGACGTAGTCCGATGTCATGCATTTCCAGGGGGGAAGTGGAGCACAAAGTGTCCCTATATGCGGATGACCTTTTGTTGTTTGTTTCTGACCCGGTCAATTCTATTCCTCCGGTGCTTACCTTGCTGTCAGAATTCGGTCTAATTTCTGGCTATAAGCTAAATTTGACTAAAAGCGAACTAATGCCCATTAGTAATGCTGCATCTGAAGTTCCTCTATCTTCTATGCCATTCAAGGCCTCTTTACATAGCTTCAAATATTTAGGCGTACAGGTGACAAAGTGTTTTGCAGATCTATTTCATCATAATTTTTCACCATTGCTCAGCCGTCTCACAAAGGATTTTCACTGTTGGTCTCTTCTCCCTTTGTCTTTAGTACGTAGAATTAATTGTGTGAAGATGAACGTGCTCCCTCCTTTTATCTTTTTCAACGTATCCCTATTTTTATCCCAAAGTCCTTTTTTATCACACTAGATAGCTCTATTTCTCAATTCATATGGAATGGCAAGACTCCAAAGATTCGAAAAAGTGTCTTGCAGAAACCAAGGTATTTGGGTGGTCTTGCCCTTCCTAATTTTCTGTTTTATTATTGGGCAGCAAATATACGGTCCATGCTACACTGGATTAATTCAAACAATTTTGACAGTGCCCCAGCATGGTTTAACATTGAGAGTGCCTCTTGTAAATCCTCTACATTGGTCGCTCTTCTATGTTTTCCAATCACACTCTCTCCTCTGAAATATTCGGATAATATAATAGTGAAAAATAGTCTCAAAATTTGGATTCAGTTTCTACGTCATTTTGGCTTTCAAGTTATGCCCCTGTCTTCCCCGATATATTTTAATCCGTTGTTTCTCCCTTCTACCCTGGATGGTGCATATGCTTATTGGAGGAATCAAGGTGTCCACTCTGTTGCTGATCTTTACATCGAAGATGCCTCATTTGCCTCATTTGAACAGCTGAGTGTTATCCATAACATTCCAACAAGCCATTTTTTAGGTTTTTACAAATACGTGACTTTGTTCGTAAAGATTTTGCAAACTTTCCCAATGCTCCGACTCCGTCTGCAATTGATACCATCCTAAGTCTTGATGTCTGTTCTAAAGGCTCAATTTCTAAGTTAATCAATACTTTTGCCACTTTACAGTCTTTCCCCGTTGATAGTTTGCATATCAGTTGGTCTTCAGACCTCAATATTGAAATAGATCAGGACACATGGGAGGAAGTGCTGGACAGGGTCCATTCCTCGTCTATCTGTGCACGTCATTGCCTTATTCAATGTAAGGTGGTTCATAGAGTTCATTGGTCAAAATGTAAGTTTGCACGAATTGATCCAACCATTGACCCAGAGTGTGATATACATACTCACTGGTTGTTTAGTTTGTAACCCTCTGGAATCTTTAAGATTTGTTTTGTGATGTAAATATACAGGTATACTTGGCTATCTTTTTCTTTTTTGTACGCCTGCTTGTGTACATTTATATACATCTCATTCTCATCACAAATTTTATATATATATATATATATATATATATATATATATTATTATTATTTATTTATTTATTTATTTTCCTTGTTTTGTTTTGGTATCTGTATTGTAACTCGTCACGTCATCCTTTCTTGTGATCTATTGTTTGTAAAACGTTTAAAATTAAGAAATAAATAATTTTTAAAAAATGAACTAAATGCAGGCGGGCAGCAGGTGAGAACAAAAATATGTTGGGTTTATTTCTGGAGAAATCAGAAATGAAAATGATTGTGCAGTATTTTTAACATCTAAATCTAAATAACATGGCATTGATTGTGCGGAATGTGCTTGCCATCCCGGCATCGCAGCCAGTGAAAGAGACTTTTCCTCAGCTGGATTTGTGATTCAAGAATGGAGAACCCAGCTTAACCCAGTTTAAGGGACTGTGGACAATGTACTTTTTTTGCACAGCAACCTCAGGCTCAAGGGCAATTAAACATCAGCATAGTGAGTAGAAACATACATAGTTGGTGACTGATTCAGCCAAATAGGCTACAGTTAATTATGATTTGAATTCATGTTTCTACATGTTCCAATTGCACATGTAAAAATTAAGCACTTTAAAATGAGTGACTGTGTAGCCTCTGTGTTTAATCACAGGTCGGGTTGCGGGACTTATATTAACGGGTTGGGGTGGGTCCAGATTTGACTTAGAGATAATTGCAGGTAACGTGTCGGTTCTGGTACTGAGCTTTGTGGGTGCGGGTGGGTGCAGGTTTGCAAAACTGGACCCATGCAGGACTCTGGTGCAAGTGCATTTTTTTACCTCATGTGCTCAATACATACAGCATCTCCAGTGAAGAGTGGAAAAATAAATATTTAAGTTGTTTTTTTTTAAATAGCCACATTCAGCACCTACTGTCCTGCACACTTCGAACACCAATCTCACCTAACTGCAGAGGATGAGGCCCTTTTGTACTCATGGCATATACCACTAGACACCCCTAATCAATTAACAATAGTAATAATGTAAAATAAACAATTGTTACAACTGTTTGATTCACAAGGGTGGCACCAACTTGTGTAGGTGCGATCAATTAATTATGGCTATCAGAATTATCAAAGATAATCATAAATAACTTTAATTAGTAAAGTCCTCGGGGGCACCACTCTTAAGAAGAGAAATGATAAAATAATAAAATACAATAAATTACTAAAAATACTATCAATTTGGAACTCAGATTAATAATTAAATTACCTATAACCAGAATTACCACCAATAGCTAGTAGGTTGAAGGATTTGGAGTTCAAAATAGAAGAGGTTGGCAAATTACTCACTCTTGTGCGACATAAAAGAAACCAGCATCATTATACACGAGCATTTATTTAAACGATAAACAAAGCAAAAACACACAATATGAAGACTAAATCTAAATAATAAACTACAGAACAAAGGGTGTGTATGTGTATTTGTGTGATCACAACAATATAACCTCAGAAAAACACATCAGTAATGTCACATGTACAAAACTTTGCTTAGCTATATACCCTGTTACTCTATGCAATGCCCAGTTGTTACGTTACCCATCCATGGGAGGGAAAGAGAGGTGGCTTTGGTGCTGCTGTTAGCTGGCGGTCAGTCTGTTGTAGATAAGCCAAGCGGGGAAGAATTGTGGTTCCACTGTGGAAGCGTCTTTTGCTGTGCAGTGTCCGCTTGTAGAGATCAGAGGAAGCCGGTTGCTCCACCTGTGGTTGTCCTTACAGAGTTAACAGCTAGGCGTTAATTTGCTTCGTGCATGTGAAGTTAGCTGGCAGGCTTTGTGTGTGGCAGCTGTTTGCGCTAAACTTTGTTGCAGAGATCTAACAGGCCTTTGCAGCGCTTAGATCAGTAGACTTCGGTTCTGCTGCGTGTTTCTGAGGAGAGAGTTCAGGTGGGTGTCTGCTGGTGAGCATGCCACACTGAGAGGGGGACAGCCACAACTGTCCGCCGCAGTGAAGATTTCCAGGAGAAAGAGACAGAACCAATGATCGCTGACCAAACAAACAGGTGATGTTTTGTCAAGTGAATTGCTGAAGAATAGAGAAGAAAAATAAAAACGACATCACCATTATTTCTGGAGTCCTTACATGCCTTCTACTTCCAACATTGAAAGAAAAAGTGGTCTAACTAAAACAAACCTAAGAACTGAAGTTTTGCCACTACAATAATCAAAAGCTTGCTATTTAGTCAAGCTCGCTATCAAGCTAAAAAATCGCTAACAAGTGAATATGTTATCAAAGAGCTAACTTTGGCATCTGAACCATTAACACAGACGTCATCTTGCCGCGCTGTAAGGGCTTTGTGAAGTTGCTGAGAAGAACACATGGTGCAATGCTGCATACCAACTGAAGTAGGGATGTTTATTTGGATGGATTTATGAAGATTTGCACTGTGCTGTAACCAGCAAAAATAGTTAAAATACCGAAACAACTCAAGAGTCTGGATTTACAGGTGCTATGGCGGATGAGAAAGAAGACGATGATGCAATTACCCGGACTGGCTCCGGAAGAAGCTCAAATAATTAAAGCTGAAAAAGAACAACTGGAGATTGAAACCGTTGCCACTGCTAGAATTAGAGATTCTGAAAAATGTGAAGAACACCAGAAGTTTAAGTGGGCATGAACAAACCTGCAGCGGCAAGACCGCTTTGAGTGCTGAAATCTGAAGATGATGATGACTGTGGGTATATGTATAGCTTCCCATTCTCCAAGCAGAAACACACTGAGAAGTCGCATTGCCAGTGTTAGCTGACCCAGGTGTGCCATTCGGTGTTAGACCCAAGATGAAAAACACTCTGCTGCTGATGCATCGACAACAGAGACTCATCACAGCATCATAACAGTACGAGAAAGATGTATCGACTGATGCAATGACAAACAAACATTACAGAGATTCTTGCACAGAACCAGCAGTTTCGTTTACTACAAAGAGATGCACCAGTGTTCCATGGAGACCCACTGGAGTACAGATCTTTTATGAGAGCATTTATCCATGCTATTGATGCTAGAGCTGACAGCAGTGCTGACAAGTTGTACTTCCTTGAGCAGTATACCAGAGGTACCACAGGACCTTGTGAATAGCTGCCAACACATGCCTGCAGATCGTGGGTTATACAATGGCTGTGAGGCTGCTTCAAGACAGGTATGGAAATGAGCTGAAGATGGCTACAGCTGTGATGGAAAAGGCATTCAAGTGGCCTGAGATTAAGTGTGAAGATGGGAAAGCTTTAAGTGCTTTTTCATTGTTTCTGGTGAGCTGTCATAACGCCATGGAAGATGCTAATTGCATGGAAGAAATGGAGCTCATGCATTTGACCTCCAGCGGCAGCGTCAAAAAAGAGCCAGGTTCACTGAACTGGTGGACTTTGTCGATCACCAAGCAAAGAACATCGGCCGTCCGCATGTCTGATCCACTCTTCAGCACAGCAACAGCTGATAAGAAAGACGCAGAGAAGTTTCAAGGAAACAAGGCTAAGATAGGAAGTAGCCCTCAACGAAGAAAAAATGCTACCAGTGCACCAGCACCACTCAATCAAGAGACAAGTGCCTGGCCGGAGAAAACTGTGTGCTTGCTATAGTGCCTGTCAGAGTGAAATCCAAGAAGTGCAACAAAGCTGTGGAGGCCTATGCATTCATGGGCCCAGTCAGTTCTGCAACATTTTGTACTGAGGCACTGACTAAGCAGCTGAATGTTCAAGGCAGAAAGGCCAAGCTTATGTTGAGCATGATCAATTCCAAGAAAAGAGTAGAGAGCCACATCTTCACCGACTTGGAAGTCAGGGGTCTTGAAAACAACAACTTCATAGAGCTATCCACGGTGTTCACACAAAGAAGCATACCCATTTCCAGGGAGAACGTTCCACTACAAAAAGATGGAGACAGATGGCCATATCTCGGTGAAGTGAGGTTGCCTTACATTGACGCTGAAGTAGAACTTCTCATCGGAACCAAGGAACACAAAGTCTTAGAGCCGTGGAAAGTGATCCTTAGCCAGAACAACAGACCATATTTGGGAAAGACTGCTCTTGGATGGATCCTGAATGGACTGCTCAAAGAACCAAAAGACACCACAGTGGATGATGACGCCCAGTCATGTGCTGCAGTGAACAGAATTGCCATTGAGAACGTGGACCAGCAATATAATCACGACTTCCCCAAACGCAACTGTGATGACAAGTCAGAGATGTCACAAGAGGATCACCACTTCGACTGTCAAGTTCTGCACTTCTTGTGGATGGACATTACTACATTGATCTTCCAATGAAGAAAACAAGTGTCCAACTGCCGAACAAGTGCCAAAGTGCTGCAATGCAACAAGCACTAGACCTCAAAAACAAGCTGAAGAGGAATCCTGCATTCCATGAAGAATGCACAAGCTTTATGAATGACATGAACAAAGGATATGCAATGAAAGTGACAATGACACAACTGAGCTGTCAATATGGTAAAACATGGTATATTCCCCATCACGGAGTATACCATACACAAAAGAAGAAGCTGTGTGGTGTTTGACTGTGCCGCCAGCTATCAAGGAGTCTCATTGAAAAGGAACTTCTACAAGGACCAGACCTAACTAACCTGACCATGTCAACTGACCCTAAACCTAACCAGTTGTTAGTAAGGGCTAAACCTAATCAGCCGTTAGTAAGGCCTAAGCCTAACACTAAGAGTGAGAGCCTGACCGTGTCGACTGACCCTAAACCTAACCAGTCATTAGTAAGGCCTAAGCCTGACACTAGGAGTGAAAGCCTACATAGGTTTTAGATAAATTAACCTGACCTTTACTTTTGGGCTTTCACCAGCTTTCTTGGTACCAGGGCTCCCTCTACTTTTTAATTCTATTGGTCACTTGACCAGCGTTGTCTCTCTCTCTCTCTCTCTCTCTCTCTCTCTCTCTCTCTCTCTTATACAAACAAACACAAACCAAAGGAAGCTTCTTGGTATCGCTATTTAAAAAAAAATAATAATAATAATTGCATAGACTGCAAGCCACACAGGTTTCAGTGATATTTCAGGCTGACTGTGAAGCAGCTTGACCGGTCTGATCACCGGATTGGCCACAGCAGCATGATCTCAGGTTGCGTTTCTCCAAAAGTTGAGTCTGTTAAATCAGTTGTTTAGGAACAACTTGGGTTCTGGCTGTACTGAACCCAGTCTGAACCATGACTCCTAAACCAGGGTATGAACTGAACCGTGACTTCTGTGTACTGTTACACCCCTATTATTTAGTCTTATTAAGTTATACTATTCTTGCTTTTTAACACATTTATACATCCCATTTCTCAGCCTTATTATTCACACTGTTACAACATATATATTGTAATATAATGCACATATTTTACACTTCTTATTTTTCTTATAATTTCTCTATGCTTATATATATTTCTCTTCTAGAATGTGAACAACTGTAACATGACCCAATTTCCCCTTTGGGATCAATAAAGTATTTCTGATTCTGATATCAACATGCAATGAATGCATGTGCCCTGGGTCTGTCATCTTACACAATAAATAAATAAGTAGACATCACAAGACATATATAAAAGAATCAAGACCATCACATGATGTGTGTGACGTGATAGTTTACCATAATTAGAGAGCGCTCCAGTAGACCCAGCTCTTGCTGTGCTTTTCTCAGGTCCCTTTTTTCTGCCAGCTGTGGGAAAATTGGCCAATGATGTTGCGGCAGACCCCTATGGCTCGCTCTCTGTTGCCTTTCGTGGGAGATTGCGTTAGTCATGGCTAGATTGAGATTATGGCAGAAACTATTTAGCCATTGCAAGTCCAATTTCCTAATCGCAGCTACCTCAGTGTTATTACTGACAGTTTGATCTGATCCAGTTGCCAGTCACGCAGTGCCTCTTCAAGCGCATCAGCCAAGTTTTCTGCCGTGTGGTTCTCCTGGAAGAAGCTTGTTGGGAGGCACTTTGATGCAATCTTCCATTCTTTGTTACTGAAATGGACCATCAACGACATATACAGTGCCATATCAATACTTGACCACATCTGTCGTCAGCGCAAAGTGATCGCCCTCCGAGATCAAAACTTGATTTTTGTTTCTCAGTTTATTGTACATCTCAGGGATGGCAACTTGAAAAAAATATTTCGACCTGGTGGATCATACTGACGGTCAAGTGTCTTGAGCAGTGATTTAAAAGACTGCTTTACCACTGTATTGAAAGACGCCCTCTCTTTAGCAATTAATGTGGTGACTGCTTCTGTGCACTCCTTCCATCTATCACTGTCTCGTTTGTATTTTTAGCCCTTCGTAAATGTCCCTTCTATGGATAGGCCTAAAATAGTAGGCCCGGAAGAATGTCCCACATCTGCCCATCTGTGCAGCAATGGAGGCATGATATTTTTGCAGGTTAGGTGTGTTATCACCTTTTGCCATGACTTTTTTCCTGTAGTGTTTACACGTTGCCTCTTCTATGTTTTTCGGCTCACCTCTTTCGTGTGCTTCAAATCCAAAATCTTGCTATCTTGGTGCAGTTTTAGTTTTAGTTTTCTTTGAGGCTAACTCTTGTCTCATTACCCCAAAAAACACATGAACTTTCTAGTAAATAAATACAATGTTCACTGTGCGCATCTTCCACCTCTACTGAAATTTGATCTTAATGTTGCTGGGCTTGGCAGTAAATTGCACAGGGCCTGTCAGACACTAGTGGCTCCGTTAGTCTGTTTATAAATAAGCATAATATTATGTTAATCACTTCGTCATATTGCTTATTACTAATGCAATACAAGTTGGATTTAGCACCATGACGCCGTCGGCACAGGTTTCTGATGTAGGCTACTTTTTAATTTGCTAGAACGTGTCATAATGACAAAGGCTGGTTCAGCCAGTTTGCATAAAATCTTAACTGTTTAAGCTCGTACACCGGACTGTACTGGCAAAACCGGAAATCGACACAACTCTATTATTGAGTAATTGTCACTCTGCATGCCTTCCAATTAGGGGCTGGAAATGTAAGAGCCAAAAGCATTGAAAATAGTTTTGAAATGCCTTTATTTTGAAATGTATAGATGTTGTATATACAGTGGTGTGTGGAGTGTGGAGTGGAGTGTTTGCCCCCTTCCTGATTTCTTATTTTTTTGCATGTTTGTCACACTTAAATGTTTCATATCATCAAACAAATTTAAATATTAGTCAAAGATAACACAAGTAAACACAAAAGGCAATTTTTAAATGAAGGTTGTTATTATTAAGGGAAAACAAAATCTAAACCTACATGGCCCTGTGTGAAATAGTAATTGTCCCCCAAACCTAACAACATCTCCATTATTCTTGGAGTCCTGTGATCAGTCTGTAACATAGCTTACATGTAGATAAAGAAATTAGCTAATGGATACGAGTCAGAAACCTTTCTACTGCCAACACTGAAAGAAGAAGTGGTCTAATTAAAACAAACCTAAACCTCTGATTGGCTACAGATAATTCCCTGTTGAAAAAAAATGCATTTGTGAATCGAGCCAAGGCAGAGGACTCTCAAAAAACCCACACACAAATGCAGTGAAGTTCACACATGACAAGCAGTTTGTATATTAATGTAACAACATCCAAATATGTTTTTGATGAAAATTGAAAATACTTTTAAATACATATATTTGTGGATTTCTATTACATTCATTTAAAACAAGAAATATTTGTGTGTGCATCAGAAATACATTTGTGAATCTTATTTTTTTGTGGATTTGTTTTACATTCATATACAACAATAAATATTTTTGTGTGCATTGAAAAATATTTTTGTTTAGAGAGTCATTTATAGATAAATCCTGAAATACATTTGTGACTCTTACTGTGTGCATTCATTAATATTGAGACTGATCTAACTCCATTTATTACTATCCTGCAACAGCCACAGGTACAGCGCTGTAGGTTTTTTTCAGCGCTTTTGATTTATTGATTGCTGTCGGGATGTAAAGAGAATTTCCACAAATATAACAAAAAATGCTTCTGAAATACATTACCTACCCTATCTTTAAAATCTTCCTTATGTTATTCTAAAGCACAGACAGATTTTTACCATTGTCTCCTCCGCCAGATCCCCAGGAGCTACCTGACACTTCAGGAAGCAGTGATAGCAGAGAAGCAGAGGCGAGATGCTGAGGGAGAGGTCCAATACCTAACTGATGCCCAGCTGGATCGCATCATTGAACAGAACCCAGGAAGTGACATCAGAGACTATGAAGACGTGCAGACTGGTACTGTGACTTGTTCGGCAAACGCCTGGAATGTGAAAGTCATTTGTTTGACTTGTCAAAAAGTTCAAACTATCTAGAATCATTTCCTTGTACAAAAGTGTATTTACACAGGGTTCCCACGGGTCCTTGAAATCCTTGAAAGTTTGTGAATTTGAGGGGAAAAATCAAGGCCTCTAAAGTTTTTGAAAATAGACATAAATAGACATGGGTCATTGAAACAGCTTGAATTTATATATTTTGTGCAAGAACAGAAATTTAAGTTCTTTTGATATTTATTTTTATTGGATCACTGTAACACTGCACAATTGAGAAGTGTTCACACATTCAAGCCTCTTATTAACTGTTGTCTGTGAGCTTCTGTAAAGCTTGCTAGTTCTCATTATAAAAATTCATTGTTGTAACAGTAATTAACCATGACCCGTGTCTCAAACTATGCCGTGTTGGGTCCTTGAATTTGAGAGAATTGGGCCTGGAAAGTCCTTGAAAAGTCCTTGAAATTTATGTTTAAGAAGGTGTGGGAACCATGATTTACAATATTTATTTGAGAAAGCTTCCCATTTACTTTGGTGAGCCACCACAAAAACCTGTAGACAGGCCTGTGTTTGCCACTGATTGGCCTTGAGAGGGACTACAACCAGGCGCATAAATGCACTGGGGGGTGGGTAGTCACGTCCCCCCCAATATATGAAGGATTGAAATTTTGCCACCCCAATATTTGCAATTGACCAGCACTGTTAGGCAAGTTACTTGAAAACTGTAATCAATTACCCATTACATGTTACTCAGTGGAAAAAGTAGTTACATTGCTTTACTAATTATTCAGCAGCAAAAGAAATGCTTTACTTTACTTGTTGCTTTACTTTCGTTACTCAGCTCTCTGCTCTGTCAAAGGTGCCTTTAAACAACTCCAAATCATCCACACCCACATGTTGCATCTTTTGTATTTAACACGTGTAGAAATAGAAAATGAGACATTGTGGTTTAACAAGTATGCAGCCCTACAATTTGGGGAGATTTACTGATCATCCGGCAGCTCTGTGATTGCACACAGTTCTCTAAAAGTCCCGACCTCAGAGGTTACACACCCTCCAACTCCAAACAAAACTAGGTGACTCCAGAATGCATACCCGTGGCTAATGTTAGCAAGCCAGCCAAGACCATTTTCAATGTAACAGGCTGGAGGATGATGCAGTTTCACTCAGTCGGTTGTCTTTGAAAATCTGTAGTTGATTTGTCACTAAACTGTGTCACTGTCGACCAGGTTATTATGTTGTTGATCAAACCGTGGGTGGCAAATATGAATGGTGGCAATTATTGCATGTGCGCCGGGGTGCGCATTTTCTCTGGTACATGGTCCTAATTGCCCCATGTTCTTTGTTCTGTGTTTTACTCACCTTCCAACATGTAGTTACTAGTTACTTAATACTAAAATACAAAGAAATACTTTGTGTTTAGTTACAAAACGAGCTTGTATATGGACTTTGTGACGTGTGTGCACATTTTGATACAAATAGGAGGCTGACCGTTGAGGTGATTGGTTACTTCCAGATTATATCTGGCTGTCTTTATAAGGAGCCAAACCGACCTGCTGATACTGGTGTGGCAGAATATTTCCTTAATTTCCCAGATCAGCAACATTATCCATTAGTTCTTTATTTGCATTTGACTGTTCTTAACAGTACCTTAAAGGTCCCCCCCAATGTTTGGCAGAAGATTACGCCCTTCACTACACCATTCATATGGCTCTCCTCTTTTTTTCAACCACATCCAGCCATCAGCTTCCTAATAGAGACAGGGACCCTGCTGCACTTCCCTGATACCAGCCATGGCCTGTGTACCCTCTACTTTCTGTGTCCTGTATGGCTATCGGAATGCCTGGAGAGGATCATGCACCTCAAGTCCTCTCGCTCTGTGGCCAGGAATGGAGTGATCCAAGCTGAAGACCTCAGGGTGAGACTCAGGAAGCAACTGGTAAAATGGAAAAAATTCTAGACAGGCAGCTTAAATTAAAAAAAAAAAATGTTTTTGACTTTTTGAGTTGTTTTGTGTATAAATGATGATGCTGGCTTCCTGTTGTGATGTCTAGTGATGATGTCTGTTGTGCAGATGCTATTGGTAGGAACAGGGTTCACCCAGCAGACAGAGGAACAGTATTTCCAGTTTCTAGCCAAGTTTGAGATTGCTCTGCCTGTGGCCAACAACAGGTAAATATTGTCTATATACTAATTGATACTCAATTGATACAAATGGTGATTCTCTGACAGCAACACTCAGTCAACTACCCTGAACACCATAACCTGCCATGCCTAGCATCCACCTCATGGTGCCCCAGCAAACATCTACTACTACTACCCTAGCAACTGCCCGGAAAGCCATAACAACCACTTAGCACCCAACTGGAAATGTACTAGTCCATCACACACACCCTAGTAACAACCTAAAAACACCCTGGCAATTGCGTTGAAGACAGTTATCACCCTACCAAACACTTAGCAACCAAGTAGCTAGCACATAGGAAACACTTCAGACACCTTAGCAGCTACCTAGCATCCATATGCTACATATCTAACAATTAGCTATGTTTCAACAGGTAGCAATACATAAGCCAGCACCACAATGTAAAAGCAACCTGCTAACAGCAAAAAAATCCTGGCACAAACATCAAGCAGCAACCATACCTAAAGTTTCTTCAAACATTTTCTAGTTTTAAATGTGTTTTTCATTTTTCCTTTCCTCTCGCTGTAGCTATCTGTTGCCCCACCTCCTTCCACCCAAGCCAGCCATGGACATCCATGGCTTCCGCCAGCAGACCAACAACACTCTGCAGCGCCTTGTTAAGATGAGCTTTGTTCCTGCTGGATTTTGGGAGCGCTTCATTGCCAGGATGCTTATCAGCCTCACAGAGATGGACCTGCAGGTATTGAAACCAGATTCTCATCATTCACCACACTTTCAGCTTTTCAACATTCCATGTCCTTAAAATGTTGTGTTTGTGCAGTCATTTGAGCCCAAAAGAAACACCAGGAGCCAGCAGAGCAGGAACTCTGTGATCTACAGCTTTGCTGGAACCCAGCAGAGGAATCGTTGCAGCACCTTCAGAGTCCGACGCAGCCAGACCATCTACTGGAAGGAGGGGCTGCTGGTCACTTTTGATGGAGGTTACCTCAGGTCAGAGCTGGGTCTAGAAGTATGTGGGCAGTAATTAAATGAGACAGATGCTTAAATGAGGAAATGAAGAGTGTGAGAAAGTTAAGGATGTGGAGCTTCAATTAGATTCAGAGCTTCAGAAAGGAGCCAGTTCTGAATTGCGACAAGCAGACTTGAGTCAAAAACCTCTGGAGACAAACACCAGGTCGGAGCTAGTCAATTTCAAGGCCATACTGGTTCACAGGAAGTGGGTAGGTTCATAAATTCCACAGTTCAACCTGGACATTCCAGGGGATTTTTGACAGATGTGGTCTTTTTCAGAAGCTCTCTTGAACAATAAGAACAAGCAATATTAATATATGAACCAACCATGATTCTGTGTGTCTTAATGTCTTCAGCCCGCTGATATTCAATATCATTACCATTACCTTCATATCTGCAGCGTGGAGTCATCAGATGTCAACTGGAAGAGGAAAAAGAGTGGAGGCATAAAGATCATCTGCCAGTCAGAGATGAGAGATTTCTCTGCCATGGCCTTCATCACAGACCACGTCAACTCTCTGATCGAGCAGTGGTTCCCTGGTCAGTGCACTGCTCTCTGTTTATGTGGACACAGTAACCCAGCTGTTAATAATTGGTCAGATTCTTACTCTTGTTAAACTTTGTCTTTGATCAGATATTTTTAAGGTTACAAGGTAGATTTATTTATCATTTTACAAGATTAAGTTGTAGTTCCCTTTATGCTACTCAAAAAAACAAACGTTATATACAAAAATTATACACAGTAGATGGGTGAATAAATAATAAGTCATGAGGATGAATTCAGGAGTCTCACACCCTGAGGGAAGAAGCTGCTCTGAAGTATGGTGGTACAGCAGCGGATACTTGTGTATCACTTGCCAGACGACAGCAGGTTGAACAGGCTGTGGCTGGGGTGGGTACTGTCTTTTAGTATCCTTTGGGCTCTGCGCAGGCACCTCACCAATATCACTGTTCCTCGGTAGATGGGTACCAATGATCTTTTGAGCGGTTTTAATCACCTGCTACAGAGCCCTCCAGTCCGGGGCTGTGCACATCCCATGCCAGTTTGTGATATTTCCAGTCAGAATGCTTTCTATTGTTCGTGTGTAAAAGTTAACAAGAACTTGGCACGGACATTTTGTCATCTTAAGTTTCCTTAATGAATACTGTCGTTTCTGAGCTTTCTTTACCAAAGTGGTTTTGTGTATTGCCAGACAGATGAATAAGTAAACTTATTGAATGACATATTTCTGAGTGCGACCCTGTCATCTTTGAATGGATATATGTATCTAGGATAACGCACCAGTTGGTCAGAGTGCAGTGGCAACCCTACAAAAAGAAGTCAGGAATATACAAACTTCATTACAGTGCTGATTGTGACCATTATGTTTATTTCCCAATCACCAACTTCACTTCACAAAGATCAGTCATTGCTGTCAGTCAGCTTCTTCGTCAGATCCTCGTGCAGTGTACAAACTGTAGTTTCAGCGTTTTGTAATTTTACAAATACATTATATTATACTATTATAACCTGGAAAAGTCACTCACTCACATTAGAGTGGTATTATTAGAACTGATTTACTCTATGTACCAATCTATATCTATATATAGCTATATATCTATATTATCTATCTATTATAAAGAGTACGGTCTAGACCTGCTCTATAGGAAAAGTGCAATGAGATAACTTCTGTTATGAATTGGCACTATATAAATAAAATTGAATTGAATTGAATTCAATCTGTTGTGCAACAAGCCCAGTTTTCAGCTCTCCAATAAACAACAGATCATATGTCTTTTGTTTATGTGTCCTCTCTTGTAGCTTTGACGGCCAGTGAGAGTGATGGGAGTCTCCTCATAGAGCAGTATGCCCCCTGTCCCCTCTGTGCTTCACTGGGCCAACAAAAGCAGGCCGAGCTCCTAGCTAGCCGGTCCAGCCAGGTCGGAGAGAGAGGTGGATGTGGAGGAGATGATGGAGGAGGTGCAGGGATTCATTACTTTAACATGGAGGACTGTGTGCTGGCTGCAGTGGAGAAGGAGCACATAATCTGTCCTCAGCACCCTGACCACCCAGTCACCCTCCAGGAGCTGGTCCCAGAACTCTTCATGACTGACTTCCCTGCACGGTAAACTCTCACCATTTCTTTTTACAGACTGAAACTTGTGTTCTGTATTGTTTACGTGTGGGCCTGACTGGAAAGTGTCTCTTGAAGGAGTCTCTTGGAAGGCAGGATCAGGACAGGTATAATGGTAGAAGGGGGTAAAGCATGTATGTTTAATAATGGTGATGTACACACAATAACAACCAGTATGCAAATTATGCCAACTTGTCCTGTTACAATTGGAACAAAGATTATGCCATTCAAGGTGTTTAAAAAGAAGAATCATTTTTTGACCAGTAAAGCCGATTTTAAGAACAATACATACTAAATCTTGCAAATCCAAAGCAGTCATACTAATCTGCTATACAGCTCACACTACAAGGCCTTACTATGTAATGAACAATACATTAAAGCACTCAGAGAGCACATACCTCTGCCAGTGCTGCATGCTCTACCAAATTTGTCAAAAGACAGTTCTGGTTTAGCACAACTTAATTCTAATAGTTTTGGCCATCATTTCTATCAGTTATGATAACACTATAGTCACCAATGCCACTGCACATTTGAGAGTTTAATATATTCAATATTCATTCTATAACATAAACAAACATTTTTGAAAAGGATGCGTTAAATTTGGTCATTAGAAACAGTGATCATGATATATAGCAAGTGGGACATTTTATCGTGTAAAAATAAATGTGTCAGTGCTCTGTGGTGGACAGATGTAATGCAACTTTTTCTAAATGACGTCAAATATATCTTTGAACTTTTTCTATTTCAATTTATTTTTATTTATATAGCGCCAATTCATAACAGAAGTTATCTCATTGCACTTTTCCTATAGAGCAGGTCTAGACCGTACTCTTTATAATATTATTTACAGAGACCCAACAAATCCCACCGTGAACAAGCACTTGGCGACAGTGGCATGTAAAAACTTCCTTTTAACAGGCAGAAACCTCGGGTAGAACCAGACTCAATGGTGGGCAGCCATCTGCCGCTGTAACTGCTACACACTCATGCACACACACACTCACACACACACAGACACACACACACACAGTGACAGTCAGCAGCTCTTCAGGGCTTGGGCTGTATAATGAGTTTTAGATGATTTGTTGCCAGTGACAGCATCTGTTAATCTATTGTCAGGGCTCGAGGGTAACCGCCACTGCTTCCACTAGTGGAATACATATTCAATCTATCTCTGTGTCCTATACACACACACACAGTCCATGAAGTACTCAGAAACACTGTGTGTATGTGAGTTGGGGTTGCAAATCTCTGTCTAGCACAGACCCATGGAAATGTTTGCTGCAACAGCCCCTCCAAATATTAGTACAATTGCAAATGAAAATGTTTGGACTTGAGCTCTTAAAGAATGTAAGATGGATGTTAATATAAACATGAGTGCCACCAACTAACATCATCCACTTTTACAGCTGGATGCTAGTATAAATGTGCACACATTAGGGTTAGACTATTCTATTAGATTTGGCCAATATTTGTCTTTTATTAAAAATGTGATAGCAGTCCACCTCCCATATGGAGCTTAACATTGGAGGTGAGCATGTGACACTAAGATATAATATTAGACAATCTTGGACAAGATTTCCACCACACATCACTCTGCTATAAGTGAATTTATTTCTAAATATTGGAACACGTCAGAGTGTATTGTCATGCTTATACCATTGCCACTTACCAAAGGAAGGAGATGTTTGAGTTATCCTCTATTTTTATAGTGTGCTTTTGGTCACTTTAACCCAAGGTTACAATAGGTTAGTTAACCATGGAAACTTGCATCAATAGTGTTACTAGGGTTAGGGTTGCCATGGCAATGACGGCACATGCAGATGCAGCGGCCAGCAGCTCCCTCAAACTTTTTTGTTTTTATTTGCTGTTTTTTCTCCTTTATTACTGAAGCACCTATTACTTATGCCAAAGATACACTCATCAACATTGGAAAAGGAAGCGCAGCGGACCTTGAGACGATCATTTCTCACGGAATCTCCTGTACAGACAACCAGACCAGCCGGAACAAACATCATGCAAGCGGTGTGATCGAACCGGGAAGAGAGAGAAGAGAGCTGGGATAAGAGCTAAGCTAACCCAGGTCAGACCTAAGGCTATTCCACTACCCAGGCTACTCCTGGCTAATGTCCGGTCACAGGAAAATAAAATGGATGAAATAAGAATCAGGCTAACTCAGCAACAGGAAATCAGAGACTGCTGTGCCTGACCTGACCTGTGTCTGACCTGAAAACAACATCCTGGATCAAGCTATTGCACTTGATGGGTGGAGCGTGTTCCGCACTCACAAAACACAAGACTCCGGTAACACAAGAGGAGGCAGTCTCTGTGTTTACATCAATGATGCTTAAATGCTCAAATGGTGTCAAAGTGGATGGACAATGTTTACCAGATGCAGAATTTTTATTGCTAATATGTCTACCATAGCTGGTGATTTTAATCAATCAGACCTCAGAACTGTCTTACCTAAATTTCACCAGCATGTCCACATCCCCAGGGGAACAAATACACTGGACAATGTTTATACGAACATTCCTGGCAGCTACAAAGCTCTCCCCCTTCCTCATTTTGGTCTATCAGACCATATTTCCCTGCTTCTCCTGCCTACTTGCACCCAGCTGATAAAAAGGGTCAAACCATCAGTAAAAACAGTTAAAGTGTGGACAGATGAAGCTCTACAGCAGCTCTACAGGACTGTTTTGAGTGCACAGACTGGCACATGTTCAGAGAGGCCACTACGCAGGAGAACCATATCAGTCTTGAGGAATATACATCATCAGTGACATCATACATCCGTAAATGTGTTGATGATGTGGTGATCACAAAGACAGTAAAATCATTCCCCAACTAGAAAGCCTGGGTGAATGGAGAGGTGATGGGTCTATCCAGAGCCAAAAAAGCTGCCTTTCGGTCAGGGGATAAGGAAGCGTACAACATCACCAGAGCAAGACTGAAAGCTGAAGCAGGAGCTCCCCCATCATGTGTGGGGCCATGTTACCAGATGAGCTAAACACATTTTATGCTCATTTTGATCTCCTAAATGAAGAGTCAGCTGTAAAGTCTATTCTGCCTCCAGAGGACCAGCAACTGTCAGTATCCACAGCGGATGTGAGAAGAATCCTGCTGAGAGTGAATATGGGTAAAACTGCTGGGCCTGATAACATCCCTGGCCGTGTACTAAAAACATGCCAACCAGCTAGTTGATGTAATTTCTGACATTTTTCAAATATCCCTGTCACGGAGATTGTACCCACCTGCTTCAAGACCATTAAGACCACCATTGTCCCTGGTACTAAAGAGTCTGCTGTATCTAGTCTAAACCACTACCGCCCTGTGGCACTCACTCCCATTCTGATGAAGTGCGTTGAGAAACTGGTTCTCCAGCACATAAAGAACAACATCCTGACCAGCCTGGACCCTCACCAGTTTGCTTTCAGAACCAACAGATCCACAGAGCATGCCATCTCCACTGACCTCCAATCCGTCTTCACACATCTTGAAAATAACAACAACTCCATCAGAATGCTGTTTGTTGATTTCAGCTCAGCATTCAACACAATCTTCCCTGTGAAACTGATTGGCAAACTTAGCTCTCTGAGCTTGAGTACCACACTCTACAAATGGATATTGGACTTGCTCACAAACAGACCCCAGACAGTTCTGATTGGCAGTCTCATCTCTTCCACTCTAGTGCTGAATACCGGAGCCCCTAAGGGCTGTATGCTCAGCCCCCTCCTGTTCACACTGTAAACCCATGACTGCAACCCCTGACACGGAGACAACTCTGTTGTGAAGTTTGCAGATGGCACCACCATTATTGGTCGGATTTCAAACAACGATGAGACTTTATATCGGGAGGAAACCAACAATAGTGCAGAGTGGTGCACCGAGAACAACCTACTGCTCAACGTCAGCAAAACCAAGAAGCTGACTGTTGATTTTTGAAGAAGGAGGCAAAGACACACAGCCCTTGATACATCAGCGGAGCTGAGGTGGAGCAGGTCAGCAGTTTTAGGTTCCTGGGAATCAGCATCACAGAGAACCTATCATGGTCATCTTACACCTCCACCCTGGTAAAGAAAGCTCAGAAACGTCTGTATGTCTTAAGGAACCTTAAGAAGGCAGAATTAATGTGCCAAGTTCTTGTTAACTTTTACAGAGGAGCAATAGAAAGCATCCTGACTGGAAACATAACAAACTGGCATGGGATGTACACGGGCCAGGACCGGAGGGGTCTGCAGCAGGTGATTAAAACCGCTCAGAAGATCATTGGTACCCATCTACCGAGCATCAGTGATATCGGTGAAGTCAGGTGCAGAGCCCAAACAATACTTAAGGTCAGTACCCACCCCAGCCACAGCCTGTTCACCCTGCTTCCATCTGGCAAGAGATACAGAAGTATCTGCTGCCATACCACCATACTCCAGAGCAGCTTCTTCCCTCAGGCTGTGAGAGTCCTTAATTCATCCTCAGCACTCCACCAAATGAGTTTTATCTCCATGATTTATTATTTTTCACGATCTACTGTATATAATTTTTGTATTTAACGTCTCTGTGAATAGTATAAAGGGAACTGGAACTTAAATCTTGTTTCACAACCCTGTGTTGTAAAATGATGGGAGGGAGGCACAATGCAAAGACCACGTAGATTTAGGAATGGAATAGAATAGTAATTGTAATGTTAATATTAATAAATTAGTAATAAATTGTTTGATGCCAACTTAGTGTATTTGACAGTTTTCCATACTCATTGGTGTAGACACAATTCAGTCAGTTCTCAAAAAGTAGTATGAACTAAATAAGTTAATAATATATTGTAGAGATTAAAATTTTGATAAAGATTGACATATACAATACTAGTCTATTAAAATGTGGTTTGATCAGCTCTGATACAGTGCTGAAGATCTGCTTGGGACATCCCTACTCTGGTCCCTTGTTTGATTCAGCCTATTAAAAAGATTCAATAAAAAAGCTCAAACTGCAGCAGTAATGTTGCTACATATTTACATCCAGATGTTTGGCCTTTAAGGAAACCATTCAGATTGGAGGGCTTTAGCTCATTTAAGCCAGCATCTTGACTGGTTTATGTTGTCCCTGTGGTTGAAGCAGCACATCAAAGGCCTGTGAGTGGAGGATGATAGAGGGATGGGCAAGGAATGCAGCTCTACTGTCAGCCTGTAGGGTACAGCTGTGAATAGCTAACATTTTGTGACAATTATTATTGACTTTTAGTCCAACCATTTACCAATACAGATGTAGATGTTATTCTTAAAGGGAGATTTTTGCATGTTGTTTTGTGTCAACTTTGAGACTATTGATTGAGGTTCTAACCAGATTTTTATGAAAGTGTCTATGTGTGATCAAGGAAACACACTTATCAGACACAAGTGCTTTACATAATGCATTAAAAACAAACAGGAAATACAGTGTTAAACATTAAAACATAAATTGAAAGAATGGAAACCTTTATAAAAGAAATTAAAAATATATAAACTAATAAAAGTCACAGTAATAAAGTGTAATTAAGGGCTAATAATGATGAGTGCTTAAAGGAACAATATGTAAGATTTGAGACTATTCTCCACCTTTCGAATTCATAATCCAAATAAATATGGAGCAGTATATCACTGGTCATAACTGCTGCTAACTGCCATTAGCTAGTTAGCTCAGTTAGCCGTGCAGCTAACGTAGCGGTCCTATTTGACTGAGCACCAGAACTGGAGCCGGGTGAGCAGGCAACGGAACCAGGATCAGCAGCCTCCCAGTGAACATGGCCAGACTGGGACCAAACAGCCCCCATACCGATGGAGGGCAGTTTGACGACAGGGAATACAGTACTGAGGTGATTTACAGCAGCTCCAACCAGGACTCTGATTCTGGGGATGACAAAGAAATGGCGCGTTCAGGCTGGGACTGGAGAGGCGTCAAGTGGGAGTGAAGCTCACCAGAGCTAGTGGTTGTTGGAATAGTTTAAAGACTAACCAAAACAGTTTGGTGAGTTTTATTTTGTTTTGTTAGTGTGTTTTATGACGAGTTAACAAGGCAGTTAAGCTGGTCTTAGTTCGGTGAAAGAGAGAAACATGAATTCAGAAGTTGTACAGTTGTATTTTTCAGTTTTAAATCTCTTTTAAAAACTCTTTTAAAATGCGCTTTTACTTAAGTTTTTCCTTGCTCTGCATGTCTAGTAACCAATTCTATCTCATCGTTTATTTTGTTTATTCTTACTTTTATGTTGTGAAGCACTTTGTAACTAGAGAAGAAATTGCAGGTGTGAATGCTGGCTGTTGAAGGATACATGTTGAATAATACCAATAATAAATGAAAAATGTGGAATATTTTAAAGTTTGTTGAAAAAGCGGACGCTAAACTGAATTGCTGGCTTTAAAATTTGAATAATACCAATAATGTATTAAAGATGTGGAACACAAGGTTTGAATGGAGTTTTGTTCAAAAAGTATGAATGAAAAGATAAGGTAGAAAATAACTGAATCATAGCATAAAAGAGCTGAACATTTTGAGAGAGAGAGACAAACAGACAGACAGACAGGAAGTGTGAGAGACAGACAGAGCGAGACAGAGAGAAATACAGACCAAGCGAGACAGAAAGAGGTGTGTGTGTGTGTGTGTGTGTGTACGTGTACACATGCCTTCTGGGACACACATGTATTCATACGTCTTTCTCCTATTCTGTATGGTTTAAAGGTCCATTAGTTGAGCGCTGGGATTTCCTACTTTAAGTGAATGGACTACTGACTAACTTGTGTTTGTGTGTCAAACTGCACTAAATATCTCATATATATATATATATAAGCTGTGTTTCCCCACTGAGATCAATGGTAGCCATGGTGATGGTACACAAAGCAGGTGTGTGACTCCTGACTCAGAGAGTTAATATCATAGAAATTTTTGCTGAGGCACACCTCTGAAATTCCTGCTTCTTGCTCAAAGACGGTAACTCCTATCACCAAAGTTGAAATACTCCAAGAGAGAGGAGAACCTGCTGCAGAGGCTTTGTGAGATTTGTTTGTGTGGTGTCACAAATGTGGGAGTAATAGCAGGTTAGAAATCTCGGTGTTTCTGCCTGAAAAATCTGGTCTCAGTTAACATGCAAGTCTATACAGCAGTTTGCTGGCACTGCTGTCATTTTGAAGCTGACTGTGCCAACTGTGTGAGTTCATTTGACTCCATAGTTACATGTCTGCAACCGGCACACATTTTCCTACGTTTTGATGTATAAATCATGTATGAAGAGTGAAAATTGTGGGAATGAGAGCAAGTTTAAAAAAAGATTTTGAGAAAATTTTACAGATCATCTGCACTCTAACTGTTGGGTCCCTCACTCTAGCACTGAACATTCCGTCCAATACACACTCATTGTAAACTGAATGAATTAATGAATTTTGAAATGCACTTGTGTAAAAAGTACGAAAGATATGAAAAGGTTGAATTAATGTGAGAAGGTCCCAGGGATTGTTCTACGTAAATGTATGAATTAGTGGGAAGAGGTTGAAGATGAGTGAGTTTGAAGGCTTTTCTCATTGACTGCCATTGTAACTTTACTTCAGACAAAGTTGAATATTTTGAAAGGTTTTCATGGAAGAAGCACCTGAGCGCACCTGAAATTGCTAATTTGCTAATTTTCCTTCATTATGCAAGAAAACTGTGCACACATCGGCAGTAAGTACAGTAGGTCAAATTTGCAGCAAGAAGTGAGTCTATAAACTGTGATGGATACTTACAACAAACGTTTTCTCTTCTAATTAAGTTTGGCTAACCTTTTGGTTTGTTTGCAACCTGTCTAATCGTCTGACTGCTTGTGTGTCTTGACCTGTCGGTCTGTAGGGGTGAGAACAAGGTACTGTTACTGCACCCAGCAGAAATTACCTCCAAATCTGTTGTAAAACCACCATGTCTTGTTTTCTTTGTCTAAAATTAGAAAAAAACACAAGATACAGTGTGCAAATAAAATAACTTATATTACATATTTATTTATTTGTTTCCCCCTGCTTCCATTCTTGTGCTAAGCTAGGCTAAACATGTCCTGTTACCTATTTCTGTACCCACTTTGAGATGAAACTGATATCTCCTCACTGACTCTGGGTAAGACAGTGAACAACCAAGTTACCCAAAATGTCATTGTTCTAAGTTTGGGATTTAATGATAAACGAAAGTCTGTGTGTGTGTGTGTGTGTATTAGGCTCTTTTTGGAGAGGGCCCAGCTGGAGTACTCTGAGGAGGAGAATAACATCCTTGGCCAAGGTGGCAGTGGGACCATCATCTACCGAGCCCGATATTGTGACCAACCGGTTGCTATCAAACGTTTCCACTTCAAGAAGTGTCGACAGCAGGCCATCAGCAACAACACAGGTAAAGAGGCATGTTCTGGTTTTTAATGAAATTGTTTAATGGGATTTTGAAAGCTGACACTGTTATTTCAGAAGCTGCTGATTGACACTGCAGAGAGCACTTTAACCAGACAAGTTTAATTTTGTTATCAAGGTACTCAATGGCATAAACGTTAATTAGCGACAACTGATATGGTCTGCCACTCGCGATGTTTGGCATTTTAACCAGAGATAGAAAAAGGTAACGATGGTTAGTGCCTGCCAAAATGAAAAGCTGCTACCCGAATGTTTTGTACGCTGCTCTTTGCTAATGATAATTAGCATTGGAGTTTAACAACTTCGCACTCAAGATGTGGCCAAATATTTTGCCACATTCACACACAAATTTTCATTGTGATATGCAGTGGAATGCTCACAAGGGGAGCCGTGGTGCAACAAGGTGAGATGGACAAAACACAGTAGAGTACAGTAAAGAAGAATTTTGATCTGCTTTATTTTAGCCGATACCGATCCATTAAAATACGCACGCCCCGAAACCAATCCTTAGGAATGACATCTCTAATATTTACATGTCACTTAAAGGTGAGGTCAACGATTCTAATCCAATACACTTTTTGTCAAATTCAGCGAATATCTCCTTATGGTCCGCTAGCTGTCCGTTTTTTGTGTGCGCTGAAAAAAAATCCGGTGTTTGTGCACAGCCCTGGCTCTGTAAATGGGAAACAAACAAAGTGGCTTAGACCAAGCCACACAACACTATTCCATCCAATCAGCAACAGGGGGCGTCCGTGCTTGCCCTGTAGGCCGCCAGGTTCGAGGCTGCTAGAGCCAGTTAAACTCTGGCCTCTTCCTTTGCTTCTGCCGGCTACTCTCCCTCTTCCATGTCCTCACCCACGAGGAAACAGAGTTTCACCATAATAGTAATGAAACATAAATAACATTGGAGATATTACCTTGCCAACTTTGTATAAAAATATTTGACTTGCTACGGTGTGTATCACTGACGGTAGAGTATAAGTTACTGTTACTGTTGAAGTTACTAGTGATAATGTTATCGATACATAGGCTAAGCTAGAGAAGTATTTGGCTTCAACACCTATTTAAATATTGACAGGCTTATTGTCACACTTGCTACCGTAGCTACTACAAAAAACATATGCCACATGTATTTTCATAGCGATAAAATTTGCTTCCCCTTATTGAGGCTAACTTACGCTCAGCCAGCAGATGCTCTGGATTCCGCCATATTGCCCAGTTACAGTTCACAGCTGAATGAAGCACCCTTCATTAAGGTGTAGGATAAATACAGTGGCAGTCTTCGGGACGAACTAACCTCTCTCCAGTAGAAAGAGGACCTGATGTAACTTTTCCTAAACATGGTTTTGTATCAGCATCTTTTGGAAGCGGCAGCACTTTCCATGATCCACCAACTGTTGGAAGATGACAGGAGGAGATCTTCAAGAAGGCATAGACGTTTAAGGCGCCTTTTAGCGTTGATGCACCAGCAAAAGGTAGGTGCATCTTTTTTGTTGCTAATGCATTTTATAACAGTTGTATATCTATAGCTAATCTTTGTCTAGATTCTTATTTATCTTTAGTAAGTTCTTTTAATGATGAGTTTAGTGTATACTGATAATTAAATTGTGTAGACGTAGCCTACAATCTGTATTGTAATTTCACTGTAATGTGATAAAACGGTTTGTCCTCAATTAATGTAAGACAAGTAAGACAAGGATATTGTTGAAGAATGTCAGAGCAGCAACATGATTTCTATAGGCCTACATATCACCTAAGTGGATGAAATGTCCAAAGGACAATGAATGTCTTTAAGGTATTAAAATAAAATTGTATCTGTTATTCTTTTTTCCCAGGAGGCCAGATGACTGTACATGCAGTTAAATGCTGCAACCCCTATTTTGCTGTTGCATGGTAGTCCAGAGGTCTGCCTCAAGAAGGATTTTCGTGCAACAAGAACTATTGTGGCATACTTGCTGCAGTTAATTTCTGCAGCGACCACGGTTGGGGCCAAGAGTTGGAGGTTCTTAAATTTTCTGAATAGCTTGGCCCATGGGCTTTCGCTCTCTGTGGTTAGTTCTACCTTTGGAATTCCAAAAAGCACCGTGCACAAAATGATCCACAGAGTTAGCAGGGAGATAAAGGCCAAGCTCTACACTGTAATTTCACTGCCATCGCCACATGAGCTTCCCACCATTGCCCAAGGCTTTGGTCAACTTCTTTTCCTGCTTTTGCCCATGCTGCTGGTGCCATAGATGGATGCCACATATGGATTAAAGCTCCAGGGAACCAGCACCATGCAGACGATGTGAACTACAACCTTTTTTTCATCTATACAAATGCAGGCCATTTGTGATGCAAGAGGCAGATTTCTAGATGTGTTTGTGGGCTATCCAGGCTGGGTGCATGATGCCAGGGTTCTGCGCAACAGTCCCATCCTCTACCAGGCCCTATACCAGACCTGGGCATTGTACGGCCCCCGGGCCACATAAGGCCCTTTGGTTGACTCTGACCGGCCCGCGTAAGGTTAATTGGAAATTACAAAATAAAAATGTTTTCTCATTTTACCTCATGCATGGACTAAAAATGCATTGCATTTATTTTGAAGTTGTTTTTATTCACTACGTAATTACGCAATACGTATATCAAGACGCGCACACGATTAGATCCTTGTCACAAGCAAGTCGACTTTAGCCCTCAAAAATGTCCGGTTCTGCTAAAAAAAGAAAGGTA
Source organism: Siniperca scherzeri (assembly GCA_027580175.1). NCBI lineage: Eukaryota > Metazoa > Chordata > Actinopteri > Centrarchiformes > Sinipercidae > Siniperca > Siniperca scherzeri. The sequence goes on along the minus strand of CM050855.1, from coordinate 34,769,725 downwards.
GATGCCGAATGCAGGCGTTTCAACAAAAATTGGACTGCTAAGTACTTATTTATTGAAGTCGAAGGTAAAGCCGTGTGTTTAGTTTGCGGGGAGCAGATCGCTGTGTTTAAGGACTATAACTTGAGCCGGCATTACGAGACGAAACACGCGGAGAAATACAAAAACTTGACTGATGCTGAAAGGGCGCGGACATCGGAAGCTTTGCTAGCTAAGCTGCAAAAGCAGCAAGGCTTTTTTACCAAGCTTCACGCATCCAGGGATGCCGCAACCAAGACCAGTTTTCTGATATCCCACAAAATCGCTAAAAACAGTAAGCCATTCTCGGAGGGGGAATTTGTCAAAGAGTGTTTGGTGGACTCTGCAGCACTAATATGCCCTGACAAAAAGGCGATTTGAACAAGTCCCGCTGTCCAGGCGAACCGTGACGAGAAGGATCGAGGAAATTGCGGAAATTTGGAGCTTCAGCTGCAACGCCAAGTGGCAAGTTTTGACTTCTTCTCCTTGGCTTTGACGAGAGCTGTGATGTCCATGACACAGACCAGCTACTCATATTTGTCCGTGGGATAACGGACTTCAAGATTACGGAGGAGCTGGCAGCAATGCGGTCGATGAAAGGGACGACGACAGGGAGCGATCTGTTTACGGAGGTAAATGCGTGCATAGACACCCTGGGGTTGAAGTGGGACAGACTGGCAGGTGTCACAACGGACGGTTGTCCAAATCTTACAGGTAAAAATGTCGGACTTTTGAAACGTATGCAAGATAAAGTGACTGAAATTGACGCAGATCAGAAGTTGGTATTTTTGCATTGTATTATACACCAACATGTGTTGTGCAAGTCAGTGCTAAAAATTAGCCATGTTATTGATGTTGTTAGTAAAATAGTAAACTTCATCAGGGCACGGGCATTGAATCACAGACAGTTTGTCGCACTTTTAGAGGAGCATGAGTCTGAGCATAGTGACATCGGCTACCACACAGCTGTCAGATGGCTCAGCCTGGGCAAAGTGCTAAAAAGAGTTTGGGACCTGAAAGCCGAGATTCGAGAGTTCTGTGAGAGGAAAGGCAAAGACATCCCAGAGCTCTCAGATGAGGACTGGATAGCAGATTTTGCATTTGCTGTCGATGTGACTGCACTGATGAATGAACTGAACACCAAACTGCAAGGAAAGGGCCTCTTCGTTCATGAAATGCACAGCCTGGTGAAGGCTTTCATGAGAAAGCTGCAGTTTCTTTCAAGCCAACTAGAGAGCAACACTCTCACTCACATGCAAACCCTGAAAGAAGTCACACCATCAGCTGATCACCTCCGCAGGTACTCATCCATGTTAGGAGCATTGCATGGTGAGTTTTCAAGGCGATTTGAAGATCTCAGAACAATCGAGGATGAAATGTGCATGATTTCCTCTCCCTTTACCTGCAGCGTGGATAACGCACCCAGTGATGTTCAGCTGGAGCTCATTGACCTGCAGTCTGATGCAGTACTGGCAGAGCACTTTAAGTCAGGATCTCTGCTGGATTTCTACTCTTCTCTTAAGGAGGAGGACTTTCCAAACCTGAGGAGACATGCTCAGAAGATGTTGGTTCTCTTTGGCTCTACCTACATATGTGAACAAACATTCTCAATGATGAAGTTTACAAAATCCAGGTATAGATGCGCTCACTGATGATCATCTGTCAGCTGTGCTTCGCATCTCCACCTCAAACATTCAACCTGACTTTGATGCACTCGTTAAAGCCCAGCAGAGACTAGATTTCTCTCACTGAACAAGAAAAAAGAACTTAAAAACACCAAATTAGGTGGTTAGACTACAAATGTAGGCATGTAAAGGCACCAACTAGCAGTGAACTGGGACACTTTCTTTGGAAGCCTTTTTCTCAAAATCACAGTTCAGTGATGTTCAATGACAGTAACTTTAATATGATGTGTTTTGCTTATGTTTGGAGCACAAAGACAATATTGTGATGTCCTTAGAATGCTAAGAACCTATTTCCAACAGTATTTGAAACTCAGAATGTATTTTGGAGTGAATGTGACTGAAAATGTTCACTAATATGTCACAAATGGTAAAAAAAAAAAAAAAGTGTTCATATTTTGTTTGCCATTAGTTTGGGAAATTTGATTGAATAAAGGAATTTTTTGTAAGGCAACCTCACTTTTTCATTGCTTAATTATAACATATAGCCTACTCATACCAGCTTGTCAAAACAACACTATTTACTGCTTTTTATAAAGAAATACAATTAATATTATGCGGAATTGAGTTCAGCCTTTTGGCCCTCTGCAATATTTTCTGTTTCTCATGTGGCCCCATGGAAAAAATAATTGCCCACCCCTGCCCTATACCCTCCGGCTGGCTATTACCTCCTTGGGGATGGTGCCTATCCTTAACTGGAAATGCCAATTGGCATCCTCACACCGTAAAAGCACCCTCTGCAAGGCCGGGTCCATGAGAGATATAATTTGAATCACACCCAGGCTCGTTCTATTGTTGAACAAGCTTTTGGAATGATGAAAATACCCTGGTGAGCCACAATATCAAAGGCCCTGGAGGTCCATCCAAATTTCACACCAGGCATAATTTCTTGCTGTGCATTCCTACACAGTCTTTGCCTTAACATGAATGATGTTCTGGAAGAGACAGAGGATCTCCCGCCTGATGAAGATCCCCAGAATGCCCCCCTCCCCCAATTGGTGCACGTGGAAAGTCCTGGACACCACATAAGGGACAGGATTGCTGCCTATCTGTCAGGTGTGGATGTTCCTGTACTGGATGTGCTTGGAAGGGAAACAGGATCTGATGGGGTTTGCGGGTCATTGGGGCTAGAATCAGAAATTACACAGGGACCTTGGGGCTTGACATGCATAAAGCAATGTGGACAGGAGGAGTTACTGATGCTTACACCCCATTGCCTTATGCATGTGAAAATAAAATGCCCATGTGGCAGGGGTTTCCTCCCCCTGGTCTGTTCCAGACCCAGTGGGAGGCCTTCTTAGTTCCTAGTGGCATGTTAGAAATTTCACTATAGCATTTAAGACAGTAGTATGTTCTTTCTGTGACAGTAAATTTACTTTGTATTTCTTTTTGAGGTTCTCCCATTTCTTCAAGGCTTGTTTGGGCGACACAACAAGCTCAATGTCCAATTCCTTGAAAATGAACCTGTTCAGCAATATGTCAGAGAGGGTATCTCTTATACACAGCACTAATATTAGGCTATATAAGTAACAGTGTGGGCAGTGAGGTGGCAGACTCATTACATTAAATCCACAGTAGGCCTAAGCCTATGGAGAAAAACAAAACTTACTCCCAAGCTTCTTTGGTGGCATTTCTTTTTTTTTGTAAACATCCTCTCGTGTTTCACTTTGATGTTTATAAGCTTGGTGTATGTAGACTCACTGTTGGAGGGTTTTATAACCCATTCTACTCCCCGCTAATTGGTTTGGGATGGCACTTAATGTGGCAGACCCTCCATGTGAACGTGTAAACAGAGTGGAAGTGGGTAGGGAGAGAGTGTAGGGGGTGGTTTGAGAAAGGCTCTTTGACTCATTAGCATGGATAACTGAGCACCTAAATGGAATTCAGCTATCATTAATGTTATTACTAACACCTGTGCTGTCCCTGCTATGGCAAGTCAAAATGTCTGCTGTGAGAAAGGCCTGTTGTAGCCTAATCTGGCATTACTTTTACTGTTGTGGTTCCCTCTCCCCCCTTGCTTAATACCCCAAAATGAATTATCAGGTGATTAATCACTGAAAACATGACTCCTGCAGCCTGTAGGCTTGTTCCCTAAGCTTGCTAGAGTCTGTAGGCATTGGGGCCTGAGTACTGGTCAGTGACCAATTTTAGGGGAAATAACAATTGCATGCTACCCACAGCAAAAAAGTTCCCTAGGCATATGCCTAATACAAATAAATATTGTGTGTTTTCAACAATAAAAATTCCCAAAGCTATGGAAATGTGCTCCTTACTGTCTGCAGTGTCATAGTATGTTTGGTATAGTAGGTTATACAATTTAGTATTAATCAGTCAACCTACAATCTCTGTAAAACAGAAATATGTACCAAATGGCTACTCGTGATGTGGATTTAGAGAGGTAGCCTGACCCACGTGTTTGAACCCAGGTCTCCTGTAGTGAAATAGAGTGGATTGTGGTGGGTCGTCCATCTTCTCTCTGCAGATCTATTTGTTTCCTCTGCTGTAGTCCGAAACTGATTTGAAATTACTGCCTGCTAGCTATAGCTAACTTCAGGTAATTGATGCTGCTCTTCCAGCCTAGCTCTAATACCTACAACATTGTTTGCTCAAGACTTCCTTTGTGTTTTGCTGTGTAAAGGTACAGGAGATATTCAGAAACCATTACTGTTCACTATTGCCAAGAAGAAAATTTCTGCTTAAGGCCATGAATCATCTCTGTTACCATTCTTATTAAGTTGCACTAACACACACACAGACCCCCTCCCAAATGCTATGCAGTATAAACATAGTCAGCTATTAATCTGTCCAGAGGAAAAGAATTTATGGGAGTGACCTTGGTCATCTTGTGAGTTTTCCTTTCCTGTGTTTTAATCGCTAACCTTTAGTGGTCCTAGACACTGCAGCATAGCTTCCTGTCAGTCCATATATGGGCACCATATTGGCCTGTTGCTAGACAGTCCTCTGATCAAGGTATCGCGGTAATTTATTTAGCATTTTACAACACAAGGTTGTACAATGAAATGAAACTTTGTAGTACCTTCATGCTACACACATAACGGATAATTAAATTTATATTAGAATAGGGTAACATAAAATAAGAAAACAATATTTACAGTTATTTATATACATATATACATTCACTTATAGACCCAGGAAATAATTCTGCAGTGCATTTTTTAAATTGCACTCTCTATCCGACTGCTGTAATGTTGCCCTAACAAAACACTGTCGCTACACTTAGACGTCCCTTTCACCCCACCAGCTAAACTCTGATAGCACCGCTGGGTAACAAACTCGGGCATCTTGTATGTGCTAAGCCTCATTAAAAATGTGTATTGTATGTTTTCACGCTAAAACGTTGCCGTGCTAGTAACAAAACACTGTGGCTATTGCACTTACTCTATGCTAAGACGTCTGTTTTGCCCCGCTGGCTTTGATTGTTTTTTCCAATTTCTTTTCGGGATCCTGAAGTACGTCTCAAGCACTCCCTTGTCCATAACATTATGTGACCCAAAGCTTTGGTGTAGCATTATTGTGCCCCTTCCTCTGTAGACTCAGCAACTTCATCCAAAAGAAACTGGCATCTGTGAAATTCGCTGCAGCACAGCAACTCCATTTCAGTTTCCATCGGTGCACATTTACCGCAGTGGCACCACCAGTTGTCCCCGGCACAGAGTAGCTGTGTGCCACTATCCTCACCGGGTGGTGGTGCTTGACTCTGTGACTCTGTGGCAGCCCCTTCTTTCTCCATACGCTGTAAATCCTCCTCACTGTGTTCTGGCTCATATAAATAGCCCCTGAATGTCAGATTCCAACAAAACACTGTTAAAATCTTTTCTTCCATATCTGACATTACAGGAACATTTCCTTCTGCCATGATCTTGCTGCTGTTGTTTTAGTATAAGCGAGTAGACAACATGGCGGACAGGATGTTTTGATTTTGGAGTGGTAAGGAGCCACCCCCCTCTCTATCCGACTGCCCGTGGAGACGGGCATACAAAAAATGCAGACGTACAATCTGTAGTCCTAGAGCCAGCAAAACTCTTTGCCAGCAAATGAACGGGGGAGCTCTGGGTGCAGGCAACAGGGAGGGAAGTTAACCAGTGGCAATTCCAAACAATATAATTTTCTCACTGCAGCAACAGCACTGTCAACAGAGCCCAACCTATCACTCTCTCCTCAGGAACGTGGAAGTTCATTGATCTTATATGACAAAATAATCTCATCACATGACCTAAGTGTGGAACATCAGCCACGTGTTAATAGGGGGTAGTGTATGGTGGATGATAACCCTTGTCCCTCTTCAAAGATGGTCTCTGGCATGTGATGTGAATGGAATCCTGCGAATACCTTGAGAAGTGGTCAAAAGCTCCAAAAATGCTAGCATGTTTTGTTGAGATTAATTTGTCACACATTTCTGTCCTCATATTTACACAGAGACACACAGACCACCATAGTGATAGATAGTAAATGGAGTAAAGAATGTAGACTTATTGCAGTTGGAATTTTCAGTATGAGAAGGTTTAAGTCTATTCTGCGTATCCCATTTGAAATGATCCCTTTTTTATCTTTGGTGCTCCCTCTCATTCCTTTCTCCGTTGCCTCAGACACCATGGTGAAACACCTGCAGTCTGCAGATGCCTGTCGGAGCTTCTCTGAATATCGCCAGGAGGCCAGTATGTTGCACTCTCTGCAGCATCCCTGCATCGTCTCTCTGGTGGGCATCAGCATCCATCCACTCTGCTTTGCCCTGCAGTTAGCCCCCCTGGGCAGCCTCAACACTGTTCTGGAAGAGAAGCGCAAAGGCACGTAGAGATCTTCATCGTGTGATTTCCCACCTGAAGTTGGTCTTAAAGTCTGTGTCTATGTTAGTGGAACATGAAGTTATGTTTTGTTTTTGTAGGCTCCAGGTACATGCCGCTTGGTCACATGCTAACCTTCAAAGTAGCCTATCAGATTGCATCAGGACTGGCATACCTTCACAGGAAAAGAATCATCTTCTGTGATCTCAAATCTGACAACATTCTGGTTTGGTCTCTGGAGGTCTGTATATGAATTTCCATAATAGAGCCATACATTTTTGATTTTGGTTTATTGACGATGTTCAAATTTATTTGTGAAATAACATATCAACATATCAGACTTTGTCAGTGGTAGAACAATAAAGTCCTCAATTTATTAGGGCCTGAGCACAAACATGCCGGGGCCAACAGCTCCTGGCACTGAAAGTGCAAGGAACCTGTTGTTTTTGTACGGATTATTATTGTTATTTTTATGGCCTGAGCAGTGACTGCTGCAAGGAATTATTATTCTTTGTCAACCCCCAAATGCATTTTTGAGGGCCTAAATGTGCTTGAAAACTCACAAAACTTTGCACACTTGTCAGAAGTGGTGAGCATTTACGGTTGATATGGGTCTTGGGCATGGGCATGGCAAAATGGCTCCATAGCGCCCCCTACAAAATTGACAAAAAGCAGCCCCCACAGTACTTTTTACCTACATGTGCGAAATTTGGGAGGTACATATATCACCCCAAGACGTACAAAAAAGCCTCTTGGAGCCATACCCTAAACCCAACAGGAAGTCCGCCATTTTGAATTGAATGTGCACATTTAGGTAATTTTTCGGCATTTACAATAGTTTAATGAACTCCTCCAATAGAATCGATCAGCTCGACTTCAAATTTTCGCAGTGCAATCTAAAGACCTTCACCATCAAACGTTCTGCTAAGTGTGAGTTTTTGTTGAAGGGCGTGTCCATCGAGTGGCGTCGAACTTCCATGTTTAGCAAAGAAATAGGAAGTTGCTGTAACTTCAGTACACATGGTCAAATCTGCCCCAAACTTCACGTGTTTAATAAGAGTCCTGCCCTGAAGACATCTGCATGCCAATATTCAGTGATAGTCATAGCGCCACCTACTGGCAACAGGAAGTTACAGGCCCTGTACTCAAATTACTCCTACCAGGTTAACCAGATCCACCGGAAAAGATTTGTTCAGCAAAGTCTTAAGACCTTGTTGATGCCTCATTGTGAAGTTTGTTTGTTTTATACTTTGATGTACTTGTCCAGGTTAAGCAGATCCATCTCAAATTTCGGCAGAAAAGACTTAAGACGTGGGTGATGCTGTACGGTGAAGCTTGTGAGTTTTTGTTTAATGCCGTGGTAACGCATTATTCGCCATAAAAAACAAAGCTGTTATTGAGGTGCAAAGGATTCTTGAAATCTCACTAAACTTGGTGAGATGTTGTCTGATATGGGTTGCTGGCTTGGATATGGCAAAATGGCTCAATAGTGCCCCCTAAAAAAATTCAACGAAGTAGCCCTTGCGCTGTTTCGCCTAGATGTATGAAATTTTGGAGGCAGATGTAGTCTCTGGAAAAGTGTTTCAGTGTTTCGCAATTTGTAACTGTGCTAACTGGACTTACTTAACTGGAAGTTTGGGACGGTGTAGTCCCTCATTCGTCCAGGAGTGTTCTATCGTAGAAAAGGTTTCAGTCGTAGTCATCTGGACACTGTTTTCAGAATCAAGATGTTTCGGCTCCCATCTGGAAGTCATTCTCAATTGTGAAAAAATTGGACGGGAACTAGAAATTTAAGCTACTCTGTGTTAACACAGAGTATAACACAGAGTAGCTTAAATTTCTAGTTCCCGTCCAATTTTTTCACAATTGAGAATGACTTCCAGATGGGAGCCGAAACATCTTGATTCTGAAAACAGTGTCCAGATGACTACGACTGAAACCTTTTCTATGATTAACTGGAAGTTTGTTAAGAGTCCCGGCCTGAGAACACATGCCAATTAGAATTAATGGTCATTGTGCCAGCTACTGGCAACATTAATTAAGCCTTGTGTGACAATAATCATTTGATTTACATGAAATTTTATTGGTGTGGTATACACTTGATATACTGGAACACAATGTATAATTAATGGGTGTTCTCTAGCGCCACTTAGTGGACACTGGAAGTGACATTTAACTACTTTGTGCAGAAGGTGCGAGGGCCCGCTCATCGCTGATTGCAGATTTAACTGATTTTGTTGTCCCTGCTGTTTTCACAGTCCACTGACCTTCATCAAGACAGAGATAGGCATTCAAAATATTACAAACAGAAAATGTCATCATATGAACAAATACAAAAAATTTTATAAGGAAACAGACAGGCTTGTTGTTTCTATCATCTATCATCTGAACGGGGCGTCAAGGAAGCCATTTTTGTGAAAAAAGAGAACCCCTCTTTGAACAGAAATGGTGGTCTGAGATTTAATCTGCCCAAAGTCTATCAGAGTGTATTATCACCTTGGTCACGCCTATCACATGCTAATCAGGCACTTAACAGTGATGAAGTAGATGCAGCCAGAAAACAATAGGCCTGATTACTGATTACTGGGCCATCTTGGAAACTATTAGGTCAGTTTCAGGTGAAACTAGCTATTAACAGATACTCAGGCAGAGTCCTTCCTGAGGGCGGGGCTTATGTAACTCAGAGTAGCTTAAATTTCCAGTTCCCGTCCAATTCTTTCACAATTGAGAATGACTTCCGGATAGGAGCCGAAACGTCTTGATTCTGAAAACAGTGTCCAGATGACTACGACTGAAACCTTTTCTACGATAGAACACTCCTGGACGAATGAGGGACTACACCGTCTTATTTCTATCATCTAATTCAACTTGTTCACTCTTGTGTGTCTTCTTCCAGGTGCAGGATCCAGTCAACATTAAACTGTCTGACTATGGCATTTCTCGACAATCCTTCCATGAGGGGGCGTTGGGGGTCGAGGGCACACCGGGTTACCAGGCTCCTGAGATCCGACCAGGCATCGTGTATGATGAAAAGGTAATGACCACCTCTTCTTAACCCACATTAAGTGATATGTATAATATTTTTATGAATCATGTGTCTTTGTTAGGCTGACCTATTACAAGTGGGGAATACAAAAAGGTTGGTCATGTCAGTCTGTTGGTCCATTCATATATACAACAAGATATCTTAAAAATTGCTTGCCAGAGTATAAACAAACAGCTAAATTATATAGATAGAATATAATAATATATATTTATGCTAATAGGACATTACATTGTGACAGCAGGCAAGTCACAGAAATCACAAAACAAAAAGGATAAGGACACTTAAGGAGGTAGATAAGAAAGAAAATACAATAAAACCATAAATAATCAGCAATCAACTGAAATAAAATTAAGTCTGAGAAAAATACCATATTCTAACTCTAATATGTATTGAATGTACACTGTACAATGACACATAGACAGACATGCACTGTACATTAGTGCAAGGTAATATTGTGTACTGTACAGCAAGGTGCTAAATAGAGGACTATCAGAATTAGAATCAGCTTTATTGGCCAGGTATGTGTACACATACAAGGAATTTGACTCAGACATAAATATGGCTAAAAACAAAGACAACAAGCTCAACAAGGTAGACAAACATTAAGCTACTATGTGCACATTAAGATACTATGTACAATATAGATTTATATATTTTAAGTACAAAGTACAAAAAACAATAAAAACAGTAACATTTGTAAACAGTAATTACAGTAAACAACAATTAGTGCAATGGTGCAGAGTGCAAATGGTGCTGACATAAATATAATTAATGTAACAGGTTGCTTTATATACATGAGTTAGGTGGATATGACAGTATATACAGTATGTACAGCGTGTGGAGATTTAAAAAGTGATAATATTTACAGGTACAGTTAACTTTAACTTCCTGCCTCATTCTGAATTTCGAGCGTCATCGGAGTCACGTGACTGCAAAAAACTTATTGAAGCGTGCCTAGCTAATTGTGATCCTGTGAGTGAGTTTCACCTACAGCTCAGAGAGGCTTCGCATCTAAAAATGCCAGGAGAAAACAAAAGCACCACATTTTGTGTAGCTATACTCTATAAGAATCCATCTTTACATAGTAATCAAGTACATGTGTACCTGTTTAGCCAATACATCTATGATAATCCTTAATTAATCAGTTCAACAATGTATATTCACTGGAATCATACATGTGTATCATCATTATAGTGATAATTTCCATTTAGCCAAAAAATACACTACCTACCTTTTATTCAATTCCTTCCAAGTATTCACTACATATATTATATGAATCTGGACAGACATGGATGTAAACTGCAACTTGACTAGTTGGCAGGGCAGTAATTCTAGTTTTTCTCATCACCACTGCATAAAGGTGGACATGTTCTCCTATGGTATGGTGCTGTATGAGCTGCTGTCTGGGCGGAGGCCAGCGCTGGGACACCACCAGCTTCAGATAGCAAAGAAGCTCTCCAAAGGCATCCGGCCAGTGCTAGGCAGTCCAGAGGAGGTTCAGTTCTACTGCATCCACAGCCTGCTGACTGAATGCTGGGACACCAAGCCCGAGAAGGTGAGCCTCCCTGCTTGTTCACTTAATTTCTTTGGCCAACACAGTGATCGATCAAAAACACACAAGTTTCCCTTTTTGCTCTGCTTTGTAGGAAATAGATTGATTAACTGTACTGCTCACAGTATGGCTAGGGTAAGGGTTAAACTGGAGACTCAGCAAGCAATACACAGTTCCAGTTTAGCTCCTCGCTGGCAGGTAAAAAAAGCGGCTGGCAACACCAGGGAGCTAGTGTGTCCCTCCACAGGACAACGGTATTAGTAGGGAGGACAGTTTAAGTCCAATGATATACGTTCTGGCCTCAAGAAAAAAAGTCAGTCAAACAGCAGATCGAAGTTACCAGTGTGTGTGTGTGTGTGTGTGTCTGTCTGTCTGTCTGTCTGTCTGTCTGTCTGTCTGTGTGTGCGCGCAGAGGCCGGTGGCCATGCAGTGTGTGAGGCAGATGCAGGAGCCCAGCTTCCCCTGCCTCAGGTATGTATTGTCGTGTGACAGCCACTCGCAGCTGTTCCTGTCCCAGCTGCAGGGATACAGCGCTGTGTTCTGGAACGGAGACAAGGACGACAGGTTTGTTTCAACTATTTAGTCTGCTAATAACTGCTTTTCATTTGACTTTAATGCATGAAAAAAAATCTCTTTTTGGTCATACATTTCTTGGATTTTTTCCCTTCACAAACCTGTCCTACTGTGAGTGCTCTGCACACATTTAAACTACATAACAACTCAGTATTAATATCTACATTCCTGTGGTAGAAAGGATCTAAATGCATTCAAGCATTAAACCAATATATGGATGTCCCACTCTCATTGTTTGCCAATGATCTGGGTCATTTAGGATCGTATGTAGTAGACGTTACACCAGTCATATTTGCTTTTACTAAAAGAAAATCGCCTCAGATCACAATGTTGATAATGTCTGTGACATATCACCAAAGATCCATTTCTTTTCTTTAATGGTTTCCTGTAATGCTGTTTTTGAGAGAGCAGTGCCGGTGTAGATCTGATTTAGACAACTTCTCTTCTTCTTTCGCATGAACCAAATACTGAAAATGCAGTTTGCAGCCAACCACTGTATTTTGGAGGTGTGGTTCAAGTAAGAAATGTCACTGGAAATGGACAGAAAGAGAGAAATGCTTTGATTGGTCCAGATTCTGAGGATCAGCCCATTCTTTGATATAAGCTAATATTATAGTTTTATTAAAAATCAGAAACTACAATAATGATCTGTGGGAAATGTTTCAATTGTGTCACATTATCTAAGATATCTGTAGAAAATAAGCATTGCTACAGGTCTTTCTTCATTTTGACAACAATTATGTATAATATAAAAAATTTGAGGGGAACTGCTGACCTTGCGATTGTTTTAATACCACCGTAGTTTCTCCTGCACGCTTGAAAGGGGAGGGTGATGCAAGCAAATTCAAATGGTTGCAAACTGCAATTTCATCTCTAGATGCCACTAAATCCTACATAATGGACCTTTAACAAAAGCAGTTTTATAAGTGAATATACGTACATATAATATATAGACATAATGCAGCGATGCAATTCTCAAGTCTTATTGACGTAGACAGTGACTTGTTAAGAGTCATACAGGTAACTTTAATGTATTTTCTTTACATAATGTAAATATAAATATAGGTATAAGCAATAGTAAATATAGTGTATGTATATTTTAATGTAATTTTTTTAATTTTATACTGCATGTTTCATATTTGCCTCCATCCATCCCTCCATAAAACATGATGTTTCAGGTTGTACCTGAGACACCAATGGTCCAAGGTGGATAAAGACTATTTAAATTTCATTCCCAGTTGTTTTATTTTCCACCCACCTCCACACCTCGTCTGAAACTGAGACTGTCCCAGCTAACGTCAGAATAAATGATTATTTTTTATGAAACGTTAACCTTCAAACAGAAAGAGCAGAGGCGCTAGTTCACCATAAGTCTGAGTGATCCAAAAATCAATCAGAAAGACACGACACAAATGGTCAGACAACCACACGTTTTAAACAAATCCCTAATTTAACCCAATTATCTAAGCCATTTATCTAGACATGAAACCAAAGTGAACACATCCAAAATGGAAACTACAATTGTCCATTGCACTGTTGAACTGTGTAGATGCACAGCTGTGATAACATTGACCTGGGAAGTAGCTCTGCAAGTAATGGATGTTTGCAGTGGTCAGTTTGTGTAATATATTTAATATTCAACTTTATTTTCATTCAACTCAGTGGTTCAGACAAAATGGTTAAACCTGTCTGATGCCTTGTGTCACCTGTTCTAATACACTCCTATGTAAAGCTATGTCTAGCAGAGCTGCTGCATCACCCGATCTCAGCAATGAAACTGATTAGTAAAATGTTATCATAACATGGTCAAATACATGGCAAAACTATGAAAGTAAGACCAAGGCTGTAACAAAAATTCCTGTAAATGTACAGCGTGCCATGTGACTGTATGATCTTCTAGGATTTTATCCAAAGCAGGTGGAATCATGTGTGTCTTTATTTTTGTGTGTTGCTGTGTCTGGAGTGTAGGAACTACAGTGTGGTGAATGTGGAGAAGGGCCAGGTGGAGGTGAAGAGGATGTCCTGTCCAGGCAGCAGGATTAGCTGTCAGATGAAGATGGGTAACACTCTGTGGATGGCCACTGAGGTACACACCACACAGCCAACACCACATGAAATCACATTCACCATTGTAATGCAGTCTTTTCCATTTGATTTCTATTTACATAACAGTACTGGTTCAGTTTATAGTTCATGTAAGATGACCTGGCCATACAGTTAGGATGAGCCAGAAAAGGATTTTTTTCAATGCAGATTCCCAGAATATTACAAAATTCATAGAAATATCCTGGAAAACAATTGAATTTGAATTTATGTAATTATCAATGAATATGGCAATCAGTTAATAATAATAATAATACCTTTGTGTGTAGCACCTTTCATACAAGAAATGCAGCTGAAAGTGCTTTACCACAAAGAAAATTATATACACCAAGTGCTTCACATAAAAAAGGGAGTTTTTCTATTAACCTTCAAAAAGCCAGCACAATGTATTTTTTTTCAGTCCACACACAACTGGTAGCTGACATTAGGACAGTGTTCAGTGAAGAATTATGGTTAAAATCACATGTTAGTCACTGTATGTTTACATTCACAACCTATGTTCTTCTACAAAAACTTCTTTAATATTAAAGTTCAAACCTCAAAGTGGTAAAACCCTACTGAGTTTGTGCTGGTTTATTAGGGTTCAAACCACAAAGTGGTAGAACCCTATTGAGTTTGTGGCGGTTTATTATTATTATTATTTGTCTTATGCTGCGGCTCAAATTGCCGTGAGCTAGAATGAGCTAGAAACACGAAACTTGGCCCAATAACTTTTTTAATTGCATTAAATTTTTTAAATGCATTGTGCTTGAAATTGAATAAATAGACCAAAGTCTGCAACCTTTGGGCCAATCATCAAAAATCTTACAGGATATGTCCACATAAGAACCTGAAACATACCCTGAAAGTTTCATTCAAATCACACTAGAAATCGGTTTGATTGGTCTCACTCCTTCTTTAAGCAGAATTAAGGTAGCTGAAGTGACTTTACTCAGCTTTGTCAAGCCTGAAACCCACTCGTTGCTGCTTGCGGCTTTAGTTTTGGCCCACTGAGCGGCTTCCTTCTGTTGAGTGAAAAAGGGTTTGAACCCACTAATTACCTCTTGCGGCACTTTTTCAACTCTTAATTACTCATTCATACTTTCAGCTAGATACTCCATTGAAACATCAAAATGTTCCACATCTTTTGTACATTCTAGGTATGATTCAAATTTTCAAATCCTATTCAAACTTTTCAAAATATTCAACTTTGTTTAAAGTAAAGTTTTGATGAAGTGTTCAGAGAGTGCGTGACATCGTGTGCAGAGGGGAAAAAAATTCTTCTTCAGAACACAGCTGATTGAGGTGAGCTAATTAGTTCAGTTTGACAAAGACACACAATCCTAATTAATTTCAAATCTACCTGTTTCACACACAGAAACACACACACAAACGCGCGTGCACACACCCAATGTCACTATCAAAATGTACAGCTCTTTTAAGGACATTTATGCTTGTATTTTTATTTTTTATACCTTTATACTTTTTAAAAATATTAAGCTTTTTTAAACATTTTTTATAATGTAAGTCAATGGAGCAATCTTCAAATCCTCTTCAAACATACTCCACTTTGAAATGCTACTAACTCTGCATACTTTCAGCTACAGATGTTATTTAAACTTTAAACAGATCACAAGACTTTCAACTATTAAACTTGTATTCAGCTTTTTGATATCATGTACAGTTTTTAAATGATCACAATTTAAGTTTTATGCTTTTTTCAGTTCTTTTCTGAGTTTATAATGGGTGTGTATTGGACGTGTTAGAGGGGGTGACATCATCGCTAGAGTGCAGGGCAGCTGTAAAACCTTCTTAAAAATTTCTGTTCCACTTGCTCTCATGCCCACAATTTTCACTCTTCATACACAATTTCTACATCAATTAGTAGACAAACTTGTCCTGGTTCAGATCATGTAACTATTTAAGCCATAGGACATACAGTTTTTGAATGATCTGCCTCAAAGCATCAAGAGAACCCTACAACTGTCATTGACTGTCATTGAATATTGACTGATATTTTGGCTCTGACAATCGTGAGTAAAAACACAAATGTGCCAACTTTTAAAACTGTGATTTCTCCATCATTTTTAACTTTATCCACACAAATTATAAATCTACATGTTCAGTAATGCCTTCTTGTGCTGATGGTGAGGTCATTTCACCGATACAACCAACAGTTTAAGAATTTTTTGTGTCTTCTTTGATGAGAGCTTTTACAGATTTCTCTCTCTGTGTCTCAGTGACACAGAGAGAGAAATCTGTGTCACATATATAGTTACACACAGGTGATGCTGATTAGCTTGTTAAACATCAACAGTTTGTTCGTTTGATCTGATTAGTGGTTTGTTGTTGGGCTATATTTTGGCAGTTTAGATCCCTGTCCTTTTTAACTGTTAATAAATAGCTGTTTCAGGTTTCTCACTCTCCCTGTCTGTCTGTCTGTCTGTCCGTCTATACTATCCCACTCTTCCTGTCTGTCTTTATTTCTATCCTATAAACTCTATTTCTACTACTCCCGCATCCACTACAGAAACCATTAAAATATCAAAATGTTCCGCTCTTTAAGGACACTATGTACTACCTTTTATACTTCAAGATTTGTATAATGGGAGAAATACTGGTTTTTCCCTATTTGTGGGGACTTCCACACACAAAAACTGTTTTTTTTCTATCTTAGTGGGGATTTTTACTAACACACACAACACACACAGACTTACACCCATACTAACTGCTTTTGCTATGTTTGTGGGGGTTTGTACTTTTTTCAATTATTTATTACAATAGAAGAGAAAACCATTGGCAATATTACAGTAACCACTGTCTTGGTTGACGTAACTTTAGCAATTTAGCGATAGCCACAGGACTGTCAACTCACGCATTGACTCACTCAGTTGACATTTTTCACAAGCTAGCACACCACACGTCCATTTTCTCACACAGTGAAAAACTAATTTATCACTGATAAACGAAATGAGGACAGCGTACAGACAGACAAAACTCAGCAGCTCTTGTGGCAGCAGTGTCTCTCCCTTTCGTACCGTGTGCATGCAGGCAGGAGTGACAGTGAGTTACTATGGTTACGGGGATGCTCTGTCGTCCCTTTTACAGGGAAATATTACAGTATGCAAACTCTGCAGTAGTGAGAGAAAAAGGTACCATTGGTTCAAATGTAAACGGTACCCAAACCTATTCAGCTCTCAGCTTCTTTAGGTAATGCAGTTCAGCTTCTAATTCTGGCAATTAATTTCACATTTCTTCATTTTAGCCAATGCTTTTTAATTTATTCTTCTTCTGTATGTTTTTGGTCGACTAATACTTCTGCATACTTTCAGCTACAGAAACAATTCAAATGTAAAAATGTTATGCTCTTTAAGGACATTTGTGTTTCGAATCAACTTTTCAACTTTTCCATCTCCCAGTTCTACCAGTTATACATTTCAGCTTCTAGGTTTTTGAGCAGTGTAGTGCAATACATTAGAGCTTTCAGATTTTTCAGGAAAATTAATTTCATATTTCTGCATTTTCAGCAATGCTTTGCAATTTAGTTCAGCTGTCAGCATTCCCACACATTTTAGTGTGTGAGAGCTTTTGTTATCTTCACTCTTTATTTATTTGTTTTGCCATTTTTTGGCATCTAATTACTCCTGTACTCTTTGTCCTAGAAACTTTGTTTCAACTTCAAAACGTAGATCTTCTTCATGAGATTTATGCTATTACTTTTCTTTATTCTAACATGTTTCAGTGATTTTATATAATTTTTAATACAAGTATTAAAATTTATAATGGGAAGTCTAAGGGAGCAATGTTTGAAAGCTGAAATCTCAACAACTACTGTACAAGTGCTAAAGCATTCATACAGTTGCCCCAACATATTTAAACATGGTAACTATAGCACCATGTGGTCAGTTATTTCGTGTTTAATGTTATAGCTAATAAAAAATCACCCTACCTCCTACGGAGCTGAAACTTTTTTAGCACATCCACTGAATCGTGACAATTCTTTGCCTCACTGCAACCTATGTCCAATTCAGAAGTCTGTCACACTATATTTTTCAAAATATTCAAAATCAATTAACATCTATATCTCCACAAGTCTTTAAGTAAAAGCTACCAATATTTACACAGACATTATCTAGATGGTTTACATCAAGTGTTTAAAATTGTGTTGAGATCGGTCAAACGGTGAGTCCGCAGTAATATTTAATATCTTGCAAAAATTTCTACTACATGCACATCATTTTCTTTTTTGCCCAGTATTGGGTTAAAAATCACCAAAATATTTGACAACACACCTGAAATGATCCAGCCGAATGATGTGTAATTTGTTTCAGAATTCTTTTCAACATTTTGATTGGTGTAAGTGTTTTCAGTTTAAACAGACTAAAATACCCAGGTATGGCACATGTGAAATCATTGCCTCAACTTGTGAGAAGGTGTGTGAAACCCATGTTTCTCCTATGGCGCAGTCAGTAAGTCACCACTTCTGGGGATACAAAGGTTCGGGGTTCAAATTCTCATGCTTGCCAACAATGGGGCAATTCATGTATGTTGTGTGTTTTCAAGTGCTCATTATTAATTGTGAGTCTTGCGCTCTTTAATATTTTTGTTTAATATTTAGATTGCTTTTTAAGTTAATTTTAAAAAAATAGTCATCTTTTGCTGATGTGAATAGCCAAGTGGTTAAAGATCTTGCCAGTTTGGTGCCCCTTTCAGATCCAGAGGTTGGGGGTTCGAACCCAGGAGCTGGTAATATGTTGTTAATTAAATGTACACATTCTCTCTTACTTTAAACACTTTGCACACACAGTGTACATCCTCACGTTCTGGAAAACCTCCTGCCAATAATAATGCTCGAATTTCTGACATAACATCTTAATTTTAGACTAATACATTTCTTTGTGCTGCTTTGTGTGGCAGAGATCCTCTTCTGGCTCTGTGGTTGACCCCTGGTAGTGGTCAGCTTTCCCTATTAGATAGCAAGGTTCTGGGTTTGATACCGCCTCAGGGAAGTCCTCCATATATTATTGCAATTAAAGTTGTTTTATACTGTATGTTTATCATGTACCATCATTCAATTCAACTCCCTCACTCTTTAATATTATTATTTAGCATTTATATTGATATGCATTTAAAAAAAGTGATCTTATGCTGTTGTGTGTCTCAATAGTGAAGTGATTTAAGATAGTGCCACTTGTGTTCCCCTCTCAGATTTCAAAGTTGTGAGTTTGAATCCTGCTAAGGGCACTGTAACCAAATTCAATGAAGTTGTACAGATGGCACTGCTGAACAAGTCTGTAGCATTTGATATAGTTTTACCTGTAGATGGCGCTAACAGATTTGAAAAATTGCTGCTGTAGCAGCCGCAGCTGGGAGCAGTGGAAGCAGCAGCCAACAGCCTCAAGCTCTCACACGCAATTTCTCTAGAAATTGCATGTTCTAGTTATTATTATTATTATTATTATCATTATTATTATTATTATTATTGTCTATTTCAGCATAGAAACCTAATTCAAACATTAAAATATTCAGCTCAATTAGGAGAGGTGTGCTTTTACTTTTCTCATACATACCTTTCATACTTTACAAAATATTCCTGATTTTCCAGGAAATTTTCCCTATTCAAATTTTCCCTATTCATGAATGAACGGAGTGTAAAAAATTTCCACATTTACCCACTTTTTCAACTTTTAACTACTCATTCATACTGTCAGCTAAAAACTTTAAAGATTAAAATGTTTCTCTTCTTTTCTACATTCTTGGTATTTTTCAAATCCCATTTGAACTTTTCAAAATATTCAAGTTTGAAGTAAAGTTTTGATGAAATGTCCACAGTTAGAATTTGTGACATCATCGCTAGAGTTCACAGGAGAAAAAAAAATCTTAAAAATGTCTTTTTAACTTGCTCCTCCTTCCACAATTTTCACTCTTCATACATAATTTATACATGAAAATGTAGGAAAACTTGTGCTGGTCACACAAATCTCATAAAGCCTCATGCAGCAGGTTCTCCTCTCTTTATAAGGATTTTAACTTTGGTGGAGTTACGGTGTTTGTGCTAGATGCAGGAATTTGAGAGGCGCGCCCCAGTTAAAATCTCTATGATTTTAAAATCTCTATGATTTTAACTCTCTGAGCCAGGAGTTACACACAGCAGTTACCATCACCATTGCAACCTTTGATTTCAGTGGGGTAAAACAGCAGAATTAGATGGGTCATTAGTGTAGTTTGACACACATACAAGTTAGTCTGAAGTCCATTCACTTACAGTAGGAAATCCCAGCACTCAGTTAATGGACTTAAACCACACAGTATAGGAGAAATACATGTATGAATACATGTGTGTCCCAGCAGGTACATACACACACACACACACACCCCTACCTCTTTCTGTCTCTCTTGGTCTGATATTCATCTGAGAATCTCAAAGTCTTGAAAGTATTTTTTTCAAAAGAGCAGGAACCTTGACAATCTTTATGTTGAAAGTTTCTTGACGAACATCCTTAGAGAACATTTAATAATGTTTTAAACAGGATTACTCCCTGACATGTTGTAAGCTCTGGAGTTTTACACACATGTGTTCAATATTGTTTAATATTTTGTGTGTTTGTGTGATAGGAGCAGGAGGTGTTCATCTACAGTCTGAAGGACATGTGTCCACTCAGTCAACCCCAGAAACAGTTCTCCTGTCCAGCCATCATCACCTGCCTATTCCCTGTTCCAGCAAGAGAACAGGTCAGCTCACGTCTCAACACACATACACACACACACACACACACACACACACACACACACACAAATAAAAGATGTTGTACTTGTGTCTGTGTTGATATATCATCAGTTCTGTGAGGCAGAGAAGCAGGTTTTTTTTTACTGGAAGGTCACCTGTTTGAATCCCTAGATGGATGACAAAGTGTGGAAAAATGTTGGCCAGCAGTAATAGATTTCATTACCCAGAAATCATCTTCATATGCTGTGTTTGTTAATAAGACAGAACTCAAGATTCTACAGAGCCCAGCAGCTATTACGAAAAATGTTTATCATTTGTGCACATAAAGTTATTTGTATCCAAAATTTGTCATCTGTTCCCTCAAATTTATAATTTAATTAGAAATTAAACCAGTTCATTAAAGCAGGAAACATTGTGAGCCAGTTGTAAGTTGTTGAGGGTTTTTTTTCATGTCAGATCAATCTATTAAAAATATTTTGTCACCTCTTCAGCCTGTAGCAACTGGTAGCACTGAGTGGAATGAAATGTGATCATCTTTCTGTGTGTGAATCTGTGATTCTTTGATATTATGGAATTAATTGTCCCTTTTTAATGAGCCAACCAGTAATAAAAGCAGTTCATATCACCAGATAATGTAATAATGTCTTCAGACTGATACTCCATAGTGACTTTTCACAACTACAACTTAAGAGGGGGAAATTCACAGCAGTACAGGAAATAGTCTTAAGACGTAGGAAACAGATAGAGGGCTCAAGAGCAAAGAGGCCTCTGAAACAACATTTAGATTTAGAGTGTAAACTGAAAGAAAGATCTCTCTTCCCCACGTGTTAAGAACCTGGCCAGAGTGTTTGCGGGGATGTCTGACGGCCTGGTGGCAGTGTACAGCTTGGTGGAAGACCTTCCTCTGGAGGGGGAGGCCTACCTGTGTTCACACACCCTCAACAAGACGGTGTTTGGTCTGAAGGACACAGATCCCAGACAGAGACCCTACCCAGTCAGGAGCATGGCTCTGGTCAGCAGTGGCTCCCAGGTGAGCAGATAATGTATTCAGAATCAGGTTTATTGCCACGTAGGTATACACACACAAGGAATTTGTTTTGGTATTTTGCATAACAATTAACATAGTAAGTAGAAAATATGAAGAACGATAAAGCAAGTACTGCCTAAGTCAAGAAGCATAAATAGAAAACTGAGATATGAAAATATATGAAAAAATATAATAAAAACTAAAATATAACTTCTGTGAGGCTCAGGATTTCTCAAAGGCATCTTGAGTTATGAGCAAATATCTGACAAGCCACACCTACGTGCACCAATCAATATGAAACGTCAGGTTTTGGTTAACAAATGAAATGCTGTCCACCAGCTTTTGAGATAAAGTTTTTTGTTTTTTGTGTCACCCCTGTGGATTGGGCTCAAAATGTTTTGGCACGTCTATTCCCAAACACATTGAAGATATTTCCAAAGATTTAAGACATAAGACAACAAATAATGATAATAGTCAAGTTACAACAACTTCCTGTGTCATGGCGAAAAATTGACATTTAACGCCAAGGACACGCCGTTCAACGACAACTCACAAGCTTCACAATATATCATCATCTATGTGCTACAGAAAAATGGCCTAAAAGTGTACATTCAATTCAAAATGGCTGACTTCCTGTTGGGTTTAGTGTATGACACCAAGAGGCTTTTTTGTATGTTTTGGGGTGATACATGTACCTCCCAAATGTCGTACACATAGGTGAAATGTAGACTGTGGGCTACTGTTCTTCAATTTTGTAGGGGGCGCTATGGAGCCATTTTGCACCGCCCATGCCCAAGACCCATAAAATACGTAAATCTTCGCCAATTCTGACAAGTATGCAAAGTTTCATGATTTTTTGAGCACCTTTAGACCCTCAAAACTGCGATTCATTTGGACAAAGAAAAAATTTGAATAATCTGAGCAATTCCAATAGGGTCCTCGCAGTGGTTGCTGCTCAGGCCCTAATTAAAGCTTCAAGCAGTGATGAACGGGCCCTCACACCTGACCGCACGTCGTGGTGTTCGTGCCAGAAGTAGCTCAACACGGCTCTGAATTTTCATGTGTTTTGAACGATGCACAAAGGAGTTGAATGTCACTTCCTGTGTCCACTGTGTGGCACTAGAGAACATCCACATGAAAATTTCATGTAAATCAAATGGTGAATGTCACGCAAGGCTTACTGTCTGCTTCTAGTACGCAATGACTACAACTCCTAATTGGCATGAAGATGTCCTCAGCCCGGGACTCTTACCAAACGTGAAATTTTGGGCAGACTAGACAATGTACACTCAATTTACAACAAGTTCCTGTTTCGCGGCGAATAATGTGTCGCCATGACAACAGTGTTTGATGGAAACTAACAATGTTCACAATGAATGATCATCAAGGTCTTAAGACAAATTTGAGGTGGATCTGGTAGGAGTAATTGGTAAGAGTACAGGGCCTTTAACTTCCTATTACCAGTAGGTGGCGCTATGACTGTGACTGACAATTAACATGTAGATATCTTCAGGTCAGGACTGTTGTCAAGCGTGAAGTTTGGAGCAGATTTGAACACGTACACTAAAGTTATAACGACTTCCTGTGTCATGGTGAAACATCGACATTCGACACTATGCCACGGACACACCGTTTAACGAAAACTCAGCACAAGTTGTAATGGCAGAGAAAATTTGAAGTCGATCCGATTAATTGGGAGGAGTTCGTAAAAGTACAGAGCCTGTAAATGGCCTAAAAGTGCACATTCATTTTGAAATGGATAACTTCCTGTTGGGTTTAGGGTATGGCTCCAAGAGGCTTTTTTGCATATTTTGGGGTGATGCATGTACCTCCCAAAATTTGTACATGTAGGTGAAACATAGGCCGGGGGCTGCTTTTTTCAATTTTGTAGGGGGCGCTATTTTTCAATTCAGTTTTATTTATATAGCGCCAACAGAAGTTATCTCATTGCATTTTTCCTATAGAGCAGGTCTAGACTACTCTTTAAAATATTATTTACAAAGATCCAACAGAACCCACCATGAGCAAGTACTTGGTGACAGTGGCAAGGAAAAACTTCTTTTAAGACTTCTTTGCAGACCACTGGACCCAGCTTTGACCTAAGCCCAAGGCCCTGGTTAGTTCCACTCCTAGCCAGAAGGAGCCATGCACTGTTGCTCGTAAAGGTAAACATGGTGGGAAGCTCCCCAGTCATCCTCTTCCATCTCAGGCCCTCCAGCTGACCAACAAATTCTCCATCCTGGACGAGCAGCACTTCCCCCCACTTGCCGGTCGCCGCACCCCCCATCGTCCCTGGACTCTGACAGCCCCCTTGTCACCACCTCCACTCCACATACGCCGTCTGTCTCTCCTGTTGACCGTCGCTCTCAACGACATGCTCCCTCTTCATAACCTGGTTGCATGCACTTTAGCAGGCTGCTCAGTCTCAACACATGGCTACAGTCAGTTTGCTCCTCACACAACTTAGTTTTACTTGATAATTTGAATCTTTTCTGGGAGCGTGCATAATTTTTTAACAGAGATGGCAGTCACCCCAGTCAACAGGGCACCCGTTCCCTAACTCCAAACATTGTTCATCTCCACCGCCATACACACATGACAAATCATTCCTGCAGCACACCTGGACACACCACCGGTCACTGAACAGAACTGTTCCTCACTGCAACTGAAATTCTCCATCTCACTCAATAGCTCCGCCCACCGGCATGCAAAGCTGTCTCCTTCCAGCGCTGTTCCAGATAGTTTAGATATTCCTGTAATCATAACGCATAGGTCTGTCAACCGAAACGAGCACATCTCACACAGAAATATTAATAATCTATTAAAGATTCAGACGAATGCCCCAACTTTAGCTCCCAGCACAAATACACTTAAAATGGCACTCTTCAATGTGAGATCTCTATCCAGTAAGACTTTCATTTTAAATGAATTTATTTCATCTGCAAAACCTAGATTTTGTGTTTTTAACTAAATCTTGGTTACAAACTAGGGACCATAGCGAGCTTGTTGAACTGTGTCCTCCACTCTATGATTGTTTCAACCAACCCAGGGTCAGTGGTCGTGGTGGTGGCCTGGTGAGTGTGTATAGGAAGAGCTTTAAATGTCATCAAGTACCTTGTGGATGACATTTCGGCTCGCGCTCAGCAGCAATAGTTTTGGCGTATGGTCTATTTTTTCGCATGTCACGAGCGAATCTGGCAAGAAAACACTGATCATCTATTATAAACAATATGAATTGATATTATATATGCTATAAATGATCTGATTGATTGATTTCTCTGCTTCTCTCTGTTTGTGATTGCGTTTTTTAACGTATGTAGTTATTCCACATTTGTGTCAGATGTCTCTAAACAGAGAGAGAGAGAGACGAGCAGACACACACACAGGCCTCTGTTAAGTATGGTGTGCCTCAGGGGTCGGTTTTGGGACCAATTTTATTTTCTTTATACATGCTTCCTCTTGGGTACATTATTTATAGACATGGTGTCTCTTTTCATTTTTATACTGATGATACACAGATGTACCTGCCCGTTAGATCCACAGACCCTGGAATGCTGAGTTCACTTAACAACTGCCTCAAAAAATTTCTTTCAGCTGAACTCAAACAAAACAGAGATCCTTGTCATTGGGTCCCAGCATATAGCAAACAAATTCTGCCATCTGCTGGTTCCCTATTGGAACATGTTAAGCCTGTTGCAAGGAATCTTGGCATCTAGTTTGATAATAATTTTTCATTTTTAATAATCTTTTAAGTTTTGAGAATCAGTATCATCTTAGAAATATATCAAAAATACGATCTATCTTAACTTTTAAAGACACAGAGACCATTTTACATGCCTTGATCTCATCACACCTGGATTACTGCAACAGCCTCTTTACTTGCCTGAACCAAATATCTATTGATTGACTCCAAATCATGATTTTACTTGAGTTTTTAATTTTCTTTTAACTCTCTTTTACTTACTTAAAAATGTTTTTCTCTTCTTTTCAAATCACGAAGCAGTAGAACCTATTGAGTTTGTGCCGCATCATTATTATTATTAGGATTCAAACCATGAAGCCGTTGAACCCTATTGAGTTTGTGCCGCTTTATTATTATTAATATTTGTCTTTTGCCGTGGCTCAAATTGCTGTGAGCTGGAATAAGCGAGAAACACAAAACTTGGCCCAATAGCTGGAAATTATGTACAATGCTTCCACAGAAATTTGAGCCGAACCGGCAACATGATGGTGCTGTAATTAAGGCCCAAAAATGCAATTATTGAAAGCCCCCACCCCTCACACCGTGACTCCGATTGACTTGAAATTTCTCGCACAAGTCAAGCTCAATGTGCTCTACAAAAAAAGCCTCTTGGACCATTAAAGTCCACCATGATGGATTGTTTGCTAATTTGCATAATGAGAAAAACAGTAAAATGAATAGAACTTTTTGAATTTTGGCTCTATCGACACCAAATTCTTGATACAGCATTGCAGGACTGAGATGCACATTTCTATTATAAATTAGCAAGATTGGTCAAAAAACATCTTTCAAAATATCTATGCTATGGGAGCGGCTTAGCACAAAATTGGCCATAACTCAATAACTTAATGATTTGTCCATTCATCATAAATCTTGGGATATATCTTCAGGTTGTGTTTGGGGACAGGCGTGCCAAAGCATTTTAAGCTCGACCCATAGGGGATGCCAAAAAACTGTACCTCAAAACCTCAGAATTTCACCAGATCTGGTCATGCTCTGGGGGCAAATATTAACCAAAATCTAAAGTGCCATATTGATTGGTGCAAGTGGGCGTGGCATATCACATATTTGCTCATAACTCAAGATGTCTTTGAGCAATCCAGATTAAACTCACTGACATCCAGCACTATCTCCTGAACATCAGAATCAGAAATACTTTATTGATCCCCGAGGGGAAACTCTTTTGTTACAGCAGATCACTATCATGTCAGTGCACACAGGAATAGAAGGACTAAGCAAAAAATATAATACACTATAATACAGGTCAGATAAATTAAGTACCAAGTGGGTATAAGTATAAAATTAAAATAAGTGTAAAGTACAAAGTATGTACAGTATAATAATACAATTTAATAATACAAGTAGTAAGTAACAGTGCATGAACTGTTAAGTGTAGCCTATTAAGATTATAATGAGACGGCGGATATTGCACAGTAGTAATAGAGGTATGAATAAATATCAATAAATAGGGAATTTTAAACTGTAAAGAGTATATTGCACAGCAGTATTAACACAGAATATTGCACAATTATGTCAAGTATTGCTGTGATGTTAATGATCAATGTCCAGTTTAATGACTTAGGGTCATATAGACTAACGCTTAGAGGGAGGAATTAAAGAGTCTGATGGCCACAGGCAGGAATGACTTCCTGTGGTGCTTTTTGGGGGGATGAGTCTTCCGCTGAAGGTACTCCTTTGTTTGACCAGCATGTCATGGAGTGGGTGGGAGACACTGTCCAAGATGGCATGTAGTTTGGCCAACATCCTCCTCTCTGACACCACCGACAGAGTCCAGCTCCACCCCCACAATGTCACTGGCCTTACGGATCAGTTTGTTGAGTCTGTTGGCGTCCGCTAATACAAAACATTAAGGTTTTGTAACAGTACCCTTATATTTTGACATTTGGCATACCTTAGAATGGGATGGGTTTCCAAATGTCACTGTGACAAAAGGGAACATTTTAGACACGGCGGGCTGTCCAAATGGGAACACTGACTGCTCCATTCTGTGGTATGCCAAATGTCAAATTTTGAGGAATATACCTTTATATTTTTGACATGTGTCTGAGCCCCTTCCAGAAAGAAGCAGAGTCGTTGGCTGAGAACTGGTGTTTGTCAGAGTACAGTCATTTAGCTTCTCTCACTGCCTTGCTAAACCTGTACTTTGGCTCTCTGAGCCTGGCCCTGTCCCCACTCCTAAACGCTTCTTCCTTTTGCAACCGTAGCTGTCTGAGTTTAGCTGTGAACCAGGGGTTTGTCATTGTTATACTGTAACTCACTCTGGTGTGTGTTGGTATACAGCAGTCATCACAGAAGCTGATTTAGGATACCACAGCAGAAACTAGCAAGAGACAGCTACATTTTGAAAGTTTCCAACTGAAAAAATCGCACCCCTTCCCAGCAGGCCTCCCTCCAAAGCCACTCCCCCAAAACACATTTCAATGCGCAATGAGTGCACGGGCAGAGTGTATGCAGGTAGGCAGGTAAGTAAGTATACAGGCAGTTAGGCCAGCCAGTCATTTTATTCGGGCCGAATATAATGATTGGATGGGCTTATTACAGGCCTGCGACAGCCACAGAAACTAGATTTTTTTCTTATTATTTTTCAAGGCATTTGATGTATTGATTGCTGTTGGGATATAAAGAGAATTTCAACAAATACAATAAAAAATGCTTCAGAAATACATTACCTACCATAGCTTTAAAGTCACAGAGGACAATAACTTGAGGAAAGGTTAACAGTTTATGAAAAATTATTCCAGATCAGGAGAACAGGACTGTCACTGACACATCGATCCCCTCTGAAGAGTGTGAAGTCCGCCAGCTGCAGCGCAGAGTCCGGTATCGATCCACATAGCTGCATCTCCGTGAAGCATAAAATGGAAGATGAATAACATTGACCATAAAGTCACGTTTGATAAGTCACTAAGAAGGTCGCTGAATAAAAGGACAGCATCAACTCATCAGTCAAACCCATGTCTTTGCATTATTGGATTATGGTTGTGTTATTTCTGCCCCTGTCCCTGTGTTTATCAGCTATGGTTCTCCAACGGTCCGGGTGTGCTGGTCATCGACTGTCTGAGTCTTCAGGCAGTTCGAAGGCTGGAGCTCTACAGCCCGCCATCCTCCATCATATCAATGACAACCAGCTTCAGTCTATGGGGAGAGGAGGCAGTCTGGACTATTGATGACCACATCAACACCCTGCTGCTCTACCATGCTGCCTCCTACCAGCTCTGTGCCAAGTACTGGTGAGTGGAGCTTTAATGAACAGGTCTGCCACAGGGAAGTGTCATCATCAGGTGTAGGATTTGGGATAGTGAATGTTTCAAAGTACAATTGTCTAACGCAAGCTTTTTGTGCTTTGACTACCTGGAAAAGTACGATTTCCTGGAGAACAGTGAATCAATAGGTTCATTTGTGATGAATTCTTCCATGCCTTGAAAGTAGACGACATCAGGCAGGCTGATATTGGCTGATTTTGGCATATTACAGATATATCAGTATTGGCATACAGTACAGTATGTAAGCTGATGTCAGTACAGGAATACCAAAGATATGTTTGAGGTCATTTAGAAACAGTGTCTTCATAACATAGTTTGTCTACCATCTATTCAGTACATTTGAGGGCTGCCTGTAAATATTGATGATTCTTACGTCAGTCGAGAACACCATTTCGTGGTAAGCACACATATAGACAGATAATATGTTATGAGTAAAATATTGCAGCAAAAACTAACAAAATCTGCCATAAACAAAGCAAAGAGAACTCTTGGCAGTGTTGTAGGTCAGCAGCAACTCAGACTCTGTCAGAAGTAGAGATTAACTCAAATCAGCTGAAGTCCTCTGTTACCTCAGTTTGTTGCTGCGCTTAGCTTGTAATTCTGTCATGCTGGGTTCAAGTACCATGTGACTGACCTGAACTTTCTTCATAATTAACTGACTGAGGCCAGGCTTGTCTGGAAGGATAAGTTTCCATTTGTAACTTAGGTCAGACTTCCTTTATGAAACAGAATTTCCTGAAAATAAGCCTTATTTATGAAACAAGCCTCGTTTAACTGGTAATCTTGCTTCATCAAACAGCCCTCAGGGCCATTTTGTTATCTTAGGACAGATCCAAAATAGCTGTTTCCCCCTGTTTCCAGTCTTTGTGCTAAGCTAAGCTAACCGGCTGCTGGCTGTAGCTTTATATTTACCGTACAGACATGTGAGTGATAGCAATCTTCTCTATAAACTCTCAGCAAGAAAGAGAATAAGCGTATTTCCCAAAATGTCTTTCAGCTTTCAGCAGCCAGAGTATGTAGTTTTTTATAGTTTTTTATGTTGAACTTAATATACTCATATTAGCGTATTATAAACCTGTTTTGTACTTATTAATTCCTAAAATTTTATTTGTTTAATTTTTCTTCTCTATCTTCAGCTTATTAGCTGTCCATGTCCATGGATCTTTCTTTAAATTGCCTCTCTGGAGGTTTCTCCAGTGTTCCTTATATGTTAAGGAAGTTTTGTCTTCCTAGAGTGTTGGGCTGTGTTTGGAAATATTCCTGATGAGGGTCTCTGAGGCCTATTAAGACACTGTGTGTGATACTGAGCTGTATGAGTAAATCTGGCAGTGAATGATGTTAACTTAAGCTGCTGCGCAATGCAGAACAGTCTGTGACCTTCCTCATCCATGATTATATGAAGCAACATTATACCTTTGTTACTTCAGGTTGGCTAGCTAATGCTAATTAGACAGTTGCATACTAGCAACAATGATATGAACACACCTCTTTCCTTGTGCTTTCTTAATCTGTCTGATACTCAAAAGCTGTGCTTTTACAGTTGAGCATGAGAAAAAAGCTACTCATGCCTCAGTTGAAACATAATTGACGTTTGATTTGAGTGGCTGTTTTTGAGATCATGTCGTGGTTTCAGCTGCGGAGACAGCAATCCTCTACGGGACGTCTTCACTGTGCAGCGTCCTGCAGGGGTTAGCATGGTGACAACCACTGACCTCAAGAACACGGCCCAAGAAGAGAAGCTGGAATGTATTAATGGAGAAGTGACATTGATCTACAGTGAGGAGGCGGGAACTCAGATCATCCAACACCAGGATTCACTGACAGACTATTGCTCCATATCATCCAACTACTCGCTGGAGCCGCTGGGGTCAGACACCTCAGGCCTCGGCTCATTAGCCAGCCACAGCAGTGTACCACTGCCTGCAGAGGAGGAGATGCGCAGGTACCAGGACCAGCAGGCATCCATCAACCCTGAGTCTGATCTGGACTCTCCAGAGACTGTGAACCCTACAACGCCTCAGCTGCAAGCCTTCACTGTGCTTCCTGTGAACGGAACTCTGTGGGTCCCCAGGTACAAAATGCTGCACACCAACTGAACACAACACAAAGACACCAGCTAAGTGTTGGTGAGATATTGTTGCAGCAAGTGAATATGAATATGATGCAGTTTAAATAGGGGCAGCGCAAATAAAGATATTAAACATACTCAAATACAATTGTCATATCAGAATTTTAAAAACTTACAAGTTAAAGTATACATACCTTCATGTATATCGTACATGCAGGGTATGTGAAATATATGCACAAAAATACTGGAAAAATAAATATTATACAATATGAGCGGGTTTTGGGCTTCACAAAGTTGAGCAAAGTCACTTCAGTTTGTTTCATTCTGTTGAAAGAAGGAGTGAGACCAATCACACATTCATTCCATCATCACAAAGCCTGCAGCATTTCAATAATTGCGCACTCAGAGTTCAGCCATTTGTCCCCACTTCATTGTATTTGAACGAAACTTGGTGTGTGTGTGTAATCATGTAATCAGGATTGCTCAAAGGCATCTTGAGTTACGGGCAAATATTCAAAAAGTTCTATTCATTTTACTGTTTTTCACATTATGCAAATTAGCAAAAAATCCATCATGGCGGACTTTAATGGTCCCAGAGGCTTTTTTGTAGAGCACATTGAGCTTGACTTGTATGAGAAATTACAAATCAATCGGCGTTACGGTGTGAGGGGCGTGTACAGTTATTGGGCCAAGTTTTGTGTTTCTAGCCCATTCCATCTCACGGCAATTTGAGCCACGGCAAAAGACAAATAATAATAATAATAATAATGATGATAATAATAATAATAAACTGGCACAAACTCAATAAGGTTTGTGGTTTGAATCCTAATAATAGACCAGCACAAACTCAGTAGGGTTCTACCGCTTCGCGGTTTGAACCCTAATAATAACAATAATAATAATAATGATAATAATGATAATAATAATAAACTGGCACAAACTCAATAGGGTTCTACTGCTTCGCAGTTTGAACCTTAATAACAATAATAATAATAATAATAAACCGTAACGTAAATATAAATAATCTTACACACCATGTTTATATAATTATATGTGCTATAAATTTTTTTTTAACACATTCACAAAAGCTTATCTACATAAGGCCATACCTTCCTAAGTTCTTGCACTATTAAAACTTAAGGAATGTGTAGGCTAGTAAAGACCTCTGTAATGTGTCAGTTGGCTGCTAAGAAACATTTGTAGCACCATTTAATCAAAAGCAATCAACATTGTAAATAGGAAGTCACTGCAGTATCACGAGCTGTAACATAACTTTCAACAATAACAGTTTTAGGGGGTCAAGCTGGCAATCCTTTGTAAATGTAGATATGACTATTTTATTTGGTAACACTTTATATTAAGGTACACATATTCGCCATTAAGTAGTTGCTTATTAGCATGCATATTAATAGCATATTGGCTCTTTATTAATCATTATAAAGCTCTTATTAATGCCTTACTCTGCATGACCATATTCTACAACTAGTAGGTCATTAACTAAGAGTTTTCCCTCAATAACCTCCTAATTACTGCTTATTGATACTAAGTAAGGAGCTGTACATGAATTACGATCTTAATATGCTTTGCACAGTATGGGCCTTATAAGGTGGTAGTACCACAAGAATAGTCATTCTCCCTTAATACCACTTAATAAATATGGTCTAATCTTATGTAACAAAACACAAAACTACAAGTGTTAACAGTGTCCAAATAATTCTAAAATAAGTATTTCTAACTCCTATTCTAAAGTTGCCTCCTCTTCACATTTAGTAAATCCATTATTCTCTACTATATAGTGTGACATATATCCATTTTACGAACTGCACGTGAGTACAATATTTGAATCCAATGTCAGGTCAGATATGTCCACCATACAGTGGTGTGAAAAAGTGTTTGCCCCCTTCCTGATTTCTTATTTTTTTGCATGTTTTCACACTTAAATGTTTCAGATCATCAAACAAATTTAAATATTAGTCAAAGATAACACAAGTGAACACAAAAGGCAGTTTTTAAATGAAGGTTGAAAACAAAATCCAAACCTACATGGCCCTGTGTGAAATAATGATTGCCCCTCCTGTTAAAACATAACTTAACTGTGGTTTATCACACCTGAGTTCAATTTCTCTAGCCACACCCAGGCCTAATTACTGCCACACGTGTTCTCAATCAAGAAATCACTTAAATAGGACCCACCTGACAAAGTGAAGTAGACCAAAAGATCTTCAAAAACTAGACATCATGCCGAGATGTATATATTATCTAGTTTTGTCAGTTGGTTGAGTCAGCTTCACAACAGTTCCACCTCCAGTTAGTAGGTGTAAATATTTAGTAACAACTAATATCTATGTAAGAACCAGTTTGTTTGGTGCAACCTGTTTTAATTTAGTGATGCCTATACCTCCAACTCATAAAGACTTATATTATAACTAGGTTTGAATTAAAAAAACAACTGATGCAAACGTATCCAGTGGCATAACACACTGTGTGTCTATCTATGTGTGTGTTGTTGTTTGGTAGGCGTGGAGGTGATGTGATGGTCATCGAAATGCAGTCACATGCTGATCAGCTGACGGGGCGTGTCATCGCTGTCCTCAGTCCACCCGGATGTTTCACTTTGGGGTGAGCTCATTTCCTGTTAAGAGCACTACTGCAGCATAAGAGTTGCAGGGTTGTTAGTAGGCTCAGCTCTGTGTATTAAATGCGGTATCCACATGTTAAGTGTGTCCAGTAGGTGTCTTTGATCTTTGATGAAATGTTACAGAGCTGAATCAAACACAAACTGGTTGCAGCTCTCCAGCAAAGGTGGTTAGTATGAGCTAATCTTGCCCTGAGATAAAATGGCATTGAAATAGAATCTAAAAAGAATTTGCTGCACCCTCTGAACCAGTGGACAGCTAGGGCAGTCACTTTCCACCAGAACACCAGCAACATGTGATCCACAACAGCAACGCAGAGAGGACCAGTGGCCATAATCTGTATCTAGATGATTTAATTTAAGTGATGTTGTGCAAGCTCTTTTTTTAATCATGTAATGCAACTTCATAGCCTTGCAGAAGCAGACATTCCTTGGGCTAAGTATTGGTTTTAAGTCTGGAAAAATCAGTGTGAGACAAAGAAGCTGCTTTCCACAAAACAAGTTTGTAGTCAACCTACACTATACACATTTTGGTACATACATGTATGTACATACTTTGATGTTAAAGAGCAGATGCATAGAGTAGGGATTAAGGGCAATGCTTGGGATCTGGCTGATGAGGGTTCAAAATCCCAGTTGGAGCGCCTCTAAAATAAATGAAGTTGGCGGTTGAGGAAGTAAAATGGCATAAGATTTTGCTCAAAGCTTGGGAAGCTTTATCAATTCAGCCCTGCCCCCTGTGGCTACGGCATGCCCCACCTCCAGTTACCCAAACAGCTCCACCTCCACAGCAGGCTAGTTGACAGGAGCACCACACTCTGGTCCCAACTCCATGTACTGTGGCTCCACCCTCCCAGAGGCTCATTGACAAGTATAACCACGCCTCTATACAGTAACAGACTCCTCCCACTGTGGTAATGCAGCCTCGCCTCTGTTTGTTTAGCCACGCCTCCATGTGTGGTAGCAAGTGCCACCCCCAACAATAATGCAGCCTCACCCATTTGCTTAGTCATTCCTCCCTGTATGGTACCAAGCTCCACCCACAGGGAGTGCTGCAGCCTCACCACTAGACTATAAACTGTGCCTCACCTGGAAAGTGGACAAGAGCAGGCGGCGGCATGGTGCAGTGGCTAAAGTCAGTGCAGTCAAGACGGACAGTTTCCAGCAGCCTTCACAGTTTATACAGGAAGTCACAGAAACACTCACCTCCCATTAGGTCAAATCTGGATTTAATGATGTTATATTTATTAAAATGACAGGCAATCTGTGCTAATCATGACAGCATTGATTATGTAACCTTCATATTACTCACTACATACGTTATTTTACATAGAAATTTAACTGCTTTAGTGTGTAGCAGCATGCCCACTATAAATTGGCTGCTGGTCAGACTTTTTGCTGTACCTGTTCACCTCAGACTCATTCACATACTGAGTTTAAGAAATTCAAAACATCAATCTATAGTCAAACTTTACAGGGAGAGAAAATGAAAAACAGAGAATGTATTGTATAACAGAATGTATTGAGCCTCTCTAGCTGATAAGTTGCCATCAACAGCACATTTATTCTCTTAAAATAAAACTTCATAGTGCAAGAGTTTTTATAAAATGTCTGAAATAAACCTAAAATGTAAACTGTGATGAAAGACGATGAAAAATACAAAGATGTACAGATCAAAGTTTTCTTCATGCTGCATGGAGCCCATTCATCACTGGGGGAGGAAAAGCCAAAGAGCTATATATTAATTTACTGATGCAGCCTCAATAAAGCTTAGCAAGATCCGTCATCATGTACTTATGGTGCTTCGCTGAGTCTGTAATTATTTCTGTAAAGAAGCCAGCTGCTGGTACTTTGCTGAAAGGACTTCTGTATGAGCTTCCACAAAGGGGTCTGGCCTTTTAACAACAGGCAATAAAAAGGCCACCCAAAACAGGCTCCTTAATAAGCAGTTATTACATGGTGCACCTGTAACATAGGCGACACGCAGGGCCACTCAGGTCACGTGAGGGCCCGTCAGGCCTGTAGGGCTTGATTTATATTACGTAGCCGTTGTTCTTTAGCTGTAATGATCAGGAGCATAATGCTGCCTGCCCAGTCTGATTGGACAGTTTGACTCCATTACAAATGTATTAAATCCTGAGTTGTTATTTAATGTGTCTGTTAGCTCATGTGTGGGTTTGATGTCTCTTATAGCTCTTGGTGACTTCACAGAGCACAACCTCACCTGTTCTTGTAATCACGAGGCTATATATTACAGAACATGAGCAAACATCAGGAGAGGATAATGATACACCCCATAAAGATGAAACAACAATGGAAGAAGATAATTCAGGGTTGTTCTGCATGATACATGGGTGGTTGATCTCAGGATATAGGTTTAACAGAAGCCCTCCTTGCTCCCAAAATGCTTTGCTTCACAGCCTTCATAAATTAGAGTTAAAAGTAGATTGCTTTGTCCCATTCTTTAACATTGTTCTTTGATCCATTTTACATTTTTTCTTTCCAGGAGAAAGGGCTTTGGAGTAGACATTTTAGGATCAGAGAAGTGCAGGACTTTAGTTCTTTACCAGCAGTTAGACAAATAGTAACTTCTGCGCTAACAGTACATTCAGTATCCTCAGTGGCTTTCCAGGGAACCGCTTCCTAGTACTGCCCACTAGCTTCTAGGAAGAGCTAATTACAGTGCACAGAGATGTGCCACCAACTTTAGCTCCTTCCTCGCATTGCATCCCTCTTTTTCCCACACAGATCGATCTCTTTATTGCGTCCCTCACTCACTTCCTCTTCTCTCTCTCTTTCTCTCAGGATCCTGGAGGAGGCAGCACTAGTGGCAAAGGACACAGTTGTATGTGCCTTTCGTAAGGAAAATATGGAGTGGTGCCTGTGTGTCTGGAGGGGCTGGGGCTGCCACGAGCTGAAAGTCTTCTACCAGTCCTACGAGGAGCTGGGCCGCTTGGAGACCAGCATGAGGAAAAGAAGGTAGCTGTTGTGCTGTGACGGCGAGGTGCAGAATCGCAGCTCTGTATGGAGCCGAGGGGAATACACACCGACAGACTGCCAGTGCTCAGAGCAGAGGGCTGCCGAACGCTGACATCAGGGCAACGGAGGGGTCATTAATTCAGTATAATGTTGGACATTGCTTCTTTAGTCTTGTTTATTAAAACATGTTGTGTGATGAATCCTCAAGGAATGTTTGCTGCCCCCAGTCGACAATACATACTCTGGGACCTGTATTATTAAAATTCTTGGTCATTACCACCAGTAACCACAGGTGTCACCAAATCAGCCAGGACTTAAATTGGTAGGACTATTACAAAGTTAAAATAATTTACTTCATCTCCCATGAGGCTTTGGCAGTGTGTCAACAGCTTATGATGGCTATGTTGTTGTTGAAAACGAACAAAATAAAAAAAAAATCCTTTTAACATGACAAGGCACTCGAGTTTCACTGTCCATTACTCTACAGAAGTAGATCTTAGTCCTGGTTAGTCTATTGACAGAACACACCACCAACATTTTTCAGCTTTTCAGAAACACTGATGAAAGATACCCTCTATAGGGGCATTCCGTCAGAAATCAATCACTTTCTGACCCCACCCCTTTCGATTTTAACTGATTTTTCTCCTACATGTTAACCTATATGAGACAGTGTTAGAACGTGGTTTTATTAACCAGACCATGACCAACCATTCAGAAGACTGGGATGCTCAAAGTAAATTTTTTTTAATATTTTATGGAGTAGACACTTCTCTACATCTCCTGATGTTTTCACGTTGTGCCCGCTATCGATTGAGCAACAGCAGACTTCTGAGTATATGGTGGGTAGGTCAGTCTAACACACAAATCCTTAATGTGCTTGCCTATGAATTTCTGTTTCACCTCAAATATTACTGGGAAGCTGCGGAAAATGAGGAAAATAAGAAATTGCTTCCTGCTCAGAAATTTGGCAAAGCTTTCTGCTGGATGATTGGAAAAATCTCTTGTTCGACCTGTTACTGTCTGCATGATCATGTATTTGGCTGGCTCACAGCAGTAATGTGATCTTTAATGTTACTGCAAACCCAGTTTACTTTATCAGGTGAAGATATTAAAGTGGTAATCTATGATTTAGTATTTCACTTTTATAGAGCTGAGGGACTGTTAATGATCAGTGAGGAAGCACCCAAGCGCAGACTCAGACAAAGGGATTTTAAGATAAAAAGGTTTATTGTAAAGCTCAGTGGGAAGACGATGAGCTGAGGAGATGGAGAATGGCTGGAAACCGTCCTTATCGTAGCGGCCAAACGAGCAAAACAATTGACAGACTAAATTTACAAAACAATTCTACCTCAAGCTTTCAACCACATCTCATGGTCTTTCAGAGTTTACTCAGTTGTCACAGAGATAATGCACTTGTCAGAGCTAAATATGAAACTTGGGTAACAGGGTGATATGGGGGAGCTCGTATCCCCTGTCACTGTTAAAGCTAGTCAGTGGACTGAGTTACTTTTTTTGTTGTAAAACTATTGTTTCCTAAGTCGAGAATGAACTTTCATGCTGGAATCATTTTGGAGCATTTTCTGATTTGGTGTCCCTATCGGTAGAACAACATAATCTGTCAGTTCTTTCCAACCCCATTAGAAAATTACTTACAAAAATAAAAGCATTTTCTGATCTACCATTGTTATTGTTTAGTTTCAGCACAAAAAAGCATCCTCCCTGACCTTTTCCGTAACATGCCTAGCGGTGATATAACGTCACACTACTTCCGCCTTTGCTTCTGACAGACAGCAGTCATAATTTGCACTGCCGCTAGAGGTCTTTGTCAGGTAAATGTTAGTCTCACATAGCCAGACCTATCTCCACACTTTGTTTTAGCACTGTGCCAGCACTGGAGAAAGGTCTGGCTAAACCCATTATCATTCTGGTATAAGGGAAAAAACACTCTGGCTTGTTTGTATTTCAAATTGTCTTGGGCGGTGAACTTGTAAAACGATAACACACAGATAGCGTAAGGGGAGGAGAATTCCGAATGAAATAGTCAGCCAATTGCAGGCTTATACCCACAGCCGTGAGTCAGACTAGGTAAATGTAAACAGACAAATGAAACTAACACTGATGCTGTTGTCTTTTCTACTGAAGGCAGTCTCTTGTCTGGTAAATGCCCACGACTTTCAAACTCCTCACCTCCAGCTTGTAATGTAGAAAAATTTGCAGTCCCCATGCCCAAGCTGATGTAAAGGCTGGGGTGTGCATGAAATGGACTACTTTGTACATATATAATGTTCTGTTAACAATCATCCTTGCATATTGAAGCAATTGAACAA
This sequence comes from Siniperca scherzeri, assembly GCA_027580175.1. Lineage (NCBI taxonomy): Eukaryota > Metazoa > Chordata > Actinopteri > Centrarchiformes > Sinipercidae > Siniperca > Siniperca scherzeri. The sequence goes on along the minus strand of CM050855.1, from coordinate 34,731,184 downwards.
CAATTTTCAGTACAGTCAATAAAATCACGTCACGTATGGTATTAATCCCCCTTTGCCCATGAGTTCTGCATTTGCCCACTCCTGTTAAGATTCTTTGAGTTTATTTGGGGTTTTGAGCAGCGCTGACCAAGGCTATAAAAACCTGGTAAAAACATGCAAGTTTTAACAAACCGTCAACATGCCACTCTTAGCGCAAAACATGAGGAAACAGGTCATCGGAATGCTGTGATCCGGAATGACAGAAGCGAGGGTTGTGAGGCATTTTGGTGCACACATATGCACAATTTGACGGCTACAGGTACATTGTGCACAGACTGGTGCAAAGATCCACACATGCGAGTCATGTACCTGTGTCACAGACTGCTACAAAGACCATAGGACGGCACCACAGGTAGATCAGCTCCAGACAGTACGACGCCAGCTGCAATTCAATTTTATTTATTTATATAGCCCCAATTTATAACAGAAGTTATCTCATTGCACTTTTCCTATAGAGCAGGTCTAGACCGTACTCTTTATGATATTATTTACAGAGACCCAACAAATCCCACCATGAACAAGCACTTGGCGACAGTGGCAAGGAAAAACGTCCTTTTAACAGGCAGAAACCTCAGGCAGAACCAGACTCAATGGTGTGTGGCCAGCCGCCGCAGCCGTGTTGGGTTTAGAGAGAGAGAAAGAGAGAAGGGGAATTTAAAAATAGTAATAATGTATTGGTAGTGGTAATAGTTATTTTAATAAAGTAATAATAATAGGAATGATAGTCATAGGAATAATAATGACAATAACAACAACCGTAGTAGCAGTTGTCGAGCAGGAACACAAGGGCAGCCGGTGGGGCACAACCAAAGATCCAGTCTCTGCACTTCCGGAGGTAGAAATACCTGCTGAAAGTGATAGAAGGAGAAAGGAGAGAGATGAGAAAGCACAAAACTATGGGAGGGAGATGTCGAGTTAGTAACATGCATTAATGGGATAAAAATGCAAACAGAAAGAGACGGAAAGGTGGAGAGAGGAGCTCAGTGCATCATGGGAAGTCACCCAGCAGTCTAGGCCAATAGCAGCATAACTAAGGGATGGTTCAGGACTCACCCAAACCAACCCTAACTATAAGCTTTATCAAAGAGGAAAGTCTTAAGCCTACTCTTAAATGTGGAGATGGTGTCTGCCTCCCGAACCCAAACTGGGACCTGATTCCACAGGAAAGGAGCTTGATAACTGAGGGCTCTGGCACCCATTCCACTTTTGGAGACTCTAGGAACCACAAGTAAGCCTGCATTCTGTGTTCTAGTCAGGTAATAAGGTATTATGAGCTCTTTAAGATATGATGGTGCCTGACCATTAAGAGCTTTGTAGGTGAGGGGAAAGATTTTAAATTCTATTCTGGATTTTACAGGGAGCCAGTGCAGAGAAGCTAATATTGGAGAAATATGATCTCTTTTCCTAGTTCTTGTCAGTACATGTACCGCAGCATTCTGAATCAAGTGGAGAGTCTTAAGGGACTTATTCAGGCAGCCTGATAATAAGGAATTGCAATCCAGCCTAGAAGTAACAAATGCATGGATTAGTTTTTCGGCATCATTTTGAGACTGTATGTGCCTGATTTTTGCAATGTTATGTAGGTGAAAGAAGGCAGTCCTTTCATGTGGGAGTTAAAGGATCAATCCTGATCAAAGATAACTCTGAGGTTCCTTACAGTGGTTCTGGAGGCCAGGGCAATGCCATCTAGAGAACTATATCTTTAGATAATGTGTCTCGGAGGTGTTTGGGGCCAAGTACAATTACTTCAGTTTTGTCAGAGTTTAACATCAAAAAATTGCAGGTCATCCAGGTCTTTATGTCCTTAAGGAGGGAGGGATCTGATCATACTGTGCAAACGTGGGTTTGGTGCTAACGACCGCTGCAGGGACACAAGATGTAGGTGAGCTTGGCGGTATTCCAACAGAAACTGGCCAAATGCAAACTGGCGACATTTTGTCGAGTCACAATTCACCCTATTTTGACACGACTGCAGGCATTGAGTGTATCGTTGTCGCAGAGAGTGCTTTGTTGATCCATTTGTTGTACAAGGGGTTTAGTGGTGTGATGGCGTGGACAGCAATCCGTTATGGGTGGAAGTCTAAACTAGTCTTCATCAACGGTACTCTCAATGTCCAATGATACAGAGTCATTATCCTCCTGCCACACATAGTGCCCTACATCACACGTAGCCATGTTTTGTCATGTTTATGCACGACAATGCCCAACATTTTTGTTCATTAAATTGTTTCATTTTGTTGTCTGATATTTTGTTTGTTGCAAAATGATAATCCTGAATAAAGATAGCCAATGTAGGAAATAGTGACCAAAAACGACTCAAAATTTACCTTGTTGCGTTTTTAGTGCCTCTTAGTGTAGTTCATACAAATGCTGTCTGTTTTTACCACTTCTAAATTGCCACACTCAAAGGCAGAATGAAAAGCCTGTTGTCATGCCCCTTCAGAAAGGCTGTTTCAGACACTGTTCAACAATGCAAACGAGCACTAAGTTTAAAACATACTGATGCCTTAATCCTGATGTCATCATTAGGGGTTGAATGTTTAACCATAGCTAGGCTAAGCTCAAGTGTGTGCATTTACATGGCAACAAGGACAGTACCACTGTGGCAGTAGTTTGGTGGGATATAAATCCAATTGCTAACCAGTTGCATGTAAACTGTGCTAATTAGACATTAGTTTCCTGCCTGAAGTGGACTTCTCACAGTAATCTGGTTTCTTATATGTATGTAAACAACCATTTTGAGCAAATTTTACTGAAACATTACTGATTAGAAAAAAATATCTTTGAGCTGTAACTCTGTGATATTTTTTACCCTAAATTATCCAAAATCTTGAAAAGACAAGAAGCTACAGAGATTTTCTTGGAAGTACCTGTGGGCCCTCCTGTAAACAAGATGACAGGGTTGGTGCCAGAAGTTTACTCAGGATCCAACATGGTGGCACTGCAAATATCATGAATGATGCTCTTGTCATTTAAAAAGACTTGGCCTTCTGTTGGAGTGATATGAATAAATCATGCTCAGTCCTTGGATGCTCTCATTTAACCTCTGCCAGGCCAGAATACCCACAGCAGTCCTGGCCTTGCAGCCTATAGAGCAGACAATCAGCTCCTCACACTGAACCTGCTCTGCTCAGGATAACATTCATTCTTATCACTAGATTTGAAACGCAGACAAGGATTTACACATCTCTGTACTGTGTTAATTCAATTAACTTCAATTCACTTTTATTTATATAGCGCCAATTCATAACAGAAGTTATTTCATTGCACTTTTCCTATAGAGCAGGTATAGACCGTACTCTTTATAATATTATTTACAGAGACCCAACAATTCCCACCATGAGCAAGCACTTGGCGACAGTGGCAAGGAAAAACTTATTTTTAAGAGGCAGAAACCTTGAGCAGAACCAGAGGAGAGAGGTGCATCATGGGAAGTCTCCTGGCAGTCTAGGCCTATAGCAGCATAACTAAGGGATGGTTCAGGACTCACCCAAGCCAGCCCTAACTATAAGCTTTATCAAAGAAGAAAGTCTTAAGCTTACTCTTAAATGTGGAGATCGCGTCTGCCTCCCGAACCCAAACCGGGATCTGATTCCACAGGAGAGGAGTTTGATAACTGAAGGCTCTGGCACCCATTCCACTTTTGGAGACTCTAGAAACCACAAATAATGCTGCATTCTCGGATCGCAGTGTTCTAATGGGGTAATAAGGGATTATGAGATCTTTAAGATAAGATGGTGCCAGACCATTAAGAGCTTTGTAGGTGAGGAGAAGGATTTTAAATTCTATTCTGGATTTTACAGGAAGCCAGTGCAGAGAAGCTAAGGCAGTCCTTGAAGTTTGTTTCATGTGGGAGTTAAAGGATAAATCCTGATCAAAGATAACTCTGAGGTTCCTTACAGTTGTGCTGGAGGCCAGGGCAATGCCATCTAGAGTAACTATATCTTTAAATAATGTATCTCGGAGGTGTTTGGGGCCAAGTACAATTACTTCAGTTTTGTTAGAGTTTAACATCAGAAAATTGCAGGTGATCCAGGTTTTTATGTCCTTAAGGCATGCTTGAAGTTTAGCTAACTGATTAGTTTCATCCGGCTTGATCGATAGATACAATTGGGTATCATCCACATAACAATTTTTAACAGTTCATGGAGTGTTTCCTAATAATATTTCCCAAAGGAAGTATATACAAGGTGAATAGAAGCGTTCCAAGCACAGATCCTCGTGGAACTCTGTGACTAACTTGGGCGTGCACGGAGGGTTCACTGTTAACATGTACAAACTGAGATCGATCTGATAGATAGGATTCAAACCAGCTTAGTGCGGTTCCTTTAATGCCAATTGAATGTTCCAGTCTCTAGGATGTAATAGGATGTGTATAGTGTCGAATACAGCACTAAGATCTAACAAGACCAGTACAGAGACAAGTCCATTGTTCGATGCAATTAAAAGGTCATTTGTAATTTTCACCAGGGCTGTTTCTATGCTATAATGCACTCTAAATCCTGACTGAAAATCCTCAAATTAACTATTTTTATTTAGAAAGTCACACAACTGATTGGCGACTGCTTTCTCAAGGATCTTATAGAGAAAGGGAAGGTTAGGATATAGGTCTATAGTTGGCAGAACCCCTTGATCAAGAGTGGGCTTTTTAAAAAGAGGTTTAATTACAGCTACTTTAAAGGATTGTGGTACATAGCCTTTTAATAAAGACAGATTGATCATATCCAGTAAAGAAGTGCTAACTAAGGGTAAAACTTCTTTAAGCAACCTAGTTGGGATGGGATCTAAGAGACAGGTTGATGGCTTAGATGAAGAGATCATTGAAGTTAGTTGAAGAAGGTCGATAGGAGCAAAGTAGTCAAAAAATATATATATCAGGTTTTACAGCTGTTTCTAAGGTTTCTAATTTTTTCTCTAATAGTTCAAATTTTTCATTAAAGAAGCTCATGTCGTTACTACTGAGGGCTATAGGAATGCATGGCTCAACAGAGCTGCGACTCTCTGTCAGCCTGGCTACAGTGCTGAAAAGAAACCTGGGATTGTTTTTATTTTCCTCAATTAATGATGAGTAGTAGGCTGCTCTGGCATTACGGAGGGCTTTCCTATATGTTTTAAGACTATCTTGCCAGACTAAACAAGATTCTTCCAGGTTGTTGGAACGTCATTTCCTTTAAAGTTTTCGCGATCTTTGCTTTAATTTGGGGATTTGGGGGTTATACCATGGAGCTAACCTTCTTTGTTTTATTATCTTCTTTTTTAGAGGAGCAATAGAATCGAGTGTCGTTTGCAGTGAGCCTGCAGGGCTATCAACAAGATGGTCAATTTGGGAGGGGCTGCGATTTGCGTAGGAGACATAACATTGAATTAAATGCAGATGGGATCGCTTCCTTGAATCTAGCCACAGCAATATCAGATAGACATCTAGAGTAAGAGTTTTTGCCTAACGGCATGTAGTCCAGTAATATCAGTTCAAAAGTTATTAAATAATGGTCTGATAAAGAAGGATTCTGTGGAAAGACTATTAAATTTCAATGCCATATACCAGAACAAGGTCGAGGTTGTGGTTAAAACAGTGAGTGGCGTCATGTACACTCTGACAAAAGCCAATTGAATCTAATAATGAGATAAATGCAGTACGAAGGCTCATTTTCAATGTCCACATGAATATTGAAATCACCTACAATAATTACTTTATCTTTTTTAAGGACTAAACTTGATAAAAACTCAGAGAATTCAGATAAAAATTCAGAATAAGGACCAGGTGCGTGGCAAACTATAATAAATAGAATTGGCTGTCCTGTTTTCCAGGTTGGGTGTGAAAGACTAAGAACAGTTTAGTTTAGGTTTAAGGGTTGATTAATAGGCTTGAGTCGAAGATGGCTGCAACTCCACCTCCTTGGCCGTTGCCTCAAGGAATATGAGTATTAATATGACTGGGCAGAGCGGATTCATTTAGGCTAACATATTCTTCATGACCCAGCCAGGTTTCAGTAAGACAAAATAAATCAATAGGATACTCTGATGTGACGTGGACAGTTTGGTGGTGAACCGTGGGCTTCCGCTTAGGGCTATGCTTCCTTTGGACAGTCACCCAGCCTCCCTGGTTTCCCGGCTGCTCGGGAGCTGCTCGCTGCTGAGAGATGGTTAACAGGAGCTACCTCTGGTTGGTCTGCACCGACTACTAGGGGCTGGCTAACTACAGCAGCTAATGATTGAGTTGCCATGGTGCGGAACCGCGTGTCCAATTCACTAAGCCTTGTCTCCAATGCTACAAATAAACTACATTTATTAAATGTACCATTATCACTAAAGGAGGCAGAGGAATAGCTAAACATTTGACACACCAAACAAGAGAGAGCAGGAGAGTGAGAGGGAGAGAGACTTCTAAGCTAAAGAATGGTAGCTAGCATTTGATAATAAATAATCAAACAAAATTAACTGTGATGAGCTGGAGCAACAAAAATACTGTACAAGTAACACACAAGCACCCGTGACCGAAAATGAGGCACTGACGTGCTGCGGTAAGCGTAATATCCAAAGAATGTCTGTGTCAATTTTGGTAGTATTTGAATGAAGACTTGTGGAGAAATATATGTTAATTAATTTTGCATATTTTGAAAAATGTAGTGACGGACTTCTGATTTGACCATAGGTTGCAGTGAGGCAAACCTTTGTCACAATTCAGTGGATGTGCTGAAAAAATTTCAGCTACGTAGGACATATGGGTGATTTTTATTTTTTTCTAGTTTGAATGTGAAATTTCCAGAAATGTACATTTATTTTAATAAGCCATGCCCACTTTAATCAGTCATTACCAAATTTTATGCATCAATTGAGACATGACACTAGATCATGCAAACAGAATTTCGTACAAATCCATGCAGCCAATTATGAGATCTAAACTTTTTTCGCATTTGTGGCGCCCCTAGTGGCATAATATCCCAGGACTACTCAGCGAAGTTTGGACCTAGCAAAGAAACACGTGTAAGAATAGCTTAAGCCAATTTTGATTCATGAGCATTTATGAAAACTTGAACTTAAAGACAGGCTTAAAAATTTATAATTTTAATATTGTATGGAAAATCAAAAATCCAAAAACAAGGTTTTTTTCAGATCCGGATCTGGTCCAGATATGCTATGTGAAAAGTTTGATGCCAATTGCTCAACATTTTTAGGAGGAGTAGCCGAAAAACTGATTAGGACAAAATTCTGAATGGTAGAAAATGTATCAGGTGCAAATGGGCCTAGCTTATATGGATAAATTCATCGGGACCCACAGAATTTTGGGGGGAAAACATTTCTGAGACATATGGTTCAAACGTTATAGGCCAAAATGTAAAGTTCATTGTTATAGCGCCACCATCTGGCCAATTGGTACAATTTCTTTGGTCTGAGTAGTGGGTGAGATTTCCAACCTATCTGCCAGGTTTGGGAACTGTAGCTGTCACAGTTTCTGAGATCCAGATACTTTTAGGGCACAAGAAGAAGAAGAATCCTAACAGATACAATTGGGTTCCAGCAGCTTCGCTGCTTGGACCCCTAATAACAACAAACAGTTGTCTGGAAATATTTCAATATTCATACAAATATATTTAGTATATTTTAAGCATTAATTTAGTCGTCGTCATGCCATATAATTGTTCCATTTTCTCCCAGTTCTTTTAAAATGTATTCTCATTGAAGAGAAGGTCAATAAGTACAGTATGTCAAAAATGTCTTGAACAATTTCCAGCTACTGTTCCTGTTTTGGAGTGTTTACATTAAGCCAATTTATGGTAATGGCTTTCTTACTTGCTGCAAGTAAGTAACTTTAGTCAAGTAGAGGTCTTCTCTCATCACAACATCTTCAATGTTCCCAAGATACATCACAGGGCAGGTATTTGGGATTTCATATCATGTTCTCACACAGCCTCCAACAGTGAGTGGCCTCTTTTTATTTTGGGTGTTAAAAAAGTGAGTTAAATTCCTCCAGCAGAATTCCCTACATTGTGTCTCACACATTTGATACCTTTCTTCCTCTGTTATTTGAATCTTTAACTCTGCTTCCCATTTTGCTTCTATGTAGAGCGTTGTTTCCCCCCTGCTTCCTCCCAAAGCTTGGTAGAAAGCAGAGATGACCCGAGGCCCCTTCTGTTTGTATGCATCCACAATCATACCAATTATTACACACATTGCCTATGATTAGGCAATTGGAGTGTCGTAAGTTTTGGTCTTGGCTATTTGCTGTTCCAAATGAATCTAGAGATCATCTTATCCCTATGAATTTGTTATGGGGAACGTTAATTGGGACAATTCCTTCAGTCTCTAAGGCAATAATGTCAAACAGAGTTTTGAAAAAACATTTGGTACTCTCTGGGGGGACATATACATTGATCATTGTCACCACTTTGTTTTCTAGCTTTCCTTTACCTAATACATACCTTACCTCTTTGTCCCTGACTTCTTTATGGTATTCAAATTGGACTGCATTTGTGATAAGGATAGCCACTCCCCTCTTCTGGCTTGGTTTGTAGGAACTATCAAATGCATTTCTAAAACCAAAGCATTTCCATTTCTCATGTTCTTGTTGAGGCAGGGTTTCTTGTAAAAATAGTACTTGAACCTTTTCTTTTTTCAATTTAGCCAGGACCCTGCTCCTATTAAACTGGATTATTCATTCCATTTACATTAAGTGACACCAATTTTATATTGTTATGTGACATTTAAATTACCCAATCCTGCGTTGCATTTATAAACCTCCAGACAACTTAAAACTGCACAGGCCTGAACATCTCGACAACATGTGCTAAATAAAGAAAATAACGAGAAAACACTTTACTAGCTATGGTGATTCCTCGCCACCCTGAGTCCTCGTTAGCAGGCAGAGGGAAAAACATGCATCCTAGTAGTCCAACGTCATCTGATAGCACTTATTTTGTATATATATTAATATATTACATATTACTAGTTACTTTCATTTGAAAGTAATATGTTACTTTACAATATTACTGTCTGTAATGCATTACTGATTATACTACTTTTGCGTTACTTTCACCAAAATAACCGTATAAGTATGACTAGTCATTATAAAATGGAAGAAGGTAATGTTGTTCCATAGCGGATAATGAAAGCACAGAAGCTCAAGTTTATTGCAGTTCATTACAAATCCAGTGGTGAGCAGTATTGTATAGCCTAATGAAGGCTCTCCTCTGGAGCGCAGATCTGGTCCATTCATGCATTCACATACAGTGGGTTACCACTTTGTATTAATATCGCCTGCTAACAATTGTGTGATCATAAAGAACAAAGAAATAACCTAGACCTTTTTAAATAAACAAATAAGTCTGATAAATTATGAGATAGGGATAAATATTTAAAATTGTAGGCCTATCATATGAAACACGATCAACCTAGACCCTTCTATAAAGTAGCCTATAATGACATCAGATCAGAATCTGAAAAACTTTATTGATCCCCGAGGGGAAACCCTGTTGTTACAGCTGCTCACTATCATGTCAGTGCAGACAGGAATTGAAGTTCTAAGCAAGTCAAATATTATACACTATAATACAGGCAAGATAAATTAAGTACAAAGTGGATATAAGTATAAAATTAAAATAAGTGTAAAGTACAAAGTAGATTTACCGGTTGATGATAAGTATGTACGGTATAATAATACAATGTAATAATATAAGTAATAAGTAATAGTGCATGTACTGTCAAGTTAAGTATAGCTTATTAAGATGATTATGAGACGGTGGATATTGCACAGCAGTAATAGAAGTATGAATAAATATCAATAAATAGGGAATTTTAAACTGAAAAGAGTATATTGCATAGCAGTATTAAACAGAGAATATTGCACAATTATTTCAAGTATTGCAGTGATGTTAATAGTCCAATGTCCAGTTTAATGACTTAGGGTCATATAGACTGACACTTAGAGGGAGGAGTTAAAGAGTTTGATGGCCACAGGCAGGAATGACTTCTTGTGGCGCTCTGTGGTGCATTTTGGGATGATGAGTCTTCCGCTGAAGGTACTCCTTTGTTTGACCAGCATGTCATGGAGTGGGTGGGAGACACTGTCCAAGATGGCATGTAGTTTGGCCAGCACCCTCCTACCCGCTACCCTCAACCTGCTGCCCCAGCATGCAACAGCATACAGGATAGCACTGGCCACCCATAGACTCATAAAACATCCTCAGCATTGTCCGGCAGATGTTGAAGGACCTCAGCCTCCTCAGAAAATAGAGGCAGCTCTGGCCCTTCCTGTAAAGAGCTTGAGTGTTCTTAGCCCAGTCCAGTTTATTGTCCATGTGTACACCCAGGTACTTGTAGACCTCTACAATGTCCACACTGACCTCCTGGATGGAAACCGGGGTCACTGGTGTCTTGGCTCTTCGTAGGTCTACAACCAGCTCCTTAGACTTTGTTGCATTGAGCTGCACATGGTTCTGCTCACACCATGCGTCAAAGTTACCCACCGCAGCCCTGTACTCCGTCTTATCACCACCGCTGATACATCCCACCACAGCAGAGGCATCAGAAAACTTCTGAAGGTGGCAGGTCTCTGTGTGGTAGCTGAAGTCTGTGGTGTACATGATGAAGAGGAAGGGAGAGAGGACAGTCCCCTGAGGGGCCCCAGTGTTGCTGACCACGCTGTCCAACACACAGTGCTGCAGACGCACGTGCTGTGGTCTGCTAGTCAGGTAGTAAACAATCCAGGACACAAGGGGGGCATCCACCTGCATCGCTGCCAGCTTCTCACCCAACAGGGCTGGCCGGATGGTGTTGAAAGCACTGGAGAAAAAATATGATCCCCACCCTGCTTGCCGGCTTGTCCAGGTGGGTGTGGATGCAGTTCAGCAAGAAGATGATGGCATCCTCAACTCCCAGCCGGGGCTGGTAGGCGAACTGAAGGGGGTCCAGGAGGGGTCTGACCATGGGCCGCAGCTGTTCCAGCACCAGTCTCTCCAGGGTCTTCATTATGTGGGAGGTCAGTGCCACCGGTCTGTAGTCCTCCGGCGTCTTCGGCACAGGAACGAGGCCAGATATCTTCCACAGAATAGGGACCCTTTGAAGACTCAGGCTCAGGTTGAAGACATGTTGAAGGACTCCACATAGCTGGGGGGCACAGGCTTTTAGCAACCCGGGGCAAATGCCATTGGGACCTGCAGCCTTGTTTGAGTGGAGTTTCATCAGCTGTCCTCTCACCTGGTCAGTAGTCAGGCACACAGCAGAGGTTACAGGCGGGCGAGGGGGGGGAGTCATCAGTAATGACAGGGCCGTTAGCCTGAGAGCCAGTTGAGGGGGGAGTAGGACTCTCCCAGGAAGATGGAGGAGGGGGGATCAGTGGACTCAGAGGAGTCTGGGGGCCGACAGTAGCTGAGTTAAAGGGGGATGAGCAGGAACCGGTGTGTTGAATCTATTAAAGAACGGATGAAGTTCATTGGCCCTGTCCAAGCTGCCTTCAACTCCTCTGCTGCCAGTTGGTCTGAAGCCAGTGATGCTCTTCATGCCACTCCAGACCTCTCTCATGTTGTTCTGCTGGATTTTCCACTCCAGCTTCCTCCTGTACTTATCCTTGGCCTCCCTGATCTTCACCTTCAGGTCAGTCTGGATTGCCCTCACCTCCTCCCTATTACCATCAGTAAAGGCCCTCCTCTTGGCATTCAGGATGTCTTTGATGTCCTTTGTTACCCACGGTTTGTTATTTGGATAACAATGGACCATCTTAGTTGGGACATTGCAGTCCACACAGAAGTTAATGTAGCCAGTGATGCACTCAGTGAGCCCATCAATGTCCTCTCCAGGAGGCTCACAGAGTGCATCCCAGTTTGTCACCTCAAAACATCCCTGCAGTGTCTCATAGGCCTCCCCTGACCATCTCCTCACTGTCCTTGAGGTCGCAGTCTGCCTTTTAACCAGAGGCACATAGCAGGGTTTGAGGTAAAGCAGGTTGTGGTCTGACCTACCCAGGGGGGGAGGGGGGTATGCATCCTTAACGTTAGCATACAGCAGGTCCGGTGTCCTCTCCTCTCTAGTAGGACAATTCACATACTGGGTGAAATTAGTCAGTGTTGTTGAAACACTGACATGGTTGAAGTCACCCGAGATTAATATGAGTGCACTCGGGTGTTGAGTCTGTAGTTGTGCTATGGCGGTGTGAATGGCGTTGCACACCGATGCCGGGTTAGCAGAGGGGGGGGATGTAAAACAGCCACAACAATGGCATGTGAAAATTCACATGGCAGATAATGTGGCCGGAGTCCCACAGCTAACAGTTCAATGTCTGGGCTACAGATACTCTGCTTGATAGTAACGTGACCAGGGTTACACCATCTGTTGTTGACCAGAACATCAAGCAAGCCGCCTTTTCGCTTACTGCTCCCGGTGTCAGCCTGTCGGCCCGAACAGTCTGAAAGCCGTCGATGGAAACGTTATGATCCGGGTTATCCTGGTGTAGCCATGTCTCTGAGAAGCCCTTCAAACTACACTCACGGAACTCCGTCTGACTCCAGGCTAACGCCGTTAGCTCGTCCATTTTATTCGCCAGTGATGACAAGACACAAAATCTCTTTTTCTATGCTATTTTTATTAGGCTAAGGTTCACAGAAGAACAAGGCATGGACATATGTGATTTGATTTCAAGAATGAAAATAAAAGTGCTCTTGGAGCATTAGGCCTATACATCCACCAGATAGGACCTATTTTGCAAACCAATATTTTATGAGCTAGGCCTATATCCTGCCCTGCAATAAGAAAAAGAGCATGGGACCAACACAAACAACAAATGAAGCATCATTACAAAATATGGCTCATTTCAGTCCCACATGGAGACTTATATAAGCTATATTAAACACACGCATAGCCTATATTATGTAGGCTAAGCATAGCATGCAGCAGCAGCTGGTTGAGGATCGGGCATTGGGGCTGCAGGCTCTTCTGTCGGCTTTCTATCACTGACCTCTTCCAGGCACTCTGATGTAACTGTGGAGTGGCTGGCCTTTGTCTACAGTGCTGAACATTTGCCTGTAGTATTACGATACACAGCCCTCGATTTTGGATTAGATGACAGCCATATATTAACATCATTGTTCACAATTAGATTAAGTGTATGGGCTGCACGTCTATAGTGGAGGAGGTGCAGAGGCAGTGCACATGTCCCTTTTTCGGCATCATCATCGGTGGTGGTTAGTACACTGTGGAGGTCTGTAAAGGCCACCTGGCCATCATCCTTGACCTCCTCTTCCTCGTTAGACCCAGAGTTTACTTCCTGCTGTTGATGCTCCTTGAACGCTTTCACAAAGTTACTTCCATTGTCCATCACACATGCAGTCACTTTATTGTTGTCAGTCCATATAGGGAAAAAATGTCCTCTCGCTCTGTTGCCATTGCATCGTACGTGTCCTCTGAATCTTTTACAAGCTATCGCCACCTTCTCTTGTTTCAAGTCACCTGCATCGATCCAGTGCACCATCACTCCCATGTAAATGGTAAATGGACTGTACTTGTATAGCGTCTTTCTAGTCTTTCCGACTGCTCAAAGCACTTCACACTACATATCACATTGACCCCATGCACACACACATTCATACACTGATGGCAGGTGCCAACTGCTCATCAGTTTAAAAGGAACTAACTCATTCACACACACTCACACACTGAAGGCGCAGTCCTCAGGAGAAATTTGGGGTTCTGTGACTTGCCCAAGGACACTTCGACACATTGAACCGCTGACCTTCTGATTGGTGGATGACCCGCTCTACCACTAAGCAACAGCCCCCCCACGGGCCAACAGCTTTTATTGTTGGCATTTCATATATCTGGTGTTGTTGATACATACTGCTGCACTTCAGTTGTTTTCATCAGCTCCTTTTCCATGAAAGAATATGACTTATCCAACTCTTTGGTGAATCTATTTCTGTCTGGTAGTACATACTGAAAAATAAAGAAGATAGCTAGATATTAAATCATGCTATGCCATGGTTTAAATGGGCAATCAGCATTATATTTGGCTATATATTGTAATAATGCTATCGCTACTATACCATATAACCAATCATATGATGTATAACACTTGATACTGACTGAAAGAATAATCTCATAATTGGCAAAAATATAAAACTATGTCCAGGCATTTCTTTGTCTATGTAGGTTTAAGAGGGTTAGAATTCTAAATCCTTTTCTACTGACCCTGTATTTAGACATGCATTATCTTAACCTCTGAAAAATTAACTCACTAAACCAGAATGTTGATTTAGCTGCAGACCCACTGAACCCATCATACATCTGAGACATGCACACCATCACCAGACAGGATAACTATCTGAACAGCGTATCAGCTTTCTTACTGTTTTATCTGACAAGAAGACATTCACTGAGCCAAACAACAGGAAGTGAAAAGATGTGGTAATTGTTACTTGTTGCTTCCTCTTCCTCCAAGATATCTTTCTCATGCAGTGTAGAGAGTGGAGGCTTAGTAGCATGTGTCTACAAACCTTCATAGTGTCATCACTTCTTACCTACATCACCAAACTGCTTTCATATTGTGCTGCAGCCTTATCAGTCAGGTGATAGCTGATGAGTTTGCATTTGTGGCTGAAAGGACATCTGCTTGTTAAAGTACCCCTCCACTCAAAAATGTGTTTTTCTTATGTTTATGTCCCCTAAAATGTCAGACCATGACTTTAATGACTTGTATCCGTGCAAAGTTTGTCACTAGAGAGGTGTTTTCAAATTCCTCTACTGAAGGGGGAGATGTTTGTAGACTTTCCTAAAATCTGAGATTTAAACGTACTCTGGGCAAGCTAGATTTGGGACGTCACGAATTCGTAAGCCAATTGCAATGCCACTGGCAAAGAAACCTGAAACCTCCAGTGCAGAGCGGTCTTGTCAGTACAGAGCAAGAGTTTGCACAAAGTTAGCGTAATGAAAGTTTTGACAGCAAATAGAGTGTGCAGTTTTTGGATGTAAATGGGACCCTGGAGCTTCCTTCCACTATCTACTAACATTATGTAATAACAATGTGAACAATTCAATTAAATTTTATTTACATAGCGCCAATTCATAACAGAAGTTATCTCATTGCACTTTTCCTATAGAGCAGGTCTAAACCATACTCTTTATAATATTATTTACAGACACCCAACAAATCCCGCCATGAGCAAGCACTTGGCGACAGTGGCAAGAAAAAACTTCCTTTTAACAGGCAGAAACCTTAAGCAGTCTGCCGTGTTGGGGGGTGGGGGAGAGGGAAGCACAATGCAAATTCCACCTAGAATTTAGTAATAGTAATAATGTAATGGTAGTGGTAATATTAATAAAGTAATAATAATAATGACAATAATAGTAACAAAGCCAATAACAACAACTGTAGTAGCAGTTGTCGAGCAGGAGCAGGTGGGCCACAACCAAAGATCCTGTCTCTGTAGCTCTGGAGGTAGAAATACCTGCTATATACCTGCTATTGTGTGTTTCACAACCACTAACGCTGTGTCAGCCACTGCCAGTTACAAGCTAACAAGCTAACAAACAACATAAACAAAAGATGCTAACTACACTTACCATTCTAATACGTCTGCTAGTCACCAACTTTGGTGCACAATAGACTCCTCATCAGCGTCTGACTGAGGCTCAAACATGTAGGTTATGGCTGAATCTCTCTGATGTTTCCTCTAATTCTAGCCATCTTGATGCGTCGTGGACTGCTCTTTCACCTTGGATGTATGTCTCTCACCCACATCCATGCTCTCACCAGCATTGGTCAACCTAACACACAGCGGTGGTGGGCGGGGCATTCAGCGATCCTGAATTTCTCAATGAGGGAGAAAAAGTAGGTGCAATTCCAGCCCCTCTTCAGAGTTTTTTTTTTTACTTTTTATGTGGGCTAACCGTGCTAAACAAAATATTAATCATAGCAGAGTATTTTTACATACTTGTGTCTGGAGGGGAACTTTAAGTGTGTCTGGATGAAGTGTAGAGGGCCGGACTGAGCAGTAAAAGTGTGTAAAAAGATGATGTTGCATGGTGGGAAAAGAAGCTGCAACAGCAAAATAATGACTGGAAACAGCAAGGACACAAATCTAATAAAATGCAATCAGAAAAAAACATAGACATACATAAATGTGGAAAATGGAAAATATGGAGTTCAATAGTACACCCAAAGACTGCAGCAGATTATATGTGTCACTTGCAGTGGTGGAGGTGTTTAACAGCTGAAGGAAAATACAGTGTTCAGACAAAACGGGTTTATCATTTGAAACATTTTTTTCTATATTAACAAATCATACTCTCCTTTTACAGATTTTAGAAACTGTCCTCCTGTCTGCCAGGAGTGAGCATCAGTTGATGCATCCCCTTTTTACTTCTTTTGTTTGTTTACTTCCAAGTATTCATTTTGGTCCATTGGTAGTCCTTGAGTGTCAAAGTTCATTCTTGACATTGAAAAAAGTTATTTGGAAAATTGAAAAATTATGGATTTAAAATTATGATTTTGTTGAATAAAAACTGGATTGAAACAAGAATACATATGTTCACATTGTGGTAAAACAACAATGTAATTGTTGGCTTACAGAATTGATTTGCAGATTAATGCAAATACAAATCCAAGTGCAATTTACTTTACATGGCTGTTATAGCTCAGATTCAGAAGTAAAATAGATAAGTGCATTTGTTTGGAGCTGGATTACAGCAGGGGCTTGTTCCAAGAAACAGGCTTACTGAGTCATCTGGATTACTTTGTTGAGTAAAACCTTGGACCACTCTAATCTGGGACATAAACTGATATAAAAAGACTTGTTCCTGTTACTCAAAGAACTTTGTCCTCTGTGCTGTCTGCTCATACCTCACTGCCTGCATTCTGCAGACTTGAAAACCCCACTAGCGGCCCCTAGAGGCTGCAATGTTGCTTACCCCAATATAGAATGAACAACATGATGATCTTTGAGGGTAAAAATGTAGTTTGTCCTGAGGGTGGTGCTAGAAGTAATGGTATCATAAATATTCATCCTTCATCCTCTGGGGAGCAGGAATATACTGTACATATTTTATTTAAATCTGCCCTTAAGAGATTTTGGCCTGACGGGGTTACAAGACGGAGGGGTCGTCATGAACATCAAAAGCTAATGTCATGTTAATTTGGCCAGTAGATGTTGAGATGTCTTGCTCTGGGCCAAAGTGATGGACAGACCTACTGGCATTGCCATCCTTTATCTTTTCTGTTATCAGCGCAAAACCGAAATACATATTAACAATATTGAACGCAATATTGTTAACGTTCCCCTCTCTTTCTCCCGGAATCCTTCACTTCGGCGGACAGCCGTGGCTGACTCCCTCTCAGTGCGGACTGCTCACTAGCAGACACCCACCTGAACTCTCTCCTCTCATAACAAAAGACACTTCCACAGCGGATCCACAATTCTTCCCAGCTTTGCTCATCTACAACAGACTGACCGCCAGCTAACAGCAGCACCAAAGCCACCTCTCTTTCCCTCCCACGGACTGGTAACATAACAACTGTGCATAGCATATAGTAACAGTGTATATAGCTAAGCAAAGGACTGTTAAACTTTTATACATGTGACATTACTGATGTGTTTTCATTGAGGTTTTATTGTTGTGATCTTCTCCATGGGTATCGTGAGGTTATTATTGTAACCGTAGTTTTCAGCCACTGCTAAGTTGATGTTAGTTTATGTTATGCTCCACACAGAGTCTTTGCATGCTAATTAACTCCTTTTAACCTGGCACCATTTTTCTAAACAGATCATACACATACACCTGTAATTTGGCCCTTAAAGACAACCACACCCGGCGGAGAATACCTTTAAAGCTTCCGCTTCACATCTCCCTTTGTTTCTGACCATGTGGGTTCATGCTTGTGCACGCAAAACATATGGAGGCAGAACAAATAAACATACACAATTCCTGTTGGTGCACACCCAAACCTGCGCACGCGCGCACACACACACACACACACACCCTTTGTTCTGTAGTAGTTTGGTGTACTGTGTCATAAAATACACTAAACTATCAATTTGGAACTCTGGTTGATAATTAAATTAATAACTATAACCAAAATTACCATTAATAGCTAGCAGGCTGAAGGATTTGGAATTCAACATAGAAGAAGTTGGCAAATTATTCACTCTTGTGCGACATTAAAGAAACCAGCATAATTATACACAAGCATTTATTAAACGATAATAAAAGCAAAAACACACAATATGAAGTCTAACTCTAAATGCACTAAACTGCAGAACAAAACAGTGTGTGTGTGTGTGTGTGTGAGATCCAAAATGGCTGCTTGGGTCCAAAATGGCATCAAACAAAAGAAAATGGCCAAATTGAAGTGTACGTGTGAACTGTGCAGGATAAACGGTACCAGGCTAGAAAAGAGGATCGTTAGTTGCATGCAAGACCATGTGTCTGTGAAACATCAACTTACCATATGGCTACCAAAATAACCTAACAGTCAAAACACATCACAACAATAAAACTCAATGATCCAAAATCAAGACAGATACATTCACAAAACTAACACAGTCCCGTGCTGAACCGTGTACTCTGCTATGCCCAGTTATTTGTCAAGTGATTACGTTACCAATCCGTAAAGGAAGAAAGGTTGCTTTGAAGTCCTCCTTTTTATCTGGCGGTTCCATTGGATTAGCCAGGCAGGGAAGTCCTTGCTGTGCAGTCCGTTTGTGCAGATGGAGGAACTGGTCACTCCATCTGTTGTTCTCCTTACAGTTAGCTCTTAAAGTTAGCTGGCAGATTTTGTGTAGTATCCGTTGGTGCTAACTAAGTACTGTTGCAGAAATCGTATGTAGGCCCTCGCATTGCTGCAAGAGAGAGAGTTTGGTTCTGCTGTGTGTCTGCTCCAAGCAGATAACATGGTAGTGGTGGTGGCAGCTGCTGCTGAGCAGCAGTGCTGTAGACAAAGCCAGGAGGAAAAGAGAGAGGGAGACAGCCGCAGCTGTCTGCTGCTTTAGAAGAGTTCCTGGAGAAGAGAGAGACAACAATGGCTGCTGACCCTTTTATTGACCTGGTGATATCACGGGTCACAGGTCAGACTGATCAATGGTAGCTGGAAGCTGGGTCGATGGTGGGAGGATTGTGGGAGACTGAGTTCAATGGCTCTCCTTTGTTTCCAGAACAAGAGCATGCTGTCGCCTAATAAAAGTTCAGTTAAAGTCTCACAAATTAATGAATTCAAATGGTGGAGTACCAGTGGTCTCAAAAACAGCAAGATATTGAATATCACTGCAGACTCACCATTTGACCACTCTGAACACCATTTGAAACACTTGATATACACCATCTAGAGAATGTCTTTGTCAATTTTGGTAGCATTTGAAAATGACTTATGGAGGTATACATGTTAACTGATTCAGCAGATTTTGAAAAATATAGAGTGACGGACTTCTGAATTGACCATAGGTTGCAGTGAAGCAAACTTCTGTCACAATTCAGTGGATGTGCTGAAAAAAATTGAACTCTCTAGGACATACGGGGGATTTAAAAAAAAGTTTGGAATGTGAAATGTTTAGAAATGGACATTTATTGTCAGAAGCCATGCCCACTTTAATCAATCATTATCAAATTTTAGGCATCAACTGAGTCATGACCCCAAATCGTGCAAACCTAATTTTGTACGAATCCATGCAGCAAATTACGAGATATTAACTTTTCACATTTGTTGCTTCATGTATTTGTTCCTTTAGCTTAGTTTTAGTTACCTTTGATTTACTTCTTGTTTTTTATTTGAGTTTGGTTTTATTTGAGAATATGATTTCCTTATGGTGTTTTAATGCCAATTATCGGCTGTGTTATGCTCTTTGCTATTTAAGTGTTTATTATTTTTTGACATGTTGTTTTGCACTGCAAATTATTGTAAATGTGAGTTTTAAAATTTGTATTTTTGACAATAAAAGATAAAAAAATGCAAATCGGTGCATCATTTAGCCATTTTCATCCAGTAATACTATTTACTATTAACTAGAGTGTCGAGGAAACATATCACTATGTATTACTACCTACAAACTACATGGGACTCCCGGAGAATATCCAGACTATGAGGGACGTGTGAAGTAGCGACTAGATGTGACCCGATTGGTTTGACTTCAGTTTATGGTACAGTTTCTTCTAATAAAGAACAAATGACCCTGTAGGAAAGTGAAACTATGTTAAATAAATAAAGGCCAAATAAATGTATTGTTGGGAATTGGGTAGGGCAGGTTTGGTTATTAGCAAATATGAAGATATTTATTAATATTAATATAATTATTAGTACTGTTTAAATTATTAATAAGGATTAATAATTACAGGGCACCACACTGGGATCAGGAACCAATAACCAAAAGTGAAAAAAAAGTCTCAAAAAAGGGGTTTGTCCACTTTGAGGTATTCTGAGGTATGCCAAATGCCAAAATGTAAGGAATATACCCTTATATTTTGACATTTGGCATATCTTAGAATGGGTTTTCAGGGTTTTCAAATGTCACCATGAAAAATAGGAACATTTTTGACAAAGGGGAGGGAGATCCAGCTGGAGATCTTCCCAGGAATGACAGCCTGTCTTGGGGCATGCAGAGGAGGGAGAGCCAGCTGTAGGTCTCCGAAGGAATGACACCCTGTCATGGAGCATTTAGAGCCTTTGAGCCCAACAAAATCCCAGTCTGACAAATGGGAACATTTTTGACATGGCAGGCTGTCCAAATGGGAAGACTGACAGCTCCATTTAAAGGTATGCCAAATGTCAAAGTTTAAGGAATATACTGTTGGAGATGAGCAATGGCTCAGATACTATTATTACTTATTATGGTAGTTTTATGGTGGTATACAAATAGTAAACAAAATTGATAGAGAGGGTGTTGAAATGATGGAAATATATTGCAATTATTGTTGTGCTCATATGTCATTTAGGCCCTGTCACAGACAGGGTCCTACTTAAGCAGGAGATTTGTTACTTAATTACTTATCATATGTCATTTTATCTTTTACTTATCACATATATAATTTTGTCTTTTATTATCACAATCATCATTTACACCTTTGAATCGTTGTACTTTGAATTATTCATTTATTTTACTATTCGACTTTACATTTACTTTTACTTATCAACATTTATCTTTACATTTATCCTTGCTGTCCTTCAGAATCAGAAATACTTTGATCCCCGAGGGGAAAACTCTTTTGTTACAACAGATCACTATCATGTCAGTGCACACAGGAATAGAAGTTCTAAGCAAATCAAAATATAATACACTATAAGACAGGCAAGATAAATTAAGTACAAAGTGGGTATAAGTATAAAACTAAAATAAGTGTACAAAGTACAAAGTGGATTTACCGGTTGATGATAAGTATGTACGGTATAATAATACAATTTAATAATATAAGTAATAAGTAATAGTGTCAAGTTAAGTGTAGTTTATTAAGATGATTATGAGATGCTGGATATTGCACAGCAGTAATAGAAGTATGAATAAATATCAATAAATTTTATACTGAAAAGAGTATATTGCACAATTTCAAGTATTGCAGTGATGTTAATGGTCCAATGTCCAGTTTAATGACTTAGGGTCATATAGACTGACACTTAGAGGGAGGAGTTAAAGAGTTTGATGGCTACAGGCAGGAATGACTTTTTGTGGCGCTTTTTGGGGGGATGAGTCTTCCGCTGAAGGTACTCCTTTGTTTGACCAGCATGTCATGGAGTGGGTGGGAGACACTGTCCAAGATGGCATGTAGTTTGGCCAGCATCCTCCTCTCTGACACCAATGACAGAGAGTCCAGCTCGACCCCCACAATGTCACTGGCCTTATGGATCAGTTTGTTGAGTCTGTTGGCGTCCGCTAATACAAAACATTAAGGTTTTGTAACAGTACCCTTATATTTTGACATTTGGCATACCTTAGAATGGGATGGGTTTCCAAATGTCACTGTGACAAAAGGGAACATTTTAGACACGGCAGGCTGTCCAAATGGGAACACTGACTGCTCCATTCTGTGGTATGCCAAATGTCAAATTTTGAGGAATATACCTTTATATTTTTGACATGTGGCATACCTTAGAATGGGGTGTTGATCAGAATCAGAAATACTTTAGTGATCCCAGAGGGGAAACTCTTTAGAGCTATGGCAACAGCAATTGGGAACACTGACTATCTTGGACATGCTGCGGTAAGCATATTGTGTCATTTCCGGTCACCGATGTTTGTGTTTTACTAGTAGCATATTTCTGCTGCTCTAGCTCCACAGTTAATTTTTTTCGATCGTTCATTATAGTGATTAACTATCTGCTCTAAACGTACACTAGTTCTGCTCAAGCACTTATAGCTCTCTCCTTCTTTTAACGACTTTCTCGCTAATCCCACAATTTACACGCTATTCAGTTTTGCTAGCCACCGTTCTTTAGCTTAGCAGCTAATGATAGCTTCTCTCTCTCCCTCTCACTCTCTTGCTCGGTGTGTCAAATGTTTAGTTATTCCTCTGCCTCCTTTAGTGATAATGGTACATGTAATAAATGTAGTTTATTTGTGGCATTGGAGGCAAGGCTTAGTGAATTGGAAACGCGGTTCTGCACCATGGGAACTCAATCATTAGCTGCTGTAGTTAGCCAGCCCCCAGTAGCCGGTGCGGACCGACCAGAGGTAGCTCCTGTTAACCGTCTCCCGACAGCTCCCGAGCAGCCGGGAAACCAGGGAGGCTGGGTGACTGTCCAAAGGAAGCATAGCCCTAAGCGGAAGCCCACGGTTCACCATCAACCTGTTCATGTTTCGAACAAGTTCTCCCCACTCAGCGACACACCCGCTGAGAAACCAACTCTGATTATTGGCAGCTCCATTTTGAGAAACGTGAAGTTAGCGACACCAGCGACCATAGTCAAATGTATTCCTGGGGCCAGAGCGAGCGACGTTGAATCCTATTTAAAACTGCTGGCTAAGGATAAACATAAATACAGTAAGATTGTTATTCACATCGCCGGTAACGACTCCCGATTACGCCAATCGGCGTTAATGTTGAGTCAGTGTGTACATATGCAAAGACAATGTCGGACTCCGTAGTTTTCTCTGGGCCCCTGCCAAACCTGACCAGTGATGACATGTTTAGCCGCATGTCTTCATTCCACCGCTGGCTGTCAAGGTGGTGTCCAGCAAATGATGTGGGCCTTGTAGATAATTGACTTTTTAGGGAAGACCTGGTCTGATTAGGAGAGACGTCATTCATCCCACTTTGATGGAGCAGCTCTCATATCCAGAAATCTGGCCAAGTTTATTTGTGGACCTAAACCATGACAACTCACAGTTGAGACCAGGAGGCAGAGTTGCAGTCCTACACGCTTCTCTGCGCTTCCAGAACAGTTACCCACCCAAAACTCCTTAGTGACGGTGTCTGCCCCCCGACCACTTAAATTAATAAAATCTAAAGTTAACAGAAGAGGAGTTATATTACCTTCTTATTTTGTCTTACTGAAACCTGGCTGGGTCATGAAGAATATGTTAGCCTAAATTAATCCACTCCACCCAGTCATATTAATACTCATATTCCTCGAGGCATCGGCCGAGGAGGAGGAGTTGCAGCCATCTTCAATTCAAGCCTATTAATCAACCCTAAACCTAAACTAAATTATAACTCATTCGAAAGCCTTATTCTTAGTCTTTCACACCCAACCTGGAAAACACGACAGCCAATTCTATTTGTTATAGTGTACCGTGCTCCTGGTCCTTATTCTGAGTTTTATCTGAATTGTCAGAGTTTTTATCAAGTTTAGTCGTTAAAACAGATAAAGTGGTTATTGTAGGTGATTTCAATATTCATGTGGACGTTGAAAATTATAGCGTTCATCTCATTATTAGATTCAATTGGCTTTTGTCACAGTGTACATGAAGCCACTCACGGTTTTAACCACACCCTCGACCTTGTTCTGGTATATGGCATTGAAATTGAACATTTAATAAGTCTTTCCACAGAATCCTTCTTTATCGGACCATTATTTAATAACTTTTGAACTGCTATTACTAGACTACACACCATTAGGCAAAAATTCTTACTCTAGATGTCTATTTGATATTGCTGTGGCTAGATTCAAGGAAGTGATCCCATCTGCATTTAATTCAATGTTATGTCGCAATATAACAGGACTCTTGTGCAAATCTCAGCCCCTCCCAAATTGACCATCTAGTTGATAGCACTGCAGGCTCACTGCGAACGACACTCGATTCTATCGCTCCTCTAAAAAAGAAGATAATAAAACAAAGAAGGTTAGCTCCATGGTATAACCCCCAAACCCGCAAATTAAAGCAAACATCACAAAAACTTGAAAGGACATGGCGTTCCAACAACCTGGAAGAATCCTGTTTAGTCTGGCAAGATAGTCTTAAAACATATAGGAAGGCCCTCCGTAATGTCAGAGCAGCCTACTACTCTTCATTAATAGAGGAAAATAAGAAACAACCCCAGGTTTCTTTTCAGCACTGTAGCCAGGCTGACAGAGAATCACAGCTCTGTTGAGCCATGTATTACTATAGCTCTCAGTAGCAACGACTTCATGAGCTTCTTTAATGATACAATTTCAACTATTAGAGAAAAAATTCATCAAGTCCTGCCTTTAACTGGTGCCGACTTGTCTTCAAACACAGGAACCTTGGAAACAGCTGTAGAGCCTGATGTGTGTTTTGGCTACTTTGCTCCTGTCAACCTTCTTCAGCTAACTTCGACGATTAATTCATCGAAGCAATCAACCTGTCTCTTAGACCCATTCCAACTAGGCTGCTTAAAGTTATTTTACCCTTAATTAGCACTTCTTTACTGGATATGATCAATCTATCTTTATTAACAGGCTATATACCACAATCCTTTAAAGTAGCTGAAATTAAACCGCTTCTAAAAAAGCCCACTCTTGATTCTGGCGTTTTAGCCAACTATAGACCTATATCTAACCTTCCCTTTCTTTCTAAGATCCTTGAGAAAGGATCGCCAATCAGTTGTGTGACTTTCTAAATAACAATAGTTCATTTGAGGATTTTCAGTCAGGGTTTAGAGTGCATCATAGCACAGAGACAACACTGGTGAAAATTACAAATGACCTTTTAAATGAATCAGACAAAAGACTTGTCTCTGTACTTGTCTTGTTAGATCTTAGTGCTGTATTCGACACCATTGACCATCACATCCTATTGCAGAGACTGGAACATGTAATTGGCATTAAAGGAACTACACTAAGCAGGTTTAAATCCTATCTATCAAATCGATCTCACTTTGTACATGTTGATGGTGAGTCCTCTGTGCACGCCAAAGTTAGTCATGGAGTTCCACAAGGTTCTGTGCTTGGACCAATTTACCAGATCGGATTTATCCTTTAACTCCCACATGAAACAAACTTCAAGGACTGCCTTTTTTCACCTACGTAATATTGCAAAAATCAGGCACATCCTGACTCAAAATGATGCAAAAAAACTAGTCGATGTATTTGTTACTTCTAGGCTGGACTATTGCAATTCCTTATTATCCGGCTGCCCGAATAAGTCCCTTAAGTCTCTCCAGTTGATCCAGAATGCTGCAGTACGTGTACTGACAAAAACTAGGAAAAGAGATCATATCTTTCCAATATTAGTGTCAGCTAGCAAACACAGGACATGGAAGTGCAGTGACGAGGGAGTTTTATTGCAACAGTAGGAGGAGAACACAGGTTGAGCAAAATGGTAGACAACGTTGGCAGGAACTAGGAACGTCTATAGAGTCTTATCTGTATTAGAAGTCCGTTCTGTTCACTGGAAGTGATGGGGAGCAGGAGAACCAGGAGACGAAGACACGCACACAGGCTGAGGGGAATCCAAGGAACACCGGGATCTTCAGTAGTGAAGTCAGTCAGGTACAACCTCATGGTAGGGTTGAGACCAGACAGTGAGTGAACCGGGGGAGTGTAGCTTTATAGTGCAGTGGGGTGATTGGTGGCAGGTGTGTATAATCAGTATTCAGGTGATTGAGATCTGTTGACTGTGGTTGGTGGAGCCGGTGGTGTCTGTGTCGGCTCCCTGACAATTAGCTTCTCTGCACTGCCTCCCTGTAAAATCTAGAATAGAATTTAAAATCCTTCTCCTCACCTACAAAGCTCTTAATGGTCTGGCACCATCGTATCTTAAAGATCTCATAAAACCACATTATCCGACTAGAACACTGCGCTCCAAGGATGCAGGGTTACTTGTGGTTCCTAGAATCTCCAAAAGTAGAATGGGAGCCAGAGCCTTCAGTTATCAAGCCCCTCTTCTGTAGAATCAGGTCCCAGTTTGGGTTCGGGAGGCAAACACCATCTCCACATTTAAGAGTAGGCTAAAGACTTTCCTCTTTGATAAAGCTTATAGTTAGGGCGAGTACTTGGTTATACCAAGTTATACTTGGGTGAGTCCTGAACCATCCCTTAGTTATGCTGCTATAGGCCTAGACTGCCGGGAGACTTCACATGATGCACCTCTTTCCTCTCGCCTTCTCTCCCTCTCCATCTGTATGCATTTTTAACCCATTACTGGATGTTACTAACTCGACATCTTCCCTCTCCCGTAGTTTTGTGCTTTCTCGTTTCTCTCCTCTCTCCTTCTGTCACTTTCAGCAGGTATTTCTGCCTCCGGACCTGCAGAGACTGGATCTGTGGTTGTGGGCCACCTGCTGCCCCTTCATGTTCCTGCACGACAACTGCTACTACAGTTGTTGTTATTGGCTCTGTTGCTGATGCTGACATTATTTTTCCTATAGCTGTCATTCCTATTATTACTAATTTATTAATATTAACACTACAATTACTATTCTACTATTAAAAAAATAAATAAATAAAAAATTCTACGTGGTCTTTGCATTGTGCCCCCCCAAACCCCTCCCCTCTCTCTCAAAACCTCTCTCTCTCCTCTCTCTCAAAACCTAACTTGGCTGCGGCGGATGGCCGCCCAGCATTGAGTCTGGTTCTGTCCACGGTTTCTGCCCTCTTAAAGGAAGTTTTTCCTTGCCACTGTCGCCAAATGCTTGCTCATGGTGGGATTGGTCTAGACCTGCTCTATAGGAAAAGTGCATTGAGATAACTTCTGTTATGAATTGGCGGTATATAAATAAAACTGAATTGAATTGAATTGACTACTCTGTTCAAAAGTGTGCCAAATGTCAAAAATTTAAGTAAAATTGAATATTTGCATAATTTATCATATGAATGTCCCAGAGACCCCATATTTTGCACAAACAGTGTGGGTGGGGCCTAGAACAGGCCCATATGACCAAATCTCCTCCACAGCACCTAGAGAAAACAAAAAGCTTGTATATGGAATAATCAAGTGAAGTTGGGCAGATTGGTGACAATTTTCTTCTTGACACCTGGCACACTTTTGAACGGGTCTGTTAGGGTCCCCAGAATTGGACAATGTCACATGGCAACAATATTTAAAAATATTGATGTCAAAAATATCCCCATTTGTCAATATATATTACATATGGGCATTAATAACAGTAATAATGATGAAGAATGAACAACGTTCCCCTTTGTCACCGCGGTTTCCCAAATGTCCAAACAAATATTGGTGACCCCCATGTCAAAAATGTTCCCATTGCTCAATATATAATCCATATGGGCAACATTTACAATGATATTCAATAATTTTCCCATTCATCACCATGGTTTCCCAACTGTAAAATGAGGTATCAGTGACTCAAATGTCAAATATATATGTTACATGTGGACATAATAACATTCCAATAGGGTCCTCGCAGTGGTCACTGCTCGGGCCCTAATTAGCCTGTAGATGTCCTCAGGCCTGGACTTTTATCAAACATGTGAAATTTTGGGCAGATTGGACCATGTACACTCAAGTTACAACAACTTCCTCTTTAATGGCGATTAATCCATCACCGCAGCAATGGCATTTGATGGAAACTCACCATCTTCCCAATCAAGCATCATCAAGGTCTTAAGACTTTGCTTAATAAATTTGAGGTGGATCTGGTTACACTATGGACATGTTGTTCAACAAACCTCTCAAGGATCGCCATATAGCATCATCAAGGTTTTACGGGTTATCTGCCCAAATTTGAGGTCAATCTGGTCAACCTGCTATGCATAATTTGTAAGACTATAGGGACTATAACTTCCTGCTGCCAACAGGTGGCGCTATGACTATGACTACTTTCTTGGTGAAACATCGACATTCACCGCCACACCACGGACACGCCCTTCAACGAAAACTCAGAGTTAGCACAACTTTTGATGGTGAAGGTTTGTAGATTACACTGCGAAAATTTGAAGTTTTTCGAATTAATTCTCCATGAGGAGCTCGTTGAAGTACAGAGCCTGTAGATGCTGAAAAATGGCCTAAAATGTCACCTTATATTCAAAATGGATGCCTTCCTATTTAGGGTTTAGGGTATTGCTCCAAGAAGGTTTTTTGTATATCTTGTAGTGATGTCTTGGACACAGAAATTACGTGCATCTAGGTGAAACGTACCACGGTGGCAACTTGAAGGCTAACTTCCTGTTGCCAGTGGGTGGCGCTATGACTGATATTCAATATTGGCCTGTAGATTTCTTCAGGCTGATACTCTTATTAAACGGGAAGTTTGGGGGCACATTTGACCTTGTATGCTCAAGTTACAACAACTTCCTGTGTCGTGGTGAAACATCGACATTCGACGTTACGTCACAGACTTACCGTTTAACAAAAACTCACAAGCTTTACATATAGCATCATCAATGTCTTAAGGCTTATCTGGCAAAATTTGGGGTGGATGTGGTCAACCTGCTAAGAGGAATATATGAAATTATAAAACGTGTTATTTCCTGTTGCCAGTAGGTGGTGCTACGACTATGACTGAATATTGGCATGGAGATGTCTTCAGGACGGTGCCCTTATCAAACATGTGCAGTTTGGAGTAGATTTGACCATGTACACTGAAGTTACAGCAACTTCCTGTTTCTTCGCAAAACATTGAAATTCAATGCCACCCCACGGCCCCCCCCTAAACGAAAACTCACACTTAGCACAACTTTTAATGGCGAATGTCTTTAGATTGCACTGCGAAAATTTGACGTTGATCTGATGTATTCTCTGGGAGGAGTTTGTTAAAGTACAGAGCCTGTAAATGGCGAAAAATAGCATAAAAGTGCACATTCAATTCAAAATGGCTGACTCCCTGTTGGGATTAGGGTATGACTTCAAGAGGCTTTTTTGTATGTCGTGGGGTGATACATGTACCTCCCAAAATTCGTACATGTAGGTGAAATGTAGGCCGGTGGCTGCTTTTTTTTCAATTTTGTAGGGGGTGCTATGGAGCCATTTTGCCACGCCCATGCCCAAGACCCATAAAAGACGTACATTTTCACCACTTCAAGCAAGTGTACAAAGTTTCATGAGTTTTGAGCACCCTAAGCCCCTCAAAACTGCGATTAATTTGGACAAAGAAAAATAATAATAATTAAAGCTGCAAGCAATGATGATCAGGCCTTCACACCGACACGGCTCTGAATTGTGATGTGTTTTGGTCACTCTTTTCAAACGCAAAATTAGAGGCAGAGTGGATGGTGTAAACTGAAGTTACAGCCTCTTCCTGTTTAAATATTACTTTCTATGTCCACTATGTGGCACTAGAGAACACATTCTAATAACGCTTGCTGGATACCATGTGTAGACCACCCCATGTCAATTCGATGCTGCCAGAAGAGTTCAGGGGCAGACTCTTCGACTCTGTGACGCCGGTTATATGACTGGATTGTGTATGAGCAAACTTGGAAATATTATAAAGAAAGGTATATGGAAAGAGGTTGGATGTTAGGTACGTTTGGGGTACCCTGTACTTTTTTTTTCACTTTTTCACACACATAGAGTGTGTCTAGAAACACTAGGTTTAGTGTTTGGTGCCACTTCTGTAAGTTTTCTTTAGTTCTTGTTGTAGATTATATGGTTGAGCCTTTTTGTTTGTACTTTTGTTTCTAGAGGTAGTTTAGCTAAGGCTAGTTTTGTTGTATTGTTTTCACCTCGTTTTGTTTGGCACAACCTACCCTCACCTATACCTTGAGAACCTTTGTAGTATGTTCATGGTACTTTGTTGGAAATAAATCACTTTGTCACTGCAACTTTGACTTGGTTGGTTTGATTGTCATGTTGTTGTCTTTTTGTTAATTTTTATTAACAAGGGAGGTAACACAAATGGGGGCTTGTCCAGTATATTTTACCTTGAGCTAAGACAATCGTTGTTGAGTTAGTGTGATTTTGACACTTGGTTTATCAAAATGAGTTTTGATTTGCAAGGCTTCATTGATAATCCTAAAAACTTTTGAGAAAGTTGATTCTTATCGCAAGGATGATTTATTGTGGATTGCAAAACAATTCATCTCAGTTCAAAAATATGGTGTTAAAAAGGAAATTAAAAATAAGATGCTAGAAAGATTTATTGAGTTAAAGGCCCTTGTAGTCCCTGTTGACCCTGCCCAGGCTAGGGAAGCTCTCCCCTAACAATGTTTCCTCTGTTCTCAATAGCAAGGTGGAGCAAGCCACACTGGCTACAACTATGGGGGACAGGGTTGAACATGAGGCTCCTCCTGCAACCTTGCCTCGTTTTGATCCTTTCTCCCCAGAGGTCTGTGGATCCAGTGTGGATGCCAGGCTGAAGGTTTGCTTAACCCGCCTTCAGATTGAAGCACAGGAAAAGGAGATGGTTCATAAAGCCGATCATGATCTCTGACTACAGCTACGCAAGCTGGAGGTTGAAAAAGAAATCAGGTTACGGAAGCTTGAAGTAGAGGCCATGAAAATTGGCCGATGAGTTTATTCTAACCCATAAAAATGTGTTTGTGTCTTCCTTCCATCCAGACAGAGGTTCAGGGTCACGTCCTATGAAGCTGATCCTTGCCACCCTCCTTTTGAAAAGGCAAAGGGACCACCGTTACTTCCGCATAGGGACCGTGAATACTTCTACTGTCATAAAAAGGGTCACATTATTGCTGATTGTCTATCTGTAGACCTGCCAGCCACAAGGGAGCAGTTCATCATAGCACAGCAAGGTGACAACACCCTTTCAAAATGTTACTCCTCTGTTCTCAGCCAGGAAGAAGCCAAGAGGAAGAAAATGGCTTACTTTCTTGATAATGGTCTGCTGATGCATCGCTGGACTAGTGAAGTCCCATAAGAGGTGAACTGGAGTGTGTATTACCAGGTTGTTGTGCCTACCACCTACCATTCTCAGGTACTGTCCTCGGCTCATGACCACCTGTGGTCAGGACACATGGGGGTCACCAAAACGTATAACAGAGTCCTGTTAGAGTTAGAGCTCCCCTTGCTCCTCTCTACCCCATTCCAGTAATGGGTGAGCCATTCTAAAAAGTGATTGTGGATTGTGTGGGACCGTTGCCGAAGACAAAAGCCTGAAATCAGTTCCTTCTAACTATGATGTGTGCTTCCACTAGGTATCCAGAAGCCATTCCACTACAGAGAATCACCGCTCCAGTCATTACCAAGGCTCTGGTAAAGTACTTCTCGGTATTTGGTCTACCAAAAGTAGTTCAAACTGATCAAGGCACAAATTTCAAGTCCAAAGTGTTTGCCCATGCCCTTAGGACATTAGGCATTAAACATGTAACTTCTAGTGCCTACCATCCCGAAAGCCAGGGGGCAATATAAAGATTTCATCAGACCATGAAGTCCATGTTATGCAAGGATATAATGAAGTCATGGTGCCCTCTATAAAATTAAAAAACATGCGCAAGGGCAGAACATCAGTGGGGGTGGATCTTGGTGTGGTATAAAGGAGACCTTTGCCGTCTGATCTCACCAGGGTATATCACACATTTGGTTAAGATTAGATCGAAGCCTGGGCATAACTGATAGAGACCTGTATCTCTGTGCTATTTACATACCCCCAGTAGATTCTCCTTATTTTTGAGAAGACATTTTTGAAACTCTCGTGCAAACATGCAAACGTTTGGTCAGTCTCTCCTGTTTGCCACACCAACCATCAGCCCTCGGAACAACCTTGACTCTTGAAATAAACCAAAGTGGCAGGGAGGTAGTGCAACTCTGTCAGGCCTTAGGCCTGTACATAGTTAACGGTTCAGAGGGGATTCTTTAGGGAGATTTACATACTCCTCAGCACTTGGGTCTAGTGTGGTAGACTATGCAATCACTGACATGGACCCCTCCACTATCAGTGCATTCACTGTCAGACAGCAAGCCCCCCCCCCACCACAACCAAATAATTCTTTAAACTCTCAGGTCAAATGAGTGACACAAAAAGGGAACCCAATAAGCTGTATAAATTATACCCTACTTACAGATGGGCTCAAGACAGTGGAGACAAATTCATCATGACCTTGAATTTACCTGATCTGATGAATGATATATCAGTATCTAACCAAAATTAATATGTCCCTACAAGAGATGGTGTAAAAAAAGGCTATTGATGATATCAATATATTTCATGAGGGAGCTATTAAAGCTAACCTTATAAGACAAAAATAGAAGCCTGTTAAAAAGCAAAACGCAGACAAATGGTTTGATCAAGAATGCAAGACCATCAGAAAAGACTTGAGAAAAATAGCAAATGAAAAACATGGCCAACCAAATAACCCAGCCTTACACATTAGGTACAATGACATTTAAAAAAAAATAAACATACAATTAGGAACAAAAAACTAAATTATACCCACAAGAAACTTGAAGATATTGAAAACGCCATTAATCAAAATCAATAAAATAAAATAAAATAAAAATGCTCTAGATGCCAGGAGAGCAAATATCAGTTTACCATTAATAATCATATAATTGAACATAGTGTGAGTTATACCTACCTTGGTATAACCATAACAGCATCAGGGAGTTTTAAAATGGCAGTGAATACACTCAAATAAAAAGCACAAAGAGCTCTAAATGCAATTAAGAGAATTAATAATTATCAAGTACAATTCAAATCTGCCTTAAAATATTTGATAGTGTCATCCAGCCCATTGCGCTGTATGGTAGTGAAGTATGGGGTCCACTCAGTCATCATAGCTTTACCCGTTGGGACAAACATCCAACAGAATCTTTACATGTAGAATTCTGCAGATACATTTTACACGTACACAGAAAAACACCAACAAATGCATGTAGAGCAGAATTAGGCAGATACCCACTGATAATTAACATTCAAAAGAGAGCGCTCACATTTTTTAAATCACCTTAAATCCAGCCCCCTAGACACCCTCCATTCCCAAGCCCTCCAAACGAATGATCATGACAACAAACTGACACTGAACACAGGAAAACACCCGGACTAAATATTTAGGTAGGGGAGACAACGAGACACAGATGCAATCAAGGCGGCACCAACAATCTAAACTGGAGGGAAAGTAAACAAAGACAGGAAGTAAAACCACGAAACACATGAGGAGAGGAGAACACTACAAAATAAAACAGGAAACAGGACAAACCCCCAAAACTATGACAAAACCTAAACTAAATTATAACTAATTCGAAAGCCTTGTTCTTAGTCTTTCACAACCAACCTGGAAAACACGACAGCCAATTCTATTTATTATAGTGTATCGCACTCCTGGTCCTTATTCTGAATTTTATCTGAATTCCCTGAGTTTTTATCAAGTTTAGTCCTTAAAACAGATAAAGTAATTATTGTAGGTGATTTCAATATGGACATTTATGGACGTTGAAAATGATAGCCTTCGTACTGCATTTATCTCATTGTTAGATTCGATTGGCTTTTGTCAGAGTGTACATGAAGCCACTCACTGTTTTAACCACACCCTCGACCTTGTTCTGGTATAAAACATTTAATAGTCTTTCCACAGAATCCTTCATTAGCGGACCATTATTTGAACTACTATTACTGGACTCCTACTCTAGATGTCCATCTGATAGTGCTGTAGCTAAATTTAAGGAAGCGATCCCATCTGCATTCAATTTGGTGCTATGTCTCAATATAACAGAGGACTCCTGTGCTAATTTCAGCTGCTCCCAAATTGATCATCTTGTTGATAGTGCTGCAGGCTCACTGCAAACAACACTCGATTCTATCTTCTCTAAAAAAGAAGATAATAAAACAAAGATGGTTAGCTCCATGATATAACCCCCAAACCCGCAAATTAAAGCAAACATCACAAAAACTTGAAAGGAAATGGCGTTCCAACAACCTGGAGGAATCTCGTTTAGTCTGGCAAGATTAAAACATATAGTAAAGCCCTCCGCCTACTACTCATCATTAATAAAGGAAAATAAAAACAACCCCAGGTTTCTTTTCAGCACTGTAGCCAGGCTGACAGAGAATCACAGCTCTATTGAGCCATGTATTTCTATAGTACTCAGTAGTTACGACTTCATGACCTTCTTTAATGATAAAATTTGAATTATTAGAGAAAAAATTCATCATGTCCTGCCCTCAACCGGTACCGATTTATCTTCAAACACAGGAACCTTAGAAACAACTGTAAAACCTGATATATATTTTGACTGTTTTGCTTCAACTAACTTCAACGATCTCTTCATCTAAGCCATCAACCTGTCTTTTAGACCCCATTCCAACTAGGCTGCTTAAAGACATTTTACCCATAGTTAGCACTTCTTTACTGGATATGATCAATCTGTCTTTATTAACAGGCTATATAGCACAGTCCTTTAAAGTAGCTGTAATTAAACCTCTTCTTAAAAAGCCCATTCTTGATCCAGGGGTTTCAGCCAACTATAGACCTAAATCTAACCTTCCCTTTCTCTCTAATATCCTTGAGAAAGCAGTCGCCAATCAGTTGTGTGACCTTCTAAATAACAATAGTTATTTTGAAGTGTGCTTTCTCGTCTCTCTCCTCAATCCTTCTGTCACTTTCAGGAGGTATTTCTACCTCCGGAGCTGCAGAGACTGGATCTTTGGTTGTGGCCCACCTGCTGCCCCCATGTTCCTGCTCGAAAACTGCTACTACGGTTGCTATTGGCTTTGTTATTATTATTGTTATTATTATTCCTATGAC
Organism: Siniperca scherzeri; assembly: GCA_027580175.1. Classification (NCBI taxonomy): domain Eukaryota; kingdom Metazoa; phylum Chordata; class Actinopteri; order Centrarchiformes; family Sinipercidae; genus Siniperca; species Siniperca scherzeri. The sequence continues at coordinate 34,696,182 of CM050855.1, read as the reverse complement.
TATCATTCCTATTATTATTACTTTATTAATATTAATATTACCACTACCATTACATTATTACTATTTTAAAATTCTAGGTGGAATTTGCATTGTGCTTCCTTCTCCCCCACCCCCCTTCTCTCTCTCTTTCTCTCACGGCACCATTGAGTCTGGTTCTTCCCAAGGTTTCGGCCTGTTAAAAGGAAGTTTTTCCTTGCCACTGTCACCAAGTGCTTGCTCATGGTGGGATGTGTTTGGTCTTGTAAATAATATTATAATGAGTACGGTCTAGACCTGCTCTATAAGAAAAGTGCATGAGAACTTCTGTTATGAATTGGCGCTATATAAATAAAATTTTATTGAATTGAATATATGGAGGTGTACAATGTACAGCGGTTTCTATTTTTCTGCTCAGTCAGTGTACTATCAGCACCTGGATGGGAAATATGGGCCAGGATGATAACTAAATATAAATATTATTTGATTTTAAAATTATAAAACACATTTATGCATTGAGATTCAAAGTTCATTCTTTAACTTGGAAAAAACAGTTAAAGCAATGAAACCTCAAGGTTTGTTTAGTAGCTGTTCTGATTCATTTAGTATTTATGCATACTTGAAATTTTAAAAATGACATTGGTGGGTATTGGTCAGCTCTATAACAAATACACAATCAATCAAACAGCATCACAACCAATGCTGTTTTTAAATTCAGCAAACCAATAACAATGTTCTCATTCTGCTGAATACACAGTCACTTCAGGGAGATACTGTCTATCATCTGTGTGTGTCTCACACTCACACACACACAGAATACAGGGATGTTTTATGGACATGCCTTGGCGTGGTTTTTAAAGACACACATGGAGACAGCGGGGCTCTTTGACATTTCACCTTCGATACATTCTGTGTGTGAAGCCAGCATGAGACTTTCACAACTCTGGCCCAGTTTACTTTAGTCAGCAGGGCTGCACTCGATAGTCAGTGGTGGTGGAGATTCTTTACCAACAGTAACGCTAGCAGCACCACAGTGTAAAAATTCTATTTATTGAAATAAAAGCAAATAGGCATTAAAATAAATATTGTATAGTGTGGAAAGGAAAAGATAAGAGATAAACCATTGATGAATCAATATGTCGGGAGGATTTTATTATTGGTGCAGGTTGAAATACTGATAGATGAAACCATCAGAAATCTTTCATGTGTGACAAAATAATCTCAACTCAAAGTGCACTTGCTCACTGGAGCTTTCTCATGATCATCAGTGAATGAGCCAGTTGCATTCACTGATAAATACCATGAAATTCATTGAAAGCTTTGAGTTGAGATTATTTTTGTCACCCATGTTGTCCCCAAAAGCCATGTTCTGTCTTTCATGTTTTTTTCCAATGTGATCAAGAGTGAACAAAGTTAACATCATGACAGTCATAGCTTCTATGACTTTACATAATATTAGCTACATTATGTTATTGATATTTTATTATGTTTTTTCCATCTATTCAGTTCATTCTGCTAATTTGTGTGACTGAGAAATAATTTAAGTCTCAAATGTAAAATTGATGCCAACATTAGCGAACTGCAAACTACAAACTGTATCAATTGGCACCCCCACTACAACCTGATATACTGTACCTCCAATAGTGATACAAACTAATGATCACTGGTTTAGTCCCCTCTCTGCTTTGCATGGCAAGCAAAAACAGTGCAGAGATCAAGTGTGGTGGCTTGACAGTTCCACATGTGGGTGATGGTGGAGGTCGGGGTGGGGGTGATCTTTGCTACCTCTGGGCACCCCTGAAAAGACCAAAGCCAGCCCTATAGCTAGTGTACATATATTGCCATAACTGCCTCAAACTCGAGAACTTGGAGCTTACCTGATGATGCTGAAACAAGATTTTCAGAGACATATGCTGCACATTTTATTCTTTGTCTTTTAATAAATGGTTTTATTTTAATTGGTCTTTTAATTTTCTAGTGGTGCTTAACACAATGTCATTCAATTAATTTTAGCGCCAATTTATTACAGAAGTTATCTCATTGCACTATTCTGTCATTCTGGACAGGAGGAATGTCAGTGATCAATTATATAACTTTTAGAACAAATATTAAATCAATGAAACCATATCACTGACACCTGACTGCTACAGACCAACTATAGCGATCTGCTGAGAGCTGCAGGTGATGCTGTCAAAATCAAAGAATCTTTTTCCTGTGTAAACTAAAGAGTGAAAATATGCACCTATCTTGGAGTGTGAAGCCTTTCTGTATAGATATGTTTGTTTCATCACTGAAGAACTGATGATCTGGTTAAATCCAGATTCCATTCAGGAGACCTTAGTCTTTTATCAGTGAAACTCTTAAGCAGACAGAGACATGAAGAGAACACAGCAGGATCTGGAAGTGAAAGCAGAAACTCTACCTTATCTGCATCTCTGATCAGACTGATAGGAGCCAGATAAGACCACAGAGGGCTCCATGAAAGCTTCCTGCTGTGCTACCACATCACTGCCAGCCAGTATCAGTGACGAACAGAGAGAGGTGCAGTTATTTCCCATTATCCATGGATAGCTGGGGCTTCCATTTAGATAATGTTAAAGGAACTGATATTTTAGGAAATGTGTTTGTTCACAGCTAAAGACATCTTTGGAGTCACTTAAGGGTGTGGGGTTTTTCATATTTGACAGAGGTTTATTGTGCCCTCCTGCTTGATATTGATTTTCTCAACTTTCTGGGAAAGATAACAGAGGATTTATTAAAATGTTAGAGTCAAAGTCCCCAGACTGATCTGTGACCTTTGTTGCATTTGTGGACTACCTGACTGGCAGACCACAGCACGTGCGCCTGCAGCACTGTGTGTCGGACAGCGTGGTCAGCAACACTGGGGCCCCTCAGGGGACTGTCCTCTCTCCCTTTCTCTTCACCATCTACACCACAGACTACAGCTACCACACAGAGTCCTGCCATCTTCAGAAGTTTTCTGATGACTCTCCTGTGGTGGGATGTATCAGCGGTGGTGAGGAGTCTGAGTACAGGGCTGCGGTGGGTAACTTTGTCTGGTGTGAGCAGAACCATCTGCAGCTCAATGCGACAAAGTCCAAGGAGCTGGTTGTGGATCTACGGAAGGCCAAGGCACAAGTGACCCCGGTTTCCATCCAGGGGGTCTGTGTGGAGATTGTGGAAGATTACAAGTACCTGGGAGTACATTTGGATAATAAACTGGACTGGACCAAGAACACTCAAGCTCTTTACAGGAAGGGCCAGAGCCGCCTCTATTTTCTGAGGAGGCTGAGGTCCTTCAACATCTGCCGGACAATGCTGAAGATGTTTTATGAGTCTGTGGTGGCCAGTGCTATCCTGTATGCTGTTGCATGCTGGGGCAGCAGGTTAAGGGTAGCGGACGCCAACAGACTCAACAAACTGATCCATAAGGCCAGTGACATTGTGGGGGTGGAGCTGGACTCTCTGGCAGTGGTGTCAGAGAGGAGGATGCTGGCCAAACTACATGCCATCTTGGACAGTGTCTCCCACCCACTCCATGACGTGCTGGTCAAGCAAAGGAGCACCTTCAGCGGAAGACTCATTCCACCAGAAAGCACCACAGAGCGCCACAAGAAGTCATTCCTGCCTGTGGCCATCAAACTCTTTAACTCCTCCCTCTAAGTGTTAGTCTGTATGACCCTAGGTCACTAAACTGGACATTGATCATTACATCTCTGCCATACTTGAATAATTGTGCAATATTCTGTGTATTACTCCCGTGCAATATTTAGTTTTCCTATGTTAGTTTTTCCTATTTATTGATATTGATATTACATACCTCCATTACTGCTGTGCAATATCTTAATAATCTCAATAAGCTACACTTAACTTGACAGTACATGCACCACTACTTATTACTTATATTATTACATTGTATTATTATACTGTATTATCATCATCAACCGGTAAATCCACTTGGTACTTCACACTTATTTTATTTTATACTTATACCCACCTGGTACTTAATTTATTTTCTGACCTGTTTTTATAGTGTATTATATTATATTTTTTGCTAGTACTTTCTCCTGTGTGCACTGACGTGATAGCGAGCTGCTGCAACAAAGAGTTTCCCTTCGGACTTCCGGTTATTGCGGCAAGTGAGTAGAAGCGTTTTCCTCGTGCTCAGTTGCTTTTCAATAAATCCTGCATAATATTCCAGAGGTCATATAAAGAGATAAAATTGTAAGCATATTAGTAAAATACTTCAAACATGCCAAAAAAAAGCCGCTAAGGAGAAGAAAACGATGGAGAACTGTGAGGATGCAGGTCAGGAGCTAGCTGAAGGGGAGCCATGCTCACCGGAGCAGCCACATGCTGATGTCTCCGCGGACGCTGAACAAGTCATAAACATGGATAACCCCTCATCAAAGGACCTCATGCTTGCTATAACCTTATTCAAACAAGACTTGAAATTGACGGTGTATTGACGGAAATAAGAATTGTTCAAACGGACGTGACAGACTGTAGTGGGCGTATCATGGAGGCCGAAATGCGAATTTCTACGGCCGAAGACGAGATACAAACCCTGAAAGAAACTATCGGAAAACTTGAGAGCAAGACAAAAGTCCTCAATAACAAAGTCGAAGACTTAGAAGGGAGGAGTAGACGTAATAACCTGCGTGTACTGGGCATGCCCGAGAAAGTAGGAGGCAACGATACCTGTTCCTTTATGGAAAAGTGGATAGCGGATACTCTGAAGATAACGCCACCGGTTTTGGAGAGAGCGCACCGGATAACAGCGAGTCAAATTTCCACCACGTATCCAAGAACCATCATCATCAAGTGTTTAAACTACAAGGACAGAGAAAACATATTGAAAGCTGCGAGGATACAGAAAGAGGTGATGTACCAAAACAACAAAATAAGATTTCTTCCTGACCTGCCAACGGAGGTGTATAAGCAACAGAGGAGCTACTACAGCGTGAGAAAACGGTTACGGGAACTCGGTCTGGACAAGCACCGGGTAATATACCCCGCACAGCTTCTGTTGACCAATGATGACCGCACCATCGTCTTCAATATACCAGCGGACGTAAACAAATACATCAAGAAACTGGAGCCAATGACTGAGGATGACTAAATTAAGTGTGCTTTGATGAGAACTCTTAACAAGCTTACATTCTCTTTAGAAATGGCTATTGGAGACTAAGAGGTATGTAGGGCCTAATTCTGCTGGAAGACTGGCATCGAACTACTTACAGATTTGATTCTTTTAAAATAATAGTATAAAGTATTAATAAGCCTTGGTTAAAGCTAGATTTTACTTTGTTTTTTCTTGTGGTTTATTCTTAAAGTGCAATTAGGTGCTTCTTACGTGAGTGTTGAGAAGTACATGCATGTAATATGACGTGCATTTTTTTTCAGTTGATAGATAAACTAGCTTACAGTTTTTCTCCATTGGTTTGGCTCATTTCTTGAAACAGAAATTACATTCTCAAAACTACATGGACAAACCTCAAAACCACTTGGCAATTGTTCACAACAGAATTGAATTTCTCATTCATTTTGCAAATTGCCAATGTCTAAGTACATGTCTCAATGTCTCAGTACATCTTTGCGAATGATTAAGTACAGGTAGCCTACATTTAGCACAATTTCCAAGTGAATAGATCTTGTTGATCTAAACTGATTGTCGATTCTCAGTCTAATGATTGTTTGCTCCAAAACGTGTCAGCATCATTTCATTGTATAAGTCATCACATGCACAATAGTTTGTTCAATTGTCAAAATTACTCAAGAACATAATACCATGAATACCATATATGAATCCTTGGAACATTTGATAAATTATTACAGCAATTGACAGTCAGGTGAAACTAGAACTTGACTAATGAAGGAGGAGTTTCACACATCTCAGATGACCAATCAAACAGTATGTTTAGTTACCTGACAGGTGCTGTCTATGACTGTGAATGCTGCCAAACATGTATGTAAAGAGCTTGACCATGCAGGACCAGTACAGTTTCTGAACATGGAGGCACCTGGCCAAGTAAATGAACAAGGGCAGCTACCTGCTCGAGGAAGAGGAAGAGGAAGAGGAAGGAGAAGAGGAGGAGGAGTAAGGGTGCGTGGTGGTGGAATAGAGGGAAGAGGCAGAGGAGGACGAAGACACCATGCTGTCCCGGATGAAATTCGGGCCACAATTATAGACCATGTCATCAACCATGGCCTCACAATGGCGGAGGCAGGTCGTCGAGTGCAGCCTAATGTGCCTCGCTCTACAGTCTCCTCCATCATCCAAACCTTTCGCAGGGAAAACAGGTATGTTGTCAGTCAATGATGGAATTATATGTTGTATAGGACAGGACACTGTGTTGATGATACAGTTTACAGTAGTATTCCAGTCACTGTGCAGTGATGCATTAGAATTGTGGTAGTTACTGTAAGTAAAACAACAATACAATTGCATAGGTAACTCATTCTGTAAGGAATACATAAGGTATACATTACGAATGAAGTGTCCTTTGAATTCTATGTCTAGGATTGGACGACAACCTTGCACGGGTGGCAGAAGAAAACTTCTTAGTGAACAACAAGAACAAGATATCTGTAACATGGTGATGGCAAATAATGCCATCACATTGAGAGAGATCCGCGCTGCAATCCTACAAGACATGCCATATTCCAAAATGTCAACTCTATAAGCATCTCCACAATAGACCGGATATTGAAAAAGCATGAGATGACAATGAAGCAAATTTACAGGGTACCATTTGAGAGGAACTCTCAAATGGTACCTAGTAAGTCTAGTCATTGATGATTTTCCCCCTCCCCTTTCAGTCAAATACCCCCAGTAGTACCTCTGCATAGGGGTACAAGTACCCCAGGTTTGGAACCACTGGAGTAGTTGCCAGTAGTATATTGAACTTGTGGCAAACATAGAACATTCCTGTGTAATTGTCTGTAACTGTAGTGTATGACGCTTCTGTATGACTGATTTGATGTTTTCTTTTTTTACACCATTGTAGAGAATAATGACATTGGAAGGAAACGAGACCCCTCACATCCTCGTGTTTGTGGATGAAGCTGGCTTCAACCTGGCCAAGGGCCGAAGACGTGGCCGTAATATTATTGGCCACCGGGCCACGGTGGATGTTCCAGGCCAGCGAGGGGGCAATATAACCATGTGTCCTGCCATTTCTGAGAATGGTGTGGCCACTCACATCCCCAGTCTTGGCCCATACAATACACAGAAGCTCCTCATCTTCTTGGACTGCCTTCATTTTGATTTGGTCCCTGAAAATGAGAGAGGTCTCATAGGGCCTCAATTACCACAATATGTTATTGTATGGGACAATGTGAATTTCCACCGTGGCCCGCTCATCAGGGCCTGGTTCACGACTCATCCAAGGATGGTCATGGTTTTCCTACCACCTTACTCTCCTTTCCTCAATCCTATTGAGGAGTTTTTCTCCGCTTGGAGGTGGAGAGTGTATGAGCGTAGGGCTCAAGATCAGAGGTCCCTGCTCCATGCAATGGATGCAGCATGTAACGATATTACAGGTGATAACTGTAGGGGATGGTTGAGACATGCACGTCGTTTCTTCCCACGTTGCATCGCAAGGGAGAATATATGCTGTGATGTGGACGAGAATCTGTGGCCAGACGGACAGCAGCGTGTGGATGGCCAGGAGGGTGAGGACGGTGGCCAGGAGAGGGAGGGTGAGGACAGCGACCAGTAAAGAACCTTTCTTTACAGCACTGCAGGCTGCATACAATTTTCATTGTTTTTTGTTTGTGTGTTTATATTACAGTATATTATGCTGTATACATTTTCTTTTTACTTTTTTCTTGTGTGAATAAAAATGGTTACAATTTCCTTGGCAGTATGGGTGCAATGTGTGATGTCAAACCTTGGAGGCTACTCTTACCCTAAAATCATATTTCTTTTTTTCAGTTTTATTTACACCATTGTATTCTGTTAGCTAGACAAAAAAACAGTACAGTAACCATTGTGCCATAGTGACAAAACATCTAAACATTTTGACTTGCAGTGCTTACACAATGCCAAAGGGATGAAGCCTTTTGGGGGCACTGACTGTTTAAATGAGAAGGAAATTTAGTTTTGACACATGAGTAAAATGTTTTAGGAGAGGTATGAGCTTTTGCAGGTAAACCATGGTGTTGTGCCGAACCATCCACATTATTTTGACAAAAGCACCGAGACTGTTGAGAATGTCCGGTCTGTTTTGAGAAATGAGCCAAAGCAATTGAGAAGGATCTTTGCCATTTCTGTGGCACTGACTCTTTATATGGAAAAGGAATTTAGTTTTGAATCATGAGTGAACAGTTTTGGTAGAAATATGAGCTTTTCCAAGTGAGCTATAGTGTTGTGCTGAACTGTAAGACTGTTTTGCCAAATTATCTTAGAGTTTTGAGAATGTAATTTCTGTTTCAAAAAATGAGCCAAACAATGGAGAAAAACTAACTGGAATATTTTTTGTACATAGATAAGCAATTGAGCTGAGTTTTGATCTACTGGAGAATAGTTCCTCAGTATAGCGTGGACCTATTCCCGATAATGGAGGGAAGTTATTTAGGGGTTTGGGGGAGCCTGCATGTTTTAGTGAGGCAGGCTTGGGTTCTGGGTGGGTCGCTCTCCTCCTTTTCTTTTTGGGTTTTATCTCAAAAACCCTTTAAAGATTTTTTCTGCTATTCTTGCACTAAGGTAATTTATCTCTCTTTATGTTAAGAACAGACAGGGATTTCATAACGTAAGACGTGTTTTAAATATTTTGCATAGCCAAAAAGAGGAAAAGGATACTGCTCTTCTCTCGCTAGATGCGGAGAAGGCTTTCGATCGGATCGAATGGGCTTATCTCTGGGACGTTATCGTAAAATTCGGATTTGGAAACTCCTTTTTACATTGGATCAAATTATTACATTCCAACCCAATGGCTGAAGTTTTAACAAATGAGATGATTTCTGAGCCATTTAATATTACAAGAGGTTGTCCTCAAGGCTCACCATTGTCCCCACTCTTATTCATTTTGGCTATCGAACCACTAGCAATAGCCGTAAGATCTAACAATCATATACAAGGGATTACAATGGGAGGCAAGGAACATAAAATAGCTTTATTCGCAGACAATGCAGTGTTATTCCTAAAACAATTAAACATCTCTATACCAGCACTCTCAAATCAGAATTATATCTGGTTACAAAGTGAACACATCAAAGTCATCATTATTGCTGCTTAAGAAAGCTAGCTGTCCAAATACATCACATTTATTTACCTTGAAAATATCACCCAGCTTTACATATCTGGGTATCAAAATTGTTCCCAAATTAGAAAATATAATTTCTACAAATTATAACGCTATAATGGAATCAACATCTAAAGACCTAGAAAGATGGTTATCTTTACCAATCTCATTGATAGGAAGGATAAATATATTGAAGATGAACATTTTGCCTAAATTTTTTTATTTATTCCAAAATATTCCCTTGGCGCCACCAGCTGGAGTGTTTTCGAAGATTAACTCACAATTCAGGAAATTTATTTGGAACAAGAAACGCCCTCGAGTTCGTCTTTCTCTTCTTTACTTTCCATTTGACACTGGAGGGTTGAAATGTCCCAACCTGTACTGGTACTATTTAGCCGTACAATTAAGAACAATAATGTTTTATTTTTCCTCTGAAAATAAACCATCCTGGGTGGATATGAAGTCATGTGGTTTTGCGTTGCCATTAAATTTGTATATATATTCAGATAAGTTTAAACATCTGAAAACAGTCACCACACACTGTTACGGACAGAACAACCGGAGGCGAGTGGTAAGGATACTGAGAGTTTATTGCAAACACAGAAGTATTATAGAGAAGAATAGATACTGTCCTTTCTCTTACTGATGGCTGAGGTGTGTGGGCACTGGGGCGCCACACACCGAAGACGGGGAACACGCAGGAGCTCCGGACACAGGAGACAGACGGGAGCCAGGATTCGGAGCGGCACACTCAGGAGATTCGAGATAGACTGGAGCCGGGAGTTAGAGCGGCACAATCTGGAGACTGTAGATCGACAGAAGCTGGGGTTCAGAGTTCTTAGGGAGAAAGATCCAATAATCGTAGTGGTGAGTCCGTGAAGCATATACAGGAAGACTGCTCTGATCTGTCCTTAGTATAAACGAGACCGGACACTGACTGAGGTGAGGAGCTGGGTTTTATAGGGAGTAGAGTGGCTGATTAAGTGCAGGTGTGTGATGGGTGACAGGTGTTGGGAATTAGTATTCCGGTGAGGGAGTGCGGTGTGGCTGTGATGAGGTGGAGCCTGGCGTGTCTGTAACACACACCCCATTGTTTGTAATATGATTACAGTATGGTATGAAGTTAGAGAGTACATGAAAATAGCTGATTCTTTATCCCAGTTTAGCCCCATTTGGGGTAACACATTATTCTTTGAGATATCTTTTTGAGGAGGGAACGTTGATGTCATTTGAACAGATATTTACTAAGTATAAAATTCCAAGAAAACATTTCTTTAAATACTTACAGATAAGGAGTTTTGTTCTTTCTATGCAGAACCATTCACAACTTGCCAGTACTTTCTTCTTTGGAGGAATTAATTACTAAAAAATGTAATAATAAAGGATTAATATCAGTTTTTTACAACTGGCTTACATCAGGGTCTACTGAATCATCAACCCCGAATCTTGAATTATGGAAGGTGGGATTGAATGAAGATATATCTGAGGATGAATGGAGACAAGACTGTAAAAACTCTCAGAAACAGTTAGGTAGTGTTAGCCTAAAACTACTTCAATATAACTGGTTAATGCAGACTTACATAACTCCTGTCAAACCAAATAGGTGTAATAAAAATATTCCTGACACATGCTTTAAATGCAGAGAGGTTCAAAGATCATTTGTGCACTGTGTTTGGGAATGCAATATTATTAGAGACTTTTGGGTGGAAGTGATTAACATTACAAAGATAATTTTATCCTTGAATATTCCTCTAGATGCAAAAATGATTCTGTTACATTTATATCCAAAGAACCTTAAACTAAATCCTCAGCAGAGTAAATTTATAGATTATGCTATATTACAAGCTAAAAGAATGATAGCTCTAAGCTGGAAAAGGCCTGACCCGCCAGTTATTGGAGCGTGGATTAAGGCCATGATGCAGTGTATGGCCATGGAAAAAATAACATATTTTATTAAGAACAAAATGGGTGTATATGAAGAAATATGGAAGCCATTTAACTACTACATTAACAACAATAATATTGGTCATCTATTACAGGAGATGTAACTTTGTATGAGTGTTAGTTTCTGTTTCGTTTTGTGTTTTGCAGGAAAATGTACCTTATGTGTAAAGTACAGTAATGTATATTTGGTTTTTGGGTACCTTGTGATAGCTGCATTTAGTTTGTTTCTTGTTTGAGACTTTTGTGTATTTCTATATGGGAGGAATGAGTGATGTGTTCTATTGTTGGGGTGGGAAATAACTGTGACAAATTGTAAATGTGTTTCCCTGTTACCTGTCTTGTATAATTAAAAACAATAAACACATTGTTAAAAAAAAAAGAGTTTCCATTCGGGGATCAATAAAGTATTTCTGATTCTGATTCATAGCATAACCCTCTCTCTGCCCATGTTATCTGTCTCGATAGAGGTATGCATGCACTGCATTCATCAATCCCAGTTTTCAGCCACAGTAGAGTAAACAGGCTGATGCCATTGAATAATAAAAATGGATGAAAAACTCCTATCAGCCTATCTGGAGTTAAATGACATAAGAAACTAAAATTATCTTTCAGTCAGACACTTATGTCAATGAACTGACCACTTATAGTAAATTATTATACAGTTACAGTTGATGGAAAAGGCTCTTCTCTTTGGGGGAGCTCTAAAAGGCTCTGAGCAGCAAAGAGGATTCTGCTGGAGAACTAAAGCCTTCTTAACAAGCCCATGCAATGGATCTTAAACATCAGCATGGGAAATAGATGAAAACTGGATCTTAAATCAAAAATAACAAAAACTTAGCATATAAAGAGGAGGTTGGGGAGGTGGAGGGAGCTGCAGCAACAAACAGTATTGGCATAAACATATCAATTATGCCAAATTGCCAGGTTGTGATGGCAACACTGCACAGTTGCAGCTGGTAGCCAAGCAGCTGCCACAAGCACAACTTCAGTGCTCTGCCTGAACGAACGCTACAGAAATCAAAGAAAGAAAGTCTGCAGACTATCAAATGACTTGGGCCATCACTGGCTGAGAGCTGATCAGAAAATCATATTTGCCCTATGTGAATTAAATTTATAATCAGCCACACACTCCACATCTGTCACACACTCTTAAAGGTCACACAGGCTGTTATAATCTCTAATTAAAGACAACAAAGATCAAATGCATATTAATATAGTACTGGGCTGTTCCCTGACAAACTGCTGCTGGAGCCATGAGGAGATGGAGCAGTCCAGTCTTCCTGTGCTGGCCTGTCCAGCCACACAATGTTTTCATTAGGTGTAATGGCGCTGTTCCCTGGGGACAAACTGAGCTGAAAACAATTTGAGGGCTTCCTACTGGGATCTGGGTGTGTTTGAGTCTATCACCGACTGAGGAGGTAAGGTAACCTTGAACCAGTCTGTTGGAACATGCCTGTCACATACTCCCCCCGGGTACAGGAGTGTAGCACTGATCACTTATGTTGCCAGTGAGTATGGCCCAATCCTGGTTTCAGCCCCACAGTGCTGGCTCTGCCTGCTACTGTCATTTGGGAGCTGCATGGGCCTGGCATGAAGCGATCTGAGAGACAGCCTGATCTCAGATCAGCAAGAGAGGGGCAGGACTGATTCCAACAGCATCTGGAGGAGGACACCACATACAAGCAACAATTGGTTACAGTACAGTTCTGAGGTACTTTACTGGATCACCTTTTGTTACTTTATACATTTTAGAGGGATATTTGTTATTTTTACTCCACTACATTTATTTGACAGCTGTACTTAACTAGTTACTTTGACAATTTTACATAAATTCAACATTTGATGAGTTTATAAAATATGATATTAAATAATAATATGAATATTAAACCAGATCATCAGGCGATAAAATAACCCTAATCACTATGACATTTTCACCAATATTTTCTTAGATTTGACAAAGCAGAAAAAGAAAGACAAAGCTCCTCCAGAGAGGACATTATACAACTCTTTTCACAGGCTGAGTAGTACTCAAAAGCAGCCATCAGAATCAGAATCAGAAATACTTTATTGATCCCCGTAGGGAAACTCTTTGTTACAGTAGCTCGCCTTTACATCAGTGCACACAGGAGAAAGTACTAGAAAACGATATGATACACTATAAACAGGTCAGAAATAAATTAAGTATCATGTTGGTATAAGTATAAGATAAACTAAGTGTCGAGTACCAAGTGGGTTTACTGGTAGATGGTGAAGTACAGTATAAAATACAATGTCACTAATTATGTAATAAATAATAGTAATAAGCGGAGGTGCATGTACTGTCGAGAGTAATTGAGGTATATCCGTAACAATAAATAAGAAAAACTAACAAGGGAAAACTAATATTGCACTTGAGTAGTAAACAGAATATTGCACAATTATTATTAATTATGGCGGAGATGTAATGCTCAATGTCCAGTTTAGTGACCTAGGGTCAAACAGACTAACCCTTAGAGGGAGGAGTTAAATAGTTTGATGGCCACAGGCAGGAGCCATACATGCTGGCACGCACCTGCACACGCAGGCACACATGCACGCTCACTCACTCATGCACAAACACACACACACACTTGTACATCTATACTTGTGAGGACCCTCATTGAGAGCCCCCTTAACCCCTAACCTTAACTATCACAATGAAGTGCCTAACCCCTAACTCTAACCTAATTCTAACCTAACCCTTGAAAACCAAGTCTTAACCTTCAAACAGCCCTTTGAAGTTGTAAGGACCGGCCAAAATATCCTCACTTTACAAAAATGCCCTCACTCTGTTGGTTAAAAACTTGTTCCAGTCCTCACTATGCAGGAAGTACAAGTACACACTAACACACACACACACACACACACACAGAGGTGTGGAAGTGATCACTGTTGTGCAGAGGCTTTTCTTTTGAGCGAGCCAAATCTCCTTGAGACATTGAACTAGAAGCAACTGTGGTAAACAACAGAGGCATTGTGCTGCTCTGAGGGGTGTATATTTCATAACCCAACAAACAGCCTCCCCCACTCTGCCTCCCAGCCCTCCCTCTGATCCCCTTTAGTCACACTGTAACTCTGATTGCAGATTTGAGTTGTTGTTTACTACAACGTTCTGCACATAAAACACAAGTGAAAGTTTTTGAAAAATTTTGTTTTGTTTAAACTAATATCATTTAGACTGATATACTAGGATGATATCGGCCTTTCACTAATATTTGTATCATACAGGTTGACTTTACTTAAAAATTACAATGACTACATTTCATTTTGTGTTCTTTATCATTCATTTAAGTCAAATATTTAAGATGAGAAAACTCAAAATGGTTCCAATAAGCACACAATAAAAAAATGACAGTAGCAATAAAACATTGTTGTTGACATATAGATGCAAAACATTTAATGCACCATTTCAATCCTAAAACAAAAAAAATAAAAATTTTGCATTTTGTCAGGGCAGGCCAGCCCTACACTTGGTAGCAGATTTTTTTAGATTTTGAATTTTGGGTGTCAGCGCACCTCTATCCAGGTTCAGCATCACCTGTTGAATAAAGTTAAAATGTTTTTGAAATACTTTGGGTACTCCAGGTGCAGTTCATAAACTGGGCCAGACAGAAGGCACATTGCCTGAAGTGGGTTATTCAGTTCATCCATGACAACACTGCCTTCCAAGATGATCCCTGCTTCTGATGAAAGCATGACATAAAGGAAGTCAGAGAATAGGTCATGTTTACTGGATCAAAAGGCAGGCAAGGGTCAAAATGAGGAAGACAAATTTATCCAAATGGGTTAGGCAGAAAATCATCAATCGGAGGGTCAGGCAGGCAGAGTCAAGCAGGCAAAATAAAGGCTGGAAAGCTATGGCGGATGCAAACTAAACAAATCTGGCAAGGAATGAGTGGAAATGGGCTAGTATATATACTGCAGTGATGATGAGGGAAATGGGAAACAGGTGAGCAAGTGGGCGGGAAGGTCAGGTGATGGGAATGGTAGGAAAGGGGTTATCGCAGGGCTGGAGGGAGTGGCTGGATCTGAAATGACAAGGGAGTGTTCAGGAGATGTCTACAGTAAGTTTAATTGTATCAAATTGGATTGCTCAAAGGCATCTTGAGTTATGGGCAAATATGGGGCAAATAGGGGTGACTGTGGCTTAGTGGTAGAGCGGGTCGTCCACCAATCGGAAGGTCGGCGGTTTGGTCCCAGCTTCCCCCAGCCCACATGTCGAAGTGTCCTTGGGCAAGAACAATGAACAAAATTGCTCCCAAGGACTAATCATTCACGTGCTTTCGGTGTGTGAATGATTAGTTTCTTTCAACTGATGATGGCACAGTGTGTGAATGTGATATGTAGTTGAAGCGCTTTGAGTAGTCAGAAAGACTAGAAAGGTGCTATATAAGTACAGTCCATTTACCATATGTGAGAGGCTACACCCCCTCGCACCAATCAATATTAACTTGAAATTTCTCACAAAAGCCAAGCTCAATGTGCTCTAAAAAAAAGCAATCTGCCATGATGGATTTTTTGCTAATTTGCATAATGTGAAAAACAGTACAATTAATAGAACCTTTTGAATTTTCTATCAACACCAACATTTTTATACAGCATTGCAAAACTGAGATACATGTTTACATTATAAATGAGCAAGATCGATCAAAAAACATGGCCACCATCAACTAAAATATCTTCGCAAATGGAGGGGCTTAGCACGAAATTGGCCATAACTCATTAACAATAATAATAATAATAAAACTTTATTTATAGAGCACTTATCAAAACAAAGTACAAAGTGCTTCACAACAAGAGAAATAAAGTACCACATGAATGATGAAATATAAAGAAATAAAATACACAAAAGCAATAAAATAAACAGCCAGTTCAGGTAAAATCAGGATATGCTTTCAGATAAAAATGTGTTTTGAGAAGAGATTTAAATGAAGACACTGACTCAGACAACCTAATTTCTTCATGCAGGTTGTTCCAGAGCCTCGGGGCCCTGATGGTAAAAGCTCTGCCCCCTTAGTTTTCATCCTGGACTCAGGAACAGACAGAAGACCCCTGCCCAAAGATCTCAAAGGTGAAGGTTCATAATGGATTACATGGTCTAATATATAATCTGGGGCCAGGCCATGAAGAGCCTTAAAAGTAATCAACAAGATCTTAAAATCAATCTTAAAACAAACAGGGAGCCAATGTCCATCCATCCATCCATCCATCTTCTTCCGCTTATCCGGGGCCGGGTCGCAGGGGCAGCAGTCTAAGCAGGGACTCCCAGACTTCCTTCGCCCCAGACACTTCCTCCAGCTCCTCCGGGGGGATCCCGAGGCGTTCCCAGGCCAGCCGAGAGACATAGTCCCTCCAGCGTGTCCTGGGTCTTCCCGGGCCGCCTCGGTGGGACATGCCCAGAACACCTCCCGAGGGAGGCGTCCAGGAGGCATCCGGATCAGATGCCCTAGCCACCTCAGCTGGCTCCTCTCGACGTGGAGGAGCAGCGGCTCTACTCCGAGCTCCCCCCGTGTGACTGAGCTCCTCACCCTATCTCTAAGGGAGCGCCCAGCCACTCGGCGGAGGAAGCCCATTTCGGCCGCTTGTATCCGCGATCTTGTCCTTTCGGTCACTACCCAAAGCTCATGACCATAGGTGAGGGCAGGAGCGTGAGATTGACCGGTAAATCGAGAGCTTTGTCTTCGACTCAGCTCCTTCTTTACCACAACGGTCCGGTACAGCGCCCGCATCACTGCAGGCGCTGCACCGATCCGCCTGTCAATCTCACGCTCCATCCGTCCCTCACTCGTGAACAAGACCCGAGATACTTGAACTCCTCCACTTGAGGCAAGGACTCCCGCCCACCGAAGAGGGCAAGCCACCTTTTCGGTCAAGAACCATGGCCTCAGATTTGGAAGAGCTGATTCTCATCCCAGCTGCTTCACACTCGGCTGCAAACCGTCCCAGTGCATGCTGCAGGTCCCGGTTTGAAGAAGCCATCAGAACGACATCATCTGCAAACAGCAGAGATGAGATCCTGTGGTTCCCAAACCGGACACCCTCCAGCCCCTGACTGCGCCTAGAAATTCTGTCCATATAAATTATGAACAGAACCGGGGGGAGCCAATGTAAAAAGGCTAAAACAGGTGTGATGTGCGTACTTCTTGGTCCTGGTTAATAGCCTAGCAGCTGAGTTCTGTACAGTCTACAGTCGTGTCAAAGTTTTTTGATTAAGACAAGTGTCTGTTACAATAATCGAGGCGTGAGGAGATAAAAGCATGTACAACAGTTTCTGCATCAGTAAGATTTAAAATAGATCGAATTTTTGCAATGTTTCTGAGGTGAGGAAACATGATTGGACAAGCTTAGTGATATGCTGCTCAAAACACAAGATTTCTTGTAAAAGGCTTGATATGTTGACAGGTTACCAGTGGATGGCAGTATTTGTTTAGTGATGTGATGGGGCAAAATAACAAGGATTTCAGTTTTATTTGAGTTGAGCTAAAGAAAATTTATTGACATCCAGTTTTTTAATGTCAGACAGGCAGTCCTGCAGAGAACACAGCGTACTAAGGTCAGTGGGCTTGACAGGGAGGTACAACTGTGTGTCATCCGCATAACAATGAAAAGAAATCCCATGTCTGCGGATGACATCACCCAAGGGAAGCATGTATAAGGAGAACAGTATTGGTCCCAGATTTGAACCTTGAGGCAAACCGTACTTGATATGGGAGACGGATGACATGAAGTTATTTATGCTGACACAGAATTTCCTATTGGACAGGTCCATAAGATGAGAACCAGTCTAGTGCAGTGCCAGATATGCCCACCCAGTGCCTCAGTCTATCTAAAAGAATGCCATGATCAACTGTGTCAAAGGCAGCACTTAAGTCCAGCAGCACAAGAATTGAACACTTGCCTGAGTCTGTATTCATTAAAAGGTCATTAGTGACTTTGACAAGGGCTGTCTCAGTGCTGTAGTGTTGACGAAAGCCAGATTGGAACTTTTCAAAGGTATTAATGTTTTCCACAGCAGCAAGAAGCTGCTTAGATACAAGTTTTTCGAGAATCTTGGAAATAAAAGGCAGTTTAGAGATTGGACGATAGTTATCGATAGGAGAGGCTGGGTTAACTAACTGATCCACAGTCTTAAATAGGAATCTGGGGTTGTGCTGATGGGCAGAAATAAGTGCAGAGAAATGAAGTGTTCTTGCATCCTTCACATTCCTATTATAAGGGAGTAATAACTCTTTCATAGCCACAAAGTGGACCTGGAGACCTGATTTCTTCCATCTGCATTCTGCTCTTCTGCATTTCCTTTTACAGCTTCGAATACTGTCATTTAACCATGGCTGTTTTCTAGTCTTTGAGTTTGGTCTATTTTTCAGAGGAGCTATGAGATCTAAGGTTGAAGAACACAGGTAGTTAAAATAATCAACCAAATCATTGGTGTTGGAGGAATCAGGAAACACATTGCCAGGAGAATTGAACAGTGTACAGAATTTTGAGGCACTATGCTCATTAAGGACGCGTGTGTACATAGGACGGGATAAGACAGTACTAGCAGCCTGTAATTCACAGTTAAAAACAATGCATAGGTGATCAGATACAAACATGTCCCTGATTTCCACAGATGGAGTTTTCAGGCTCAAAGTAAAGACTAGGTCTAAGGTGTGGCCACGGGAATGAGTATGGCCAGACACATGTTGTTGAAAGTTAAAAGAGTTAGTGATATTTAAAAAATTAGCAGCAAGGGCATTAGAGGAGTCATCAACATGAATATTAAAATCACCACAAAGAAGGAGTTCCAACAAGAAGGAGCCAGCTGGTTTAGGGGGGCGATAAATAATAGCAAATATGACTGGGACTGGGCCACCAAGTTTAAACATGAGCACTTCAAAGGAGGAAAAATCATTGCAAGCTATGAGGCCACACTTTAAATGCTTCCTATAGACAGTAACAAGGCCCCCACCTCAACCACAAACCCTAAGGCAGCTAAAGCAGTCATAATCTGGAGGTCACAATTCAGCCAGCTGACTGTGATCACCAGGACGTAACCAGGATTCTGTTAAGAACATAAAATCTGAATCAGTAGGAGAGATAAAATCATTTAAAATAAACGTTTTGTTAGAGAGGGATCTTATATTGAGAAGAGCCATCTTAAAAAGTCTGTGCTGCTTCAGATTTGAGGTTGAGACTGGAGGTAGGATTCTGGCCCAGATCTTTATTAAATTATTACTGTGTCGGTGACGGTTTCGGTTTCGTATTAAGGACCTATCCAAAATTACCACAGGAATTTTAAAAGTAGCACTAGAGGGATCCGGGCTCCAAATAGCAGCACTATGATCAGTCCACAAGGGGGAGGTAGTGACAGAAGAGGGTGCGTGGCTGTTTTTGGTGGGCAGAGAAGAGAAAGAAGCGAGGGGAAACAGGTGATGTAAATAGTCAACTATGTGAGGAGGAGAGCACAGCGTGCTGCAGGTTAGCTGCCAGCATGCAACTACATGACTTGTTTGGGTGAAGACCATCTTGTGCAACCAAGGAAGAACGATCCCAAAATAAGTTAAAATTGTGAATAAAACCAATGCAATGGGTGCTGCAGACAGACTGGAGCCAGATATGAAGGCTGAGGATCCTGCTAAAACGGTCAATTCCACGACCCAGTGTAGTAATTGGACCCAAAATGAAAGCATGCTTTCCGGTACTGTTGAGTAGGTCAAAGAGGTGGATGAAGTCAGATCCGATTGCTGACGGGCAGTGTCATTGGTGCCGACACGGACTATGATTTTCGGGATGGTTGTCGGTAGTGCAGCCAGAAGTCCGGGAGCTTTTCGATGTCGGGGGTCGTAGCTCCGGGAAAGTAGTGTGTGACCGCATTAACAAACGGATATTCCTTACTATGGAATCTCCAACTATCAGCGTAGTTGGGGGGATGAAAGGAGGCAGAGTCGGTGATCGTGGAGACTGCTGAGTTCTATCAGCTGTCCCTGAGATGGCTGGGGTCTGCTGCAGCGAGGGGGCGGCATCCTTCTTAGCAGAGGTATTCTCTGCCGTCTCAGGACGAATAAGACCTTCAGAGACTCTCCTGATCACGGCCTCTTTCAGTAACTTGCGGTGAGAGGAGGAGGTCCTGCGTATCCAGGATGTCAAACCTGTTGGCCAGCGGGAGGTCCCAATGTGAAGGTGGGAAATCCTGCCTTTGTCAGCCATCACTGACGGAGGTCCTATTGAATTTTTTATCCCCGGAGATGGGGAAAAATACATGGATCTGAAAGATGCTTTGATTCATCTTCGTGTGAAAATTACCAACGCAGATGGATCAAACCTGCCGCAGACGCAGCAGTGGGTCTCATCAATTATCCTCTGAATACAGTTTTTAACCAGTGCGACATTATTCTGGGGGATAGGTTGATTTCACAATCCAGTGCAACTCACCCTTACAGAGTGATGAGAGAGACCTTCCACAACTATTCAGACAATACGCTAAAAAGTCAGTTCACTGCCGGATTATTTTACAAAGACACGGCCGGTGCTATGGACTTTATAGTACCAAATAACGGTCAGAACAGCGGGTTGAATCAGAGAGCACGGTTCACCTCAGAATCTAAAGAGCTTCACCTACTAGATCCTCTTCACGCGGACATATTTTTTTGCGAGAGGCTTCTCTTGAACCAGAGCTAACAACGCCTTCTGTCTCATGGGCACTGCGCCAGCACTTTCCCAGGCAGTGCGTTTAGGTCACGCATCAGCTTTAATGAGGGGCAATGCTCTCTAACCTTTATCACACATGAACGTAAAAACCTACTCCATCCCGGAGAATTCCAGAATATGTAACATGGAAAATCTCTTCCTGGGAACGATGCCTAAATATCTAGTGATAGCTATGGTGAACCACAAAGCTTTCACAGGAAAAAGAGATCTGTCACCCTTTAATTTTATTCACAACAACGTTTAATACATGGCTCTGTGTCAGGATGGGAGACAGGTGCCTACCAAAGCTTTCCAACCTCATTTTAATCAGGGGTTATCCTTCAGAGAGTTTTACAATATGTTTACCGCTACAGGGAGACACCTGAAAGATTTACCTCTAAGCATCGTCCCGGGAATTTCAGCTGGGCTACTCTTTGTTTGTTTTTAATCTCAATGCCTGCGAAGATGCCAATGCATTGTCATGCATTTCCAATGGAAGTTTAAGACTGGAAATGAGATTCAGAGAACCTTTGTTCCATACTACCACTCTCATCGTTTATGCTTGTTACGAGTCTATTTTGGAGATCAATTCCAAACAACAGGTGCTTGTGGACTATTACTGAGACAATATGAACAACCATCAATTGGACAGATTACTACGTCATTTACTAGGAGATGCCTTTTGCGTAGAGTGTGGGCCACGGATCAGTTACCTTTACTGCGTCAATCCTTTAGACTTCCAGCCTTTTTTATCGTCAACACACACCTTGCACACGAACCAGGAGAGCACTGGTTGGCCCTCACTCCCAAGCAAGGCCAAAAAGGCAGCTTTTTTGATTCTTTAGGATTCTCCCCGGATTTTTCACATTGCCCTTGCAATTTTTAGAAAACCGTTGTGAATCTCTTTTATACCACAACCGTCAGCTACAACACGTTCTGTCTATGGCATGCGGTCAGCATTGTGTTTATTATTTATGCCACAGAGCCTGCCTATCTTTTGAAAATGTGCTGTCTTTGTATCAAGATGATGCGATGAAAAATTATGCTATGGTATCAGAATTTGTGAAAAAATATTAACGTTGTATAAGGCTGCAAAGAACCGGATCTTTTCACCACACTGTCTGTTCTTTAGAAATGTTTAAAGATTGTTACAACTTATAAGTAAAGATGGATTTGGAGATGGTTAAATTCGTTTGATTAATTTTTTATTCAAATAAAGCCAGCTAGGGGATAAAGGTATATGTTTTTTTCATTTTCCTGATCGGCAGGGGTGATGTTTCCATCTTATCATCCCAATGTGATGCTAAGGGCGTCTGTTTTTTCCCCTTCTTCAACACTAGTTCATCCAGCGTTACTTATTTGTCTTCTCACTGATCTTCTTGCTCCCCAGATTCTTTGGCTAGAGTCAAAGTGAGATGACGGTCTTCTTTCTTGTCTAGGTATCTTTGCAGCAGAGCGTTGTATTTTTAATTTTTTTTCATACGCGTTCAAACCCTTTTTATTTAACACATCCCTCATTTTTACATCCAAATCATTTTCGGCTGTATGTCTCATCGTTTCCCCAGTGTTGGAAGCAGAAGCTACCGACTGACTCAGACGGTTTAGCTGTTGAGGTGAAATCAACAACATCTTTTGACTCATGATTTATCTTCTAATAAACCAAGCAGCTCTCCAACATCAGCACCACTGCTGACAGCAAAGGTAAAAGAAAACCTCCAGACCGTTTTCTCAGAGCCTGATGTTTGGTTTTTAGACTGTTTTTTTTTTTGGCCAACAACCTGATAATTTTCTTTTGTTTTCTGAGTTTTTTTATATTGAACCGATGTCAGGGGAATGTTTCCTTTTAAGAGGTTTAAGGAGAGCTTGCACAGAAACTGAAGAAAGTCTGATGAACAATGGTTGAGAATATCTTTATGTTTCCGAGGCGTGGTGTGACATAAAGCATGTAGTAAAGGCGCGTTTCTTTTTAAATGCGCTGACATGCTGGATCAGGACTTGGATTTAGGTACAATGGGCCACTGATGGGGGAGTATTCCTGTCCTTAGTCTGTATTGTTGTGGGCAGCTGGGTGTCTGTATTGTTGTGGGCAGCTGGGTGTGAGATCGTTGATTAAATACCCATGAGGATCTTTGGTAGCGTCTTCAAAACTTTATAATAAAAAGGCTTTTCGTCCAGGAAACATTTGTTGAGCCACTATAATGATCTGTATTCTGTCTTGAGGGTTTTTAAACAGTACCAGATAATTACTGTTTAAACTGATGGTGTGGCTGTGTATACCTTGATGGAAAAAAATTTGAGTCAGCATCATGACGGACAAGTTCTTGTGATGTCTGTATTGTGTAAAAATTCTGACTACATCGGGATGGTCAGAGGCCTGAAAAATGACATCGTCCAAAATGATCAAATGATTTTGATCAGGGGGAAACAGGTTTTCATCATCAAAAGAAGGAAGCAGGCACTCAACAAATCTAATCTTTTTATTCTTCTTTTGCAGTTCAGCATACAACGGTTGAAATGATGTAAAAATCCATGCAATGTTATCAGGTAGTATATCTATCACATGATTACAGTTTACCAAAACAGACTTTAGAAAATAAGTCTTGCCACAACCATTCAGTCCTGTGACCAAACACGAAAAAGGCATTTTCAGTCTGGGGTCAAAGTCAATTTCTTCAGATGAAAACATTTTCTCCTCAATAACCAAAAGGCAATGTTTGTCCTAGACTCTTATCATATACGACTCTGACATTTTTTTTGAATGATGTGTTTTTTAGAAGGAAGCCTTTCTTATCTCGCACAATACTGTGCTGAAGGATTTCAATGACGGCTGTCTCGCCAGAGTTTTGCACATAATCCTGAACCAGGTCTTTGATGCTATCAAAATGGACCTTTTCACAGCATTGGTGCATCTGCGTAATGCCTTTTAAGCGTAAAACAACCTTGTTGTTTTGAGTTTGGTATGCATAACTTTTTGGACCTGCAGCCACAAATTCTTTGATGTTATCTCCCCCTAACTCGTCCGTCAAATCTCCCAGGTAATTACCCAGCTCGAGCCGCATCTCTCCCTCTTTTGTGACTTAGATGAGGCTGTCTGTATCACAGTAAAGGACTCTGATGTTGTACAGTTATTTGGAAAAGCTGCAAGACAGACGCCTGTAGGCTGTGGGGAAAGCGGCTATAAAAACGTTATCTACCTTGTTTGGTGGTGGGATACAACGGTCTCCGTAAGACTACTGTACCAAAGCCACTTTGGCATTGATGAAGGAGACGTACTTGACTTTATATTTTTCAGAAAACATGAGGTTAAAGAATTCTTCTGAGTCTGTGACTAGTTTGGTTTGTGTTTGGTTGCATCTCTGTGCAAACTTACCCCAAAAGGAGTTCAGACATAATTTAGAGACTTGCCTTTTAGCAGGGTTTGGTTTGATTTTATCAGCCTCCAGCAAAATCCCTTGGTTTGCATGACAGTCACTGATGTACTTTTCTCTGCTTTCCTGATCTACAGTGTCGGACAGGTAACCCGAAGCTTCCTGTTTATCTTTCAGAAAAGTGTGCAAGTCAACAAATATAGAATCGCTCTGTCTATCAAAGTGCCATACCTCAGTTATTTCAGCTATCCGATAGCCCATCTCCAAAGCCTTGTTAAATTCAGGAGTGACCCAGACACCGGTCTATACCCTGTTATCATCCCTAAACCAACACGGACCCTCCTTCAAATTGAGCTCGGTGTATGCTCGACAAAGGGTAAACACAAGCTTAGCCCCCGCCGTTCTATAGGGCAGGACTGGAAAGTACAACTCTCTCAGCGGGTAGACCTGATTAGCCCAAAGTAGCTTTGAGGTTCTTGGAAAGCTTTATAGATCATTTCAGGGTGTCCGAGAGGATAGGGGAAGTTGGTGTTACAGTAAGGATAGAGAGATGTCATATCTACATAAGAGATCGTCTCGTTTGACGCAGCAGTGTGTCTCAACTTTATAGCAGAGGTATGCCCTCCGCACAAAGCTACGCGGGGTGACAACGGCTGTGGAGCATTATATTGTTTGAGAAACTCCTTCAACCCCTAATGAGATTTCTTCAACATCATCCACGTATGCTCACACATGATGATGAGTTTTACCTTGTGCATGGCTTCTAACTCACATAATTTCTCCTCACAGCTCACCTGCAACTCTCCAAAGGGACGGCCCGTCAGGACAGGCTTTGTGCGCTTGATAGCAAATTGAACAGCCGTGACAGAAACTTTCTACAAACTCATAGACATATTTCACCCCGGCGATCTCAGCATACCCCGTCTACAAAGAATCACCCCAGCTGTTTTTCCCCCTTATTTAAAGCATGTTGGATAGGGATGTCATGGGTGTGTGACAACCACTCTAACCATTGGATTCTGGCATTTGAAAATGTTTTGAACTGATGCCTGTAGTGGTAGAAAGTTTGTAAGAAACACCTTCATGCATGCCGACATGATGGTCGCTCGGCTGAAGGGATGAACAGTGGTTTCGTCGATATACTGTTTTCTGAACAGCATGCAACCCTCAGCAAGAATGTCCACATTGTTTTGACAATAGAGGCGTGCCTCTTTCATGAAGTTGAATGTGCTGTGTTGCACAGTCCCGTACCTGCTGTAAAAGTCTTTTAGTTGCTCCGTTGTCACGGTCTCAATACCGTAAGACTGAGGGGGTGGGTACTCGCCTGTGTAACTCAAACTTAAACAGGCGTCTGAGCTGAAACCATGAGGAAAGTACTCCTTGATTTTATCATTGAAGCCCAACACTTACGGCATGATGGCTAAACACATGGTTAGGAAGGACAAAGAGTCAATGTAACTTTGTTTGTAATCGATATCGGTGACACAAATGATTTTTGACCCTTGCATAATCAAGAGGGTTTTAAACCCAGTTCGACCATGGCTTTGATAAAGAGATAGCTGTCAAAACCTTGGGCATTGTGTGCTATAAACACTGCATTTTTATACAAAGGTCGTCTGAAATGCAATAGAAACTCTATCCCACAATCTGTGCCCTGAGAGCTCCATGTTTGACCATCTAAGGTTTGTGTACACACTAAAAATGGAATGTGAACGCCATTCTCGTTGACGTAGGTTTCAAAATCATAAAACACTACTTTTTCATTGTGTTTTCTTTTAGGGGGATGAACCTCTATCTCAGAGTCAGAGATCAATTTCTCACTGTAAATTTTACATTTCACAGTCTGACCCTTGTGTTGTTTACCATTACCGTTCATGGCATAGTAGTAGAGCCTTGCACATTTGGTACATTTTTTGTACAAGGCACAAGCGCTGGCATATGTTTGACATCTCGATCTCTCTGTGGGTTCTTTGTGTTTGGTCAAACAGAAAGGTGAGCGACACGTTCTGTTGCATTGGTCACACACAACAGGTTGACGCGGTCTCCATGTACAACCAGGGTCAAAGCATACGGTGCAACGATTGTTGCAAGTATGGCCCAACATGATGTTAAAACCTGTAAAGCAGTGCTCACAAACATAAGGCGAACCTAGAAAGGCTTTGAGATTTTTGTAACAGATGAGCCAGACAGATGGCAAAACAGTTGATTCTCTCTTTTCTGGACGATGTACAGAAAACGTTTTTTAAAAAAAAGATTTCACAGTCTAGCATTTCCCCCAGAATTCGTTTCCCACCGCCCCTAGGGTTCTGGATCACTTCCACGATAAGTTCTAGCTGACTATTAGCCATAACGACCCAGTTGGACTGCACAACACGGAGTAAGAGCCTTTCAAAGTCAGCTAGGCTGGGGAGCTCGTCATTCTGTAAGACAACTGAGACATTACTATGGAGATTTTACCCCCACAGCTCTTTCTGCACTCTCGAGGAGTCGCGTATGCCAATGCTTGCCGTAGCAACGCATCCGCTTGTTGTAAGGATGTGTTGTAATATACACCGTAGTCCACTATTCTATCTGCGTTAAGCGGGGATGGGAAGTTTAACAACAGTTTGATTTGATAATTTGCAAATCGACTTTGCCACACAACACTTGGTTGTGGTGAAATAAAAGCACCTCCTTGCTGCACAGGAGGACTGGGTATGCCGAGATCGATATGGTTTGTGGGTGTCTGAGGTACTGATAAAGTAGGGCTTTGTTCAAGCGGGGCGTTATTTATTCTGATTGTTTCATCTAGTGATGATTAATTCTCTGACTGTTCAAGGTTAGTGACAGCTTGATTTAAAGCAAGGAGAGGATCTACCGGCTGTTCGGAGCTGTTAGATGTAGTGGCTGTGTCGTTCAATTCAATAAGCTACAATTCAATAGCTACTAGTGTGTTAATGTGTGTGTGTTGATCCATGACCTAATAAAAATCAAATGCTATTAAAAACCTTAAATCAACATCATTGCAATTTATCCACATGATAAAAATCAGCGTCTGAAACAGTTTGCAAATCGCATTTTCAAATCACGTTTACAAATTGTCATGGTGTATACCTAATTTCTGACACTGAGCCAAAAGGCTCTAGACATCAGAACCACCTGCTGGCATGGACACCTGGACGGTCCAGACCTGGGTCTGTTTGCTGGAGACAAAAAAAGAGAGAGAGAGAAACAAAGAGAAACATTAACTTCATAAATGGGCAGACCTCATAAACACAACCGTCGTCATGAACACAAGTGTCCCCATAAGGCTGGAATGCAAACAGACTGACAGACCTCATAAACGTGTGGGTTCCTGTGTGAAAACAAGGGTTGACCTCTTGACCCTCTCTGGCTCCTCTGTGTGTGTGTGTGTGTGTGTGTGTGTGTGTGTGTGTGTGTGTGTGTGTGTGTGTGTGTGTGTGTGGACCCAGAAACAGCAGTTTTTACTTTAAGAGAGACTGATGAGAATAACAAATGCAAAAACTAGAAATTCACCTTTATAGCTGCTTATTCCTACACACCAAGATAATACTTATGAGAAACACTATAACTCAAACCAGCGGCTATAATACCTTATGAGCCAACTTTGTAGAAATTATATTTTAAAGCACTACCTCTCTAATTTCCCACATACAAAACCTTAGAAAATCAACTTTATAACAGCTTATCCCTATCTATAAACACCAAGATAATACTTATGAGAACACTGAGGAGATATAACTCAAACCAACAGCAATAATAGCTTATAACAACCAGAGAGTCCAGAGATACCCTATGAGAGCCAACTTTGTAGAAATTACATTTTCAAGCACAACCAATTTCACGCGAATATAACTGGAACTGGTTCTCCTGTAGTTGCGACCCATTGAGAATCCTGGATCTCTGTCCGCTGGTTGAGCACTAGACCTCTCCACAGCCCTCAGTGGTTGATTAGTGGTTGAGGCAAGCTCCTGGTGAAATGGTGGTTTGTCTTTAAAATATTGATGCTGTATCACATCCCCAGGATCACCTCCAGTCAACCGGACAGCCTCCAGAGAACAATTTATGTTTTGATTGCCAGAGGCAAGCACAATTGTGTCATCCTGTGGCTGCGACGACGATGGTTATAGCCCTTCTTGGAAATATTGGTTCAAATCGCCCCACAGGTCTAGCATGAGAAAATTTTTTTGATAAATATTCTGTATAAGTTTTAGGTAAAAACTGGTTAAAAAAATGCAGTAACTCACCGGGTAATACTACATCCTCAGAAAGCACAAATGAGGAATTAGTATCAGATGAGGTCTCACATATTGAGGTATCAGTTGATGGCTCTGAAAGACTCTGAAATAATTTAGAATCACGATAGGAAATAAGTCTTTAAATATTTCTGTATTAAAAATACACAATGTAGACCTGTACTTACCAGACTCCTCTGCTTGAAGGTTCAGCCCTCCGTTTAGAGTCACTGCGAAGAATGAAAAACTCCCTATGTTTTTGCCTAAAGGTTTAAACGCATGAAATATAGTTTTAAAGATATAAGTAATTTACCGGTTACTTGAGCCATTTCCCATTGTCAGATGTCTTCCTGCTCTCTGTGTCTCACTTTGATATCTGCCTACGTCACTAGGTGTCCCCTGTCTTTATAGGGTTCCTGTGTGAAAACAAAGGTTGACCTCTTGACCTTCTCTGGCTCCTCTGTGTGTGTGTGTGTGTATTTGATGCAGAGACTAGCCTCTGAGATTTAATTTATTTCTTTTACTTCTTTTTCTCATCATTTGTGATGTTTATTATACAGATCTCACACACGGAGCTTCACACAGAAACTTCAAGCACTTTTGACATCTGTCTCTTGTAATTTCCCCTTAAGGGTGATGGTATTACTGGGAAAATCTGATATACCCTCATTTCTCAGTCTGCCTTCACACAGTCTGCAAGAGTTGCTGCTCATGAAGGCTAATACTAGCCACAGATCACAGTCTACACAGGAGCTGTAAGGGAAACCACACGTTAACATTTCTCAATGGATATCCGGACATTTATTCAACTTCATCATCATCTTGAATCATTCATTTTTTAGTTCACATTTTCACAAAATCATGCTCCTCCTAATCTATTTTCCCATTGGCTAACCCTAATCCCGTCTGCTGCACTCACATTGGTTCATGCAAGCTCCGCCTATCCTCCCACATTCTTCCGATTCATTCACACCTCACTCTGCACCAGACAGACAACAGAGAAGGACACAGGAAGGTCTTTTTCTCCTGAAAGATTAGATTTTTCAGACGGTAAGTTTGTAAATTATTTTTTATACTTTTGACACTATTGATTTCACTTAAATGATTGAATAATTGAATCATATTATTTAATTTACAGATTTTCATTCCCACGTCTACTTCGCTCCCATTGGCTCCTGCTAACCATGCCTGCTTCATGCTTATTGGTCAATGCATAGCACCACCCACTTACAGAGGAAGGGATAATCAAGAGGTCAAGGGGCCGGGGTTTAATTCATGTTTAATCAAAGGTCAAAGGTCACCATCAATCACCCGTCAATTAAAAAGTGACAGAAAGTGTTGCATATCACTGTCTCATGTATTCCCATAGCCCTCAGTAGTAACGACTTTATGAGCTTCTTTTCATTTTAATTATTAGAGACAAAATTCATCACGTGCTGCCCTCAACCGGCAAAGATTTATACTTAAAGATTGGAACCTTAGAAACAGCTGTAAAACCTGATATATTTTTAGACTGCTTTTCTCCTATCGACCCTATTCCAACTAGCCTGCTTAAAGACGATTCTCAAGTTCCTTGAGAATGCAGTCGGCAATCAGTTGTGTGACTTTCTAAATAACAATAGTTTATTTGAGGATTTTCAGTCAGGATTTAGAATGCATCATAGCACAGAGACAGCACTGGTGAAAATTACAAATGACCTTTTAATTGCATCAGACAATGGACTTGTCTCTTCCAGAGACTGGAAAATTCAATTGGCATTAAAGGAACCGCACTAAGCTGGTTTAAATCCTATCTATCAAATTGATCTCACTTTGTACATGTTAATGGTGAGTCGTCTGTGCACACCAAAGTTAGTCGCGGTTCCACATGCTTGGACCGATTCTATTCATCAGTTTTCTAGTGTTAAACTCTGACAAAACGAAAGTTATTGTACTTGGCCCCAAACACCTCCAAGACACATTATCTAAAGATGTAGTTACTCTAGATGGCATTGCCCTGGCCTCCAGCACCACTGTAAGGAATCTCTGAGTTATCTTTGATCAGTATTTATCCTTTAACTCCCACATGAAACAAACTTCAAGGACTGCCTTCTTTCACCTAGGTAACATTGCAAAATTCAGGCACATCCTGACTCAAAATGATGCTGAAAAACTAGTCCATGCATTTGTTACTTCTAGGCTGGACTATTGCAATTCCTTATTATCAGGCTGCCCAAATAAGTCCCTTAAGACTCTCCAATTGATCCAGAATGCGGCGGCACGTGTACTGACAAGAACTAGGAGAAGAGATCATATTTCTCCAATATTAGCTTCTCTGCACTGGCTCCCTGTAAAATCCAGAATAGAATTTTAAATCCTTCTCCTCACCTACAAAGCTCTTGATCAGGAGCCATGGTCAGGCACCGTCATATCTTAAAAAGCTCATAATACCTTTTTACCCGATGAGAACACTGCACTCCCAAAATGCAGGCTTACTTGTGGCTCCTAGTGTCAAAAAGTAGAATGGGAGGCAGAGCCTTCAGTTATCAAGCTTCTCTCCTGTGGAATCAGGCCCCAGTTTGGGTTTGGGAGGCAGACACATCTCCACATTTAAGAATAGGCTTAAGTCTTTCCTCTATGATAAAGCTTATAGTTAGGACTGGCTTGGGTGAGTCCTGAATCATCCCTTAGTTATGCTGCTATAGGCCTAGAGTTCCCATGATGCACTGAGCTCCTCTCTCCTCCTCTCCCTCTGTATGCATTTTTATCCCATTTCTTACATGTTACTAACTCGACATCTTCTCTCTCCCATAGTTTTGTGCTTTCTCGTCTCTCTCCTCTCTCCTTCTGCCGCTTTCAGCAGGTATTTCTGCCTCCGGAGCTGCAGAGTCTGGATCTGTGATTGTGGGCAACCTGCTGCCCACGTGTTTCTGCTTGACAACTGCTACTACAATTGTTATTATTAGTCTTATTACTATTATCATCTTTATTATTCCTATTACTATCATTCCTATTATTACTACTTTATTAATATTAATACAAATAAATACTACTATAAATAAAGTTATTAGTCTTTGCAGGCAAAGACTGTTGTGAAATAATTTTTTTCCATGGACTGGTTATGAATGCCAGCACAGGAATGTCCCCAAGGCTGGATTACCAACAAGGCAAAGTGGGCAGCTGCTTCAGGCTCCATACCCTCAGGGGCCCTGAAGACCCTTGGTTCACTGTGTCATCATTGTAGATGAATTGCAAATGTTTGACAGTATGCAACACGTAGGCACAATTAAAAACTTAAATGGCCCTAAAGGCCCTAAGGTGACTTATGCATTTTACCTGTTTCTGTAGTGATCATCCTGGCAGGTGATAATTGAGAATATAACTGAGATGACTGAGAAAAATACCACAAAAGCAGCAGATTTTGATACTCCCCTCCCCCCCATTTTATTTCTTTTTAAATAGAAAACCTTGCCCAGTTGGACAGAGTTGAAAGAACAAAAATTACAAAAAAAGTCAGATAATAAAAAACACTATGATGACAGCACAGTCATTCATGTTACATCAGTCTTAAAATCAGCCAGTCATGTTGTAATACTGAAAGAAGAGCATCAACCCGATGGAGTGCTACAACGTACAGTACATCCATATAGACAACAGAGGCAGTAGCAGGGCAGTGATTCAGGCCTGCCATGAGGAAATGTTCTGCCATCAAACCTATAACACAGGACCACGCAATCTGGGTTTTCACATCACAGCTCAATGGAATCAGCACTGAAGCCACACCTCTGTAGACTGGGACCAGCCACAACACTTTTTATTTCAACATAAAAGAAAGTAATTTATCAAAAGGGACAGTGATGTGTGACTTGAGCTGGCAAACCAGAGTGCTGCTCCCATTTCAACCCACTGGAATAAAGGCCAGACTGGTTCTCACTTCATCCATCAGAAAGGCCTGGGATAGATAGAGCTTTTGTGTTTATTCTCCATTATACAGCCAGTTTCATGTTTGTGCCTACATAACACCACCCATGCCCGCGCGCGCACACACACACAGACACACACACACGCACACACGCACGATACCTAAAGCAGACTGTGTGCAAAACTCTTTGGTGATAATGAGTTTAAGAAAAGGAACATGAAAAATAACACACTATCCCACAACTAACATGGTTATACAATCTTTCCAATATACATATTTCAACAGTCAGAGAGAGTAGAAAATGGAGCCTGCAAATTCAATAAATTAGACAGCAAAAGATGAATTGCAGATATAAAATCCAGCAGTTGGGTTCACAGAAATTAATAATAAAAGAAAAATACAAAAAAATCCTGGAGAAACAGTAACAGTGTTGTGTCATATTACCAAAACCATAAAAGAAAATGGAAGAGAAAACCACTGTAAATCAAAGAAATCAAATAAAATGGCCCTCAGTAATAACTGAGATAGTTGTGACATGAGTTTTTATTGATGAAATGCTGTTTAGAATCAGTCTTTTGTAAACATTCACTATCAAGAGTTGAGTTATGTTTTGAGCACTGCTGGTCTGAGAGTACGTGGACACCAGTCTGTTTTCTGCACACAAGACAAATGGAATATTTGTCCTGACAGATAACATGTAACAGGCTAGAGAAGCCTCAGGCCCCTGCTGTAATCAGGCTCACACAAGAATATTGGTCAATATTCCTTCCATCATTAATCAAAACATGTACTTCCATACTAGAACCCAGACTATGTCTATGAATTGTTCATCATTACGTTACTGTATATTTTCTTTTAAAAAAGAGAGACATATTTTCAAAATAGAATTCAGTCTTTAATTTCAGTAAAAAATAAATTAGGTAGTGAAAACACCACTAAGAGGAGTAAGTGAGCACAGACCGGGTTCAGGTTCAGTTTTGACAGTCTGCAGCCCAGCTTTTCTCACGCTGTCCTAACTGAGCCGTTATTGCTGGCCAGTCTCCTGAAGCCGTGGTCGTTCTTCTCCAGCCAGAGCTCGGCCAGCTGCTGGGTGGAGCCGTGTGACGAGGCTTTGGAGCCCAGGCACATCTTATATTGCTTTGCCTCAAGGTTAGGGTCACATATGACAGGGTGGTGGACATGCACTATCCCCATGTCTGTGCTTCTAAACAACTTAATCCCTGACTGGACAAATTTATTAAAAAGGTCCACGTCCTCCAATCCCCACCCCTGTATGGAGGTATCAAAGCCTCCAGCTCGGATCAAATCTCCCTTGTAGACACAGACGATCCCAAAGCCGTAGTTCCTCCACAGGCCTGTCTTGGAGGTGAAGACGTAGTGGTTGTTGCTAGGGATCTTCCCAGCGTACACAACCTTGGGGTCATACTGGCTAAAGATGATGGGGAAGTAGGTCTGCTCCCCCAGAGCGGTATTGGTCCGACATCGCTTGAGGAAGTCGCTGGTGAAGAGCAGATCCACGTCACAGTAGAAGAGTAGTGAATCGTTAGAGAAGTGCAAGGAACCCACTTCCAAAGCCAGAGCCCTGGAAAAGGAGCCGGCGACAGGCTTTATCTCCATCTCAGCCCGGGGATACTTCATATGATACTCCCTCATCAGCTCCACCTGCTTGACCCGCTCTGTGTTGTTGTCTGTGCTGAAGAGCAGGATCAGCAGCTTGACGTTCTGGTTGGGGATCAGACAAACTCGTTCAAAGTTGGCCATGAAGCGCACAAAGATGTCATAGCGTCCTGACAGAGGTACCAAGATGTTGACTTTCTTCTCTTTTGGTTTCCTCTGGTCCTGGCCAGACGCAGCCAACTTGAAGGGAACCAGCATCTTGAGGGAGTTAGACAGAAATGAGAGGGAGTCTGACTCCTTGTTGATGTGGCTGGCTAGAGCTCTGGCATCCATCTCCTCCTCCTCTCTGAACTGGATCTGGCTGAAGGTCTGCTGCAGGTAGGCGTGCCTCCTCACAGGAACTGTCATTGTCTTTCCTTTGTGCTTTTTGTATAGCAGCAGCAGATCCAGCACATACTCTGCCCCGTATAAGGGATTTACCCTCCGGTAGCCATACTGGATTTCTTTGAAATCAATTACCCGCCCCCGTGTCTTGGCATTGGCGTTGATCATCTCCATCACTTGCATGATGATGTCATCCAGGGCTTGCCTCTGGGAGGAATCCATCCCACGGCGGGGTGGCTGACCATCAGATGATGAGAACAGGTACTTCCCTGTCAAAAACTCCCACTCCAGGACCTCCTCTCTCTGGTGTGGGTGGAAGCGCATAAATGAGGGTGGCATGCCGAGCTGGAGATCCTCTCGGCTGGGCTCAGCCGCTCCGTAGCGCCCCATCTGGACGATCTCCCGGTGGAGCTGAATGGTTCGGTGGCGCAGGTCTGCTATCTTGCGGCTAAGCATATAGCTGTGTAGGCGATACTGGTAGGGAGGGTTCTTGTTGGGGTGGAGGGTGATGGCTCGATGGATCTTGCTGTTATGGAGATCTCGTATGTAGCCCTTCTTATTTGGTTCATAGTTCTCATAGAAGAGCTGCTGCATCTGTGGAAACAGGAGATGGATTGGTGTTAGTGCCACAGGCCATGTACATTTGGAACACTGCATGTTCATTCTTACACATGCACATTCAAATACAAAAACAAATCATTTTTGCCATGTCTGCCCTTAGGCACACAGTTTACTTTGAAGGTACAGGGATGCCCTGCAATTTTTGTACCAGCTGCACTCAGACCCATGATGTTGCAAGAAAGTGATAAGCACCTTGCTGTAAGTACCAGTCTGCTGAGCTACAGGGTTTCTAGAAACGTTCCATAAAGTGTTTCTACAGGATTTGGGCGGCCCACGCAGACAGTTTTCACAATACTTAGACACTTTTTTTTTTCTTAAAAAAAAAAAAAAAGAATTTTGCTTTTCTAAAAATATATCATTTCATTTTGTTTCAGGGCCGGCTAGTATGATTTCAGTTTTGTCCTCATTTAAATGTAAGAAATTATCGCTCATCCATTTATTTATTGCCAAAAGACAAGTAGTAATGGAGTTTATAGCTGTAGCATCATTTGGTTCAGCAGACAGAAATGTATGCACCATGTCATGTGGAACCATATCATCCACATAACTATGGAAACATACATTGTGCTCTCTAATGATGTCACCAAGAGGCAGCATGTATAGTGAGAATATTCAATTCAATTCAATTCAATTTTATTTATATAGCGCCAATTCATAACAGAAGTTATCTCATTGTACTTTTCCTATAGAGCAGGTCTAGACCGTACTCTTTATAATATAAAATTACAGAGACCCAACAAATCCCACCATGAGCAAGCATTTGGCGACAGTGGCAAGGACAAACTTCCTTTAAGACGGCAGAAAACCTTGGACAGAACCAGACTCAATGGTGGGCGGCCATCCGCCGCTGCCATATAGTAATGGACCAAGGAAGCTCCCATGACATAAAACTTCCTCCCTTTGATGTATGTTTTGAACCAGTTTAACACAGTCAAAAAAGACCAACCAACCTTTCAAGACGATTGATAAGATGTCATGGTCAATCGTATCAAACACTGCGCTTAGGTCTAAGAGGGCAAGAATTGAGACCTCTTTTCATCAAATTTTTGTCACCGGTTATTTTAGTAAGAGCAGTTTCAGTGCTGTGGTTAAGTTCTAAAGCCTGATTGAAATTCCTCCAGGATATTGTTTTCTTTAAGAAAGGAGTTTATTTGCACTGAAACTATCTTTTCAAGTATCTTACTAATGAATGGAAGGTTGGATATCGGCCTGTAGCTGCTCAGTGCATCAACCATGTCATTTAAAGAGCAGTCATAGCTGTATGGCTCAAATTATCTCATAATATTAGAGAACTTTGCTTCAGCCTTGCCATCTAGGAATCTCTTTGGAACCAAAAATTCCCTTTTAGTCTTAGTTAAGATTAGTTTGGCATCAAAAAACACATGGTGGTCAGAAATAGGTAATTCCAATACTGAAACATTGTCAATGTTTAACCCTGTTGTTATTACCGAGTATAGAATGTTACCAAGCTGATGAGTGGCTTAATTTACATGTTGGGTAAGATCAAAGCTGTCCAGTAAATTCACAAGCTGCACAGTTTTGGAATCATTCTTTTTGTTGATATGAATATTCAGGTCTCCATTCAGGATTAAGCTATCATATCTAGTGATACCAAGGGAGATCAGCTCTGAGAATTCCTGCAGAAACAGCGTTGAATATCTTGGTGAATATTAGAGAAATATATTACTATATCATTAATATATGATTGATTTTCCTCAATTCCACATTTTTGCATTTGTATATTTAATATTATAGGTTATCGTACTAGTATCGGCTACAACAAACAGATAATTATCGGTTATAGTTATTGGCCCTGAAATTCCATATCTAATCTTTAATCCAAACTACTGCATAAAGCAGGTTTAAGTGCATGTAAACACACTGAATGTAAACTAATAGTAATACTCTTTGTCCTGTACTCCAAATTAAGGGCCTCAAGGACTGTACAGCACTGTCCACTCACAGTCCGTTGCTGACAACAAGTAAGTGAGTGAGCGTTTACTGCAGATCTGCTGGAGCTTTACAAACCTACTGTTGCTCAAATCGCAGGAGGCTTAAAGTGTAAACACTAGGACATCTGTTTTGGAGGCGCTGGCAGGATCTCAACCGTGGTCAAGAAGGCAGGGTTTGTGTCATTGCCTCCCAATGAAGGGAGCATCAGAATGGCTACAGCCCCCAGAAAGTCTAATTTGAAAATGGCTCTGGAATATAGCCACAAGCCTGATCTCCATGGAAAGGCCATAAAGAGAATAAGACAGGCGTGAAAGCTATGGAAAGTGATACCTGAAGCTGAATACGATCACAGGAACTGTGAGTAACTCTTTGCTTTTCCATGGCTTTAGCCTGCATTCCTCTGCACCTAAGACAGGGAAGACTGCCAATCAAAATACACTATTAAAGCCATTAAAGGAAGTCTTGAGCCTAGCTGCACCTTCAGCCTTTATACCTGAAACCAGGCCATTACATGTGCAACTACTAATTCATGTGTAGTATTCCTTCAAACAGAAAACAATGCCTGCAGTTTTAAGTAGAGACCCTTTCAGACAAGGAGTTCGTAACATGTTTGGCTGCATCTATCTGTTAAAGTGATGGCTTTTATCATTCAGACACACAGTAGGTGACTTTTCCGTTAATGTTCCTCAGGGCTTCATGACTGGATTTTACGGAAAGAGCTGCGCGCTCACACAATATTTGGCACCTGGTGCGCAAGAGGGAGAGGGGTGCAGTGAGAGAGAGAAAGAGAGAGAGAGTTAAAAGTATTATAGTGATAGCGAGGCAGAAGACTGTTTTCTGTTTGTGAGATATGGATTTTCTTATTTTTAACGATGGTCGTGAGTTCGTGGGAAGTTAACCCACAATTCTTATATTGAATCCACCAATACATTTTTACATCAATTTCATCATTTAACGTTATTAGATAGTGAATTCTGCTGCTTGTTTTATAATATCCGACAGTGCACAAACACTGAATGAAAGGATGTTAAGTTGGGAATCTTGTTTAATTCCTGTTTGCTCACATGCTGTATGTAAAGCGTTTTGCTGGATATTCATGTCAGAAGATGATCTTAAGGATCAGTATCAGGACTGATCTTGGCATATTTTAATGGATCGGTATCGGCTATAAATAAAGCCGATTCAAATTTTATCCTTTCTTTACTGAACTCTACTTTTCTCCATCTCAGCCTGCTAGTGTTGCAGCCGGAGTTATGCTGAGCTCTGCATGCCCCTCGCAGGAGCGCCCACAGCTAAAGTGAAAACTACCCTACATTGTAATGATTTCTAAGGCAAAGTACTGTTTACGATATAGTCTTCTTTGTCGGGTTCACCAGTGATGATAAATGATCTGAAGTCTATAGTTTATCAACATTTAGAGCAGAGGTTTTCAAAATGGGAGGTGGGAAAGAGGAAACAGTTTCAGGGGAGGCTCAGTGGAATGGAAAAACTATTACATTAGTTATCAAAAGGAGATCACATAGAAAAGCCTAAATGTGTGTGAAATGGTTAAAGACATACAGACATTCAGAGATACAGTAGTTTTGGGCTGAAGTTATGCCAAGCAGCAATATTAGGCTATCTTGGCTCAATTGTTGAGTGTCTGTGAGATCAAATAACATAATCATGATTCCATAGGCATCCAGGAATTGAGCGAAACTAAGCAAGTAAACTTGGGTGGGATTAATCTCTCAATATTTCTAAAGGCGTTCTATATCGATGTGTTTTTAAGCTTAGCATTTTAGACAGCTATACTAAAATACTTATTCTAAAATGAGGTTATTAAATTCATGTTGGGTGTCAAATTCACTCTCAAGAAAAAGTTGATCAAATAAAGTATTTGCTGATAACACCATTTGATTCCTATCACAGTTTGATTTGAAGTGTCCTTACTCAGTGTTAAGGGCTGAATGCATTATGCATTAAGAAACTTAAAAGAAGGATGCATTATTTGGCAGAGCTGATATTTTAGAGCTGCAGAGATTTGCATCCCGTTATTTCAGCCAAGACGAGTTACATGTATGAAATTCTCACTGTCAAGTTGTTGACACTGTTAAAACCATTTGACTCCTGGGGTCTCTAGAGACAAAGACAAGGTTTAAGGTAAAAAAACAAGAGATGCAAATTTTGGTAGCTCTAAAATCAGCTCTGGCGAATAATACTTCCTCCCCTTATATTTCTCTAGAGAAAAGCAGTAAGGAGAGCAGAGAAAAGACAGCATTTCACATATGAGAGTGAAAATTAGTGTGTGAATGTGAAAAATGATTTGGTTGAACCAGTGATTGACTCTATTCAGACACCCGGGTTGGCGGTTATGCTGATCCGACGGTAACAAATCTGTTATATTAAAATCTCTCAAACGTTAATTCCGTGAGTTAAATTGATGGCTGGCCAAAATAAAACTTAGCTGTTGCTGGGTTTGGGTGCTCTCTACAAGTCGGTGTCTGTACTCTGATGCTTCTTTTACCTCAAACAATCTTTAGCACTCTGTAACACTGCTGTACAACAGCGAGTGGACGAGTGATTTTATTTAAGTTTATCAACTTTATAGCTTTGAACCAGGTCCGTCAGTATTTGGATCAAGCAGCTTGTGAAAAATATGGTGTGTCAGATTTAGAAGGCTACACATTTTATTTCAATGTATCAGATGCCTATTTAAATCAACATTTAGGTAAATAAAAGTCGGATTGGACTCGATATTGGAGATACCCAATGTTAAAAGGACTCAGATTGGGATTTGGGCCAAAAAAGCTGATCTGGGCATCCCTGATATTCATCCATGTACGAGGGCTTTTTTTTAAACTTATTTTGTCCCGTACGCACCGCAAGGGGAAAATAGTTTCTATACTGATCTAATTTGAGAAGAAAATCTCAAAAACTTAAAATTGGCTCTTTCACAGTGTTTTCTAGTTTATTAAATTTATTTATTTAGCTGTAGGGGTCATTCTTACATTTCTGGTAAAAATAAGCCTCCAGTTACTGCCATATACCTTTGTCTTTATTTGTTTTATTTGTGGGACAAAGTTTGAAGTTGTACAACAAACTGAGTAGTTTTCCTCCCTTCCCCACAGTATTTTCCAGGGTAGTTCAGTTGATAGTGATGCTGGTGGAGAGCTCTGTGCCGGCTCAGACTGTATCCAGCAGGGTAACACCAGTGGTCATCAGCTGACAGATAATTGGTCAGGATGTTTATGTCTCTCTCCTGCGGCTTCACCATCATTAGCACCCTTCCTAATTACATGACCTCCACTTTTGTGGTCACTGTTGCAACATATGACTCATCAGTGTGATTTCTTCACAGTCATTAACCTCACAACATCCCTGTCCCAAGTACTTAGAATGGGTCTCTAACAAAGGCAAGACGGTAAGTCACAAGTTATTGCTGGGAGCTGAAGCCTTGAGTGCTTCATTTCAAACACAGCTGTTACATAGCTCTGGGAGCTGATGATAAGCGGAAGCACTGCTCTAAGATGTCAACTCCAATACTGAACTCATTTCAAAATATAGCCGCAAGCGGAAATGGGCAGGTTCAATCCTTTTTTCGCTCAATGGAAGGAAGCAACTAGACCGGCCAAAATTAAAGCCGCAGAAAGCAACGAGCGGGTTTTGGGCTTCACAAAGCCGAGCAAAGTCACTTCAGCTTGTTTAATTCTGTTTGAAAGAAGGAGTGAGACCAATCACACACTTGTTCCATCATCACAAAGCCTGTAGCATTTCAATTATTGCGCGCTCAAAGTGTCACCATTCTTCCCCCTTTATCGGATTTCAACGAAACTCGGTGTATATGTTCAGGAGATAGCGTGGGATATCTACGGTAAGTTTAATCAGGATTGCTCAAAGGCATCTTGAGTTATGGATAAAAAAAATACTACTTTTCCAAAATTGCATTTTTGAGCTTTAATTACAGCGCCACCATGAAAAAAAAAACAAAAAAACAAT
Organism: Siniperca scherzeri; assembly: GCA_027580175.1. Lineage (NCBI taxonomy): Eukaryota > Metazoa > Chordata > Actinopteri > Centrarchiformes > Sinipercidae > Siniperca > Siniperca scherzeri. The sequence continues at coordinate 34,655,270 of CM050855.1, read as the reverse complement.
AATAATACCGCTTCGCGGTTTGAACCCTAATAATAATAATAATGATAATAATAATAATAATGATAAGCCGACACAAAGTCAATAGGGTTCTACCACTTTGCGGTTTGAACCCTAATAATGCCACCACTGATTTGATGTGCTGACGTGTTGCGGTAAGGGTATTGTCTCATTTCCGGTCACTGGTGTTTGTGTGTTACTAGTAGCATATTTTTGCTGCTCTAGCTCATCACAGTTAATTTTGTTAGATTCTTCAATATAGTGACTATAGTATCTGCTATACATTTAAAAGTAAACTAGTTCTGCTCAAGCCATAATAGCACTCTCCTTTTTTTAGCGACTTTCTCGCTAATTCCACAGTTTACACGCTATTCAGTTTTGCTAGCTACCGTTCTTTAGCTTAGTAGCTAGCGATAGCTTCTCTATCTCTTTCTGCCTCTCCTGCTCTCTCTTGCTTGGTATGTTAGATGTTTAACTATTCCTCTGCCTCCTTTAGGGATAATGGTACATGTAATAAATGTAGTTTATTTGTAGCATTGGAGGCAAGGCTTAGTGAATTGGAAACGCGGTTCCGCACCATGGGAACTCAATTACTAGCTGCAGTAGTTAGCCAGCCCACAGTAGCCGGTGCAGACCGACCAGAGGTAGCACCTGTTAGCCATCACCCCGGCAGTTCCCGACCAGGAAACCAGGGAGGCTGGGTGACTGTCCGAAGGAAGCATAGCCCTAAGCAGAAGCCCATGGTTTACCACAAAGCTGTTTACGTTTCGAACAAGTTCTCCCCACTAAGCGACATACCTGCAGAGAAACCAACTCTGATTACTGGCAGCTCCATTTTGAGAAATGTGAAGTTAGCAACACCAGCAACCATAGTCAAATGTATTCCTGGGGCCAGAGCGGGTGATGTTGAATCCTATTTAGAAATGCTGACTAAGGATGAATGTAAATACAGTAAGAGTGTTATTCACGCTGGCGGAAAACGACTTCCGATTACGCCAATTAGAGGTCATTAAAGTTAAAGTTGAGTCGTTGTGTACATATGCAAAGACAATGTCGGGCTCTGTAGTTTTCTCTGGGCCCCTGCCAAACCTGACCAGTGATGACATGTTTAGCCGCATGTCTTCATTCCGCTGCTGGCTGTCAAGGTGGTGTCCAGCAAACGATGTGGGCTTTGTAGATAAATGCCTGACTTTCTGGGGATGACATGGTCTGATTAGAAGAAACGGCATTCATCCCACTTTGGATGGAGCAGCTCTCATATCTAGAAATCTGGCTGAGTTTATTAGTGGACCTAAACCATGACAACTCACAGTTGAGACCAGGAGGCAGAGTTGCAGTCCTACATGCTTCTCTAAGCTTCCTGTGCAGTTACCCACCCAAAACTCCTTAGTGATGGTGTCTGGCCTTCGATCACTTAAATTTATACAATCAAAAGTTAAAAGAAGAGGAGTTATACATAAAAACCTAAACAAAAATGCTGAAATAGCACAATAAAAATATTAAATAATGTGGATTCTTAAACATCAGATTTCTGTCATCTAAAGCTGTACTAGTGAACGATTTAATATCAGAGTATTATTGATTTATTTTGTCTTACTGAAACCTGGTTGGGTCATGAAGAATATGGCACCGGCCGAGGTTCTACCTTGTTCTGGTATATGGCATTGAAATTGAACATTTAATAGTCTTTCCACAGAATCCTTCATTATCGGACCATTATTTAATAACTTTTGAACTCCTATTACTGGACTACATGCCATTAGGCAAAAACTCCTTCTCTAGATGTCTATCTGATAGTGCTGCAGCTAAATTTAAGGAAGTGATCCCATCTGCATTTAATTCGGTGCTATGTCTCAATGTAACAGAGGGACTCCTATGCTAATTTCAAACCTGATATATACAGTAGTTTGACTGCATTGCTCCTATTGACCTTCTTCAACTGAATTCAATGATTAATTCATCTAAGCCATCAACCTGTCTCTTAGACCCCATTCCAACTAGGCTGCTTAAAGAAGTTTTACCCTTAGTTAGAACTCTTTGTAAAAAGCACATTCTTGATCCAGGGGTTTCAGCCAACTATAGACCTATATCTAACCTTCCCTTCCTCTCTAAGATCCTTGAGAAAGCAGTCGCCAATCAGTTGTGTGACTTTCTAAATAACAATAGTTTAATTGAGGATTTTCAGTCAGGATTTAGAGTGCATAAAAGGCACAGAGACAGCACTGGTGAAAATTACAAATGACCTTTTAATTGCATCAGACAATGGACTTGTTTCTGTACTTGTCTTGTCAGATCTTAGTGCTGCATTCGACACCATTGACCATCACATCCTATTACAGAGACTGGAACATTCAATTGGCATTAAAAGAACCGCACCAAGCTGGTTTAAATCCTATCTACCAGATTGATCTCACTTTGTACATGTTAACGGTGAGTCCTCCATGCACAAAGTTAGTCATAGTTCTACAAGGTTCTGTGCTTGGACCGATTCTATTCACCTTATATATGCTTCCTTTAGGCAATATTGTTAGGAAACACTCCATAAACATTCATTGTTATGCGGATGATACCCAATTATATCTATCGATCAAGCCAGATAAAACTAACCAGTTAGCTAAACTTCAAGCATAAAAACCTGGATGACCTGCAATTTTCTGATGTTAAACTCTGACATAACTAAAGTTATTGTACTTGGCCCCAAACACCTCCAAGACACATTATCTAAAAATATAGTTACTCTAGATGGCATTGCCTTGGCCTCCCACACCACCATAAGGAACCTTGGAGTTATCTTTGATCAGGATATATCCTTTAACTCCCACATGAAACAAAGATCAGGCACATCCTGTCTCAAAACGATGGTGAAAAACTAGTCCATGCATTTGTTACTTCTAGGCTGGACTATTGCAATTCCTTATTATCAGGCTGCCCAAATAAGTCCCTTAAGACTCTCCACTTGATCCAGAATGCTGTGGCACATGTACTGACAAGAACTAGGAAAAGAGATCATATTTCTCCAATATTAGCTTCTCTGCACTGGCTCCCTGTAAAATCCAGAATAGAATTTTAAATCCTTCTCCTCACCTACAAAGCTCTTAATGGTCAGGCACCGTCGTATCTTAAAGAGCTCATAATACCTTATTACCCCATTAGAATACTGCGCTCCCAGAATGCTCTCTTTGATAAAGCTTATAGTTAGGGCTGGCTTGGGTGAGTCCTGAACCATCCCTTAGTTATGCTGCTATAGGCCTAGACTGCTGGGAGACTTCCCATGATGCACCTCTTTCCTCTCTCCTCCTCTCCCTCTGTATGCATTTTAATCCCATTTCTGCATGTTACTAACTCAACATCTTCTCTCTCCCGTAGTTTTGTGCTTTCTCGTCTCTCTCCTCTCTCCTTCTGTCACTTTAAGCAGGTATTTCTTCCTCCGGAGCTGCAGAGACTGGATCTTTGGTTGTGGCCCACCTTATTCCTATGACTATCATTCCTATTATTATTATTACTTTATTAATATTACCACTACCATTACATTATTACTATTTTAAAATTCTAGGTGGAATTTGTTTGTGTAAAGGTTTGTCCTTTACATTGAATCCTCAGACAGTAGGGCTGTCACTTTTTATTTGAAATTCTAACATTTGCTCGAATGTGGGGGGAAAAAATCGAATATTTTAACTGTAATGACCTGTTCGAATTCAAAATGTACTGTCTATAAGCGCAACAGAACGTTTGAAGTAGTTTGCCTCGTGGTCCAGCAGAGGGCGTTCCTCAAATTCACTATCAGCTTTACCTATTGCATGTCCTATTGACTATCATTAAACTAAGCTATTAAAAAAAAAATGTGGAGGAACTGCAACAGGTTATATGATTTCGAATTTCTTTGAAACAATTGCGTGTTAGTTCAAATTTGTTGGAACTTGACTTTTTAAAAAAAGTGCTTATCAGACACTGCAGATCTATGTATTTTTTCAGTATGGTTACACAAACACAATAATCAAAGCAAAGCAAGAGAAACAGTATTATCAAACCAACAACACAGTCAATGACAAAGGACAAAGTTATCTGAAGTGGAGGGAGATGCCAAACCAATGAACACAGCCCGAGTCCATGAGAAGGGTCTGTGCTGTGATTACATTAGTGAAATAATACCATTATCCTGCAGGGGTTCCGACCCTAAATAAACACACTGCTACATGCCAGAAGATTGCAAATGCCCTGAAATTATGTTCTCTCCAGAGAATCCCTCTCCAGCCTGGCAAACCTCAAGACTCACTCAGGGCATCCTGCTGGAAGAACCCTGAGAAAAGTCTTTATAAACAAACTACACAAGAGACCAAACACCACACATATTAACACAGAGGAAAGATGATTTATGATTGGTATTGGTTCCCTAAGTCATTCCCCCCACTGTAAATTACCATTTCAAAGTTTTCTTTTAATGATCTTCTCAATGTTCCTCAAGATAGAAACATAGGAGTCTCCTGGATAATTTAACCATACTATAGGTTTATGTTCTAACCATCAGGTTTATATTTCATCTTCCTTCCTTTAATCATGTTTTTCCCCATCCATTTGGTATTGCAGATGGCTCTAAATACTACCAGTCTCGGCCACTGTTACTATGGAGAATGAATCAGAGCTATGGAAAATTCAGAGTGCTTCCTTGTTGCAGTTGGGAATGAAACACGTTGCCACAGTTACTGAATTCATCCCAAAATTGACCCAGAACCTTAAACTATTGAATATTTTAGTGAAACACAAATTGACTGTGTTGCCGCCTCAGGTTTCTACAAAGTCAGCTTGCTGTTAGCAGTGACCACACAACAGAATTTTGAGTTTGCTGATTGGATGTTTCTTTCCAAATGAGTCGTAATTGTTTTCTCTCCTTCATGTTTTAAGTCCACAGACTTGTACCTTTGACTTTTTAATCAGAACCAGATATTTTCGAACACCAAGTCAATCTAAGCTTTGAAGTGCTCCAACTGTCACTCACCTACAGTAACATTGTTAATGAGAAAATTAATAGATTTTTACTTCTGGAACCCTGGATACGAGAAATAACTTCTCAAACTTCACAACTTGATTAGTATTATTGGTAAGGACAGAGCAGAACTTTACTTTGTAGGTGGGAACAATGAAATGGTAAACTAAGTCTGAAACTTCTATAGCATTCAAAGAGAGTGTTACAAGTTTGGATGGTGACTCAAAAAAGAAATTACATCAGAATTGGAAGAAAAGGCTGGGAGTGGATCTTTATCAGGGGAAGATTTCCCACCACTCAGATGTCTCCAAATGTCATAAAGTGACAGAATCACATTCTAGTCTTAAAGAATGACTGTCACTTTGAATGGACACCGTGTCCAAGTACCATATTAGCTCTGATAAAGTAGCGATTTAATTTAAAAGGGGCACTTTCTTACACATCAAGATCAGTTTTGTCAAGTCTGATCAGGGTTATCTCAGCTTGGGCTTGGAGACTACACATTTATAACAGAAAGCTTGTGTTATTTGGATTTTGATGTGGGATGTGGGCATTTACCAGGCAGAGAGGGGCTGATGAAAATATGCTATTGAGTTGCATTGTGGTAAATATAGTGATTTTGGAGCGTGACACATTAAGGACTAAAAGTCAGGATATCTCACCCTCCGCTGCTTTAATTTTGACCATTATTTTTCTTAATATGTCTCCTGTGAGTCTCTTTATAATCAACTTCATGGAAGTGCAGCACTAAATTGCTGGAGTACTTCTTTTATCTTAGCATTTATGGTTAAAAACTGACATGAATGTCAAGAACAAGCAGTGTTCAGCCAGCTCTTTAAAGCTGAGTTGTAGTGTTAAATGAAGCTGCAGTCACACAGATATCGACTGCATTTCTCTAATCCTCTGTTGTTTTTGTTTCTGTGACCTAAAAGATGCCAAGGAGGCAAATTATAATATTGGGCTATATATATAAAACTGACTTGACTTGACAGCAGAGTAAATGCATGCTAGCAGTCACCCATCAGTACAACAGGCTGTCTGTATGTTTGGATGTACATATGTAGGCTTGTGTGTGTGATGCTGGAAGGCATGGTGCAGCAAGGGGAGTAATGTGCAGGCGGTGGAAGTGAAGCCTGAGGCTCAGTCAGAGCCGTAGGAAAGGCCAGCAGAGAAGCATGGCTGCCGCTCTGGCTGGGTTCAGTCTGCAGGGCAATAGGCAGTGCCTGCCTCTGAGCAGGCCATGTAAATCTAATTGGAGACGGCATTATACTGCTGTGATTGGCTCTTTTGTAAAGAGGATGGTCTGTCCAAACTAATTTCTCAACTCAGGGAAAAGCTTCTCACACCTAAGACAGCTCCACAATAGGTCTGGTGACGTGATGAGAGGTGGTTGTACCATCAACAGCATCATGACACCAGATGACTTCATCAATATTAGCCATCTAACCTGTGGACTGCTGGTGAGTGAGACTGTACAGAGAACTGTTGATTTAGACTGTTGAGATGAGATCTACACTGGGCTAACCGTGTTTCATCACATCAGAGGTCAAATGTGACTGCCCCTCAACAACTGCTAAAAACCTACAGATTCTTTGTAGTATTTTGATAGACTTTTCATGCATATGTTGATAAGCAGAACTCCAGTATGCCTGTTCTTTTGAGAAATTTCTGGAAAAAAATTGGGGAACCATTTTTACTCCTAGATTAGGGAGCATCGCTTTAGCCCCATTGCAGATTGAATGTTGAAACACATCTTGGTGCCACACTCAGAGACTAAGACTGAAAGGGCTGAAAAGGCACCCAGTGGCGCGAAAGTTGAGAAAGGTTCAAATGTACCCTGGTTGCCAGGTCTGCGGTTTTCCCGCAGAATTGGGCTACTTTTGAAGTGTTGCCACGGATTGAATTTTTTGTCCGCTGGTTGGGTAGACCTATTTTGCATGCAAATTACATGAATAATATCTATAAATAAAAATCCATATTTTAAATTTAATAATTTATTTATACCCAAATCTTACCAAACAAACTCCTGATAAGCACGTATGCACTTGGATAGACATGGGATACATCACGCCCACACACACACACACACACACACACACACACACAACGTGCTTAACATGCTCTCCACCCGCTGCCCATTCATGTTGTCCTGGCAGGGAGGAAGAGGGGAAATGGAAGAGAAAGCAAATACATCCATGGAAGAGAAAAAGCAACAGGCTAGTCTGTGCGTCAGTGAATTGGTCTACACGTTCACAGAGCTATATTTTATTTATGATAATATACTGTATCTAATTACACAAGGTAAGGATCTAGGTAAAATAACTGTTTAGGGAAAACTGCTTTTAATGCTGGCACACTAAATATTTATGGTGTTACTTTGTAGATATTACATGTATTACTATACATCTTTATACTGAAGGGGTGTTTTAGATTTTCATGGCAGTGTACTATGAAATAAATGACTGAAAATGAAAAGTCATAGCTTGTATTTTCCTGCTTTTTCTCTGCAAAGACTCATCTAAAAACTGTTGGTCTAAAACTGTGTGGCTCCAGCACAAACCAATTACAGACTTTATTTACTCTATAACTGTTATTTCATGTCGTTTGTGTTTCAACCATAAAATGTATTTATATTTGTATCTCAAACATTTCCAGTAACATATTGTGACACCAACAATAGATATGATGGGTCTAGGCTTACATAAGTCACTGAGAATTGTGCAGAACGGCAGCGGCGGATGGCCACCTACCATTGAGTCTGGTTCTGTCCAAGGTTTCTGCCTCTTAAAGGACGTTTTTCCTTGCCACTGTCACCATATGCTTGCTCAAATAAAAATAGTGTGTACACTATAAAAGCAAAAAAACAGCTTTTATTTTATGAAAAATCACATGAAGTCCTCTCTCCCATTAACGCTAGCTTCACAGTGAAGCATTCAGGCCCAGTCAAAACAATGCAATTTAGCTGACTTCCAGTGCTAGCCGCATGTGTAAAATATAGCGGCTCTCTGGACGAGAGGAGAGTTAACTGCTGTAAGTCTAAGATGTCGTATTTAAGTTTATGTTCTGCTTGTTCAAAGGTTGTTTGATATTTGAATCTTTATTAAGACCGTGACCATATTACTGGCCCAGAGAATTCACCAGTGTTTTTGTTGCTGCTGTTTACATTCCTCCAGATGTGAATTCAAAAAACGCACTAGAGGAACTGTATGAGGTCATCAGTAGTCACATGACAAAACAACCGGATGGTGTTTTTATTGTAGCTGGCGATTTTAATCAAACAGACCATAGAACTTTTTTACCTAAATTCCACCAGCATGTCCACATCCCCACCAGGGGAACCAGGGGAATACGCTGGACCATGTGTATACGAACATTTCTGGCAACTACAAAGCACTCCCTTGCCCCGACTCAGAATTTTTATCAAGTTTATTATTTATTTATCCTTTAACTCCCACATAAAACAAACTTCAAACAAACTGCCTTCTTTCACCTACGTAACATTGCAAAAATCAGGCACATCCTATCTCAAAATGATGATGAAAAACTAGTCCATGCATTTGTTACTTCTAGGCTGGACTACTGCAATTCCTTATTATCATGGCTGCCCGAATAAGTCCCTTAAGACTCTCCATATTTCTCCAATATTGGCTTCTCTGCACTGGCTCCCTGTAAAATCCAGAATAGAATTTTAAATCCTTCTTCTCACCTTCAAAGCTCTTAATGGTCAGGCACCATCGTATCTTAAAGAGCTCATAATACCTTATTACCCGACTAGAACACTGCGCTCCCAGAATGCAGGGTTACTTGTGGTTCCTAGAGTCTCCAAAAGTAGAATGGGAGGCAGAGCCTTCAGTTATCAAACTCCTCTCCTGTGGAATCAGATCCCAGTTTGGGTTCGGGAGGCAGACACCATCTTCACATTTAAGAGTAGGCTTAACACTTTCCTCTTTGATAAAGCTTATACTTAGGGCTGGCTTGGGTGAGTCCTAAGTTATGCTGCTATAGGCCTAGACTGCCGGGAGACTTCCCATGATGCACCTCTTTCCTCTCTCCTTCTCTCCCTCTCCATCTGTATGCATTTTTATCCCATAAATGCATGTTACTAACTCGACATCTTCTCTCTCACATAGTTTTGTGCTTTCTTGTTTCTCTCCTCTCCCCTTCTGTTGCTTTCAGCAGGTATTTCAACCTCCGGATCTGCAGGGACTGGATCTGTGGTTGTGGGTCACCTGCTGCCCCTGTGTTCCTGCTCGGCAACTGCTAATACAGTTGATGTTATTGGCTCTGTTACTATTATTGTCATTATTATTCCTATGACTGTCATTCGTATCATTATTAATTTATTAATATTAATATTACCACTACCATTACATTATTATTATTTTAAAATTCTAGGTGGTATTTGCATTATTTTCCTTACCACTGTCACCATGTGCTTGCTCATGGTGGGATTTGTTGGGTCTCAGTAAATAATATTATAAAGAGTATGGTCTAGACCTGCTCTATAGGAAAAGCGCAATGAGATCACTTCTGTTATGAATTATAAATAAAACTGAATTGAACTGAAATTGAATTTTGGTCAATCAGACCATATTTCCCTGCTTCTCCTGCCTACTTGCACCCAGCTGATAAAAAGGGTCAAACCATCAGTAAAAACAGTTAAAGTGTGTGTGGACAGATGAAGCTACAGCAGCTCTACAGGACTGTTTAAATGCACAGACTGGCTCATGTTCAGAGATGCTGCCACCCAGGAGAATCACATGAGCAAACGTGTTGATGATGTGGTGATCACAAAGATAATAAAATCATTCCCCAGCCAGAAAGCCTAGATGAATGGAGAGGTGAGGGCTCTACTCAGAGCCAAAAAACCTGCTTTTCGGTCAGGAGACAAGAAAACATACAACACCGCCAGAGCAAGACTGAAAGCTAGCATCAAGGAGGCAAAGCTGAGATATCATGAGAGACTGGAGAGAGACCTCAACACAGCACTGAAGATATGTGGCAGGCAATCAAAAACATCACAGGCTACAAAAGCAGGAGCGACCCCATCATATGTAAGGCCACGTTACCAGAGCTAAACACATTTTATGCTCATTTTGATCTCCCCAACAGTCAGCTGTAATGTCTACTCTGCCCCCATTGTCAGTATCCACACTGGATGTGAGAAGAATCGTGCCGAGAGTGATTATGAGTAAAGCTGCTGGGCCTGATAACATTCATGGCCGTGTACTAAGAACATGTGCCAGTCAGCTAGTTGATGTCATTACTGACATTTTATACCCATTCTGATGAAGTGTTTTGAGAAACTGGTTCTCCAGCACGTAAAACAACACCACCCCAGCCAGCCTGGACCCTCACCAGTTTGCTTTCAGAACCAACAGATCCACAGAGGATGCCATCTCCATTGCCCTCCACTCAGTCTTCACACACCTTGAGAACAACACCACCTACATCAAAATGTTGTTTGTTGATTTCAGCTCAGCATTCAACACAATCTCCCCCATGAAACTGATTGGAAAACGTAGTACTCTGGGCTTGAGTACCACACTCTATAATTGGATATTGGACATTGTTACAAACAGACCCCAGGCAGTTCAGGTTGCTCAGAAGATCATTGGTACCAACCTACTGAGCATCAGTGATATTGGTGAGGTGCCTGCGCAGATCCCAAAGGATGCTAAAGGAAAGTACCCACCCCAGCCACAGCCTGTTCACCCTGCTGCTGTCTGGAAATAGATACAGTAAAGTATCTAAAAAGTATCCGCTGCTGTCCCACCAGACTACAGAGCAGCTTCTTCCCTCAGGCTGTGAGACTACTAAATTCATCCTCAGCACTCCACCATGTAAAATTGTTTTTCATTTCTGACTTATTATTTATTCACTGATCTACTGTATATAATTTTTTTTGAGTGGCATAAAGGGAACTACAAAACAAAATCTCATTATACAACACAGGGTTGTATAATGAGATTTTCGTTTGGCACTGGCTAAAACCTCTTTTGGGGGGCACCAAAAATATCCCTATGCAGGAAAAACCCTGTATTCGGATTCCTGTGTTCCGGAGCCAGTTAGGTGTGCAACACAAGTTACCATGGCAATGTACCCCGGTAAGAAGTTAACCATCGTCGTAACACTGAAAACCTAGGGTTAAACCTGAAGTTACCTCGCTAACCCCAATTCCTGCTTCGTAGTTCAGGCCTCAGGTAAGGATATTAGAAAGACGGCAAACAGGATATGAGAACAGGACAATAGAGGGAGTGCTGCCAAACACAGAGAGAGCAGAATCACTTCATTCTCGGCTCATACCTATCAAGTGCCTCATAGTAGAAAATTCATCCGAACTGGCCAAAATGGACAAATATTACTTTATACTTTTAGGCGGTGGAGTAAAAGCATTTTATCAACTTTTTTAACTTCTGAAAATCATTCTATCTCCTCTAGGATTTAGAAGAGCTGCAGAGCTGTTCTAACCTGTCAGAACTTCCTAGCAGGTGGAAAATGGAAATAAAGAATGCAGAACCTCAAAATTAGAATCACTTTAAAAATGTATTATTGGAAGCTTTTTCTTATTATGGGTTTAAAAAGACTGGGGTCCCTGAGAACTGTGATTCTGTCTGCAGTATCAGGCATATTTAATCCTTTCCCTGTCAACAAATGCAACTGAAATGTTTCCAAGCAAATTAATGGTTTAATGTCATAAACAGCTCACATATCATTGCTCCAAACATAGATGAGGACAACTTAAATAAAATAGTATCAACATATTTAATTTTCATTCATTTAGCACATGAATACAAAGAAAACTGCTAGAAAAATACCATCTTTTCCTTTCTTTTGTGCTTAGAATATACATCACCAGAGTTACTGGGCTACAAACTGCTGAAACAGAGACATTCCAGTTCCAACATTATTTTCCTGTTTTCTCAGTGGGAAATTGACCAAATCAAAAAAACAAATATGCTGACAGATGTTTATCTTTTCCAAACCGTTTTTCCAGAGCATAGCAGCAGTTTGAGTAAGCAGGCTGTGTTGTTCTTATGGAGAAATGCCCACAGGGATATGATGCAAGCTCTGACATGTTCCTGTCAGTTCACTGCAACACAACCAGAAGTATCTGACTTATGCAAATAACAATCACTTTGTCTAACATTATGCAATGCTGTTGCACTACTGTCTGAACTGCATCCATCTACCTATCCATTCTCTATATTGCTTTTTCTCTTAAAGGTTGCTGCTGCTGATAGTGACTACTGCCACCCTGTCTGACCAGCAGCCTAATAAAACAGCACAGTGTAAAATCATTGTGTAAAGTAGCACAAGTTCAAAAAGGAAATCATTTATCATTTCAGTTTATAAAATCTTATATATATATCTTAAATATTAACTATTGATTTCATCTACTGCACAGTCATGTTCTAGTTTGGTCATTGCTAGTCTTGATGATTCAACATATTGGCAGATATCCCCAGTTCACAGACTAGCTGGAGAAATGTAGACAAAGAAACTGACTAATTAACACTATCCACTCTTCTAGCAACTACAATATACAGTTTCCTGAGCCTGTATTTATCAAACTGCTAAAAGTAAAATTTTGGGCTTAAAGTGAAGGATCATTACTTTTACCTTAAACTCCAGCTTTCACACTTAAATTTGGTAATACATTTTAAAATTTAAATCATACTTTTTTAGAATTCCTCTGCCTATAAATTTATTACACTGCAGTCTTAAGAAGGTAGCATAAGACACGTTTAAATAATTTGTACATTATATGCAGTACATTAAGACCATAGCATAGTGTTTGCTGTATAATGTGACTGAACTGAGTTCAGATGTCAGCCATGTATGAGGAGAAATGTTTCTAGGTACTCAGTAAGCAGATTGCCAGAGAGTCATTTATGGAAAACGACTCAGGTCTTTTTCAAACTGTTTAAGTATAAGACTGGTAATGTTCAATTTCTTTCTTCTGGTCAACAAGTCCCATTTGCAGACCAAAACCAACAATGAATGTAAAAAGTCTGATATATCTTATTCCTCTGTGCCATAAAGCTCCATTGTTGTCTAAAACTACATCAATGAGCCACACTGTTACACTGGGTGACATTAGTTCCTTCATTACCCCAACAAAGGCACTATTTCCTATTTTGAGTAACGTATGCTAAAAAATACAGTGACAAGCTGTTTTTTATTTTACTGAGCTTTAAAAATAAAACTATTGTGTGGCGTTTTTACATATTTACACCTTCAGTATGAACCAATGGGCTTGGGGCTGATTGCCACAGACATGATGGGGAACACATTGTTGGTTTCAGCCTTTTCATGAGATTTGACAATAAGAAAAATATAGGATAACGCCAGACTGTGACATGCATTCTGTGATATTTAATCAGTTTCAGTCTTAAAGTAATAAATCTTCTGGTCAGGCTTTACGTGTTTACGCATCACAATAAGAAGACAATCACCTTGATAAGTGCCATTATCACTTAGTGCTGCCACTACATATGAGCTCTTATTAATCCAGCATGCTGAGAGCATTGATAAAGGAGGAATGTGAACAGGCCCTTTGGTTTGTGTGTCAACTGAAGACTGGGCAGAACTGGGTGACAGGGAGCAGAATAGGCCCTTTGTTCCCTCCAGCCGGTCCCTCTATCCAGATGTCTTCTTTAGCTCAGGCTCCCAGGGAGAGATGGGAGATATGCACTGTTATGACTCAATTACAGAAGAGAGTCAAGACCACATGGAAGAAAAAAAAGTTTTTTCTAATAACTGGTCGAAATCTTAGACTTAGTCTTAGATTTGAGAAATTAGATTTTTCTCAGATTCTGACTTAATTCTGTGTTCTGATGTTCTCTCAGAATTGACGTCAGGTCAGGGCAAAATTTCAAAAACAATATTTTGTGTAACTTTACCAGGAGAGATCTGCACCACTGACGATTCACCACCTCCCCACTAAAATGAAGGTGGATGTAATTCTGTTTGCAATACTCACAGCATTAAACACATTACATTTGAAAAACTAAACAGCAACATGTCTTTTCACTACTTTTTTCATACCGTCAGTCCTTAAGGACATCTGTTAAGAGCGAGGTTCTCAATTTGCAAAAAAGGGTTTTTTATCTGATTTTTATTTATTTATAATGAGCCAAGAGTCAGAAATTAGCTTAAACAGCTGCAGCAGAAGAAATCACTCTAAGATAACAGATATTAATTCATCCTGACTCAAGATTTTTCCATCCTGTCCTGATCCTCATGACACATTGTAGCCCAAACATCCTCCCACCTGGGGCACTCATGGGACCCACTGGATTCCTGATCAGATGTCAGCCTCTGATGGAAAATGGCCTCAGCCTGAGGTCCTTATCTCTCAGTCTTTAACATAGCCTCTCTTGATTCACCAGTGCCAAAATGGAACCTTGTCAGTGGACAGATAGTATATCAGTGGAGGCCTGAGGAACAGCTGATATTATATCCAAACACTGAGAGTGGTTCAAATAAGCATAATGTTTGAGATAAAGCCTATTGAAAGCTTATCTCTGAAGTCCCAGTTAATGATGGAGCAACAGCTCTCCTTACGATAACGCTGCATAAAAAAAGCCTTTGTCCCAATGTCATGATCTCTACAGTGTCTCTTTTTTTTAACAAAATTAAGACCTGATCTCAGTAGTGGACTGTTGAAAAGAACTCATCTAAAAGCCCAGTGTTGAATTTCTACATTTGGCAATGAAGCCACAGACAAAGCTCAGACAAATGCCACAGAACAGAGAGGAAAATTCAGAGCCTAAAAATGAAAGGTAATTTGGATATAGGACGACAAAAAGCACTAATGAAAAGCCCACATGCACTGTACCTCATCTCCTGAGTCAACAGACTAAAGGGGCCAGTGTACTTCTTCAGAAGTTTGGATCAGGAATAAATGATTTCTGACGTGGTTAGACAACACATCATTTGAACAACTTCTTTGCTAGTATAACCCTGCCCTAAGGAAGGCATACAGCCAAGCACGTGGCAGAAGTACCTCAATGGTGCCTGAAGCACCCCAAAACACAGGATACAACCTTTACTTCATGTAGGCCATTTTCAGTACCAACCAACAATCCAAAAGCCTGACCTGACATCATACTGGTTTGTTTTATCTATAGTATGACAGCTTGCTCTAAGTATAAAGTCCCCACCACTAACAGCACAGAGTGACGCTGCATGTATATGTTGTACACAGGGTGCACATTCATCAGCTCTACAGGAAGCACAATCATATGTACAGAACATAGTAGATGTGTAAAGCTGCTGGGTGAAAGCTATTCACCCTATCATTCTGTACATGAAAACCAAGAGAGAGGACAACACAACCACAATGACATTACACAAGGCAAAAGCAGAACTAGACACTTGCTTCACTTCTGTCTAGATAAGGATGCACTTTAACAGATATACTCAGTGTTCAGTCAGTCTGACGCTTCAATTTCCAGAGTTCACTGAATATTCACCAGCACTAACAGGTCACTGCACAGAAGTCATGATCACATTGCATTGATCCACTGTCCTTCTGTCGATTTCAGCAAGTATTTCTGCCTCCGGAGCTGCAGAGACTGCTGTGGGCCACTTGCTGCCCCTGTGTTCCTGCTCGACAACTGCTACTACAGTTGTTGTTATTGGCTCTGTTACTAATACTGTCATTAATATTCCTATAGCTGTCATTCCTATTATTATTAATATTAATGTTACCACTACAATTAAATTATTACTATTTTAAAAATTCTAGGTGGTTTTTGCATTGTGCCCCCCCCAACCTCTCTCTCTCTCTCTCATAACCTCTCTCTCTCTAAACCTCTCCCTCTCTCTCTCCAAACCACTCTCTCTCTTTCTCTCTCAAAACCTAACATGCAGCATTGAGTCTGGTTCTGTCCAAAGTTTCTGCCTCTTAAAGGAAGTTTTTTTCTTGCCACTGTCGCCAAATGCTTGCTCATGGTGGGATTTGTTGGGTCTCTATAAATAATATTATAAAGAGTACGGTCTAGACCTGCTCTATAGGAAAAGTGCAATGTGATAACTTCTGTTATGAACTGGTGCTATATAAATAAAATTGAATTGGAAGTATGGGTCCCCCAAAACTCAACAGAAAATTCAAGACTATAACAGCTGCTACTACTCCTATTACTGTTACTACTACTACTCCTACTACTATCTACTGCTACAAGGGGCACAGCATAAATGGGCCCTTTGCACATGGTCTCTCTGGGCCCTTTATCCTCTCATCCCCACCTTACATCTCAACCACACACACCCATACACACACAAATAAAACATACTCTATGCATTCATTTATCAACCAATTACATCCCTCCCTGTACAGTATACAAATTAAAGGATAATTCAAGTTTATCACAATTTGGGCCTTTTTTTCATTATTTCTTCTATGACTTATGATAACATTGTACTCAGTGTAATTACTGAGATCTGGGAATACGGTGACATTACTACAATGAACTCAATGGGTCAAGAAACACAAGCAGTCAGATGATCAGACATATCTGAAACAAGCCAGCAGTGTATCCAGATTATCCTTATTACTTTGTTTGGAGGTCAAACTGAAAGTGAGCACACCTGAAATGTTGCTAATCATTATGGGTACAACGGTACACAAAATTCATTTTTGGTACAGCAGGGAAAACTAAAAAATGTGGAAAACAGAAGTTATGGTATAGAAATTGGCAAAATATTTTATGTACAAAGACAAAATGCTGAAAGAATACACCATGGTAAAAGATCTGAAGAGGGGGCCTAATCCTGCAGTGACTTTAATTATGGCATACCAGAGTCTTCTCTTACTCTGATCAACACAAATGCCAAGAATCAAAGAAACTCAAGACACAAACACACTTTCATCTTGTATCTAAGAAAACATACCAAAAATATCCACTCAAACACAAACACAGAAAGGCGAGTCCCTTAAGGCAGGGTCATTGGCTTGGTAAGAAAGCCCTCCTCAATGAACTTGGTTCTTCTGACCTACGCTGAATCTCTTACTCTCTACAAACACTTATGTGGACTTCAGTGACAAGTAAAAAGAGGACAAATTGGTGTGGTGACAGTGAGAGGATGGATATCTGGCCCTTCAGAGAGTCTTTAGTTCAGAGGCAGTGTAATGTGGTGTAATGTTGAGGATTCAGGGCTATGCAGCACAGATACAACCAGTGCCGTGTGAGAGACAGGTTGCAGGCGTGAAGCCACAGGGATGCGTATGTCCTGGACTGCACCACCCCCTCAATCCATTCTTCCTCTTAAAATACCAGTCCACTACCAGGAGAGGCCAGAATCATCCCATTCAGGCCTGTCAGCTTCTGACACATCTCTAGTTGTCCAGAGTACACCCCACTTTTGTTCATGCTTTTAAAGAGGATTATCTCTTCTTCTGAGACTGATTTCATGTACATCACACAGCATCACTGATTAATTTAACCTAATATAAATGTGAAATGACCAGAAATTGAATATGATTACACGCAGTGCAATACAGTGCTTTCTTGTTTCTCTCCTTCTGTCGCTTTCAGCAGGTATTTCTGCCTCCGGACCTGCAGAGACTGGATCTGTGGTTGTGGGCCACTTGCTGCCCCTGTGTTCCTGCTCGACAACTGCTACTACAGTTGTTGTTATTGGCTCTGTTACTAATACTGACATTACTTTTCCTATAGCTGTCATTATTTTAAATAGTAGAATAGGAATTGTAGTGTTAATATTAATAAATTAGTAATAATAGGAATAATAATAATAATAATTCTAGGTGGTGTTTGCATTGTGCCTCCCTCTCCCCCAAAACCTCTCTCTCTCTCAAAACCTAATAGGCAGCGGCGGATGGCCGCCCACCATTGACTCTGGTTCTGTCCAAGGTTTCTGCCTCTTAAAGGAAGTTTTTTCTTGCCACTGTCGCCAAATGCTTGCTCATGGTGAGATTTGTTGGGTCTCTGTAAATAATATTATAAAGAGTATAGCCTAGACCTGCTCTATAGGAAAAGTGCAATGAGATAACTTCTGTTATGAATTGGCGCTATAAAAATAAAATTGAATAGAATTGAATGTTCATAGCAAAGTGCCACCAGTTTAAACCTCACCCTTACCATAACCCACAGACTATAACATGGAATACCAGAGCAAAAAGCTTTTCCAAAGTTTGATCGGGTGCGATATGGATGAGGCCTTCCTGTCATCTCAGGCCCACAGCAGTCACTTGTCATTCTCCGAAGAAGGCAACAGCTGATAGCTGCTTCATTACTGTCTGCCTGCCTGCAAAGGAGCAGACAATGGGCGGATCCACAGCATGAACTGCTTTCTGACATCAAGGCAAAAGCCTAAATTAAACCCTTCCATGAAAGTGAAGGGAAAACTACCCAATATTGGTCAAATTTTTCTTTTTTTCTTTTATTGTTGAAGGCAATTATAGCTATGCGGTGGGCAGCAGCATACTTGTGGAGTCCTGGTGGTCCATGGAGCTAACATTTAGTGAGTCCCCGCCCAAGGAAGCTGGAGGAAGAACAGGAACTGGGATGTGGGTGTAGGGAAGCTTGGAGACAAGTGTTTTTACTCACACACACACACACACACACACACACACACACACACACACAACAACTGAAAGTGAATATGTTTATGCAAGCCTATAATCTGCACCTCTGTCCCTGCCCTAAACAATCCTTCCATTCCAAAAGCAAATCTCCCTTTGAAGCCCAATTTCTCACTCTGCCATGTTTAGAGCTCTTATCACGGTGTGTGTAAACAAAGTGAGGAAGTGCATGAAACAGCACCTGCTAAATAAGCAGGGGCCTCTGTGTGGCAGGCAAAATTTTTCAAGCTTCATCCTGTCAGAAGCTCTTAAATCCTCTGGAGGATGAAGGAAGACATAAATGAGAAAAGAGATGAAAAAGGAACATGCTTCAGGGTTTCTTCCTGAAGGGGAATTATTCCCCACCACCTCAAAAAAAAAAAAAAAAAAAAAAACAATAGTAAGAAGGCTGAATTCTCCAGGCAGAACAAGATCTTACTGAAATAATCACTTGACTTAATCAATGTAACTACTTGGTTAAAATTAGGGAAAGATCATTGTCATAGTTAAAAGAAACCAACATTAACTGCTGGTAGTAGATAGGATGTTAATTGTGATCTACAGTGTAAAAGTCAGACTGTTATAACATCACGCTGCATACTCCTTTGATTCTCAGAAACAACAGTCATTCACACTGCTATTCAAGGTTGCTTGTCAGGGAAACCCACACATAGATCTTGCAAGTACGTAAGTAACCAATGCTACTCATTTTATCCAAACAGCCCAAGGCAATCAATACAGAGCTATTGACATTAAAACACAAATCTAATTGAATATCAAACTTCAAACCATTTCTTTGACCAGCAGTGCTTATGTGTTCTCCCACATGTACTGGGTTCTTCCTCTGAAAGACCAATACAGCATCTCATCTGTACTGGAAGTACTCATTAAATAACTGGCCTTCACTGTGTGTAACAGCTCCACTGTCATTCACCCATAAAGGTTTATGAGGTTTTATTTTTTTTTTTTAAAACAGAAGAAAATGTGTACTATTTTTTAAGACATTCGTGAAAGCTATTAAGTCAAATATAAATTTAAAATTAAAAACAAGCCAGCCACCTATTTTCTATATGTGCATATAATTCTCAAGTCACAGAAGCTGTGGTATCGAGTGCATTATATTTTAATATTTTGCTGATGATGAAAGTACATCTGTTGCTGTTCATGATACCTTTATAGATAGAGCATCTGAAATTATCTTTGTTTGACAGCAGAAGTAAGGTGCACTGTAACCGGTATCCTTGCTGTGGTGAGTGAGCAGTGGAAGATGTTTTGTACAGCCTGGTCACTGAATGAGGGTGTGGTGCAATGCATTGGGGCAGCACCGGGACCGAGGCTACTGGAGCCACCACAGCTAGTCAATTCAATGTGTCAAAGACCGCTGGGTGCATGAGCAGAGTGGCTCGCTCACGGTTCCTGTGTACTTCTGCTATTTTTGCAGAACTGGTCCAGCTCACATCATGTAGAATTCACTTGAACATGTTTGTAAAAGGCTTTATCTATTCACGTTGCCAAGAGGTTTTAGCCAGCGCCAAAATGATAAGATTTGAGAATAAAAATAGCAATTCAAATCCTGTCCGAATGTATTTAATCAGCAATTTATCAAACAACTGTTGAACAAGCAGAACATTAACTTAAATACGACTTCTTGCAGTCAAATCCCCTCTCATCCACAGAGCCGCTATATTTTACCACATGCGGCTGGCGCTGGAAGCCAGCTAAGCTGCATTGTTTTGACTGGGCCTGGGCGCTCCGCTGTACGCTAGCGGTAGTGGGAGAGAGGACTTCCTGTGATTGCTCCTAAAATAAATCAATAAGTATTGCACCCCTCGCCTAAACCAAACTGAGTATTTCCAGTATAGGTGAAAACACGTCTGACATAGAAATAAAAAGTCCCTGTTTAGCGTTATGTAACGGTAATTCTTTGCGGCGTCTTCTTCTCTTCACAGCAGTCATCCAGACAGTTAAAAGCTAATTTAGCTAAGTTAGTTAGCAGCTGAGCTAACGTTACAAGTCAGAGAAGAGAAAACGCGATCAATGATCTGATCGCTCTGATTACTGTACCCGCAGCTTCCAGCTCCAAAACGTATTTGAGAGATATCCGGTTTAGGCTATTTTAACTGATTAAAATAACTCGTTGCTGGTAACTAGCTGGCTTCAACTCTGCTGTAAAGACGCCGTAGTAACAAACAGGGACTTTTTATTTATTTTCTGGCAGGAAACATAACACACAGCCTTTCAGTAACAATTATACTGCAACCTGAGTTTATATGGACACTTTATGGCTGACTAAAGTGACATAACTACCCCTCACAGACCAGGAAAGACTCACTTCCCACAACAAACCAGCTACACTGTCCGTCACACACCCAAAGTACTTCTTCTTCTTTGATTTACTGGCGGGCTACAAACCAACGTTAAAGGTGCATGCCGCCACCTACTGTATCGGAGTGTGACATCATGTAACATCATGACTTTAACCAAAACGAACAAACGGGGGAAACAAAACAAAACCAAATAAAATAAAATAAATTAACACTTTTAGCAGATTTAACAGATTTTATATTGTAGATATTATACCTGTTTTTTTAAATATTTGAATAAAGCCCTTTGAACCTGTAACTGTTTATCCCCTGTCTCTAACAGACCTTTTATGCTCCACTCCCTGCCCATCTGTACCACTCTGCCCTTCAGTCATTCTCTTTCTACACTGAACCTCCTACATCCCACCAGCACATGTTAAACAGATTCCTTACAGTTACAAGTCTCACATTTATCTGACACTGACTTTTTCATGGTATACAAGGTAGCATTGAATCCTGTATGTCCTAGTCTTAGCCTAGAAAAGATAACATCTTCTTTCCAACATTTACCTTGATTATTTCTGACTCTGACAGATTTTTGGATTTTATAGTATTCTCTACCCTTACTGTCATTATTCCATGTTTCCTGCCATGATGCCATTATTCCCTGATGAGTTAGTGATTTTGCTTCTGATCTCCCAAAACAAATTTCTAAAATGTCATTATCATTTTTGTTTAGTGCATTTTTATCAAGTTTATCTGCAATCTCATTTCCCTCTATTCCAACGTGTGCTGGTATCCAACAGAAATGAACATCTATTCCTAGTTGCTGCAGATTTAGAAGGCTCATATAAACCTCAATTAAAAAAGTTTCTCCTGACTGTATACTTTGTATTGCAGCAGCAGAATCTGAACATACCACCACTTTAATCGGTTTAACCTCCTCTACCCACTGAAGACTGATGATTATTGTTGTAAATTCTGCTGTGTATACTGATAACCTGTTTGAGTTTCTCTTAACAATTCCTTTGTCAAATTCTGGGATGTACAGTGGTGTGAAAAAGTGTTTGCCCCCTTCCTGATTTCTTATTTTTTGGTGGTGTTTTGCAGCCAGCTGCAGCTCAGAAAACAGTAATACGTTTTAGGAAAATGTATTTTACTGTTCGGGATCTAATTTGAAATTGGCAGTTCATTTCCAGATGTCTTTTGACACACACTTTATAAGTTCCTGGTAGTAGAAAACTATAGAGTATATCAACTTTCTACAGTTGTGTGAAAAAGCGTTTGCCCCCTTCCTGATTTCTTGTTTCAAATCATCAAACAAATTTAAATATTAGTCTAAGATAACACAAGTAAAAACAAAATGCAGTTTTTAAATGAAGGTTGTTATTATTAAAGGAAAACAAAATCCAAACCTACATGGCCTTGTGTGAAATAGTGATTGCCCCCCCTGTTAAAACATAACTTAACTGTGGTTCAATTTCTCTAGCCACACCCAGGCCTGATTACTGCCACACCTGTTCTCAATCAAGAAATCACTTAAATAGGACCTGCCTGATAAAGTGATGTAGACCAAAAGATCTTCAAAAGCTAGACATCATGCCAAGATCCAAAGAAATTCAGGAACAAATGAAAAAGAAAGTCATTGAGATCTATTAATCTGGTTAGGTTATAAAGCCATTTCCAAAGCTTTGGGACTCCAGCGAACCACAGTTAGAGCCATTATCCACAAATGGCGAAAACATGGAACAGTGGTAAATCTTCCCAGGAGTGGCCAGCTGACCAAAATTACCTCAAGAGCGCAGTGAGGACTCATCCAAGAGGTCACAAAAGACCCCACAACAACATCCAAAGAACTGCAGGCCTCACTTGCCTCAGTTAAGGTCAGTGTTCATGACTCCACCATAAGAAAGAGACTGGGCAAAAATAGCCTGCATGGCAGAGTTCCAAGACAAAAACCACTGCTGAGCAAAAAGAACATTAAGGCTCGTCTCATTTTTGCCAGAAAACATCTTGATGATCCCCAAGACTTTTGGGAAAATACTCTGTGGACTGACGAGACAAAAGTTGAACTTTTTGGAAGATGTGTGTTCCATTACATCTGGTGTAAAAGTAACACTGCATTTCAGAAAAAGAACATCATACCAACAGTAAAATGTGGTGGTGGTAGTGTGATGGTCTGGGGCTGTTTTGCTGCTTCAGGCCCTGGAAGGCTTGCTGTGATAAATGGAACCATGAATTCTGCTGTCTACCAAAAACTCCTGAAGGAGAATGTCCGGCCATCTGTTTGTGACCTCAAGCTGAAGCGAACTTGGGTTCTGCAGCAGGACAATGATCCAAAACACACCATCAAGTCCACCTCTGAATGGATGAAGAACAAAATGAAGACTTTGGAGTGGCCTAGTCAAAGTCCTGACCTGAATCCTATTGAGATGCTGTGGCATGACCTTAAAAAGGCAGTTCATGCTCAAACCCTCCAATGTGGCTGAATTACACAATTCTGCAAAGATGAATGGGCCAAAATTCCTCCACAGCGCTGTAAAAGACTCATTGCAAGTTATTGCAAATGCTTGATTGCAGTTGTTGCTGCTAAGGGTGGACCAACCAGTTATTAGGTTTAGGGGGCAATCACTATTTCACACAGGGACATGTAGGTTTGGATTTTTGTTTTCTAATAATGAAGATAATTATTATCATCATCTAAAAGCTGCATTTTGTGTTTTACTTGTGTTATCTTTGACAAATATTAAAATTTGTTTGATCTGAAACATTTAAGTGTGACAAACATGCAAAAAAAAACAAGAAATCAGGAAGGGGGCAAACGCTTTTTCACACAACTGTAGAAAGTTGATATACTCGTAAAACATAGTTTTCTACTACCAGGAACTTATAAAGTGTGTGTCAAAAGACATCTGGAAATGAACTGCCAATTTCAAATTAGAAAAGATCCCGGACAGTAAAATACATTTTCCTAAAACGTATTACTGTTTTCTGAGCTGCAGCTGGCTGCAAAACACCACCATTTCGTTACTGTAAACATCTGCCCCCATACCACTTCCATCGTATATTACATTGTGGGTCAACACGGCATGCCAATCACTTTAAGCCTGGAACATTTATATACAGTATACTTCAGGCATTAGTCATTTTTCCAATGTGAATGTACTACACACTCAAAACAGCCAGGCCCCAAAATCCTCTCCCACAGTGAGAGCAGTGAGTTTCACATTTCCAGTGTGTTTGGAGTAAACAGAGAAAATCTGGTTTGCTAGTATGTGAGTGTGATTAGACACCCTGAATAGGCAGACAACGGTACTGCCCACAAGGGCTCTCATTTCATCAACAGAAAGTTCAAGGAAAAAGGTGTCCTGCTACTATACACACTGCAGTGCAAAATCACACAGAAATCTGCCAAGGGTGGCAGCAAATTAATTACAAATTAATTATACCAGAGAATGTTGCAGATGAAATCTGTATATCAATCAGTCTTTAATCAAATGTTTTTAAGACTTCCTGCTGTAAATGAAGGTTCCTACAGTATGAATTCCACTCTGTTACAGTATCTAGCTATCTCACTGCTCCTAATGATGTTCCATCAATGCTGTGGCTGATGTTCTTATACATAACTCATTCACAGCTGAGGTTAAGCTGAAGGTGACTGATGTGTTTCTCCACACAAAGGTGTTGCTATGCCCCAAGGTCCAAACAACACCATGCTTCTCCTGAGTCCAACATGTGTACAGAGCAGGGGTACTGGTGGGTAATGAAGAGGAGAGAAAGCCTGGCAAAACTGCAGAGCAGCGAGGTGGAGTAGGCTCTCAAGTTCCAGGAGCGTTTGGGGAATTCAGCTGTGGAGCTGAAACGTGCACACAGTGATCAGTCCATCCCCCCAGCCCTGTGGCCTGCCCGGGGGGGATGGCGGGAGTGGAGAACTAATTACAACCTTGTCTCTGTTTGATCCAACTGACAGCATGGCCATCCGACTCCCAGGTAAACGGGGCAACAGCTGTACGCTGCTGGTTATGGCTCATGGTCCAGATGTCACAAACACATGCAGCATGCCTGGGAAACTATCTGGGATCTCTTCAAATTACTCCCAGCAGCCATGTGACAACCACTAACTGCTGAAGGGAAATATTCACAGCCATTTTCACAACCTATTGCCTTTTTGCTTACATCTGAAGTTATTTTGTTGAAAAACATTGTGTCAGTTTCATGTCAAATGGCAAAATGCTAAACTTTAAAGTGGATAATTTCAGTCATTTCATTTCCTTTAGTGGCCAGAAGTTTGTTGCAGGAGAGAACTTCCTAATGGGTAAACAAATGTAGAGCAATTGCATTAACTGGCAGCTGATCACATAATACTGCACATTGATCAGGTGCATTAAAATTTATTGAGGGGTAGCACACACTTACATCCCCATCATGCTCAAAAATCCTGGGGAGACCCCAGTGTTCCTACAGTGTAAATCATACACGTATTTTACATAAAGTCTGAGCCTTACTTAGTGGTGGTAGCTCCTAAACTGAGATTTTCTTGAGCCCAAAACTGACTACAACCCAGATCTGTTAAGAATTTACAAACAATGTTATTTTCCCCACAAACTGAGGTGAGAAACTCAGCCAGCCATACAGCCCTCTTATTCATTTGAATGATGCCAGTCTGTTGGCGCAGTGGAGGTGCCGGCGCAGGCAAAACAACGCAGGGTCTTCCTGCAAAAAAGTTGAACCAGTCTCAACTTTTGCTGCAACGCAATGCAACGTCGCCCGGCAAGGCAAATACATGCAAGCACTGATTCCTGGTAGTTCACTTTGTAACGTAAACACTGTATTTCTGTGGTTACCTTGCGATCGTTGCGACGACAGAGAATATAGTGGCTGCCATGATAACTTTCCAGAGTTGTAAAATCTTGTCTGAGTATCAGAACCCAGTGTGCTGTGTTTCGTATTTCATTGTCTTACTGGTACCACCAACGCAGCCCCTGCACTGTTTTAACACAGCTCTTTTTTCAGAGTGAATCCCCACTAATTTTGATCAGGATTTATCCTTTAACTCCCACCTGAAACAAACTTCAAGGACTGCCTTCTTTCACCTACGTAATATTGCAAAAATCAGGCACATCCTGTCTCAAAATGATGCCGAAAAATTAGTGCATGCATTTGTTACTTCTAGGCTGGACTAATGCAATTCCTTATTGTCCGGCTGCCCGAATAAGTCCCTTAAAAACTCTCCAGTTGATTCCGAATGCTGCAGCAGGTGTACTGACAAAAAATAGGAAAAGAGAGCATATCTCTCCAATATTAGCTTCTCTGCACTGGCTCCCTGTAAAATCCAGAATAGAATTTTAAATCCTTCTCCTCGCCTACAAAGCTCTTAATGGTCAGGTACCATCATATCTTAAAGAGCTCATAATACCATATTACCCGACTAGAACACTGCGCTTCCAGGATGCAGGGTTACTTGTGGTTCCTAGAGTCTCCAAAAGTAGAATGGGAGCCAGAACCTTCAGTTATCAAGCTCCTCTTCTGTGGAATCAGGTCCCAGTTTGGGTTCGGGAGGCAGACACCATCTCCACATTTAAGAGTAGGCTAAAGACTTTCCTCTTTGATAAAGCTTATAATTAGGGCTGGCTTGGGTGAGTCCTGAACCATCCCTTAGTTATGCTGCCATAGGCCTAGACTGCCAGGAGACTTCACATGATGCGGCTCTTTCCTCTCTCCTCCTCTCCCTCTCCATCTGTATATATTTTTTTATAAATAAAAAAATTCTACACGGTCTCTGCATTGTGCCTCCCTAACCCTATCCCCTTCCCCAAAACCCCCTCCTCTCTCTTTCTCTCTCTTGCTCTCTCTCTCTCTCTCTCAAAACCTAACACGGCAGCGGCGGATGACCGCCCACCATTGAGTCTGGTTCTGTCCAAGGTTTCTGCCTGTTAAAAGGAAGTTTTTTCTTGCCACTGTCGCCAAGTGCTTACTCATGGTGGGATTTGTTGGGTCTCTGTAAATAATATTATAAAGAGTACGGTCTAGACCTGCTCTATAGGAAAAGCGCAATGAGATAACTTCTGTTATGAATTGGCGCTATATAAATAAAATTGAGTTGAATTTAACTGAAACTGAACTAATGGTCCTGACATAGCTGCCCCTGCCACGCCTGGATCACAAACTAATATTGGCTTGTACTGTGAGGCTATTAAGGAAACAGAGAAGACAAAGATGACATAATTACAGTTTGGCAGCATAGACCAGACCGGCACATATGGACATACGTCATAGCCTCGCCCCTTTTTGGGGGATAGAAAACCAAATATCCTGTAGATGTCAATGCAATTTGACTTGTGTTTGGACAATTTTGACATTGTATGTATTTTGTATGTATTAATTTCGTGTTAAACAAACCTTTGTTTTATAGACACGTCTAATAGTTATTTTGCTACCTTGCCTGAACCTGAGCGTTCACAATACCTTCATAAATTAAGGTTGATCAGTCAGCCGTCACATCCCTTCAGTCTTCCCCGTACAAGTGGATCAATGGCCAGATACACAATGGCCAATGGCCAGATACACAATGGCCAATGGCCAAAAAAAGTTGGTATAAGGATAAGAGGAGGTGTGATAAATTATGACATTCTGGGACATACTTTCACTTATTATTTTATTTGTGGCAGTGTAGACGCAGTATCTGCATGCTGCTGCCACCAACCGTTACATAGAAGTGGTAGAAGCGCAGAAGTGGTTTGAGTAGTTTTTATGGGCATTTTAATTATTTTTTTTGTTGTTGTTGCCATGACTGAATCCACTGTTCCACAGCTGCCATCCTGTCAACACTTTTCAGAGTCAACTTTCAAGCCCACATTGATATTCACTACACAGACTTTGGATGGAATATTCTTAAAAAAAATGGCTTACAGGGTTTTGAATCTGATTAGTAGAACACTGCTGACTGCTTGATAGATGTGGCAGTAAGACAAATATCCATTGCATTATTAGGTGATATAAAACATTAATATGTGAAACCAAACATTCATTTTTACCCAGCAAATATTCAAGACATATTGTAAAAGGTTCAGGTTAAGGAGTGAACTGCAATCTGTCTCACTAAGCTAGATCTGGATCACTAAACAAACTGGATATATATGGAACCAAGACAACAGGTCTGAACAGTTCCTATGAGACCATGTTCAAGGATCACTGGTCCTTCTCTGTAATAAAACTCGCCATAGTATGTTCAGTCACAGCTACTACAGGGCATAATAAACAAACAGTCAGTTTACTGTTTGTAATGAGGTCTCCCACTTCCTAATGAAATCTTGTTGTTGGAGAAGGCTTGTGTGGTGCCAGGGAGTGCATTAGCCAGGGCTCAAGAGGAAGAAACCTCTTATTGTTCCCAGAGGAAACATCCAACAGCCACAGTACATAAATAGCAACACCTACGGTACATGTTTTTATTAGTCTGGCTGTTGATCTGCTCAATATGTGCAAACACACATCTGTCTCCGTTATCTTTTACACTTCCTCCTGTCAACTCTTATGCTGTTACTGAGCTTAGTTAAATGACTTAAATCAAGCTGGGTTATATGATATGTAGTGTCAATGTTTGCCTTTTATAAAGGCCAGCAATAACTGTTCAAGTTTTATCCAGTTCAATTCAATGGGCTTTATTGGCAAGTTTAAAGAATAATGTTGCCAAAGAATCAAAATATAATTTGTCCAAATGTTTGGACACAAGGAATTAACAGTAATTACCATTGACATTAACACAATATTAAGATTGATATATATGATGTATAAATATATACATATATACATACATATAAATGTATACATATAATTATATACATATATACACATATATGCATTAATTCAATGTATTTATTTTTTAATTAATTAAAATGTATTTATATAGCGCCAATTCATAAGAGAAGTTATCTCTTTGCACTTTTCCTATAGAGCAGGTCTATTCTTTATAGTATTTACAGAGACCCAACAAACATATATACATGCATATAAACACATACATATATACAAACATGTACATATACGTACATACATACATACATACATATATACACATACACATACATACAAATACATATATACACATATATACTTATATACATATATACATATACATACATACACATAGATATATACATATATACATATACATACATACACATATATACAAACATATACATACACACATATATATATACATACACACATACATACATATACATACACACATATATATATACATACACACATACATACATATATACATATGCATATATATACACACATATATACATATATATGTACACACATATATTATTGCAAGTTATCACAAACGCTTGATTGCAGTTGTTGCTGCTAAGGGTGGCCCAACCAGTTATTAGGTTTAGGGGGCAATCACTTTTTCACACAGGGCCATGTAGGTTTGGATTTTGTTTTCCCTAAATAATAACAACCTTCAATTAAAAACTGCATTTTGTGTTTACTTGTATTATCTTTGACTAATATTTAAATTTGTTTGATGATCTGAAACATTTAAGTGTGACAAACATGCAAAAAAATATAGTATACATACACACATATATACATATATACATATACACACATATATATACACACATATATACATATACACACACATATATACATATATATACATATATATACAAATATATACACACATACATATATACACACATATACATATATATACACACACATACATATATACACACACATACATACATATATACACACATACATATATACACATATACAGTATACACATATACACACATATATACATACACACATATATACATATACATATATATATACATACATATACATATATACATATATATACACATATATACATATACATACATATATACACACATATACATATACACACACATATACACATATATATACATATATACACACACATATGCATATACACATATATACATATATACACACATATACATACATATACACATATATACACATATACACATATATACATATATACACATATATACATATATACACACATATACATATACACATATATACATATATACACACACATATACATATACACATATATATACACACATATACATATACACATATATATACACACATATACATAAACACATATATATACATATATACACACATATATACATATATATACACACACATATATATATATATATATACACACACATACATACACACACACACACATATATATATATATATACACACACACACACGTATATCCATCCATCCATCCATTTTCTACCGCTTGGTCCCCGTTAGGGGGTCGCGGGTGACTGGAGCCTATCCCAGTGACTTTGGGCCTTAGGCAGGGCACACCCTGGACAGTGGCCAACTCGTCGCAGGGCGAACACACGTATATCCTATGCATGTATTTGTGTGTGCGTGCGCTGCTTATGTAATGTTATAGATCGTATGTAGGAACAGAGTAATTTACCCAGTAACCATCTCCACAATTACATTTAAGAACATATCAGATCATATCACACTGTCTGTGTGTACTTGTACTTGCTACATAGTGAGGACTGAAACACGTTTTGTACCTGAGAGTGAGGACATTTTTGGAAAGTAAGGACATTTTGGCCGGTCCTCACAACTTCAAAGGGCTGTTTTAAGGGTTAGGTTAGAATTACGTTATGGCTAGGGTTAGGCATTTAATTGTGATGGTTAAGGTTAGGGTAAAGGGCTAGGGAATGCATTATGTCAATGACGGTCCTAACAAAGATAGAAGTACAAGGATGTGTGTGAAATGTGAAATTACCAGATGTACCAGATGACCAGTATGCCACTAAGTAGCAGTAGTGGTATACATACAGAGTCAAATACTCCAGATGTGACAGGATGCCATTCACTGTGAAGTGAATCTTGAAAAACTTGCTGGCACCACCCACCATGACTCGAAGACTGAAAAGCCACCCTGCGGTGCAGTGTAGAGAAATTCAAAGGTTCAACTTTATGCAAATGTATTCTGAGGAACAAGGGGCGACAACCAATCATGCTTGTTTTGATTCCATCATGAAACTGAAGCATAGAGTTGTTTTCTTTTCACGTAAAAGTACTTCAAACAAAATGGAGGTAAAGCTGATGGCTCTGCAATTCTGTACAACAGAATGTAAACCTTTTGGCCACTTGGGGGCAGCAGAAACAAATTGTGTCTTTTAAGTTTGAGAACATGTAAGCAAACAGTTGCTTGATTACACATCCAGCAGTTACAGAGCAACATTATCATTCATTTCGTGTTGTTTTCTGGCCACCTGATGAATGTAAGCCCAATATTCACTATACTTTTAGCTCTATTTTCTTCTTTTATCTCTACCAACTCCTGTGGGAAATATCTGACTCTTTAGCTGCTAAATAGTCCACTATCTTCACCAGCTAGTCAACAACTGTAGGTCTGCCATTTGGTGCTAAGCAGACCAGTGTACAGTTTGTTTTTAGAGCTTTTTCACTGAAATAGCTGCCTGCCGAAAACAATGCTATGAGAGTTGTGAACCAAAACTGTAAAGTTGCGGGACGAACAGCTAAACAATGAGCTAAAACTTGCTATAAAGCTCAGAAGGGGTGCTGCAGATTCGGGTGACAATTCTCTGTATGTTCATCAACGTTTGATACATGTTTATAAATATTATATGTTTATAAATAATATTGATTTTAAATGGGCTACAGGGACTTGAAGAAAAACTATGCACTGGAACACATTGCTCAGAAAATTAACTACCTCGACATGTGTTAGTACAGTGCCAATGTGAGAAAATAACTACCCAATCAGAGCTGAGTATGTAAATCACATGTTCAAATACACCCGCAAGCTTGAGGCTTATGAGAGACAAGAGAGAGAGGCTGACTATCTGTATGTGTGAACGAGGCATAAGATCAATAGTAATAGTAGCAATAGTAGGAGTAGATGTACTACTAGCAGTAGTAGTAGTAGTAGTAGTACTCGTACATGTAGAAATAGTATCAATAGCAGTAATAGTTCTATCATTCAGAAACTGGTATTGAAATCAAAGCATTGGTCTGTAACCAGCATTATTAAAAGCTTTATCACTACAAGTTTGACTCAACAGACATGAGAACTGCGTCCTGATACCTATGGATCGTAACGATTCAAAGTGTTTTATAAAAGCATTTCCGAAAGTTCTTGCACAGCTATTTGTCCTTAGACATCATTTAACATTTAAGAACTTCTACTTATTTTGTTAAATAAAAAATGGCTTTGTGGAAAGAAATATTTATATTTCTCAAAGAAAAGTAACAAAAAGTGGTCTGAAGAGGACAATGAATACATAAAATAAAAACATCTTGGGATATTTAATTTAAGTTATATACTAAAAATATATAAACTACAAAGCACATATTACGCAAATGATACAACAGAAATGTTTTATACACTTAGAATTTATCAAACTAAGTACATTATGGAAATGTACCTTAATCGACAGTCAACAGTAAGAATAAACTGGTTGTGCTTTGATTTATCTACTGCTCGAGGCTGAAGCACAAATGAAGCCTCGAAATCAAGCACAGACAGTTTCAGAATGTGCACCATCAACACTTCATGCAGGTGATTCATGATGGTCATTCTGTCATCAAATTACCAATCCTGATCAGATCTCCATCAAAGAAGAAACAAAACTTACATACTTGCATACACACACTATAATGAAACAAGACACAATAAAAGGATGGAAACAGAAAATAAAAGATACAGCAAAGTGGAATTTCCTGTGATGCGATAATTAAAAAAACCTCTTTCCTTCAAGGGTGCACTAACAAACAAAGATGAATTATATGCTGAATTTGCCAAAAACCTTTATCTATTAAAGTGCTGTAGTATACATTTCTGTCTGGTTGATGTCACTAGATTTCTTTCAAAAAGACATCACTACCCCCTTTCAGAAACACCATGTGAGTTAAAGAAGAGTTCTTAAGATGGCTTTTAGGATCATCTTAGCTTTAAGATGCTTTTAGGACACGGGCCCACATGGACCCAGGTGATTAGTCTCCAACTGAATAACTACTGCATTTGGTTTCCTCATACTCTGCCTACAGTCTGCGACTGTGTACTGAGAGAGAGAGAAGGAAAAGGAGTTGCTATGATGCATGTCTTGCACTTGTGATTTTAGAAACAAATAATAACTCTAATAATGCAATAAAGAAACACTCACAGTCTAAATGCAGGTGAAATGAGGGCACTGGCAGGTAATGAAAGGGACGTTTTAGTCTGTACTTTAAAAGGACCAGCTGCACAAGGTATTTTTTGAAGTCTCAGCCACAGTAGCTCTGTCTAACACACCTTTCCAAATGGATTAATAGTTGTGCCGGGGCTTTCTGAAGACATTCCAAGGTATCAGCACTTCTCCCTGGTCTGAGTAAATGTCTTAAACATTAAACAGCCAATTTGTACTATCCTCCGAAAAGAGGCCACTTCTCCCATGGCAATCATATTCATCTCCCAGTCTCAATATGCAGCAGATAAGTGGGAAAATATCATGCCTTGCCTGAGGACAGACTGACTTTCATGTTGCTTCTCAAACCATGGACAAAGAAAGTGACGCTTCACAGTTTACTGGACTGCATATATATAGCGCCTTTCTAGTCTTCTGACCACTCAAAGCACTTTACACTACATGTCAACATTCACCCATTCATACATTGATGGCAAATGCTGCCATGCAAGGTGCCAACTGCTTATCAGAAAGAGAATCTAATGCTCATTCACACACACACACACACACACACACACACACACACACACTGATGGCACAGCCTTCGGGAGCAATTTGGGGTTCAGTATCTTCTAAGCCTCTAAGCCACAGCCGCCCAGTATAACACTGATATCACATTTAATCCCTGCTCTAATTAGAACATTCTCATCTACTGACCAAAATGACTGGCACTGCAACATTCAATTCAACTCAATTTATTTATAGGAAGAGTGCAATGAGATAACTTCTGTTATGAATTTATTTCTGATCTATTAAGTATTGAGTATCAAATCAGTATCGTTTCAGTTTCAAGTATTGTTTCGGTATTGAGTATCGTGATACTAAACTTGGTATTGTTATCAAAGTCAAAATTTTTATATCGTGACAACACTAGTGGTTGTTCAATTTCAATTTATTTATTTATATAGCGCCAATTCATAACAGAAGTTATCTCATTGCACTCTTCCTGTAGAGCAGGTCTAGACTGTACTCTTTATAACATTATTTACAGAGACCCAAACATTCCCACCAAGAGCAAGCACTTTGGCGACAGTGGTAAGGAAAAACTTCCTTTTAAGAGGCAGAAACCTCGGACAGAACCAGACTCAGGGTGGGCGGCCATATGCCGCTGCCAGCTGTACCTCACCGGAGAGGAGGAGAGAGAATCCTGTCAGAATTGTGTTGGATACAAGATCCATGTAAAGTGCAGTAGAGCTAGTTGTACATGCCACATTTCATCAAATTAATCATTACTGGAGGAGCATCACTTGCTGTTGGAGATCTCAAGCATACTTGGCCTAGAGAGTTGATCCCACAGCAAACAAGACTTGTCACTTGACTTGGTCTTGCTCCAAAGGGCGTAAGACTTAAGACTTGCTTTGCAAAAATTTGAGACTTGGACTTGTCTCGACTAATTTGAGACTTGATTTGAATTTGCCCCCAAATACTTAAAAACAGCTCTGGAGCATCTAGACAGATGTAAAATAATATTCTAAACAACCTCAAAAGTGAGCTGGACAATATGTTGTGGACTACAACAAGTTACACAACTGCGATCTGACACATGGGGCTAAACCAAACAAGTGTAAGATGACAGAAATAGATTTGGTGAAATAAAAGGAGGCCAACAAGACCCAAGTCACAAAAAACACCAAAAACATGTGTTAAATGATGAAATTTCCTTTTTGAGTAGTCTGAATAGCCAAGCACAGCTTAAATGACAGAAGACACCAGTACATCTGAAATGAAGAACAGCTACCTGAAATCAATGGACTTGTTGAAATGTTTCCCCATCATTGCCTCTCTCTGGCTCTGGTGAAGCTCATACTTCTACTACCATTACTACTAGTGATACTGTTGCTACTGTTGCTGCTTCTACAGCTACTACTATCACCATCAACACAAAAACTGTTAAGTGTCTATGCTATCACCACAGATCCCATGACTGTATTTCAGGGCCTGATAGTACTCTCCTTCCACATAGCAACAGAAAAAGGATGCCTTGGATTTTTGAAACAAGCTCAAGTGTCGGGTTTGAGTATTTGCCTCGTCCTGTGGATTTGGTGAGACAACTATTTCCGCTGAGGAAAGCAGAGCAGAGACAGGAGTGAGAAGATGGAAAAAATTAGTACACTTCTAGACAGTCTGCACAGGTTAGAGAGAAAAGAGAGGAGGGAGCTGAGGAAGTGGTAGATGGGTTAATTTGGGGAGTGAGGAGACATGTCATGATAGATGTCATTATCAAGTGTTGAGGCAAAAAAACATATTCTGCTCCAGGCAAGATGTTTAGGCAGCCTGCTTCCTTTCCTCACGCTCTCTCTGCAGTGGATATGAAGGCAGGCAGCCTGAGGGAGCTGCAGTCCCTGTGCTTGGACATGCGAGCAGCTAAGTGCTGTCCAGACTGCAGTCTGTGATAAAACAAAAGGATTAAATAGCAGCTCATACTAACATGTCAATAATTGAAGATGTTTGATATGGATACGCTCCAGAACTGTTGAGGAAGCTGTGAGATGACTCATGCCTCAACTAAATTTCACACTGCAAAAAACGATAGAGCCAATAGAGTTGCTGCTAGTTAAAGACACCAAGATCCACACCATCATAGAAATGACCACAACAAATGAATGTGTACTGGCATTACATCGACTGTAGAATCCTAGAAGCAGCCAGTATGCTCCGCCTGCTACAGCTGGGCTCAGCTTGCATCTCAGTCAGCACAGACCACTGGGGGATGATGAATCACCTATTCAGACCCAGCCAGACTGAGACGACAACATCAGGGACAGAATCCAGTCAGCACAAAGTCAGCCCCATGCTCCACAAGGCCTAATGAGTTTCCAATGGCCTTCTTTTTCTGTCTGACAGCCTCCCTCTGTAGCCTTGGGACTGTAGGCTCTGCTCAGCAGTGCTGCCAACCTTGTAACTCAAAGATTCATCATCTAAGAATGCAATCAATCTGAGCTATGCTACACATTAAAACATGTCGGCACCCCAATGACACAATCCTCCTCTGGACCAATCAGTGACAAATATATTTATTACTGTCCTTAAGTGGACATGACCTCCACACAAGTCTGTCTAAATGAAAACAAATGACCCATTTTTGATTGTTAAACCCTCGTGATGAATTTGGACATACAGTGAAGGGCTCCAATGCAGTGTCAGCGCATGGCGCAGAATGCAGTCCAGCACCGGTGAACTGCCATTTTCATGGGGCACACTGAGGTTATTTCCTTGACTTGCTTGCTTGGAGTAGGTTTATAGCTCAGCGTACTTGTGTTCTTTAATATTTCTGTCCCTGTTCTTTGGTGAAGGGACACCCATATACAGTAACAGGGTTTTCCCTGCTGCCTTTGTATTACTGGCCACCGCCTTTATTGAAAATTCAACAAAAACAAAAAGGCTTTTATTATGCCAAAACTATTGTGCCTTTTATCAGCAGCTGCTTTGATGCCCTTATACCAAGTATGCGTACATTACGTGTGGCACTCGAGTGGGGAGGCAACAGAGTAATGACACATTCACAATTTCTGCAAGATCAAGCTAAGCGATGAATTGCTGTTATTTGTGAGGCGTCCAATATTCTAATGATGGGTCCACTTGATTAGTCTGCTACCCCAGTGTATACCGTTAATTTGATGGCAATTTCTGCCCAGCTAAGGCGACACCAGCGTACACCGAGATAGTAATCAAGTGGACCCACTCTTGACCTGCAGTCGCAGGCATTTTGTGAGTAGAGTGGTAATGTTACTGATTGAGTTTTGCGTTGCCAACAACAGCAAGTTTCATGAATTGATCTCTGTCTGTCAAAGATTAATTGATGTCTTTTACTGTCTTAAAATGTAAAAGTTAAGTATGGATACATTAAGGTAAGAAGGATTATGTTCCTATACTGTATAAGCCATGTTTTTTTATTTTTATATTTTTTAAAAAGTGAAAAAAGAGTGAAAAAGGCATGTATTTTCAATTACAGTGAGAAGGTATAATCATAATGTACTCATAATAAAGAGTACTAGACACAACATAATCAAAAGTTAACTCATTCATTTACAGTGATCTTGCTAAAGCTATTGACAGTGACTTCTGAAAATATATATATTACATATACAATTCTTATATGTCGTGATTGAAGTTGTAAATGGAACATTATCTGTTGATAGTGACATAAATAATGTGCCATAGATCTACCAGTCCTATTCTTCAAAGTAAAGCTTATATCCCTAATTGAATACCCCAACTTTAAGTTACAGAAGTAAATAGGACTGGATATTGAACCTCAGTAGCCTACTTTTTGAGCACCGGTACTTGACAGATCATTTTAGAAAGCAGAAATTCCCATATCATCTGTTTAACCAATCCAAAATGTAAATTTCAAACGATAACCAGCCCTAGAAATAAACACTGGCAGTTGTCACAACCTCTGTTTTTCATCTTTTTGTTCCATTCTGGTATAAAATTTAAATCCCTATGGACACTTTCGTCTGTCAAATCGTGATCTTTTCACTTAAGTGCATGGCACTCTAAAGGTGCGTGCACAAACTGCATACACTGCACATGCCATGCATGTTCTCCAGCCTTTGCCACCTTTGTCTCAAAGAAACCCAGGGAAAACACACAAATCCCTTTATTCATGTTTTGCTTTAAAACTTTCATTCTACATGTTCACCAGCTGACATGTAAGCACACATGTGATGTGTGGTACGACAACAGAGTAGAGGAGCAAAACTCAGTATTGCTGAGAAGAAGGCTAGGTTAATGAGGGAAGACGAGATGACTTGCTATCAAACACAAGAACTCAACTAAACTTGTTAAGCAGCATGTTGGATTCAATAAAGAAGATGTGAAAAAATCTCAAATATAATATGCAACTTTGGGACATTC
Organism: Siniperca scherzeri; assembly: GCA_027580175.1. Lineage (NCBI taxonomy): Eukaryota > Metazoa > Chordata > Actinopteri > Centrarchiformes > Sinipercidae > Siniperca > Siniperca scherzeri. The sequence goes on along the minus strand of CM050855.1, from coordinate 34,617,227 downwards.
GTAGCAATATCTCAGGGCAGTACAAGAAATATGTACCAATGCATGGAGATTTTTATAATGTATGCGTTGTGAATAAGTGCAATGAAGTATGTAAAAACAGAAGCCAAAGTCAAGCAAGTGAACAATAATTTCGAGTGTCAAAGTATCAAATTGTAGAATGTGCTGTATGCTTAGGTTTGTCTGTCTGTGGACAGATTTTGTCAATGCGATAGCGTCACAACCGTGCAAGATGCAGTCACAAAACATTACAGGTGTGTAGTTCAGATCAAAATGAAGGCAGAGTTAGAAGATGGGTGTGGTCCATTTAATGTAGTAATAATAATGCAGTAATGACTACTGAGTACTCATGGGTCGGAATGTCAACGTGTTGACAGGCGTCGCAGCTGGTGTGATCCCATCGCAAGATGGTCTCTAGTTAATTCTACTTTCATTTTATATATGGCACTATGGTGATAGTTAACTGCAGATGTCTGAATGTACGAATCATTGTGATGACAAATAAAATCATGCACTGTTATGCATGGAAAACATGATTATGGTATGATCTTCAACATGTCCAGAAAAGTGAATTTAACCTAAAAAGAGACAACATTGGCTCTTGGCAGGATATTTGAGCTGATGTATAGTCATATATTGAAGCTCTGCAGGAACTGGACAACAATAACTTTCCTCTGGAGAAAACTCTCCACAGGATCCCTGTGGTCACTGTCAGTGCGTCAAGATGGGGAAAGCCCTGTGTTTAAAAGGGATAAAAGTAGTGGATTTGATTGGCCATGATTGACACCAACTCTAATACACCCACCTATAATGTATGATAATGTATTCTTTCTGGTGCCACCCCATATTCAAGCGTGCCATAGGCAGTGCCACTGCATTTGGCACGCCCCAACACACTGGGCAGGCTGCACTTTACAGCGATCTGCGGCCGTGCCGTTGGATTCACAAAAATAGATCCAAAAGTGCTGAGGGATTTAACACATTCTTGGACTGTCAGACTATTTTGATGTAGGGAGACAGCACATTTCTAAGGTTTTAGTGGTATACTCTGCCAGAGCATTCTTTTTGAAAATGACAATGACCAAAAAGAGTTCAAAAGAGTTTATTCTATTGATGCGTACAGTACATTACATGTTCATGTTCATGTGACTTTTCATAGTACTAGCAGTCTATTCAAGTTTTACATAGTGCTACCCTTATGCAGGCAGAATAGTGGGTGGTAAGAAGTTATAATTTTGATTACATATGTAATTGCTATTGTGGCAAACATGGTAGTAAATCAACTTGTGTCTAGAGCTGACATAATTAGCTGATAATTTATCAAATGGACAGAAAATAAATAAATCACTATTTTGATAATCAATTAAGTGATTTATCAAGTAAAACACCACAAATTTGCTGGTAAATAGCTTTGAAATAGGTAAGATTTCCACTGTTAGTTCATTCTAAACTGTACACTTCAGGTTTTAATATTTCATCGAACATAATAAGCAAATGGAAGATATAACTTTGGGCTGTGGTAACAGATGACTTGTCATAACCTGTTATTAACTTAATACAATATTTGCTCAATATTTTCTGACAAAAAAATAATAAAATAATAATATATTTAGTATGTATTGTATGTATTTAGTTGTTGCTAGTGCTGAAACAACCAGTCAATTAATGGATTAGTTGACTGACAGAAAATCAATCGATTCATTGTTTTGTCAAGCAAAAATGCCAACCACTTTCTGATTCCATCATCTTCAATGTGAGGATTTGCTGCTTTTCTCTGTTTTACCTTGTTGTAAAGTGAATATCTCTGGGGATTAGGACTTTTGGTTGGACAAAACAAGACATTTGAAGATGTTATCTATGGCTCTGGGAGATTGTGATGGGCATTGAAGTGAAATCACTAAATTATTTACAATTAATTTAAAAAAAAGACAGAATAATTGATATATATAATCAAATGCTGCAGTCAGCATTTATATCCCATGTTTGTTTTGTAAAGGAAATCTCTGTACTGTAGAACAATCATTTCTCAGAAAATCAGAGGTGGCTACAAATCTTGATGATGGTTTCATCTGTTTACAGTAGTTACACTAACATCTAAAAATGAATGTGGTACTGATTGATTGATGTGGAAATACTACACACAGCACCTTTGAGGCATGCCTGAGGACAATCATCCTCTTGTCTCTGGATCCTGATCCCTTCCTCTCTCTGAAGCATCCTCACCTCTCCCCTCCAGTCATTCCTCTAGCAGCAACCTGAGCCCTCCACCCAGCTCCAAACTTCTGCAGCTCACAGACAAAGGCATCTTTCTAATCCCACAGCCACACAGAACACTCTGCACAAGGAGCAAAGAATTTCTTCTCCTTCAAGTGCATATGCATGCACACGCACCTTACACTCTCAACCCCTGTATCTTACTTTTTTCCAGTCCAGACACACTGAGGGCAAACTGTGTTCTTTATATGAGCATGTCCATTAGGCCTCTATCCACAAATCTTATTATGACTCCCAGTGATTCCTTGTCCTCTCAAAATGGGGGGAGGAGGGAGAGGAGCCCCCCCACACACACACAGTCAATCTAGGAATTAAAAAGAAAGCCGTTGTTTTTCTGATAGCAGCATGTTAACTTTAAACCCATTATGTTCAACAACTTGTCGTCCTTGATGAATATTTCCAGTGCTGTGATGCAAATTGAGGAGATAAAACTCTCAGCTTTCATAACAATGTTACTGAAATGCTATTCTCTGAATTCATGGTGAAAAAATTAAATGCAGAGATTCTTTGAATTACTTGCTCCCAGGCAAACCATAACAAAGTAATGAGCTAGTAACCTGAGCATATCTGTCCAGACAAACAGAAACCCCCCAAAACAGTACCTGGTTTGGTTCTACCAAAAATGTCCTTTTAAGAGGGAGAAACCTTGAGCAGAACCAGACTCAGAGTGGGCGGCCATCTGCCACTGCCGGTTGAGAGAGAGAGAGAGAGCGAGAGAATACAGTAGCACAATGCAAATTCCACATAGAATTTTAAAATAATAATGTAATGGTAGTGTAAATATTAATATTAATAAAATAAAAATAGCAATAAAAATGGTAATAATAATAACTGTAGTAGTGGTTGTCGAGCAGGAACATGGGGGCAGTAGGAGGCCCACAATCATAGATCCAGACTCTACAGCTCTGGAGGCAGAAATACCTACTGGCAGAAATTCACTCTATCAAAGTCAATCAAATAAAGTATGTGCTGATAATCCCTGTGTTAGGTTGAATGTTGAATTGTTTTGTTAATGGACCTCCTGCTGCTGCTGCTGTCTGGTTCAACAAGGAAGCTAAAAGCTTATATAAAGACCTCTCCCAGAAACTCAAGACAAATAAATAACTGGCGGACTCCAGTCCATGTCCGGAGCCAAAAGTTTCACACTAAAATACTATTTTTTTTATACTATTAGCCTTATTTTGATGAGAACAAGCGCAGAGTGGCCAACTCAGCAGATCTGTTTGGGTCATTCTGTTGCTGCGCCTTGTCCACTCGCGTGAGAGCAGTCTGGCAGATAAGCAAGCAGGCAGATCATGCAGCGAGTCACAGAAACAAACCAATGGATTGGTCAAAACTCCGAAAAGTTGACCCTAAAAATCGAGTATTCAAAGGCGAGTGGACACAAATATACCTTTATGCTCCCCACAACAAATGCAACAAAATTGCTCCAGTATGGTCGATCCACAAGAGCCCTCTCCCAGTCCTTGACAGCTCAACAACGTGCAAACAAGTGCTCGCTGAGGATACAATGGATTTTGGGGAAACATAAAAAGCTGTTTACAGAAGGGGGATGTGTGAAGTAGTGCATTAATGCAGTTGCTGAAACATTGCTAGATGGTAAACAAACTGCTGAAATGAACTACTGGGGGAAAAAATCCTGCTGTCAACTACAACTTGGAAATTAGGAATAACCAGTTGAGATGTACCATCTCTTTTTCAAGGGGGTCCTCAATGACAGTAATAACAACAAGATAATTAAACGATATCAAATGCGGCAGGGGAAAAAACAAAACAAAAAACAAAACAATAAATATCAAATAATAAGACAAAATCAGAAGATCATACTCCAAGCAGAGCATGAAATGGATCATTCATGCATAGATTATAGAGAACTATTAATGTCAGTGATAGCATTAAGTAATAAAGTTCTAAAACATAATTATACAGATGTTATTATAGACATGTACAATTGATCCTATAATAAGAAGACACAGCATTTTTTAACAGGTGGAAAGATGATCAAATACTTACAGGTAGATTATTCCAATCAGAGGGAGCTTTAAACATGAAGGCTTTCTTAGCTAATGACTTAGAGACCACAAGAACAGAAAAAAAGAGCTGTGTAGAGTGTCTCAATTGATAACTAGAGGAGAAAAGTACCATAAACGTTTTAAATAGTGAGGCTAAATGAAGTGTATACATTTAAAACTAAACTGCAGCCAATACCGCTGTCTTCTTATGATGGGAGGGGGCAAATTAAGAGTTTCATACATTATACAATGATGAGTTATATAACTTCGTCCTTCACCCTCCGCGGGTGGTCTCATCCTTCGAGCTCGGTCCTCTACCAGAGGCCTGGGAGCTTGAGGGTTCTGTGCAGTATCTTTGCTGTTCCTAGTACTGCACTTTTCTGGACCGAGATGTCTGGTGTTCTTCCAGGGATCTGCTGTAGCCACTCCTCCAGTTTGGGGATCACTGTCGCCTTCACCTTCCAGGCCTTCTCCAGCTCTTCTCTGAGCCCTTGGTACTTCTCTAGTTTGTCATGTTCCTTTCTCCTGATGTTGCCATCACTTGGTATTGCCACGTCAACCACAACGGCTTTCCTCTGCTGTTTGTCCACCACCACAATGTCTGGTTGGTTCGCCATTACCATTCTGTCAGTCTGAATCTGGAAGTCCCACAGGATCTTGGCTCGGTCATTCTCTACCACCTTTGGAGGTGTTTCCCACTTTGACCTTGGGGTTTCCAGTCCATAATCCGTGCAGATGTTCCTGTACACTATGCCAGCCACTTGGTTATGGCGCTCCATGTATGCTTTTCCTGCCAGCATCTTACACCCTGCAGTTATGTGCTGGATTGTCTCAGGGGCCTCTTTGCACAGCCTACACCTTGGGTCTTGTCTGGTGTGGTAGATCTGGGCCTCTATTGCTCTGGTGCTCAGGGCCTGCTCCTGTGCAGCCATGATGAGTGCCTCTGTGCTGTCCTTCAGTCCGGCCCGCTCTAGCCATTGGTAGGATTTCTTGATATCAGCCACTTCAGTTATGTTCCGGTGGTACATCCCATGTAGGGGTTTGTCCTCCCATGATGGTCCCTCCTCCAGCACCTCTTCCTCTGTTCCCCATTGCCTGAGACATTCACTGAGCACGTCATCTGTTGGGGCCTTATCTTTGATGTACTTGTGGATCTTGGATGTTTCATCCTGGATAGTGGCTCTCACACTCACTAGTCCACGGCCGCCTTCCTTACGGCTAGCGTACAGTCTCAGGGTGCTGGATTTGGGATGGAACCCTCCATGCATGGTGAGGAGCTTTCGGCGTCTTAACGTCTGTGGTCTGTATCTCTTCCTTTGGCCACCTTATTATTCCGCGGGGTATCTGATCACTGGCAGGCGTAGCTGTTTATTGCCTGGGCCTTGTTCTTGCCATTGAGCTGACTTCTTAGGACTTGCCTTACTCGTTGGAGGTAAGGCAAGTCATATATATACATATACATATATATATATATATATATATGTATATATATATATATATATACACATATACATATACATATATATATATATATGTATATATATATATATATATACACACATATATATACATACATACATGTATATATATATATATACACATATATATATACATACATACATACATATATATATATATACATATACATATATACATACATACATATATACATATACATACATACATACATATATATATATATATATACATATATATATATATATATATATACATATATACATATACATATATATACATATACATATATATATACATATACATATACATATATATACATATACATATATACATATACATATATATATACATATACACATATCAGAATCAGAATCAGAATCAGAAATACTTTATTGATCCCGTAGGGAAACTCTTTGTTACAGTAGCTCGCCTTTACGCCAGTGCACACAGGAGAAAGCGATATTATACACTATTAACAGGTCAGAAATAAATTAAGTAACATGTTGGTATAAGTATAAGATAAACTAAGTGTCAGTACCAAGTGGGTTTACTGGTAGATGGTGAAGTACAGTATAAATACAATGTCACTAATTATGTAATAAATAATAGTAAAAGCGGAGGTGCATGTACTGTCGAGAGTAATTGAGGTATATCCGTAACAGTAAATAAGAAAAACTAACAAGGAAAACTAATATTGCACTTAAGTAGTAAACAGAATATTGCACAATTATTATTAATTATGGCGGAGATGTAATGCTCAATGTCCAGTTTAGTGACCTAGGGTCAAACAGACTAATCCTTAGAGGAGGAGTTAAATAGTTTGATGGCCACAGGCAGGAATGACTTCCTGTGGCGCTCTGTGGTGCTCTTTGGTGGGATGAGTCTTCCGCTGAAGGTGCTCCTTTGTTTAGCCAGCACGTCATGGGCGGGTGGGAGACACTGTCCAAGATGGCGTGTAGTTTGGCCAGCATCCTCCTCTCTGACACCACCGCCAGAGAGTCCAGCTCCACCCCCACAATGTTACTGGCCTTACGGATCAGTTTGTTCAGTCTGTTTGCGTCCGCTACCTTTAACCTGCTGCCCCAGCATGCAACAGCATACAGGATAGCACTGGCCACCACAGACTCATAGAACATCTTCAGCATTGTCCGGCAGATGTTGAAGGACCTCAGCCTCCTCAGAAAATAGGCGGCTCTGGCCCTTCCTGTAAACAGCCTGAGTGTTCTTGGTCCAGTCCAGTTTATTATCCAAGTGTACTCCCAGGTACTTGTAGTCCTCCACAATGTCCACACTGACCCCCTGGATGGAAACCGGGGTCACTGGTGCCTTGGCCCTCCGTAGATCCACAATCAGCTCCTTTGACTTTGTCGCATTGAGCTGCAGATGGTTCTGCTCGCACCATGAAACAAAGTTCCCCACCACAGCCCTGTACTCCGTCTCATCACCACCGCTGATACATCCCACCACAGCAGAGTCATCAGAAAACTTCTGAAGGTGGCAGGACTCTGTGTGGTGGCTGAAGTCCGTGGTGTAGATGGTGAAGAGGAAGGAGAGAGGACAGTCCCTGAGGGGCCCCAGTGTTGCTGACCACGCTGTCTGACACACAGTGCTGCAGCCGCACATGCTGTGGTCTGCCAGTCAGGTAGTCCACAATCCAGGACACAAGGGGCGTCCACCTGCATCGCTGCCAGCTTCTCCCAGCAGGGCAGGCCGGATGGTGTTGAAAGCACTGGAGAAGTCAAAAACATGATCCTCACCGTGCTTGCCGGCCTGTCCAGGTGGGTGTGGATGCGTTAAGCAGGTAGATGATGGCGTCCTCAACTCCCAGTCGGGGCTGGTAGGCGAACTGAAGGGGGTCCAGGAGGGTCTGACGATGGGCCGCAGCTGTTCCAGCACTAGTCTCTCCAGGGTCTTCATTATGTGGGAGGTCAGTGCCACCGGTCTGTAGTCCTTGAGCCACTGGGACGTGGCGCCTTCGGCACAGGAACGAGGCAAGATGTCTTCCACAGAATGGGGACCCTTTGAAGACTCAGGCTCAGGTTAAAGACGTGTTGAAGGACTCCACAAAGCTGGGGGCACAGGCTTTTAGCACCCCGGGCTAACGCCATCGGGGCCTGCAGCCTTGTTCGAGTGGAGCCTCATCAGCTGTCCTCTCACCTGGTCAGCAGTCAGGCACACAGCAGAAGTTACAGGTGGGGAGGGAGTCGTCGGTCTGGGGAGGGCCGTTAGCCTGATGGGGAGGGGGAGCAGAGTACTCAGAGGAGATTGAGGGCCGACAGCAGCTGAGTTAGAGGGGATGACCAGGAGCGGTGTGTCGAATCTGTTAAAGAACAGATTCAGTTCGTTGGCCCTGTCCAAGCTGCCTTCAACTCCTCTGCTGCCAGTCGGTCTGATATATATACATATATATATACATATACATATACATATATATATATATACATACATATATATATACATATATACATATATATACATATATATATATATACATATATATATACATATACATATACATATATATATAACATATACATATATATACACATATATACACATATATACACATGTATATGTATAATAGTGCTCCTTTGTTTAGCCAGCACGTCATGGGCGGGTGGGAGACACTGTCCAAGATGGCGTGTAGTTTGGCCAGCATCCTCCTCTCTGACACCACCGCCAGAGAGTCCAGCTCCACCCCCACAATGTTACTGGCCTTACGGATCAGTTTGTTCAGTC